>CM056581.1:101762295-102449795 GCA_029721435.1 Gymnothorax reevesii
GAAAAGTGCTGCCCTAATGCTCTTTAATCATCAACATAAATATTGGGCACTGCCGGCCCCAGAGCCTCCCGCCGTTAAGATTTTTTAAAATGTCAAAGTTTTTGTTGATGGACGCACACATGGACGGACGCACACACGGATGGAGCGTGATACCATAGCTCCCGTGCCACTTGGTGGCAGGAGCTAATTAGGAGCCTGTAACTGAAAATGTTGATAAAATAAAGCAAATTGTGAAAATAGGCCAAGGTCACCTTGAGGCATAACATTTGTAGGCCTTTATGAGATGCCTGTCCAGTAAAAATTAGGAGCCTGTAACTGAAATCCTTGATGAGATAACGCAAAATGTGTTGGCGGACGCACGCACACACGCACGCACACATGCACACACGCACACACGCACACACACACACACACGCACATGGAGCCCGATACCATAGCTCCCACAGCGCGAGTGGTGGGAGCTAATAAGCTATTTCCATCGGCCTGGCTCTGTAATTAATGGCGTATTCATGCAAAATACGTTGATGGATTTTTTTTCATTTAAAACGTCTAAATCATTTTTTTTTATTTAAAACGTCTAAATCCAAAATAAAACAACCAACGGGGTATTAAAGCTTTCAAAAAAATAAGTTCGGAATGACGAACAGGGGAGGCCAGGTCTAGTTGTTACATTTTTTCTTTTAACAGCAGCAGAAATGTCATCATCAGGTTTTTGTTATCAATATGCACTGTAAAGATAGAAAGTTTATTAGACTACATGAGTTGTGTTCTGGGGTCCTGGCCTTTACAGCATTTATGGTTTTAACAGTTTCATGTACCAGGATTCCATAGTTCATAGTCATATTTTATATCACAGTTTTAACAGTTTCTTGTAATTAGGATTACGCATTTCATGTTTTACATTCCATGTCCATGTTTTTACTTTTCCATGTTTTTGTTTTCGCCAGGTCTGCCATGCCACTCCACCGCTTGTCTGTGTTCCGCCCCGTGCCTTCGTTGTTGCACATTTCAGAGCTCTGGTTGGCTTTGGTGTTTCCCTCTTCCTTCTGTGCTGTGCTGATTCGGGGCTGTCTAAGCTTAATTGGCAATTAACTGTTTTTAAGTTACTAACATTTACTAACACTCACTGGGTGGTGTAATTCATTAGATAGGCACATTACTAATATTACTAATTTAGACAGGGAGTTTATTGTCATGATTCCTGCTTTGCTATTTCAAGATCTTGCTGTGCTTTTCTGTTCTGAACATTTGTGCTGCTTTCAAACTGCATACTTAATTGGTACTTAAGCTGAGCCGCTCATTCTCTTAATGAGCAAGTCTTGTCCACCAATCTCTGTCCATGTCATGATCTTGCCCTGCCTCTTGTTTCTCCTTCTCCAGGTGTTGCCCCTCATGTTCTGATTTCTTACCCTTTATCTCAGTGTTTCTCAAACCTCTCCTGGAGGACCACCTGTCCTGCATGTTTTTGGTCTCTCCCTGCTCCTGCACAGGGGATTCAAATGATCAGCTCATTTATCACCCTCTAAAGCTGATTGATGACAATCTGATCATTTGAATCACCTGTGCTGGAGCAGGGAGAGATCTAAAACAAGCAGGACAGGTGGTCCTCCAGGAGAGGTTTGAGAAGCACTGCTTTATCTGGATGCGGTGGAAGTTGGCTGGCAGACAGTGTCTCAAGTTCTTGTTCATGTTTCCAAGTCTCGTTTCAAGTTCAAGCTCATGTTCGCCAAGTCTTGTACTAGTTTGTTCTTCATAGTCATAGTTCTTGTCATTTTGTATATAGCCTTTTCATTCTTAGCATCTTTGTGCTTTTCTGTTTATGAATTATCTGCCTGGAGTTTCCAGTGGCTTTTGTTTTCGTCGTTTTTGATCCTTAGTTATTAGCTCTGTGAAGCTCTCTTTAGTTTGTGTTTTGCAACCCTTTGGGCCAAGATTTCTGTTGGCCCTCGTGCCAGTTTTGTTTATTTTCAATAAACTCCTCATTCCCCTCACCTCACTCCTGGGGTCTATCTGATCTCGCATCAACATGACTGACTATTATTAGACTAAATGACCCCAATATTCTGCTCATGCATAATGCTGGTGAGGAAAAAAATGGACTTCCATCACCTGTTACAAACCATCTCATATATGGGTTTGTTTATTACAGGAAGGGTGGTTTGCTACAGGTTTTGGGGCATTTTGTAACACATTATCCCATGAAGCCACAGTAAGGAACCTCTTGAGTCTTTCTCTGATGGCATTGCCACGTTTCGTTATTCGTTTGTAATTTCAAGGCATCTTTCCAAAATCAGAAAGGTCAAAAGTCATATAGTGAGGTAATTTACTCTTGTCCAAGTTGTTACAGGTTTTCGGGGCAGGCTCTTATTGTAACAACTTGGGTGTATCAACTAGTCCATCAGCAACCCTTTGCCATTGTCCCGACATTTTGAAATGTTCCAGTGCAATGTTTACATGGGTGTGTCATGACACAGTGGCTAATGTCTTCCTCTCTCATAATACAGAAAATCTCGGGTATGTATCAATTACACTTGACGTTAATCGAAATCTCCCAAACACTAAGAAAGTTACTTTTTTGAGCATTTTTTCTGGAATACTAACCCGCGACTTTTGACGTACTTATGTGTTCTTCTGTCTCATAAAGATGCGGGTCACCTTCACGGAGCATCAGGAAAAATTAGAGCCCCATCTGTGTTTTATCGGAATTATTTAGAATGGAACAACATGGACGTGTAACAACTGAAGAGTTTCATCGCAAAAGCAGACAAACACCATTCATACCAGCAGACAGGTCACAGTGCCATCTGTCGATGGTGCACACTCGTTTTCTTGCAAAAGCCAACAAGTCCCATGTGAATCTCATCCAAAATAGTAGTTTTATAGCAAAAACCGACAACTGCCTATACCATTTCACAGCAAACAGCTACAACTCCATTTCAGCCAATCACGCGCTGGGTTGCGGAAACGTCATCGTCATCATGGCGTGCCGATGGTTTCTTGCCTTCTAGAAAATGTCAAGAAAAAACTGGCTTGGTTTTATGCCAAATACATAAAAATGATGGAAACTTTTGATGAATTAGATGAACAGGTAGTTGTGTCACCGAGAGGCTGTAAGCAAAAGGCCGGTATAGCCAACACCGCGTGGGAAAAGGCAAAGGAAGCCTGTCGCCACGGTTCCGAAAAAATGCCTGCACAATAGCACATACACACAATGCACGTAAACAGTGCCCGGCCAGATCTTTGACCGCTGAAGAACTGACACACACACACAATCAGCTCTGCCAAGCTACAGATAAAGTAAAGCAGGATGCTACCCTCCTGTTCGATATGAATATTTCTGCTGTTGGACGTAGAAGGGCCAAAGTTAGTGTTGCTAGGCGGAATGTACGTGACTACACTGTGAAATATTGCATGGTGAATCCAGCCATGGAGAAGATTTCACTGTGCGAAGCATCTTTTATGAGCATCTTTTGTGAGTAGAGCACACATCTGCAGCCAGTAAACTACATTTTACCATAAATTACACTGTACTTAACATGATGATGATGACCTTGTTATTTTAAATGGCCAGTCATGTGATGTGCGGAAACATTAGTTTACTAGGTGGCTGTACTATGCAAATCCATCAGCAGCTGTGTTAATCTGTTACAAAGGCTAGAAATGGGGCCAAAATACAGTGAAGATTTTTGCCTGGCTGTTTCACAATCTCTTTCCCTCTCATACCTGTCCTTTCATCATCATTTCAGGGGTGAAATGGTTGGCAAACACAGCCAAGTACTTGTTGTCAGTGAATGCCCTAAACCATATGGCAATTTGAACAGCTCCACTTAATTTTTCTAAATTCTGGAGTTCCACTACGGCTCTTTGCCATGTTTTATCAGGAATATAAGCCCGAGACCTATGATATTGTGGGTGATTGGCTAGTGCATTCTGTTGACTGCCATTTGCTTTATTTACATTAATTCAGAGTAATCCAGTAGAGAAAATGTAGGAATGACAACTAAACCACAAACAAAAAAATGATTTTACTCAATTCAACAAAAATAGAGTTGTCTGCTTTTGCGCTTGAACTCTTCAACTAGACCCGGTCTCCCCTAATTCCCTAGGCTAAATATTTCCTTTAATGACGGTTGCCTACTATTACAATGTTGGACGCATTGAAAGTCGCAAATTTCCCTCCACATGGTCCAGGAATTATTTCAGAAAGAACTGCAGAATTGAACGGAGGAGATTATGTCAATACAATCAGGCTTTTATTATAATAAACATGCCGGAAGTGTTGTTAAATTTTGTTTGTTTGTTTGTTTCATTCTTGTAACAGCGAGATGCATGTATTTATGTCGATATGACTGACTTCTGACTGTCCTTTTCAAGTCTGTTTTGCCAAGAACCGCGCGCGTGTCACGGTAAAAATAGGTAACACTCAGAATCTATAAGAGACGCGCGGCAGCAGCCCTGGATTCCCGCGCGTGAGACACGTGTATCACGAATCCCGTGTGGCCGCTCTCATCTGTTAACATGGACGCCGAAATGAAAAGCCAGAGGTGACGCGACGTGACAGCGCCTCTCACGCAGACAGCCTGGCCCAGGCCTGAGTGTACTTACAGGATGGACCAGAGCACAGAGGATCACGATCGGGTCTTTAGTCTGCATACAGGAGGGAACAATGTCAATTTATTCCCGAGGCCATTGGATTGATTTCTTCGATACTGTTTTCTCACCTCCAGAGAAATAACCTTATATAAGACTAAATTGCAACACCACTTCAAACTCCTTTACTGCATCATTAAATTATCACTGCAACCAATGCTCTCTTGTAACATTCATAATCATCTTCCAGTAACTATTGGTGACATTTCAGGTTGGAATAATGATTGTGTTTATTATCGAGCTGCATGTAGCATTATTTTCTAATTGGCATGGCTGTACGTATGCTATACTGAAAACAAGAACTTTTGGTTTTTATATGAGGCTTAATAAACAATTTAATAATTATTTCACCAACAATTTTAAAAACAGTTCATTTAAAACATTTAACATTTTAAAAAAGCATTTTATTGCAAGCAGAAGTGGAATTAGATGTTTTTTCCCCTTCAACAGATTACTAGATTGGCCTCTTCAACGGGCTCTTTTACTAAACTGTTATCTGCAGTAAAGTGACTCCATCTTACCCCAATGACGCACTCAGGCTGAGTGAGATCCATTTATGTGGAACTGACAAAGTCCCATTCAGCCTACAAGCAACGCTAGTTTTAATGCACTCACACAAAGCTGCCTGAGTATCATTTGCATACAATGGATGATTTCATGATACATTTACTTCTTCAAATTAATAGCCTAAAAATGGAATGTTGTGTTCGATGACACGAATGCAACACTAGGCTGAGGTTGTTTTTCATGCTCATGAACAGAAAAAGCCCACTGATCTGGATTCAGTCCCGCTTATCAATTTGGATTTAAATGCATCCAGCTAAACAATAACTTAAGTGTAGTTTCCGAACAACTGTATTGGATGATGTAAGGATAGAATACAAGCCATCATTTCAAAATTTCTGCTTTATATTTGAGTGGCAGATGGGCAGTAATATTAATAGAATGAAAATGAATAATGCATATGCTATCAATGAGGCCTGTAAGAAATCAATCAACAGCACAGAGGTTAGTCTTACTTTTTATGCCCTATAAACAGCCCCTGGTCCGAACCTCTGCAGTGTGTTAATAGAAAATGCAAATACGCTGCGCTACATTTGAAAGCATGAGGTAACTGTCAGGGCACTGTGTACAGTGCATATATCCGCCTGCACCATCATCTTTGAACTTTCCTGTGATGTTCATCTTGACCTTTGACCTTGACTTGCAAAAATCCAATTACCTCTTTCAGCTGTCATATATATATATATATATATATATATATATATATATATATATATATATATAAAACGTTTCCACAAAGTTTCACCAAAATCAGTCCAAAACTACATCTGTAATTCAGCTTACAATCAGGCAGAAAGACAAACAAATAAACGAGTGTGAGAGTTAATTAAACTCTTGGATTAACTTATCCAATGTACATCTAAAAATAAAAGAAATCAGGTCTTACTTCTGAATTGTGCAGTTAAAAAGCTGGCTGAGAATGTGGCACTTGAAGCTTCGTCCCTCGAAGCGTCATTTCTGTTTTAATACGTCAAAGCACATCTGACTCTGGGCTGATAACGGCACAGCGGAGAGACGTCTGCCCTCCAGAGACCCTGGAAGAATGCTTTCAGAATATGAATATTCTCATCTATGAATTTGCCCCAAATATAACGAACTGACGTACACCATTAAAAAACTGCAGATTGTCTGATGGCATGAGTGATAATTCAAATAATGACCTTAATAAGACATGAGAGGAGGGGGATTTGCCTGCAAGGCTTCGGGATGAGACTGGAAGGCGGGAAAGTTCTGCTTCTGCGGCTCTAAATTCGATGGCCGTCCCCTGTTCTGCTCGGCTGGGCAGAGAGGGATGTATGTGTGTCGACCCAATACTGCACATAATTAACCACAATCCAGTCTGTTTTTACACCTCCCCTCCATCTCTAGTCTGTTCTTTTTCACTCTGTTCTCCAAAGTCTCAGCCCAAACTGGAGTCTCGAGAAATCTAAGCACGAGTGGCCAATCAAACGGGACATTGTGACACTGACGCACAGGGAAGTGACTTGTTTACCTTGTGCTAGTCAGGGTCTCCGGTGAAACACACTTCAACACTCCAATCCTGAAGATCAGATTTATGAGTAAAGTCAAGCATTTCTTTTGGAAAACAATCTTTAGCGAATCATGAAAAGGACACCTTCTCAAAAGTGAGGAGTTTCTTTATTTAATATGAACTCCGACTCTCCCATTCAACACAGCTCCTCCACAAGTCTGTTGTCACTTTAAGTGCTTTCGGGAGTTTATCGATGGTTTGAGCTTCAGTGATTCCACAGGCCTCCTCTTTCTGCTTCCATCTACAGAGCATCGATTTTGTTTTTCTTTTTTTAATGTTCTGTTCTACGTATTGTGGCAGCCCTGCCTTTCAGCTGGTGTCCCACAGCAGGATAAGTCCCAGGGATAGCTCCAGGAGGTCTCAGGCCACTCCTCTGGGATTCAGCACCCTGGACAGGAACCGCAGCACAGGCGCAGCACCATGGACAGCTCCACAGACCGTGGGAGAGTGCAGGATTGCACACACCAGGAGGGCCTCACACAGCAATCACTGAGGGGCATATAATGGGGCTGCTGCATTGGACAGGAGAGAGCTGGATGCAGCAGACAAAGATAGCGCCTGTCTGCTCTCCTGCCTTATGAGCAAATGTCACGGCCATTAATCCTCCAGCACCTCGGGGATACAGAGCAGGCGCTGAGTTGGAGCCCTGCCCCAGAGCCAGTGGACCGACTGTCCAGGACCCCTGACTCCCCTAACCCCAAGTAGCACGGCGGGATCCTTACAAAGCCCCGACGACCCTGTGTAATTAAGAAAACTGCCTGATAAAGGGCTGTTTTTTGTTCAAGATCCTGTGTCTGGTGTCGTGCCCTACATCCGTCCACACTGCCCACATGTGATAAGGCAGGGAGGCCGCAGTATGTTCAATGTCAGTATCAGTGCTTCCATGGACCTGCTTGATGTTAATTCTCTGAGTATCAGTGGTGTCCTGTTTCTGTTCTATGGTCTATGTCAGTATCAGTGCTTCCATGGACCTGCGTGTTGTTTATTCTGTAATGTGAATAGAGGCCACTAGATGGCAGTATTTACCTTTCTTTTATTAAGCTCAGACTGGAGCTAGGTTTAGACATGTCCTGGACATGTCTGGGGCAAGTCCCCGAAAATAAAAAAAAGAGGTCTAAGTGTGGGTGGGGTCTGCAAAAGAGTATATAAGGAAAAGAATTGAGACAGTAAAGTGGGAGGAGAAATTGCAAGAAGAAGGATACATGTGACCCAGACCTGTCATTTCTGTTCAAGACCTGTGAAGTTTCTTTTGTGGATTTTTGCCTGTGTTAGAGCATTTTTTTTCCTTACCCAGGACATCACCAAGCCACCCCAACAAAAAGGGACTGTAAATATTTCTGTTTTTCTTGTAAATCAATCTTGGTTATTAGTTGTAGGTTAGTATTAGTCTTTGTCTGTTGATTAAATGTGTTCAAGTTTTTAAAACTGTTTCTGTCATCCCTTGCTGCTGCTGTAGCTGTTGTTTTGTAAATGGTAATAACAAATTAGGGGCCATAACAATTCTCTGAGTATCAGTGGTGTCCTGTCTCTGTTCTATGGTCTATGTCAGTATCAGTGCTTCCATGGACCTGCGTGTTGTTTATTCTCTGAGTATCAGTGGTGTCCTGTCTCTGTTCTATGGTCTATGTCAGTATCAGTGTTTCCATGGACCTGTGTGTTGTTTATTCTCTGAGTATCAGTAGTGACCTGTCTCTGTTCTATGGCCTATGTCAGTATCAGTGTTTCCATGGACCTGTGTGTTGTTTATTCTCTGAGCATCAGTGGTGTCCTCTCTCTGTTCTATGGTCTATGTCAGTATCAGTGCTTCCATGGACCTGCGTGTTGTTTATTCTCTGAGTATCAGTGGTGTCCTGTCTCTGTTCTATGGTCTATGTCAGTATCAGTGTTTCCATGGACCTGTGTGTTGTTTATTCTCTGAGTATCAGTAGTGACCTGTCTCTGTTCTATGGCCTATGTCAGTATCAGTGTTTCCATGGACCTGTGTGTTGTTTATTCTCTGAGCATCAGTGGTGTCCTGTCTCTGTTCTATGGTCTATTTCAGTATCAGCGCTTCCATGGACCTGTGTGTTGTTTATTCTCTGAGTATCAGTGGTGTCCTGTCTCTGTTCTATGGTCTATTTCAGTATCAGCGCTTCCATGGACCTGTGTATTGTTTATTCTCTGAGCATCAGTGGTGACCTGTCTCTGTTCTATGGTCTATTTCAGTATCAGCGCTTCCATGGACCTGTGTGTTGTTTATTCTCTGAGTATCAGTAGTGATCTGTCTCTGTTCTACGGTCTATGTCAGTATCAGCGCTTCCATGGACCTGTGTGTTGTTTATTCTCTGAGTATCAGTGGTGTCCTGTCTCTGTTCTATGGTCTATTTCAGTATCAGTGCTTCCATGGACCTGTGTGTTGTTTATTCTCTGAGTATCAGTAGTGATCTGTCTCTGTTCTATGGTCTATGTCAGTATCAGCGCTTCCATGGACCTGTGTGTTGTTTATTCTCTGGGTATCAGTAGTGATCTGTCTCTGTTCTATGGTCTATTTCAGTATCAGCGCTTCCATGGACCTGTGTGTTGTTTATTCTCTGAGTATCAGTAGTAATCTGTCTCTGTTCTATGGTCTATTTCAGTATCAGTGTTTCCATGGACCTGTGTGTTGTTTATTCTCTGAGTATCAGTAGTAATCTGTCTCTGTTCTATGGTCTATGTCAGTATCAGTGTTTCCATGGACCTGTGTGTTGTTTATTCTCTGAGTATGAGTAGTGATCTGTCTCTGTTCTATGGTCTATGTCAGTATCAGCGCTTCCATGGACCTGTGTATTGTTTATTCTCTGAGCATCAGTGGTGACCTGTCTCTGTTCTAAGGTCTATGTCAGTATCAGTGCTTCCATGGACCTGTGTATTGTTTATTCTCTGAGTAGCAGTAGTGATCTGTCTCTGTTCTATGGTCTATTTCAGTATCAGCGCTTCCATGGACCTGTGTGTTGTTTATTCTCTGAGTATCAGTAGTGATCTGTCTCTGTTCTATGGTCTATTTCAGTATCAGCGCTTCCATGGACCTGTGTGTTGTTTATTCTCTGAGTATCGGTAGTGATCTGTCTCTGTTCTATGGTCTATTTCAGTATCAGCGCTTCCATGGACCTGTGTATTGTTTATTCTCTGAGTATCAGTAGTGATCTGTCTCTGTTCTATGGTCTATGTCAGTATCAGTGCTTCCATGGACCTGTGTATTGTTTATTCTCTGAGTATCAGTGGTGTCCTGTCTCTGTTCTATGGTCTATTTCAGTATCAGCGCTTCCATGGACCTGTGTGTTGTTTATTCTCTGAGTATCAGTAGTGATCTGTCTCTGTTCTATGGTCGATTTCAGTATCAGCGCTTCCATGGACCTGTGTGTTGTTTATTCTCTGAGTATCAGTAGTGATCTGTCTCTGTTCTATGGTCTATTTCAGTATCAGCGCTTCCATGGACCTGTGTGTTGTTTATTCTCTGAGTATCAGTAGTGATCTGTCTCTGTTCTATGGTCTATTTCAGTATCAGCGCTTCCATGGACCTGTGTATTGTTTATTCTCTGAGTATCAGTAGTGATCTGTCTCTGTTCTATGGTCTATGTCAGTATCAGTGCTTCCATGGACCTGTGTATTGTTTATTCTCTGAGTATCAGTGGTGTCCTGTCTCTGTTCTATGGTCTATTTCAGTATCAGCGCTTCCATGGACCTGTGTGTTGTTTATTCTCTGAGCATCAGTGGTGTCCTGTCTCTGTTCTATGGTCTATGTCAGTATCAGTGCTTCCATGGACCTGCGTGTTGTTTATTCTCTGAGTATCAGTGGTGACCTGTCTCTGTTCTATGGTCTATTTCAGTATCAGCGCTTCCATGGACCTGTGTGTTGTTTATTCTCTGAGCATCAGTGGTGACCTGTCTCTGTTCTATGGTCTATTTCAGTATCAGCGCTTCCATGGACCTGTGTGTTGTTTATTCTCTGAGCATCAGTGGTGACCTGTCTCTGTTCTATGGTCTATTTCAGTATCAGCGCTTCCATGGACCTGTGTGTTGTTTATTCTCTGAGCATCAGTGGTGACCTGTCTCTGTTCTATGGTCTATTTCAGTATCAGCGCTTCCATGGACCTGTGTGTTGTTTATTCTCTGAGCATCAGTGGTGACCTGTCTCTGTTCTATGGTCTATGTCAGTATCAGTGCTTCCATGGACCTGCGTGTTGTTTATTCTCTGAGTATCAGTGGTGACCTGTCTCTGTTCTATGGTCTATTTCAGTATCAGCGCTTCCATGGACCTGTGTGTTGTTTATTCTCTGAGCATCAGTGGTGACCTGTCTCTGTTCTATGGTCTATTTCAGTATCAGCGCTTCCATGGACCTGTGTGTTGTTTATTCTCTGAGTATCAGTGGTGTCCTGTCTCTGTTCTATGGTCTATTTCAGTATCAGCGCTTCCATGGACCTGTGTGTTGTTTATTCTCTGAGCATCAGTGGTGACCTGTCTCTGTTCTATGGTCTATGTCAGTATCAGTGCTTCCATGGACCTGCGTGTTGTTTATTCTCTGAGTATCAGTAGTGACCTGTCTCTGTTCTATGGTCTATGTCAGTATCAGTGCTTCCATGGACCTGTGTGTTGTTTATTCTCTGAGCATCAGTGGTGACCTGTCTCTGTTCTATGGTCTATGTCAGTATCAGTGCTTCCATGGACCTGCGTGTTGTTTATTCTCTGAGCATCAGTGGTGACCTGTCTCTGTTCTATGGTCTATTTCAGTATCAGCGCTTCCATGGACCTGTGTGTTGTTTATTCTCTGAGCATCAGTGGTGACCTGTCTCTGTTCTATGGTCTATTTCAGTATCAGCGCTTCCATGGACCTGTGTATTGTTTATTCTCTGAGTATCAGTGGTGTCCTGTCTCTGTTCTATGGTCTATTTCAGTATCAGCGCTTCCATGGACCTGTGTGTTGTTTATTCTCTGAGCATCAGTGGTGACCTGTCTCTGTTCTATGGTCTATTTCAGTATCAGCGCTTCCATGGACCTGTGTGTTGTTTATTCTCTGAGCATCAGTGGTGACCTGTCTCTGTTCTATGGTCTATGTCAGTATTAGCGCTTCCATGGACCTGTGTGTTGTTTATTCTCTGAGCATCAGTGGTGACCTGTCTCTGTTCTATGGTCTATTTCAGTATCAGCGCTTCCATGGACCTGTGTGTTGTTTATTCTCTGAGTATCAGTAGTGATCTGTCTCTGTTCTATGGTCTATGTCAGTATCAGTGCTTCCATGGACCTGTGTGTTGTTTATTCTCTGAGCATCAGTGGTGTCCTGTCTCTGTTCTATGGTCTATGTCAGTATCAGTGCTTCCATGGACTTACATGTTTTTTTTGCCCAAAGTACCTGGTGTCTCGTGACTGGTCTGTGCTCTCTGTGAGCATCAGTGCATCCCTATGCGGCTCCAACCATGGATTTTTCCAGTCATGTGCTTTCCTCGTTGGCCCCAAATCTGGAACGTGACTCATTGACGGTTGTGGATTGAAGAGGAAGCGTGAGGTGCGCCGGAGCAGACACGCTGGTATTGGCCAAGCACAGACGAGCGTAGCGTGGCGGTGTGTCGCTGAAATGATGCATACGCGCCTCTGGGGTCCCCTAAATCAGCCCCTCTGTTCTCCCCGCGCGTGCATCTGCCCCCCAGCTGCGCCCCCATCCCTCAAGAGTCTCTCACTCACTCTCAAACGCGACAGTGACGTCTCCGCCCGCTGCGTCTCCGCCCGCTGCTTCACACACCTTGGCAGAGCCTCGTGTGTTCGTCACGCCGGTTTGTTCCGCGAGCTGTTCTGTTTGCCCAGACGCCACTCATTTCTCTGTTTTCCTCTCCTGTTTTCCTCTCCAGCTGGAAGTCGTTTGGAACTTCATACTGTATATTTTTCCAGGTTCCTTCAATAATTTTTGACTCATCTGTGTTTGGATGAAAATGACATCTTTCAAAAAACTTTAAACATCAATGACAAGGGAGTCATCATTTAGGAAAATTACACAAGTATTAATTTAGCAGACGGTGATAAACATTGTGACTGGCATTCGTCCTGAACATTGGACGGGATTATTTGTGAATTTGTGTCTCTACTAGACAACTATGTTCCCAACATTAGCAGCCCCATGAGAAAAGGTAAAGCAAGTGAACTTGAGCCACCGATAATAATCCTGACGACACAATGTTACAACAAAAAGAAAACCAAACAAAACTATAAAGTGGGCGGTGCAAACAAAACTTTGATTAAAGAAGTTGGTCGAGGGTCTACGAAGTGACCCAAACGCAGTCTGAAGAGGTGCGTCTTTAGTTTGCTTCTGAGGGATGGTCAGTGATTAACGCCGCACTCCACCCAAAACATAATACAAGCCATTTCCATTGAGTTTCTGAGCAAATAATCTCCAGACATTTTTGCCAACTATTGTCGCAATCAGGAGTTACCATAGGTGCTACTCGTTAGCCCATTAGCAGCTAACAGGCAGCCAGGTAGCCTGCAGTACCCATTCTAAGTAAATAAAGCACAGTATAAACCATATTGACACACACAAGTCAGTGTTTTTTACCTGAAAGGTGTTTATTATGTCCTTTAGAACAAGTTTCACTCATACCAGAAGCAATCTGTATTTTAGTTCTCCGAGCTGCAGCCTGACCAGAGCATTACAGTGAATGTGAATTCAACACCAGCTCAGGCTGTAAAAGCTCTGACAACTAAAATCAAGACACCTTCTGTGGTTTTTTGAACCTGTTCTGAAGGAAAAAATAAAAACTCACCACCGTTTCAATAAGCAAGAACCAAACATCCTGAAAGAGATCATTCAGGAGCGCCCAGACATCCTGAAAGGAGAACGTTTAGCCCCTGGTGGCCTTTGAAGATCATGAATGGAGTGAAGTCCTCTTGGGATGGCTGGGATGGAGGAAGACACAAACACTTCGGGTTTATTGGTTCAGTTTGTAATGTCTGAACTCGACCATTTTCCACCGCAACCAAGCTTCCAATGAAGTGATTCACGTGTCTCATCAAATTTATCAGATCAGTCCTCAAATTTATCCATTTACAAATGGACCGTTAATCAAAAAGCAGTTTTGAAAATTTTGAGTTCAAGATGAAGGAAGGAGAAAAATAAAATAGAATTTCTTCACCTGCCTCCAAATATAACAGTCTAGAGAAAAAACATGTCCTGTAAATGGTGGAAAAAAACTAACCCAGTTCTTTCCTCATTTCTCCTCAGCGCATCCTCATCAGTCCTGTTCAACAGGGAGGGGAGCCCTACAGCCCCTGATTGTTTTTTACAAATCTCTTCTGAAGCCGGGACACAGCTCCACTAATTGGCCCAATGTCCACGCCTGACATGTTAACTATCGGCCCATCTCAGGGCCATTAATACTGCAGGAAGCCCAGAAAGGTCAGAGCCGGTGCCACCGTAACTCACCAGGCACTGAACAGGGTACCACATTACTGTCAGAGTTAGAAATGCCCTCAGCCTTTACTGCAGCGCTGGGCTGCCTTCTCCTCTCTTCACTACTGAGGCCAAGGGCCAGGACCTTAGTAAGAGGGGTATTAAGAAGTGGAGAAAGCGTGAGGCAGAAATTTCACGCGGGATTTTCACCGTCTCCAAAAAGTTGCTGGTGACCAAACACTGAATGGTGTAACTGACACTGGGGATGTGACAGGGGAGATGGAGGCAATGATACACACACACACACACACACTCACACACACACACACACTCACACGCACTCACGCACTCACACACACACACACACACACACACACAGTCACACACACACACACACTCACACACACACACACACACACACACTCACACACACACATACACACACTCACACACACACTCACACACACATACACACTCACACACACACACACACACACACACAGTCACACACACGCACACACACACACTCACATGCAAACACACACACTCACACACACGCACACACACACACACACTCACATGCACACACACACACACACACACACACACACACACTAACACACACTCACACACACACACAGTCACACACACACTCACACACACGCACACACACACACACACTCACACACACAGTCACACACACACACACACTCACACGCACACACACTCACGCACACGCACACACACACACACACACACACACGCACACACATTCACACACACAGTCACACACACAGTCACACACACACACACGCACACACACACACGCGCACACACACACACTCACAGACACACACACTCACACACAGTCACACACACACACTCACACAAACACACTCACACACACACACAGTCACACACACACACACACACTCACACACACACACTCACACACACACACACTCACACTCACACACACTTTATGCCGTGTTTCCAACACAATCTTTGAAGAGCTGCTTCGCTGGATAAAGCGAACTTGCCCTGTGATACTGACAGGACATGACACGAGCGCTATCCGGCCAGGAAAATTCAATAACTGCGTTCAGCTGAACAAGCAGCAGAGCTCAATCCTGCAGGTAATCGCTTCACTGGGTTCCAATCCTGTAACCTCTGTCCGCTGTAACACAACATAAAGCCTGTCAATAAACAAACAAGCATGTGTTCAGTTATTACTTAATATAATGAGTTTAAAATCTAATGATCCATGGATGAAAATGTTATACTAGGACTCTTTTGGCTCTAGTTTCATGCCCTCGCAAGCAAAAATGCATGTAGTGGTAACGTTCAAAATTTCGTCTATTGGAAACGGACTGTTCGGTACCTCAGCCCAGTTTGTTTCATGGCATTGGGTTGAATGGCGCATTAAGGGGTGTTTCAGTGACAACAGCTGGCTGTGCGCATGCTTTGTGTCAAAGAATTTGTCTGTGTTTCGACTCACCCAGATCAACATCTAAAATCAACACTGCCGCTCAACAGTATTTTCATGAAAATAATTGCCAGCCAGCGAAGCCGATCGCAACGAAATGCATGTTGTTCATATTATTTTCCTCCCCCTCCTAATTTTCACTGAAAGTCTCCTTTACATGATGCTTACAGAATGGTGGTGTGGTCTAATGGGAAGGTGAAGTAATATTTTTACTTTTTTTTATTAGTTTGGGGGAAACAAAAGTAATTAACTTCAGCCTCGTCCTTGTTTTAATATCATGAGTATTGTTTTGTATATGATTTAAACGGCCATCTTTTCTTTTGCATGTGCATGTGTGTGTGCGTGTGTGTGTGCGTGCGTGTGAGTTGAGCAGCCTAGATTTTCCATCAAAATTTTTAAAAAGGGACACAAAGTCAACCTAATGTACCACATATGTAATACAATGGAATGTTGTAAAATATACAGTAGTTTCAATGATAATTACCATAAAAAAATTGGATTGAAAGAATAATTTGTCACTCATTTAGCTCAGTGGGTATTTTACCAGTGTCGTGAGATCAAAGCTGAAATGAAATGTACAAATATTTTATGCCACAGAATGTGAGGTTTGTAAAAGGCAATCCTGCAGGAAGCTGACATGTTGTACCTGCCGTGTAATTCTTGCTGTCACAGTTCTTATCCTCAGGCAAGTCAAACTCTTATGGCAGGAAGTTTTACATATATGAAAAGAGCTTGGAGTTATCTTTACAAATATGTGCCCCTGAGAGAGGGAATAGAAATGTTTAAAGTTTTTTTTTTCTTTAAAGCATCCCATAACCAGACTATCGAATTCCAGGGCTGATGGGAAGTGCACTATACAGTACAGGCATCCTTACGTCTCGAGAGATAGTGGTGTGCGTCATGGTAGTCCAAACAGTCTCGTTAGACCTGTCGGAGCAGCGTCTGGAGTGACACAGCAGGCCGATCCTGGCGTGACAGTCTCTGCCACCACAGGTGCACACAAAGTCTGACTGCAGGTTGGCCGCTACGTTCTGCAGTCTCTCGTTCCCCCAAACTCTCCTTTCCTCCGGCTGGAGGATCCTCCTCTCCTCGCCCCTCTTCACCCCGCTACTAACAGCGTGACGCCAGCCGTCACCATCAGCTGCAAGCACTTCCCGGCTGCTTGTGCCAATGCCTGTGAGTTTCAGGTTGCGCTTGCAGACATCTTTGAAGCGCAGTGCCTGACGATGCACTGGGCGGCGTCCTGTAGGCAGCTCACCGTACAGAAGGTCCGTTGGTATACGGCCATCCTCCATGCGACGCACATGACCCAGCTAATGCAGTCGACACTTGCAAAGCATGAGTTGCAAGCTGAGAGAACCTGCTTCCTCCAACACTTTGTTGACTTTGTCCTGCCACCTGATACCTATGACATGTCACAAGGAACGCAGATGGAAGCCTTCCAGGCGGTTCTCCCATCTGGCGTATTTCGTCCAGGACGTGCTGCCGCACAGCAGGGTGCTGAGGACACATGCCTGGTTTACCTTGAGTTTGGTGTCCAAGGTCAGCTGGCTGTTATCCCACACTCTCTTGCTCAACTTGGACAAGACGCCAGCATCATTAGCGATACGCTTGTCATCTCTCAGTCAAGAGACAGTTTGCCGGTCACAGTAGAGCCAAGGTAAGTGAAGTGTTCGGTGACCTCGAGTGCCTCATTGTTGATGCTGAATGATGGAGGAGCCGAGATGTTCTGGCCCATAATGTTCGTTTTCTTGATGATCGTCAGACCCAATTCCTCGTAGGCATGGGCAAACCTGTTGAGCAGCTGCTGAAGGCCTTCTTCAGTGTGCTAGATCAGGGCCACGTCATCAGCAAACAACATTTCTCTGGGGAGAACAGTCTGAACCTGAGTCTTTGCCTTCAGTCGGGACAGGCTGAACAGTTTCCTCTCACGTCTGGTGTACAGGTAGGAGCGCCGGAATATGAAGTTCATCAGCATGGAAAAGAAGATGCTGAACAAGGTGTAAGGACACAACCTTGTTTCACTCTGCTCAGGACCTTTAAGGGCTCCGACGATGCGCCGTTGTAGCTCACTGTGCCCTGCATCTCGTTGTGGAAGGAAGCAGTGATGCTGAGTAGCTTTGGGGGGCAGCTGATCTTCAGCAGCTGGAACAGACCACTCCTGCTCACAAGGTCAAACGCCTTAGTGAAGTCAATGAAGGCAATGGATGGCAGCATCTGCTGTTCATGGCATTTCTCTGGTAGCTGTCGACCAGAGGAGAGCATGTAGGCTGTGGATCGCTCTGCTCTGAAGCTACACTGGGACTCTGGAAGGACTTGTAGGCGAGCCAGAACTTAATGGGCGTAAACCTTGCCTACGATGATCAGCAGGGATTTGCCTTGGTAGTTATTGCACTTGCTATGGTCTCCCTTGCTTTTGTACAGTGTGACAATCTTGAATCTATAAACAGCTGTCATCAAGGGTACTATTCCTTTGGAAATATTTCATGAACGGTAGAGATAAAAAAAAACCCATTCCAGTTAAGTTGGGACGTTATGTAAAATGTGAAAAAAAAAACAGAATACAATGATTTGCAAATCCTTTTTGAGCTATATTCAATTGAGTAAACTACTAAGACAAGATATTTAATGTTCAAACTGATAAACTTTCTAGGTTTTTTTTTTTTCCTCATTTTCAATTTTATGCCTGCAACACATTCCAAAAAAGCTGGAACAGGAGCATATTTACTGCTGTGTTACACCACCTTTCCTTTTAACAGGACTCAATAAGCATTTGGGAACTGAGGACACTAATTGTAGAAGCTTTGTAGGTGGAATTTTTTCCCATTCTTACTTGATTTATGACTTCAGTTGCTCAAAAGTCCGGGGTCTCTGTCGTCGTGTTTTGCGCTTCATAATGCGCCCCACATTTTCAATGGGAGACAAGTCGGGACTGCAGGCAGGCCAGTCTATTACCTGCACTCTTTTACTATGTGGCTATGCTGCTGTAACATGTGCAGAATGTGGCTTGGCACTGTGTTGCTGAAATAAGCAGGGACGTTCCTGAAAAAGATGTCGCTTGGATGGCAGCATATGTTGCTCCAAAACCTGTGTGTACCTTTCAGCATTAATGGTGCCTTCACGGATGTGCAAGCTACCCATGGCATGGGCACTAACACATCCCCATACCATCACAGATACTGGATTTTGAACTTTGTGCTGATAACAATCGGGACGGTCCTTTTCCTCTTTAGCCCGAAGGACTAGATTTCCCTGATATTCCAAAAACATTTTGAAATGTGGACTCGTCGGACCACAGAACACTTTTCTACATTGTTTCAGTCTCGGGCCAAAAAAAAAGCCTATGGCGTTTCTGGGTGTTGTTGATATGTGGCTTTCGCTTTGCATGGCAGAATTTTAACTTACACTAGTAGATGTAGCGACGAACTGTGTTATCTGAAAATGGTTTTCCGAAATGTTCCTGAGCTCACATGGTAATATCCTTTACAGAATGATGTCAGTTTTTAATTCAGTCCCGCCTGAGGGACCGACGATCATGGGCATTCAACGTTGGTTTTTGGCCTTTCCATGTATGCGTAGAGATGTCTCCAGATTCTCTGAATCTTTTTATGATATTATGGACTGTAGATGGTGAAATCACTGAGTTTTTTGCAATTGTATGTTGAGAAACATTGTTCTGAAACTCTTGGACTATTTGCTCACACAGTTGTTCACATGCTCCTTTTATACCTAATCATGACACTCACCTGTTTCCATTTAACCCTTTCACCTGTGGGAAATTCCAAACAGGTGTTTTTTCAGCGTTCATCATTTCCCAGTGTTGTTTCCTCTGTAACAGCTTCTTAAAAACTTGTTACAGGCATCAAATTCAAAAAACAAAACAATAAAGCTTATTAGTTTCAACATTGAATATCTTGTCTTTGTAGTGTACTCAATTGAATGTCGGTCAAAAAAGGATTTGTAAATCATTGTAATCTGTTTTTATTCATGTTTTACACAACGTACCAACTTCATTGGAATTAAGGTTTGTAAATTGCATGATTCAAATAGTCTATGCCTGTAGTCCAACAAACGAAAGTGTAATTTTATTTACAATGTGATTAAGGCAAAGTTTGTCCTGAGCCAAGGGGGTCATCAGGCTGGTGCTTAACTCTGGTTTCTGTGGCAACTTGGTAGGTGTACTGCTACTGCCCCTGGATAGGATGCTTCTCCATTACAGGTTACTCCACCCCCCAGCTTTTTGTCGGGTTTCCCTGACAAACCTACACCGACGCCAAACCACTGCGCCACTGTATCTCCCACTTTGTGATTACATGACAAAATAATAAGAAAAAAGCGTAGCAAAGGTGTAGCATTTTTCCCACAAAACCTTTGGATTTATAGCTATACAAAGCATGTGTGTACATTCAGTGAATGCAACAGATCATGAATAACACTCAGCACAGCTGATACTGTAGTTGTTAGATTTGGTGCTGATGATGTTCAGAACCAAAGATGCTGCAATTAGAAAACACCTCTCCTTCATGAGATGGAATCCGCTGCCACACGAATCATCAGTTGCAGAGAACAGGCATGTGACAGGACAATCTGCAATCCCGAAATGGGAGCCATTTTGGGAAAGAGCAGCTGTACAGGCCTTGTGTGCAGAGGAGAACAAGTGACATAAACAAAAATAAAAAGAAAAACTGCACTTCTAAAATGAAGTCATTCATCTCAGCAGGTGGCTAAGGGAGCCATGTAGATAATTAACATTCGCCGTGTGATATATGACATGACTTAACACACAGACATGAGGCTCGCCGCTAACATAACATAACATAACATTACATGAATGGCAAGAACAGGCCTTTCAGCCCAACTTTGCTCGCCAGTTTCTTTATATTATTGTGAATATATCCCTTCAGATACTCAATGACTCAATGGTATCCAGCTTTAAGTCAAGCCTGCTCTTGAAAACCCCCAAGGTCTCTGCCTCAACAATATGGTCAGGAAAGCTATTCCACATTGAAATTACTCTTCGGGTGAAGAAATATTTCCGAATATCAGTGCTCAACTTCCATTTGTGACCTCGAGTACTACTCACAACACTTGGTCAAAGTAATCCTACATAATTCATTTTGTTAATCCCTTTAACATACTTAGAGACCTCAATCAAATCACCCCTGAGTCTCCTTTTCCTAAGAATAAAGAGATTGAGGATCTTCAGCCTCTTCTTGTAGCTTTCATCTTTTATACCTGGAATTAGCTTAGTGGCTCTTCTCTGAACTTTCTCTAGAGCTTCTATAACTTTCATAAAGTATGGTCCCCAGAACTGTACACAATACTCCAGATGTGGTCTGATGAATGTGTTGTACAAAAGAAGCATCATCTCCTCAGATTTGTACTTAATACTTTTGGCAATGTATCCCAACATCCAATTGGCTTTTTTAACTGCTACTGCACAATGGCTAGAGCCTGTGAGGGTTTGGTCAACAATCACTCCCAGATCTTACTCATGTGCAGCACATTCCAGTTTTAAACCTCCCATGAGGTAATCCCGTGTCCACCCCCCCACCCCCCAATTTAGTATCATCTGCAAATTTAACCAATCTGCTCTCAAAATTCCTATCAAGGTCATTAATGTTGAGGAACAGCAGGGGTCCCAACACTGATCCCTGGGGGACGCCACTCCCCACCATACCTAGCTCAGATGAGATACCACTGACCGCCACTCTTTGTGTTCTGTCCTGTAACCAGTCTTGAATCCACTCCAGAATACCTCCTATAACTCCAATGGAGCTCATTTTAAAAATTTGTCTCTTATGGGGTACTGTATCGAATGCTTTCTGAAAATCCAAGTAAATGATGTCATAAGCCCTGCTCTGGTCAAATATTGTGCTGTATTTAATGGGTAAAAAATTACATGAAAATACATGTGAACATTCTCATCTGAGATTTTTTTGCCCAAATATTGTTCATTGATTCATCTAATTATCTGGGTTACGTAACAATATTTTTCCCCATAAAAGCCACGAAGAAAACTTATTTATTTATTTTTGGGTCACATTTTAGATGAAGTGTTGCTCATAAAGGCTTAATGCAGCATGTATAATGGCGTCATAAATAAGACATAATGTGTTCATAAATCATACATAATCAAATGAAATGCTTTGTAAAGGGGGAAATAACACATCCTTATTCATTATATGATGCCAGATGTGATATAACTGACAATGTCACTTAGCAAGTGGCTAAATGCTGTAAAGGGTGATATTGTCACCTAAGTGACATTGTCCTTGTCACATCTGACATCATTTGCTGATTAAGAATGCCTTCCATACATCTCCAAACCTCTCCTCCATGTTTTGAATCTATCTTTGGAAACAGGTGTATTTCCTGATCAATTCAAACGGGCTAAAGTTATCCCTCTTTTTAAAGCTGATGACCCCTCTTTATTTTCCAGTTATAGACCAATATCCATATTACCCTGTTTTTCCAAAATTTTGGAAAGAATTGTCTATAATCGTTTGTTTAAATATTTAACGATAATAATGTCTTTTATCCCCATCAATATGGATTCAGAGAGAAACATTCCACATCATTGGCTCTCACTCAACTTATGGATAACATCACTAAAGCCCGAGACAATAAGGAAATTACTATTGGAGTATTTGTTGATTTATCAAAGGCATTTGATACAGTTGATCATGTTATACTATTGCAGAAACTTTCACTTTATGGCCTATGTGGAACTGAATTGTTATGGTCTTAAAGCTATCTAACAAGCAGGAAACAATGTGTATCATGGAATAACTCACTATCAGATTATAGGACAATTTCTTGTGGTGTGCCCCAAGGATCAATTCTGGGTCCATTATTATTTCTTATTTATATAAATGACTTGTACTTGACTTCATCAAGAGCATTTTTCATTTTGTTTGCTGATGATTCCAATATCTTTTTATCTGGTAAAGATGAGAATAATTTAATATTAGAAATGAATTCAGAATTGTTGAAAATTGACAACTGGTTTAAAGCCAATAAGCTATCGCTCAACACTAAAAAAAGCTCATACATGATGTTTATGCCTAGAACTCATCAAATAATAAACACTTACCCTAATGTTCATATTGCAAATAATATTCTTGAAAGGACAGCAGTCACTAAATTTCTTGGCATATTGATTGATGAAAATCTTTGTTGGAAAAATCATATAACATTTATTTCTAACAAGATAGCAAAAAATATTGGAATCATCAGAAGAATAAGACATCTTGTAACTAAAAAGATCCTTCTTGGTCTATATTACACTTTGATATATCCTTACTTGTCATATTGCAATATTGTCTGGTCAAATACCTTTAAGAGCAATCTTAATGGTATTTTCACTTTACAAAATTGTTTTGTGAAAATGATTACTTTCTCCGATAGATTTGCTAGTTCCACTCCATTATTCAAATCTCTTAGGATTCTTCCCATTTTTGATTTAAACAATTTTTTAATATGTGGTTTTGTTTTCCAATCCATTCACAATCTGCTTCCACCATGTTTTCAAAATTTATTTAATTTCAACTTTCAAATTCACAATTACAATACTAGGTCAGCTAACAATCTCCACCCATCCCTTCCTAGAACAACCTTTTCCAGTTTTTCAGTCAGATACAGAGGTCCTGTCTTCTGGAACCAGTTACCACATTACATTAGAAACTCTTCCAGCTTTTATTCATTTAAAAATTTTACTAAATTCTTTTTATTGGATCAATTAAAAAACACATCTACATAAATTTCTTTGTTTGGTTTTTGATCAGCTTTTCTATGTATCTGTCTGTTCTTTTCTGTTGTTAGTTTAATTTATTTAACCTAATGTATTTATTTATTTAATTATTTGTCTGTCCCCTCCCGTTGCTTGCTTCACTTTAGGAAAGCCACTAGATAAGCCCTGATGGGGTTTTTTTTGGCTCTTCCTGCACATTTTTTGTTTAGTTTTTTTCCCCTCTTTTGTTATCTTATGTTTGTAAAGTTCTTAACTCTGGTATCATGTATTTTCTTTTTCCTATGTGCAAAGTAAATAAATAAATAAATAAATAAAGAATGAGTTATTTTACCTTTTAAAAAGCATGCCATTTGCTGATGTATGATTTATGAAGACATTATGTCTTATTGATGAAGACCTTATGCATGTTGTGTACATGCAAAGCCTTTATGACCAACATTTCATCTAAAGTGTGACCTATTTTTGTTTTCAAGCTGTGAAGCCACATCTCCAGCCCTGATTCCAATGATGTAAGCATTGTCCTTTCAAACCGACACCATACTCAAATAATAGCAGGCATACACTTTACATTCAACAGAGCTGAGAAAAATCTTTTTCTTACTTTTGCAATTTTGTAATAAAAAACTGTGATCGAGGGTAATTCTGCACTGTTTATTTTTGGTCCAATGCATCTGCGTTATATTGAAACTACATCGCCCAGTCTTCATGCATGTTTTTTTTTTTTTCCCGGGGCACTGAGCTTTCTCATTGGACATATGTATTTTCCCCACAGTGATTGGCTTGTGATGCAGTCAATTTGATTTTGGGGTTGACCATTTGATTCTATGGGCTCTGACATTTGCAATGAACCCTAAACGACGGTAATTGTACAAAACTTGCCTTAGATGGAGCCCTGCAATCGCCGTGCGTGAAACTAGGAATCCGTGCATCATTACTCTCATCTGCTTTTAGAGCGCTACAATATAAACTAAAAACTTTTTTTGGTATTTTCGCTAATATTATCACTCAACATTCAGCAGAAGTCATCAAAGTAGTTTCTATGCCACGCTGGCTGACTCTTCATATGGCAATGAAGCCTAACTAGATGACTGATTGGAAATAGCTAAGTGGGTAAGTCACTGTGCTATTGTGCAGGTGACGGTGGTAAATACTTTCATTTTCAGCACACACTGTTGAGCATACACCATTGCAATCACACTTTTTTGTACGTAGTTGCTGGGGTGTTTATTCTGATTGCTGTTTTTTCTTTTTCTGCATTCCAGCTGCCAGGCGACATTACGCACAAGACTCTGAGCACAGCAATGAGCGAATATATAGAGTCGCTAAACCGATTTCTTTTTTATATCGTTGCTATGATTGTCCACTAAATATTCAACAGTCGTTTTTTAAGTCATCTTTTGAAAGAATCCATGCTTAGTTACTGAGAGAACGCTGAAATTCAAGTTCTTGATCGGGGTGCATGACGTGATTTCTTGACTCAATCTTAATGACCACAATGTGGCTGCTCAGTTAGCTCAGTGGTTAAGGCAGAGTGTATTTGAGCAAGAGGTTCAAAGTTCAATTTTAGGCTCAGGTAGAAATTTTTTAAGCAGCAGAGGTCTAGTTCTTCGATAGCTAATTGCTGCGTGTTTGTTGTTTTGACTTTTTTCACCTTATCTTTGTATTATAATTTTCTTTATTAGTGTGTTTTATTGAAAATAATTCTGCTCTAGTCAAACTTCACTTTCTTTGTATGTTTTTCTTTGAATGGGAAAATGTGTAAACGACCAGTTGCCATTACAACGTAGATAAAAACAGATAAATTTGTTGTAATTAGATTGAATGTATGCCTGTAGTGGCATATAAGTGAGTTTTACAGTTTGGTACCGGAGAAATCAGAAATGAAACACCGTGCCAATTTGGAGACGCCACCAAGACATTCTTAGACTAAAACCTCTCTAATTTTGCTCTGATTTACTTGTTTAGAATAAACTTTGGCACAGATGGTATGATTATGTGTTGTAATTTTTTAGAGGTTTCAGACTGCAGCTGAATAATTTCCAGAGGGATAAAAGTAAAACTGCATTTGAGAAGTTTCATTTATACTGTGTTCCATCTTCATTTACTGTGACTCAGTGATATATACACTGATTTTTACACCATGACAAAAATCCCCAAGGTGTTACCTTTATTATGATACCATGATTATTCAAACTGACCAAGTGGTTGCAGAAATATACTCACCTCATTTTGGGCATGTCATTTTTGAACCAGAGGCTCAGGGCTTAAGAGGTTAAGACCCAGACTGCATTCTTCTGCCCTGCAATCATTGCATGGATCTGTGGTTCGTTTCCATTGTGGGGTTGTGTTCAGCTATTTAAGACCGAGCCTTACAACCATTCAGGCCAAAGTCTCGTAGAATGCATAAGGCTTGTTTCTGTGTTATTTGTTTTTTGTCTAGACTTACTCTCTGCGTATAGTGTGTAGTACTTTTTATCCCAGAGCTGCATCTCCATGTTGTCTATGTGAATTTTGTCTTTCTTGAAGTCTCATAACTACATACCTGAGTTGTATTCCTAGTCTTATATAAAATGTATTCCCCACGTTTCGTGTGTATTTCAACTCAAACTCTAACTTAGTGCTGTTCATTGTTTTATGCAGCACTTTATATAAAGGGACCTCGATTCCTGTTTGTTTTCTATTTGGAATATATTGTTACTGCAGCTAAAGCCCAGCATCTGTATTGCTGAAAGTGTTTATTAAGGAACCTCATTTCTAGTTTCTTTGTATTGCTTCATTTCTACCGTCTGTTGTGCAGTAGGCAGAATAAACACTACCATGTCCATCCTTGCACCTGAGTGCAGTCCTTAACTTCCTGTCCTCTGTGCGCCTGAACTGTGTACGAAGCACAACCCTTACACAAGCACTGTGAGGATAGCAGAGAATGCTTTTATGCTCTTAAAGCTGCACACAGTAACTTCAGTGTGCATATATGAGCTGTAATCAAAAAGTGCAAAGACTTCAATTAAATAGCGAATAGCGACATCAGTGTGCTGCCCTCTTCAGAACAGCCTCCCGTCCCCCAAGCTGATACACACCTTTCACACCAATTTCAGAATTGGCAGTGGAAATTCTCAGCTTTTATGCCGCAAATTCGAGCTTCCACATTACAATGGATGGTAGGAATGTTGGAATGTCTACAAATCTCTTTAAACTTTATTTAGATTTTGGAAACAGTAAAATAATGGCAATGATGGTTACAGTATTGGCACATTTGTCACTGACACCTGAAGCACCTTCTTGATCAGACCCGATTAGCGGTCACCCAGGAATTCAAATGATTCAAATGCAAAGATGGTGTCGTCTGCTAAAAGTAGCATGATGTAGCTTTCGAGAATAGCTGACATAAATAGCTAAAAAATGGACCCCTGTGACATCAAAACCTTTGAAAAATGAGAGTCATTTGTTACAGGCTTGTCGGCTGTTTTCTCTTTAGTATCAGCGAGACATTTAAACAGCCTCTCGATTACAGAAGGACCTCCTGACCTGCGTCACACATCGACGGAGGAAAAGAAAGATACGCCAGCTATGTTTAGCACGCGGGCGTGGCGTAGACCACAGAGATATTTGGAGAATGACACACAAGGCAAGCTCCGACTCCAACACAATAGACTGCTCATTAACGAACCGTTAATGAGGTGCCGTCCCCTCTTTCACACTAATTAGGCCCTATCCAGCAACATTAAGCAAAATACATGAGCCGCTCTGAATGGTTGTCCATTAATTATTATTTTTCCACAACAAAAGGAGTGGTAAATACCAGGAGCCATTCGCTATCAATCTCTAGAGCTGAAGACACAGACCATCTCTGGGGGAGTTACTTACTCGTTTCATAATGGGAGAAATCTTGGGAAAGTAAAATACAAAAGTAGAATACACATATAAAAAATAAATAAATAATCAAAACTTGTTTTTTTACTGAAGAGAGGCCCTTCAATATCACTCTAAAGCCACTGGAATTAAAATTAACTAATGTGCAGCAATGAGAGAGATTATAATGAGTCCCAACTATTTTAAATGTTTTGCATTTTCTGAGCTAAGTTGTTTCTGAATAGATATTTAATAATGCAATAGTTATTTTCCCATAAACATTTAATTTTAGTTTTTGTCCCCATTGAATCAAACATGTTTACCTGATTATTTTATTGCTTGATTCAGCAGGTTTTTCCAACATCTTTCAATGTCAACCACAACTACTCATTCAAAACATCGAACAACTATTACCATTATTGCCATCTCTTCAAGCTTAAAATCTCTGAATTACTTTACACTGCACTGCCATTTTGATAGCTATCACGTAAGGGATAATTAACGAGAAGGTGTGCATTCCACGGTTTTAATGCACGACGTTCGCGTCGGGTGGTTGCCTCCGCGAAGTGCATTAAAACCGTGGAATGCGCACCTTCGAGTTGATTATCCTGCTTATACCATGGTCATTTGCCAGCAATATCTAATCGCAGCATTCAGAAATTTCAGTGAAAGTTTTGCACTAAAAAAACAAGCTGGTAATCATTAAAGAGGCGCCGCGCCTTCTCATACCCAATAGCCTACTATAGGCTAAGTTAAATTGAACCAGCTATCTTAGTTCATCTTACGTTCATGGAGAAAGATTTTTTTTGCACACGCTTACATCCGTTTACCAGCTGATTTGATTACGGATTCCAGCTGAAATGGAGATTATGCATAACGCTACATTATGTGCGATTATGCAGACTGTAGCTAACTTGCTACCCACAATTACAATGAACTTATGACAGTTTCCGCAGGCAGCGAGCTGAAATCAGTCTGCTGCCATAGCACGTAGCTAGCGAACTGTCAGCAGTTGCTGACACATGAAGTGGACATGTTAGCTTCCTTTGTATCCGCACACAATTACAATCGTTTAATGAATAATGCCTGATTACTTCGCTGCAATAATGTTTCCGGTCATTATTGCTCGAGTACCTATAGTTAACCGCCCCGCTGGACGCAACTTGTATGACGCCGCTAAATTTACTGGAGATATATGAGCAGCTAGGTTTTCCGTTGCACCCAGCCAAATACCACGTTTAACGTTGCTAGGGTAACAAGTTGGCCAGTGGATGAATTTTGAATGGTGAAACGACCGTAACTGAACTATCTGTGCGGTTCCGCGGTTTTAATGCATACCTGCCAGCCAATCAGAAAAAAGTATACACCCAGACCATGAGATAAACATACTTATACAACTGCCATTGTGTTTCAAACTGCAGCAAGCGGACACATGTAGCCTTTTCCAGTTATACATTCAATTTGTGGCAAGAGGCATTGACCTTGCAGTGACATCAATATTACAAACATATTTACAATACAATGCATAAGTGTGCTCATTCTTGCACACTAGATAAATAAACGTGGAAATACTTGCCGCCATACCACAATTCAATCTGCTCCAGCTGCGTGGCTGAAGCCAAGCAGGTGTGGGCTTAATTAATACTTGGATGGGAGACCACCTGGGTAAACCAAATTGTTGCTGGAAGAGGTGTTGGTGGCCAGTAGGTTGTGATCTTCCCTCTGGTGGAATAATCCCCGGTGCAGTGATGGGGACACTGCACTGAAGGAGACGCCGTCTTTCAGCTGAGAAATTAAACAAAGTCCTGACTCACTGTGGTCACTAAAGATCCTATGACACTCTTCGATAAGAGAAAGAGGTTCCCTGGTGTCAAGGCTCAATTCCCAATCTGGCTCTTTCAACCTGCCACCTAATCATACCCTGATCTAATTGGCTGTGCAAATTGCCCTCAACCCCCAGGGCTCCCTTGAAAAAAAGATTTCAATCTCGGCGGGACTCCCCGGGTCAAATTAAAATGTTGTGGCGTTGTATAATGCTGAGTGATAAGTTCTGTTCATAGATATTCAAGCAAGCAAAATTCTGTACAGCTCAGTATCAAACCACAGGTAAAAAGCAGTGGCCCCCAAATTCCAAATTATGTTTTACTGTCCTGAGAATCTAATTAAAAACAAAGCAGCTCATTTGCCATTTTTTCTTCTGTGGTTTTACTACATTGCTTTGAAGGTGAACTCCACTTGTCCATAGTTTGCCGAAAGCAGAACAGGATGGGAGCCCTGTACAGGGGAGGTTTTCGGTTAATCCGATACATGACATCACAAGAACATGAACAGGGCTGTCTGTGTGGGGTATTGGTGAAAGCTCTGCAATCTTGTGACTCGATAAGCCCCACAGTCTGAATAAGGGCTATTCCTTTGGCTGCTGTGTCATGCAGGGGTCAATGCTCAGTTTTAATCACCATCTAATGGTGCCTACAAACTGTTATTTCAGCAATCTTATCAGTTTTTATGGCAGTTTTTTATTGCAAGCCACACTGTGCGACATGGATCTGATAAACTTGGGTGTGAATTCAAATTTGATGTGTGTGGATTGTGCGATGATCACACCCACTGAATCTTGTAGGATACGACGCTTGTCGAGATACAAGAAAAGATATTCAGCGTGCATCATCCATCTGCACCGCCATATCTCCATTGTTTGGTTTAGCGCCTGTGTCGCGTTGTCAGGGCGTAATTTTATGCTGCATTCCTATTGATTGGTTAGTAGACAAAGATCGTAGCAGCAGTCACTGTGAGATGGTTATCCTGAATTTCTGACAATGTCAGACTTTTGTACTAAGCTATCTTTGGTCGAAGACCATGATAACGGCCGTCTTTGACCCTCCATCACAGTGCGACAAAGGACCATCGTTTTGGATCCACAACCAACGATATTGCCACGTTTCTTTCATGTTTGTCATCTTTCGTCTGGGACAGCCCAAAATTGCAGAGAAATATGGGTTAAAAAGTCCTTTTAAAGAGCCCAACATTTGCAAGGGGACTTGAACCTCCAACATTTTGGACCCAGTAACGTACTTTAGCCAGTATGCTATGTCCCTATGGTTCATAACTGATCTTCCATTGATCATAGCATGATCAATGAGCATGTGAAGTGCCGTAAAACAACGGTCCTCCTCTGACGCCACACATTTCAGAGAACCATGGATGCTTATAAACCCAGAATTGGCAGTGTGTTTCATGTTTATCATGGCAGTTACACAGAGAACCATGGATGCTTATAAACCCAGAATAGGCAGTGTGTTTCATGTTTATCATGGCAGTGACACAGAGAACCATTGATGCTAATAAACCCAGAATAGGCAGTGTGTTTCATGTTTATCATGGTAGTGACACGGAGAACCATTGATGCTTATAAGCCCAGAATAGGCAGTGTGTTTCATGTATATGATGGCAGTGACACAGAGAACCATGAATGCTTATAAGCCCAGAATAGGCAGTGTGTTTCATGTTTATCATGGCAGTGACACAGAGAACCATTGATGCTTATAAGCCCAGGACAGGCAGTGTGTGTGTCATGTTTATCATGGCAGTGACACAGAGAACCATGGATGCTTATAAGCCCATAATAGGCAGTGTGTTTCATGTTTATCATGGCAGTGACACAGAGAACCATGGATGCTTATAAGCCCATAATAGGCAGTGTGTTTCATGTTTATCATGGTAGTGACACAGAGAACCATTGATGCTTATAAACCCAGAATAGGCAGTGTGTTTCATGTTTATCATGGTAGTGACACGGAGAACCATTGATGCTTATAAACCCAGAATAGGCAGTGTGTTTCATGTTTATCATGGTAGTGACACGGAGAACCATTGATGCTTATAAGCCCAGAATAGGCAGTGTGTTTCATGTATATGATGGCAGTGACACAGAGAACCATGAATGCTTATAAGCCCAGAATAGGCAGTGTGTTTCATGTTTATCATGGCAGTGACACAGAGAACCATTGATGCTTATAAGCCCAGGACAGGCAGTGTGTGTGTCATGTTTATCATGGCAGTGACGCGGAGAACCATTGATGCTTATAAGCCCAGGAGAGGCAGTGTGTTTCATGTTTATCATGGCAGTGACACAGAGAACCATGGATGCTTATAAGCCCATAATAGGCAGTGTGTTTCATGTTTATTATGGCAGTGACACAGAGAACCATGGATGCTTATAAGCCCATAATAGGCAGTGTGTTTCATGTTTATCATGGCAGTGACACAGAGAACCATGGATGCTTATAAGCCCATAATAGGCAGTGTGTTTCATGTTTATCATGGCAGTGACACAGAGAACCATGGATGGTCATAACCCAGAATAGGTAGTGTTTTTCATGTTTATGATGGCTGCAGTTGTTTAGCACATTCCAAGTAAGAGTGGAACGTTGCCAGTGCTTTTTTTTTTTTTTGCCAACGTTGGGCGCAGCATTTATAAATACACTGAGCATGATAATTAACTGCCAAGTCACACATTTTTGTTATTTTGGGTCTGTTGGCTGAGTCATTCACCAGATTTTAATCCAAATGAACCTGCTGTAGAGGAGAATGAAGGTTATTTAGTCCCTGAAATAAGCAGGAAGTGAAGATGCTGCAGTACTGGCCTGGCAGAGCATCACCAGGGAAGAGACCCGACGTCTGGTGATGTCCATTCGTTACAGACTGTAAGCATTCTACATTACCATAAACAGACCAATATTTCTTGAAGCTCTTGAAAGTGGTAGGTAGACAATGTTTAAAAGGTGCAGTTATTTCTAATAGTTTATTCAGTATGGATGATAAAATCCTCAAAGCTGACAATCTCATATTTAACCTCAGAGTCACTGTGTCTGTAATAGAACTAGAGAACAGAACCAAAATATATAAATAAATGAAATGTGTCACTGTCCACAGAATTATGGTGAACATATGTAAATAAACACAAAAAAGGAACATCTTGTGTGACTTGTTTCCTTTTATGCAGTGACAAGTGCTTTTTAACCCTTATATTTGTAAATACCTGTTAAAGCACAGGATAAGAGAACTGCTTCGCTCCCGCAGAGGTAACTCAGCAGAGGAAATGAAAAGGCGTCTCCGGGGCCTCTGAGCTTCTGCAGCTGCCGCTGTTTCCCTTTAATGTCCTATAATACTGAGGTGAGCGCAGTGGAAGTGATGAGATTGAAAGTCTGTTATTATGGGCTGCTGCGAGGCCTGAAGCAGTGCTTCTGGGACCAGAGGCCAAAATGAACACATTGGCCGTGATGAAGTGTTTTTAGGGTCGGTGTGTGTGTTCAGGAGTGTGTCCATCAGATAGTGCCGTTACTGTGATGGCTGACCATTCTAACCCAGCCCAAACTGCAGCACATAAACTGCATTCATCTGGCAAGTGGCTAAATCCAGTTTTGGACCTCACTTTTATGAGCTATTCATTTATTGTATAGAATTGGAGCCATGAAAAATGTAAGAAGTGAAATAATACAGTGTGTGTTTACCTCCACTTCATCAATATGGTCGTAGTTCAAAACTATAAGCAGGATCCCTTAAATAGCCTTATTGCTGAGTTGCATTAATTGAATGTGACAAAATGTCTCCATAACGTTAAGGCACAGATTATGACTGAATATCGAGGTAATTTGCCATTAGTTTTTATTTGCAGGGTTGACATTTTGGTATTTTGATTATTTTTAATTATCTTTATTAATTGTTTTTTCTTTACTCCCACCATGAGTCTGGGCAGCACAACTTTCATCTGTTTCTGTGGATTTTCTGGCTAAAAGGGGCTTCAAAGTTAGTTTGATAAAACCCAACATAAGTGCAGTCAGTTCTCAGTTAATTGTATCAGCCCTTATTCTCACTGGAGGAACAGGCTCGCATCTCTACCCGACACACCAGTTCTCCCCAGAGTCAGGCTGTAATGGCGCCTCATTCTCGCCGGAAGGAATGGGGGCGAAGATGGAGTCGGACCAGAGAAGCTGGGGATGCAGGAGCTGAATGTGAGGACTTCTGAAATTATTCCAGAACATTCTCTCTCTGCATCTTGCCAACACAAGCCTCCTATAATAGTCCAATTCCCAGGGAGGACCCGTCCGTGAAGGGAATAAAAAATAAAGGCTGCTGCACCTGGGATTTAAGAGCCACAGTTTGAGCATCAGGAAAAGCACTAAAGCTGTTGTTTGTCCTGTTTTCAATTTTCAGTATATACCAAATTTCTACATGCACAGTATACGTAGATTGATCATATTCCTCTCAAACTATCTATGTTGTTCTTACCGTATACACATACTAATTATTAAGTTAAAGAACGTGCAATCAATGTGATGCATTTTTTTTTAAATGGCACTGTAGAACAAAATAAAATAAAAAATTAGCAGGATTCTGAACGGCACAAAGAACTGCTCAGCATACAGCACACCCTATTGAAAAAAAATAAAGGGTGTAAAACATAAATCACTCCTGACACACAGGGAGTTGACTTGTTCCACGTGAAACATCTCTAATTTTTTTCAGGAAATGCAGAATGTAAAGGAAAACTATTGAGGACAAAAAGTTGAGTTTGTACGCATGTTGAATAATGAGGCTGTGAGGATGAGCAGAAGCTGAGAATTTTGTTCTACCCAAGCAGCCATTATCCAGCTTCGTTTCCGAGGTCTGATTTGCAGACATTCCCCTCATGCATAGTTTCAGTCGGCTCTAGTATACTGTAGGTTGGGACCCTCTTTTCTTGTTACGTCAATCTTAAATTTAGTGCAAAAATAAGATGCCAATATTTTTTGACAAAAATATAGGAAAAAAACTCTACACACAGCGATTCCCTACATGCCAGTGTGTTGAACCTTTTCGTCGTCAATTTTCTTCCAGCGACCAAGTACCACTCTGAGAATTTTTCAATGGATAAACTATAAAATTGCAATACTGTGATATAAACTGCCCTTAAAATGAGAATAAAAACTTTTTTTAGTATTAACCTTAGCAGCAGGTGAGTGTGATGCAGTGCAGCAGCAGGCAGCGGCATGTTATGCCGAGCATGAGAGCAGTATAGCCCACCTACTCATTTGGCGGTGCAGTGACGGATAGGCATTGGAGTATTTCAGGGAATGTGGGCATATCTCAAGTTGTCTGCCTGAACTACCCACGCAAGCTGCAGCCCATTTCTGGATATTTAATGTTGATTATTTTTGATTTACAACCAAACTACCAATAAAAAACAAGCATGTAAAGCTTTGTACAGCCTGTTGACAAAAGCAAAATCGGTTGGTGGTAGGAACCCATGGGTAAGAGGCAATAGTAAAGCTTCATGATAAAAACAGCCTAAATAAAATTTTGTCCATTTTTAAACTGCTCATTACTGTCACAGGATATTTACAGATATCCTATATAAACAGATATTTAAAATAATGTCATAACCTGTTGGTATAGAAAATTATCATTTTAATTGGTGAAAAGTAATTTGAAAGATGACAGAAATATGGTTGCCCAGAGAGTGATAAACACCATGGCTGAAGGAATTGATGTCTATGCGAATAATGTGTGTCTGTTATGGTGAGATATTTTAACATCCCTGCTGCGGGTAGACGGCCATTCAATTGTGTGCATTTCAAAAAGCCATTTTAGTCGATGCACATCAAAGAGAATTTCATGAATGCACCATAACCAATCAGGAAGGAAAAGTTTGGCACAGAAAGGTATAGACCTTAAGAAATCATTTTCTAAAGGGCTGCAGCATTTGGGCCTGTACCAGTTGTTTTGGATGTCTGAACAACTCCAAACAGTGTAAATATCAGCAATGTGGAAAAAAGTATCTGCCCCTTTCCCAATCTCATATTAATTATTTAGCTTTTTTGTACATTTAAATACTTCAGATCATACAATTTAATAAAAGACAAAGATGGCTTGGGTATGCAGAAACTGCACCATTCCAATTAATTTTCCCCAGCCAGCCAAATGTTGGTCATGAACCAAACACATTGACAGCATATCACTGTACACTTGAATTCACTTCTCACTTGTGATATTCACTTCTCATAATTGCGCTGTAGTAATGGAAGTCTGTAATTTGACTATGTTTTTTCTCCTCATACACAATGTGTCTCAAAGACAGATGGAACAGCCATTCAGTCAGTCTTCACTGAAAAACAGAAAAAGGAAAAACTCATCTGAGAAGAGATTATTGTGCACTGCAGGGGCTCATCACTCAGAACTCTGTTCCAGAGAGCGGGCGTGCCCCACGGTTCAGTGTTGGCACCTGGCTGCATTGCTTGACTTGGATGCCAAAATTTCGCACTAGTTCCACCTGGAACTCCAGTATATTAATAATGAACATATAATGACAAAAAAGTGTCTCCTCTAACCGCAGCAGGAGTTTAGTGTCTGCAGGTTTTTAAATGTCTTGGCCTCCTGCGGTTCTTTTTAATCTCTGAAGTTGCATCTCACATGGCTGCTTCAAACTAAAATCATGATTTTGACTCAAGTTGCCTTACAATGAAGCATCTCACAATGAAGCAAGCAAGCAATGAAGCAAGCATCTTACAATGAAGCAAGCAATAGCATCTCACACTGGGTGTTTTAGCTCTGCAAAATGAAGCACATTTTTTTTTTGAGATCAGGTGCGCCTTCTGAAATTTATGGTGCCTTCTAAAGTTCAGGTTGAGTTCTTGAAGTGCTCACTATCATGTTTACAAGCTCCTTTATCATAATCGTTTCTCCATTTTCAATCTCCGGTCAGCCAGCACAAATAATGAACAGTCATTTAAACTTGACCAAAAACTTTCTTGACCTGCAGAGAAAGCAGGGCTCATTTTTGAACAAATCCACACCCAGGGAAAACGATGAGGCGCAAAGACAGTTCTGAGCATTTGTGAAGGTGAAGAGGAACTTGAAGAGCCCGGGCTGGTGAAGGGCGTTCGGTCGCAGCGGTGGAGTCAACGGAGGGAGGCATTAATGAGATCCGGAGCAGAAGAGCCTGTACACTTCACCGCATCTCCCCTCGCGGTCAATACACCGGTGACAGACAACAATGTGACGGTGAATCTCAGGACCCACTTGATCCTATGGTAACTTGATCTGCACTCGGCTCCGAGGGGACTGATGCTTATGGACAGGATACAGAGCAAGCACTCTCGAACCCAGGCACTTAGAGTGTAATGACCTTGCTCAGGGTGTTACAGCGCGCACTTAGAACGTAATGACCTCGCTGAGGGAGTTACAGCCCACAGTGACAGTGATCGTCAGCAGAGCTGCAGACACACAAGTCCTGATTGGGAACGGGAATGGAGGTCCTCCATGTCTGGGAAAAATTCTCATTTATTGCTGTTTTCTCCTTGGGGTGATTCTGAGCTGTGCAGTTTGAGATTTGGAATCAAGCCGTTCACATGTAGTGAAAGAGTGCATGCTGGAATTTGTAACATAACGTAACATAACATATCATGAATGGCGAGAACAGGCCGTTCAGCCCAACTACGCTCGCCGGTTTCTTAAAACTATTGTGAATATATCCCTTCAGATAATGAATGACTCAATGGTATCTAGCTTTAGGTCAAGCCTGCTCTTGAAAACCCCCAAGGTCTCTGCCTCAACAAAATGGTCAGGCAAGCTATTCCACATCGAAATTACTCTTTGGGTTAAGAAATATTTCCGAATATCACTGCTAAATTTACCTTTGGTCAACTTCCATTTGTGACCTGAGTTCTACTAACAACACTTGGTCGAAGGAATACTACATAATTCACTTTGTTAATCCCTTTAATTTATTTAAAGACCTTGTAATTTCACAAATTCTGTTGCCTCGAAAAAGACATTAGAGCACTTTTCATACATGCCCGTCACCCCTTCTCAAAAAAAGTCTTTGCCATAGCTGACTGTGTATTTGGTTCCCAAAAAAAAAAAAAAATGAATTAACCAACAAACAAATAAATAAATACATGGGAAATAAAACAGTGAGGATATCATGTATGAAACATTTGAGCTCAGCAGACCTCACTGAGTGCAGCCAGAGAGAATATGGCCTGCCGGACTGCTGATGTAATGCAGGACCCGAGCCTGGCCCTAAAGAAATGTAACACTTCTCCATCAGATCAGCATATGAAAATGGGGTCACCAGCTCGCCTGCGCTCTACTCTCTCCGGGGTTATTGGCACGGACTCACTTACTCAGCATATTCCGATTCAGCAAAGCAGAGCTTTTTTGCTCATCCTAAAAAGTTACCTCGGTAATAACTGGATGGAAACATGACACACTTTTGTAAATAAAAAAAAAAAAACAACACATTTTTAGGGAATGAAAGAAAAGTTATTTTGGGTCAAGAACACAAATCGAAAGGCTGCCTGGGAAGGAAAAATAAGACCTGAGGAAGAAGGGAGGATGAGAAGTGAAATTTGCTGACCGTTTCTTTTGTTGCTCCTACAGAGGAGAAGACATGTTCAAAAAGTCAAAGTAGCAGCACTTCTTATCTTGCTAGTTTCAAAACAGTCATAATAAACACATTACCTAACCAGCGAAGACAGCATGCAGCATGGAATTTAATTTTCTTAAATGATGTCAACACTTATTTCCTCCAGGAATGAGACAGGAGGAGATATAAACCTCTGAATGTTGCGAACAACTGAACTTGTACAGAAAAAGAATATGTTCTGAGGACACGCACAATATCGCTATGCAAGAGTTGAAGACCATTCATTTGAAACTGTCCTCCCCCACCAATAATATCAGCATCGTAGCACAGACTGCCCCGCCCCAGGAAGTGACATTAGTACCCGACAGGTGCATTCTCCAAGTCGGGGTCCATCGCCGTGACGATTCCCACCAGGGCTCCGAGCCGGGCGTCCTCCTGCACCTCCATTACAGCCCCCTCCGGCGGGCGGAATATCGGGGGCTCGTCCGTATCCGTCACAGTGACTCGCACGTTTGTCTGGTCACGGAAAGAGCCCAGATCCACGAAGCGGGGGTCCGCATGCTTGTTGATGGCCTCCACCACCACGTTGTGCGTTTGCTTGTTCTCATAGTCTAAGGTCTAAGAAGAGAGAGCAGGTTACACACTACACACTGAGCTTAGTCCAGAACGCCATTTTGTGCAGGATCAAGATAAACTCATTGAGAACTAATGTGTCATGTCCACGTCACATCTGATCATATCTTCATCTCTGAAGAGCGCATTTACATGCATTATGATGCTGAAATGTTTTTAATGGACTTTAGAAGGACTGAGCTGCATTCTGACGCACCAAATGTAATTTAGTTTTTCTTATTCTGTGTAAGTGGCGTGCACAAATGCATAGACACATTGAACAAGCTTATTGACAGCGGTGATATTGAAGCTGTCTGCACAAGTTTTTTTTTTTTTTATTATGAAAGGAATTTTAATGAAGGAAATGGTTAATAATGACTGCTTTGACAGAGATCAGTGGAATAGCAAGTTTTTTGAGTGTTGCCGTTAATTTTTTTTCCAGTCTGTTCTGTTTGTGATCGGTAACAACTTCTAATTATAGTCAAAGTTGTCAATGCCAAAACATAAATGTGAATCTACAACAGAGACCTCAAAATTAGTTTCTAGGTAAATACTTTCAAATATGGTTGTTTTTTTCATAAACAGTTTAGAATTTAGTTATTTTCACCCCTGCGCTCGGTCTGTAATGGGTTAAAAGAGCGTAGCAGCTCCAGAGCTTCGAACTAAAGCGAAATCTCCAAGGCTGACAAAGAGATTGCTGGTCTTCCCCAGCACACACTGCTGTTTGAGATGAGTCAGACCAAAGTGTGCTGGACCCGTGTCTCAGCTTTTGTTCAGATCAAAATATGACACAAGCAGGAGTTCCCAATCCACAGGAACCAGCCCAAGTCATTTCTGGCACCGGAACGGCAATAACCCAGCTCAGTTAGAGCAAGGACATCAATAATGGCCTCTACAGAACATGCCAGCTCTGAAAATTCTGGTGTCGGCAGTTTGACAACAAATAAAACTGTGACTCTGGGCACCATAAAACACAAAAATATGGAACAAAACCATGGATCTCTGGCTAAATATAAAAGCAGGCAGGTTTCAGACCATGACGATTTTAATACTGCAGAGAGTCGATGATTAATTCCGTGAGATTAAACTACACTAAGATAATATATTCAATCGTGACCCTCGACTACAAAACCAGTTACGTGTCAAAATTTGTAGTCTGAGGTTATTTGCTAAAATTGGCCGGTACAATCTGTAGCGCAGAAAAAAACAAGGAAACTTCAGAAAAAGTTTGTTTGGGCTTCAGGCTGCTTTAAACTGCCAAATGAAGAATTTCTTTTCCATGCCAAGGCGGAAATAAACAGAAACAAACAATAACATCGATTTTATCTCAGAAAAGGCAATAAATACACTGAGAGGCATAAAAAACGCAGAAAACTGATAGTTTTTCCTTTTGCTGATTGTCACAATGACCATCAGGTATGATCAGCTTTGCAAAATGTCGTGTCTGGGTTTGGGGGGGGGGGGGGGGTGGGGTGTACAGGGAGTCTGGGATTATCAGGAACAGGGACACCGAGGGCGAAAGGGCGAGTTTAAGAAATAAAATCTTGGGCTTGAACAGACTTATCGCAGAACGCAGCCCCTCAGTCCGCTGGTAAAGTATAAAACTTATTTTTCCAAGCCGTGAAGGAAATGCTGATTCTGTTTTCCCAAAGGTAGAAGAATCTCCTCTTCGGGTGTAGAATAATGGAGTCTTTTCTTTCTTGGACATTCCCTCCCAGGGCTGATTGCAATGGATTTTTTGTTTTTGCTCCTTTTATTCTTACTATTATTATTTTTAAACTCGCCAACTTTCTTCCATTTCTGCAGTTTTTTGAAAACCCATCCGCTCTCCTCCCTCACACCCCGCACTTGCGCACCTCCGTAACGCGCAGCACCCCATCCTCCCCCGACCTGCCATCTACTCGGAGGTTCGGAGGTTAATGTCATCTCACCCACATAGCAGACGAGTCTGGCCCAGATCCGGCATTAAGCCGGCACTGCTGGGCGACTGCTGGCATGGCAAGTGGTATGTCGACCGGATGTGGGCCAGGTCTGGCAATGATGGCACCGTTTCTGTGATGGCATGCCACATGTGGGCCGGTTGTATGCGAGCTGGCCCTGTGCTGGCCCATATGTGGGCCAGCTCAGGCAAACCAGATCTTGGCCACAACAGGGCTGTCAACCTTTATGTATGTGGGCCAGATTTGGGCCGTAAAAGTGCATTATTTGGGCCAGAACTGGGCCACACCAATTTTGCTATGAGGGCATAAGAAAAAAAAAATCATACCCCATTTCAATAATAATGTTATTATTATTATGTTTATGGTAATCTAGTCTTTTCCCAAAATAATCAAAACACAATGAGGGAAGGATTTCTCCATTATTAAGTATGTAGCTGGACTGGTATGTTACAAATGCGTAATGGCCTTTAGCACAAAATATCACCTGGGAACATCTGACTAATTTTGTAGTGGAGGGTCACATGTGCTAATTTGGCAGCTACAGAACCTACATTCATTAATGCAGCCTGCATCTGCTGCCAATGGTGTTTCTTTCCAAAACAACTACACTAACATCAGAGGTAAAATCCTCACCTTCCACCATGTTTGAGTCCCAATAAAGTGTCAGTTGTACGTAGCATTTACTGGGTCACAAGAGATCAACAATAACGCAGAGCCGACTCACATCTGTTCCCCCAGCTTGGGCTGAATTTGGTTTAGCGCATATGTGCCAGCAGTACCATGTGCTGCAGGCATTTTCGGCTACGAAGAGCCATCAGTCGTTACTCAAACACAATCTCAAAATCTAAGCCTGAAGAAAACACAACCGGGGGATCTTCATTGCTCTCTACTCAACCATAATTTCAGTGTCTTAGGCCAGAGAGGAGAATACATTAAGATCTAAAGCTCTACTGAGCTCCACTCAATCACAACACTCAAGCTCTCAGGCTGAGAGACAGGAAGTGAGAGCGTTCAGGGCGAGGGAACGGGCTGATGAGACCAGCAGGTAGAAGCATTCTTCAGACATAATCACAGCCGTGAGCTGACGACATGCTCTCGGTAAATCGTGAGGAAATATAAGGGCTCGGATTTCGAGAGAGCAGTGGCCCCATTTAACTCAGCACTCCCCGTCTTCCTGAATCAATCAGCATTCAACCTTTTCTTTGACTTCAAATGGGAAAGTTACCTTTGTTCTCTTAAGTACACCTTTGATCAGGGGTCCCCAACCTTTCCCAGAAAGGGCAGGTGTGGGTGCAGCTTTCATTGCAACCAAACAATTACACACCTGATACTACTAACTACACCCTGGACTCTTTGCTAATAACCTTGATTAGAAGCATCAGGTGTGTTGCTTGGTTGCAATGAAAGCTGCACCTACATCGACCCTTTCTGGGAAAGATTGGGGACCCCTGCCTTAGATAGACAATATGAGTGATTGCTGCAGCCTTGTACTGGAAAAATCAGAAACTGTGTTGATCAAAGTCTGTCCAGAAGTGGGTTATGACTTTTCTGGAATATAATGTGTCAAAGCAGATTGAGTCACATTTGAGAAGATGAGGATTAGTCAACTAACCTATAAGTTGAAAATTCTGAGAAATAAGAGAAAACTTTCTGTTTTCTGTAAATTTAGAAGTTTTCCAGATTGTTGATATTTTTAGTTAAAAGAACTTGTAACTGATATTAAATATTTACTTATTTTTTGCCAAATGCTAGGTAGTAGCCTCTGAGTTCTCACCCACTCATATACAGTACTTTGTAAGTAGACGTTAGAAAAACATATCGCACAGACGTAGGATTGACCTATGACCTTTAAAGCTGTATTTAATATTTACCACTGTAAATTAAGCCTCTGTATAACATACCCCCACAAAATTTGAAAATTTCCACCTCTTCATCCAGCCAATCAGAAGTGGCCATGTTTGCATATGTACCCTGAGGATATTCGTACACTACCATCCAACATGGGGCCATCGAGTCGGAACACTTCTGCTCCTATGGAACCTCGAAACCCAGCAGTGATGTTTTCGAGGTCTGAATGTCTACACATGTCTGTCTTACAGGACTATAATGTTGTCACATATGAAAACTTAGAACATGGGAGATAGAAACAAAGCAAGGGAAGGGAAGTAGCTTATATGTAAACACTTGTCAAAACATCTAAAAGGGAAGTAATTGTCATTACAAACCCAAAAAAAGGGACTTGTGTAACGGTGTAGACCTGACTTTTAAATTTCTATTTTTCTTTGTTGGGCGCCAGGCAGCTGAAGGCAGCTTACCAGTTAGAGTCGCGAAACTCTGCCAGTTCATGGCAGAGTTCATAACAGGAAATGTTTGTGAGAGCACCGCACACATTTTAAGTTCAAACAGTCCCCAGCAATTGTCAATAAATCGAAAATAAAAATAACCAAAATTTCAACCAGCTCAATAAGCTCAAACAGCCAACACAAAATCAGAAAAGTCAAACAAAAACCAAGCCTTTGTTAGGCGGGGCCAAAAGAACTTGACCGTGCATGAGTGTGGGTGCGATAGAGACAGAGAGAGAGCTGCGGGGAGATGCCCGTGTAGATGGGCGGGCGAGAGAACGAGACGGCCGCGTATGACGCAGGAGGAGGGCTAATCGGGAGAGCAACTGAGGGCAGGAGAGTGGAGCCGTTTTGGAAGGTAAACCAGGAAAGCCAGGCAGTCAGATATGCGCATGTCTTGTACCTTACATATCCATGAAATAGTCCGATCCTCCAGCTGTATTTCCCAAACGCAGTCAAAGTAGCCGGAAAATTCATTCAGACTTGTCCCCCTTAAACTTTACCATAGCTCGTTATAATGCCGGTTCCTCAGCCAAACGACATTCAGCCATGCACAACTCGCGCAGAACTCCCATCAACTTCCGCAGTTTGTTAAAAATCCACTTCCTGGTTGTGAACATTTCTGTTGCCGACTGGTTAGACACATAAGTAACGTGACGGGTGCATTTTAAATTTTAATTTTCAGAGCAAAAAGCTTTTTCTTTTTTTTTTGAAAACTGGTACACAAGTGGGGCTACTGTATAGGTGAGTGCTGTATGTGTGTGTGTCTATTTGAGAGAGAAACAGAGGGTAACACTTAATAACAATGTAATAAGCGTTACAAATAATAATTGGTAATAAGCCACTTTTAAGACCTTATAAGGTAGTTATGAACATAAATTCTTCCATATTATTATTGCTGATTAGAACTTACAGGCTCTTATTACACCTCTCACAAACATGAATAAAATGTTATTATCATGAATTAGACAGTATAAGGGACAATTAGAAAGTAAATAACTCATTTGTTATATGACACTTGGAGCAAGTTACTTAACGTTGATTGAGAGCTGATAGAGATTAATAAGATGTTTATCAACATAAATAAGACTCTGTGGCTAGTTGTGCCCAACATGGATATTGACATGCCATGCGTAACACGTATGCTGCGTGTTTGCAGTATTCATTTTTCCAAAGAGGATTTTGTGAGGCTATATTCAGGGAAATGTCAACGGTGCGCGCTGAAGAGCCCTGCTGTACCTATGCATCAGGTAAAAGAGTGAAACACCTGTAAAAAAAAAGTCTAATGTAATATTGCAGCACAAATTGATATCGCATTGGGTCTACGCAGCCACATACTGTCTATCTGCTGATTTTTTTATTATTTAAGCTGTAATTCAATGTCATTAAAATGCTGTCTCTGCCTCAAACCGCTCAGAGTCTGACCCAAACAGCTGATCGCTACAGTGTGCAGTTTACTCCGATGGAAGATGTCAGTTGGTTAGTTCAAGAGCAACTGTGTTTTTTTCCGAGCAGCTGAAGCACTGTAAATTTTTGTAATATAGCGTACAATTAAGGTGGTGTATTACTTTTGGTCAGGATCTCTTTTAGGTTCCGAAAATGCAATATTACTTTGCGGCTACTTGTAGGAGATCAGAGAGATTCTACTGCATTTAATGAAAGTAGTGGAAATTTGTAGCTCATACAACCCCACTTCAAAAAAGTGAACTATCCCTTTAAGACCAGGTGAGAGCAGCACCATAGTACCTCCAATGTGGAGAAGGTTAATATTAATGCCTCTTAAACACTACTAGATCATTTACAATGGACTTACTAACAAATAATGATAATCCCTCACAGCAACTGGTTCCAGAGTGGGAACTGTGTCTTATTAAGATTAATAAATCCTATCTTTTGCATTAATTAACAATGAATAATGCTTCTTTGCAGCCACTTGATCTAAAGTGGAAACAGTGTCTTATAAGGGCTTATAAGTGGCTAATTGACTATTAATTACCACTTATAACAAGGACCTTAATTCAAATTGTTATCAAAAGAGACAGAGTTAGAAAAAGAGAGATAGAGCAAGAGAAAGAGAGCGAGGGAGTCAGCGACAGAAAGAGAGAGAGAGGAGGGGGGCAGAGAGAGGTACCTTGCGGACGGTGAGGACAGCCTCCTGCGTGTCCCCGTCAGTAGTGACCCGGAACAGCTCCCCCCCCTCCTCGTCTTTGATGTGGTAGCTCATGTCCGTGTTCTCTCCCATGTCAGCGTCCGAGGCCATCACTCTCCCCACCGGGGTCCCCACAGCGGCCCCCTTCGACACCGTGAACTGGTACATCTCTGTCAGGGGGAACCGCTAAGCTACATCAGTTACTATCCAGTTAGTCCAGTTACTATCCAGGTCCAGTTACCATCACCGCTGTCCATGTCTTTCTCCCAGTGACACTACAGACATAAAAAAGTGTCATAAATCATTGTATGTGCTCATTTGAATAAATAATTACTGTAATTTTCTTCATTTTCCCTCTCTTGCCAGGTCTAGCGCTTTTTTTAAACTTCACTGTATGTAAGAGCTCTATAAACAATGGCGATAAAAATGTCATCATCATTAAATATGCTGACAAAGCCAACCTTTGTCTTCCTATTTTTTAAGTGTATCCTTTTCTTGGGGAACAGAAAAAGTAAGACAAAACCGTACAGTGAGGTCATAACTACCCTCTTTCATGATGGACTGTATGTATAATGATACAGAACAGTTATGACATGTAGAGTATAGTATATGACATGTATAGTTGGGGATATGGTGCTGTTGGATGGGAATCAGGTAAATTTAGCACTTAGCAAACTTATTCACAGAAGGGTACAGTTTATTTCCCTGTTAAGCAATGTGTAATCAGCAGCTATTGATAAAGCAATGCTTTTTAAGCAGCTGGGCTCTCTGTCTGATACGCAAAAGAGAACCACTTCTACTGAACACAAACCATGGAATAACACAAAGAACTGCGGGACATTTCTAACATCAGAGGGTGAAAGTATTTACTGCTGAAAATCCAATATGCTGACCTTCCTCTATTCTATAGCCAAAACATTCATAAAAGATTCATGAAAGTAGATCATTTTTATTTCTATATTACCTTATTATCTTAGCCCAACAGAAGCACGCTGGTTTTCTTTCGCTGTATCTAAGATTGATATCGGTTTTTCATGGGGTGATTCAGAATGCGCTGACTAAACAGCACTGAATGCTAAAGTTCAGGAGAACAGAGAACTAACAGAAATGGCCAAAACCATTTGTCCTACACATTATATATCACCTAACCGCCCTTTGTGAAAATGTCACACACCCTCAGACTCGTTCTTATAATCGCTCACGTTATATTTAGTAGGGAAATACCTTCAAAATACATAAATACTGAATAAACTGCTCAAAATGCCACAAAAATGAAAAAAGTGTGAAAGCAATATACATATATATATATATATATATATATATATATATATACTGTGATACTGTGTGTGTGTGTGTGTGTGTGTGTGTGCACACACCGTGGATTTTGTACTCCCTGAAACAGATGTTATCTATTTTTCACAAGAGCTTTTTTATTTTTTATTTTGCTTCAAACAAACCTGTAGAAAAATATCTCCAGTCCTGTCAGTATCCTTGGCAACTGTTCTGTTTGTAATAGTTCTCCACAATCCACAGAAGCAGCTTCCATATCTCAGGTTTAGTAAACAAAACGCTTTTCCTTGGGGTTCACCTGCTGAACATGCTGCTCCGTGTAATGGAAGCTCTCTCCTCTCTTAGAGTGAGAAACATGAGTAAAAACAAAACAAATGTTGTTCCAATAGTTGGTCATTGAGGATGTGCTTTTGATACACCGAACAACGAGCAGCTTTAAGAACCTGCGTGAGTCTGAGGAGCTCGGAAAAGAGAAATAAAGGAGGCAAGACGACGAAACTCACGCCTGGATCAGAGACCTCAGATTCTTTCTTTTTAGTTTTCATTTGATCAAAAGAAACAGGTGATACCAGGCAATTCTACAATCTGCATAACGGAACAGACACCCCCAAACGTAGCCTCTCACCCTGTAATCCATACTGTCCATCTATCAGTAAGAATATCAGATACATCACATCATTCAGGCTTATCCGGACAGGCCAGTTCAAATACAAGCTTTCATCCAATCCGATACACACCTGACTGCTCATCCACGTCTATAACACACTCTTAGAGTTGATTGCACAACCTCAGTTTCCCAAAAAAATTGGCAAATTTCTTAAATTCAAGTCAGTCGTTTTGTTACAAAATACACTGACTACTGAGGACTATCCTAATACATTATGTACGGAGCCTGACAATTCACGGCTACGGCCTTTACTACAATATACACTACAGGCCAGAAGCTTGGAAGCAAGGCCAATACAGGTCAAAAATTTGGAAGCAACTTCAAGTTTCTGTTCACAATGCCTTTCTTAGAAACCAGTATGAAATCTTTGGATTTCGGGATGTAATTACTGCATGATTACACTTTTCTTTCATTGATATGCACCATTTTTGCACAGTTTGAAGATCAACTTAGTTGGTTCTATTGCACTGACTGTAAGGGGCTTTCAGAAATCAAGTTTTTTATGGTGTGTGAATACTTCTGCAAACTGGGGGATCATGCACATGTGTGTCTGAATCCATTTTCCAAAATATTACAAAAGAGACAAATCAAAAAGGAACATTTCTGAGATAAAAATAACTGAGTTACTGGGGAACCGACTTCTTTGGTATTATTATTTGTCGCAATATTAATTGGGCATTGCTTTACATTTGAATTTATGTAAACTTTTACATTTTAAGAGTTAATAGTAATAACTAGTTTTAATATAATTATATTGAAGATGAATTTTTTCCCGATTTTGTGGCGCCCCCTGGATGCCACGGCACCCTTAGCATTTGCCTATATTGTCTAATGGGTAATCGAGGTGGATTGTTGTTGACGTCTGTGATCACGGTGGTCACAGTGGTGGTGCCGGAGAGACCGCCCATTTGACCCGCCATGTCTGTCGCTTTCACAACCAGCTCACATAGACCATAAAAGAAGTGGACGGCGGTATGGCGCTGTTTTTGTGTGAGGCTCAATTGAACAAGTTTTCAGTTGGGCACCACACCTACTGTGCAGGCTTGAAGTCAGCTCGCTGACTTAAACCAACTTCATGAGAAGCGGTAACTTGTCTGGTAGATGTGTCCTACACATAATTCCCCAGCATGCAAGTGTTAGGACCTCTGCCCTAGTATTAGTTTTGCCTGGGCCTTAATTGAATGTTTCCACTTCCGGGGCTGGGGCAGTGCTTTTATAAGGTCCCCGCTTGCACTCCTGTGGGAGACGAGCTCTTCGGCCTTTTGCAGTTAGCGTTACTGTACTGTGAGTATCTTGTTGCCTTCTGTGTTGGACCGGTTTGTTTTGACCGACAATTCTTGCCTTGCCCTGTTTTTGGTTTGTTTGGATTGCTGTGGTTGACCCTTGGCTTGTTGCATTTTGACTTTGATCTTTTGCTTTTGCCCGTCTATCTGGTTGTTCGGTAGATCGCTGGTTTTTGACTTTGATTCACTTGTCTGACTACCTCGCTCGTCTCGCCCTTTCTGTGCGCCATTCGGTTACTCTGGTTAGTTAGAATGTTCCCTGCTGGATCTTACCATCCTTCCATCAGGATACCTCTTTATTGTTTTGCTTTGTTATTTTCCCTTTGCTATTTTTGGAGGTGACTCTGGGTGAAAAGTTATTTTCGAAGGGGGAACACGATTCGCTCACTTTTGGACTGAGTGTTCTGGAGTTACGTGCTTAAAAGCCGCCCTGTGCCTGATAAGCCTTCGAAGACTCACAGTAGGTGCAAATTAGCTCTGGTTAGGCAGTATAGGGACTGGAGTTCTGTTCAGCCTGCAGTTTCTTTTTGTGTTTGCCCCAGTTTTCTCTTTCCGTACTTCCCTCATTTATCTACCTGTGGCCGCCTTACCTAGATTGTGTCTTAATGCAAGCAATTGCATCAGTCAGTATCGTCTGATTCCGTTTGATGTTATTATGTTTTGCAAATTATTACTTCATAGGAACTTCACTTCGTTAGGGATGTGGCTCAATCGTCTTGATTTGTTATGGGCTTCTAGTCTAAACAGTACAATTATTTACGTCCTGTGCGACAGAAAGTCGTCGGCATTTCACATAACTTTTAGCCTAGCCTGGTGCCATCAGCTAAAAATAATTACTATTAGACCAGAACCCTACATCCGAAGTAAATACGTCTGCTACAAAACGTAGTTTCTCTGTAGAAAATATTATTGCTGACATGAAGGCTCATAATATTTTTAGTGTTAAGTTATTTGATGTCAAAAATCAGGCAAAATGAATGGGGGTTGTTATGGCCCCAATTTGTAACAGCAAATCGGACAGCAAGGGATGACAGAAAAAACTTTTAGAACTTGAACAGATTTAATTAAATAAAGCACTGACCAAGAATGATAATATAAAAAAATTGGATAGTTACAGAGATGGGGTGTCTTTGGGCGATGTTCTGGGACAGGAAAATGCTCCAACACAGACAAAAATCCACAAAAAACTTCACAGGTCTTGAACAGAGTGACAGGTCTGGTCAAATGTATTCTTCACCTTGCAATTTCTCCTACTACTTTACTCTCACAATTTTTCTCCTCATATACTCTTTTGCAGCCCCCTCCCACCTTTTAGACTTTTTTCAATTCTCTGAGACTTTCCCTCTCAGACATGACCAGGACATGCCCAAACCTAGCTCCAGATTAGCTTAACAACAAAAAGTCAATCTTGCCATCTAGTGGCTTCTTTTTTTCATTACAGGGTGAATGGAGAAGCTACCAGTAGTTGATCATCTGCTGTCTTCTAAAGTGTTCAATTGAGCTTCAACTTCCGGGTGTATTCCCACCCCGCTGCCAGCTCATAGCGATCCTGAGTTTCCCGGTCCAGATCGGCCACTGCGGTCAGAATCACTCCTGGAGACATGATTGGACAAAAAGTGTCACATGATTAGCCCATAAAGCTATGACAGGCCTGGCCTTACATGGTCACTGGTTCCGTGTGCGGAAAAACTAACTGGAAATGACAGAAGAAAATGGTTGAAATGAATGCAGCTGAAAATAGGATGATAACATCTTATATCTGGGTACCTGGATGTTCCGGGTTGCGGGTCGATTTTCAGTTATTAGCCCATTTCTTTCTTTAAGGTGAGGAAGAAAATCTGACTGTACCATTTAATTTGATCTCTCAAAACTGGCCTTGTAATTTAAAATGGGTTTCTTGACAAAAGAGAAAAGAAGAAGTTTTGTTTTACAATAGAGTGCATTTTAACTCTATAACTCACAAAAACAAAAATATAAAAATGTGTTTGGTCTCTTCTTTTTGATCCATATTGTTGCAAAGTTTGAATAACTTTGCTTCAAAATTGAGACAAGGAGATCTTTAAGATTTTGAAGATGGTGCTGTTCCCATAGCAACCAATTTAATTTGAAAACAAGTCCAGTTTTTTCTCTTTTTTTCATCTTTACATCTTTATCTTTCCCCATGAGTGAGGAACACAGGAAGTAAAGCTGAATAAATATGTAAATAAATAAACTAACTCTTGTAATTGTTTCAGAACTAGCAAATAAAAACTGACTGCGTTTCAGGGTTAATCAGCATTCTGCTATCATTTTAACACAAAATAAAATATTAGAGTTTGACGTAAACTTTTTCTCTTTTTTGTAGACTCAGTAAAGCATGACCCCTAACCTGGATAAATCAATCAATCAATCAATCAATCAACAAATTAAACTTTATAGAGAGCAATTAGGGCAAAAATAAAAAAAAAACAAAAAAAAAAACAAATTTTACTCCAAGTGCTTAAACAAGAGCCGTGGACCCATACTTTACAGCGCATAAGGTGCTCACATCTGATAATCCGAGAACTAAACACTGACATCTCCACCAATGTGCAGCTCACAGTAACTAAAGTTACCCATGTGAGCCCCGTTCTTCTCTGATTTACCTCTCTACACAAATCAGAGGACATATAGGTGCCATTAACTGCTTTGATAAACTAAGTTGCATGTCGATGAACTGAAACTTTATTTATAAAGTTACTGCCCTGTCTGAGCCCATGACCGTCACTGGGAGTCGCTCGAGTGATAAAGCTCATCCTGCTAATTCTTTCAATAATTCACTGTGATGCAAAGCCTTGGTTCCGTTTGGAAGAGCAGCTTAAACAATCTGGTTTCAGATGTTGGGGCGACTTGGCATTTTTGGGTCCTCCTTCAGGGATATACTCCTCAATCGGAAAAATCGAGTTTTAAAATCTCATACCATGGTGGGCATTCCTGCATGCAGCTGGGGACCAGCCGTTTAAAGCAACAAGTGTGTGAAATTTGACTAGAGGCCGTGCAGGCTGGACCGACGTCCCTCCTGAGGAGTCATATTAACTCTAAGAAATAAACATGATGGAGGCTGAACAGAAATACGCCCCTGCAATTTATGCGATTACATGTGGAGCTCATCCATAACACAGCCACGCTGGACGATAACTTATTTTTGTACGTGAGCACTAAAAGTGATCCACAATAAAGCAGGGCTTATTCACTGACTCGCCTGTCAGACGGCGACAAAGCCGGAGAGAAATACGGTTTTGTTCCTCATCGAGATGTCGCCTTCACACCCCATTTCATCCCATTTGAAGTCTCTCGTCTCGGGCATTGGTCCATCGTGCGCGCCAAATTTACAGTGCAGCCACAAAATCATATTCGCAGATTTGCCATGCAGATTCAAAGTTATCATTCATGTAATTTACTGCCATCATAACAGTTTCACGTTCTGCAGTCGGTCAAAAACCCCCGTCATCCCACAACCCAGCTGTCGTCGACCCAACACACTGCAACCAGCGAGAGACTCTGCAGCCGGAGAAACACAGTAAATATAATGTTTTATCACCAGCATTCAAACGGTTATAAAACAAAAATGTGGGCCTTTACTATAGTTATTCTAAGCTGAAACTTCGGCCTGCTGAGGTCCTGTGTCGGGTGGTGAAGGGAGGGGGATTTAGCAGCAGACACCGCAGTCCCAGGAGAGGGGGAGAGAGAGAGGGAGGGAGAGAGAGAGAGAGAGAGAGAGAGAGAGAGAGAGAGAGAGAGAGAGGGAGGGTTACAGAGAGAGAGAGAGAGAGAGAGAGAGAGGGAGGGTTACAGAGAGAGAGAGAGAGAGGGAGAGAGCACCACAACCGGAGATGAGGAAACGAAAGATGCGGCATTTTATCACTGAAAGAAGGAAAAGACAGAGAGATTGAGAAAGATGGAGTGAGAAAAAGAGCGTGAGAGAGAGAAGAAAGAGGGAGAGGATCAGAAAGAGAGAGACACAGGGATGATATGTAGAGAGAGATAGCGAGGGAACGCTACAGTAGGAAACAGAAGCACAGCTCAGAGAGGCACAGCTGCTGCTGTCGCCACGGTAACCTTTCCCAGATTGGCCCATCCTGATGGCCCCCGGAGCTCGGAGCCCGGGCTGGGCTGGACTGAGCGCGTGCGAGTGAGGGTCATTCATCATCCCGCCGCCGCGGTCAGCCAAATCAACGCAAGGAAGCCCAAAAAAGAAATCATTAAAAGTTTAGCCATTTTCCCTCAGGGCCTCGTCTCACAGCCCGTTCTTCTCCGATGAAATTACACTCTGCGGAGCTGTGTGTGTGTGTGTGTGTGTGTGTGTGTGTGAATGCATATGTGTGTGTGTGTGTGTGTGTGTCTGTGTGTGAGTGTGTCTGTGTGTGAGTTTGTGTGTGTGTGTGTGTGTGTGTGTGTGAGTGCATATGTGTGCGTGTGTGTGTCTGTGTGCGAGTGCGTGTGTGTATGTGTGCGAGTGCGTGTGTGTGTGTGTGTGTGTGTGTACTACGTGGATCTCCATGCATTACCACATTGCCCACAGGGGTGACTAAAGCCACGACTGCAAATGGCCAAATAGAGTAGTTGGGATAATGAATACAATGAAGTCCATCCTCGCACCTGAAGCCAGTCCACAACTTCCTTCCCTCCGGGCAAATCACCAGTGTGCAAAGCACAATCCTGAGGGGCCATCCATTTTTTCATCATTTTGACGAGTGTGCAGCGCATAGTTTGAATGGGAAGGAGTTAAAGCCTAATTTAAAAATGATGATCGTTCCAGGCACAAATCCAAAGCCCATTCGAAATTCCTTGAAGTGAATCTGTGGCGCATTTCCAAGTGGTCCCAGTGCCCGCCGGCTCCTTGCCTTCTGCCGGCGGGACCAAACCATGACAACTATACAGTAAGTTGAAACACCAGATGTGAGATTGTCAGGTGCTATAATTTACTGCATCATTTCCCACAGAAACGCCACAGCTGCATGCATTAGTAGGGTAAAATGGTGTATTACAAGTTAATTAATAATATAGTTTATAATAATTATTTTTTGTCTTAAATAGTCTCAGATTCTCCCTCTTCAGTGGAGCAGAAAAAACACTGACAGAGACGGGCTGGTATACATTCCTTGTGTCAGTGGTTACAGCAAATTCTCTTTGAGAAATCCAGGCAATTAATTTGCTTCCTTTGTGTGAATTAAGATGTGGATGCGATCTGTCATTTCTTTCTGACATCGCCTGGGACACGTGTGCCGAGAGCGTCTCAATTTTCCAGGCAAAATACAAACATACACTCAGCCAAACGCTTGTGTCTCCTGCTTCAGTCAGAGTTACAGTGAAGCTCACAACCTGATTGGCTAAACCGACTAAAACACTCCAGGGAACCATCCCCTCTGAGCACAAACCCACAAACCCCTCTGGGCGAAAACAGGAAGAGTTAACCCCGTGTTTGAGGATGGGATTTGTAGTGACAGAGACACTGAAGGGCAGAGGCAGCTTCTTCCTCCGTAGTGCGTCGGGTAATTACTGACAGCCAGAGCTGTCAGGAAAGGTCAAAGCCGCAGCCCTCAGAGAGACCAGCCGCGCTGCCGCCCGCCACATAACGACTGCCAGGGAATTATGCTAATTAGACAGCCGTGTCACAATACTATTTGTTTCTTGACATAGCAATAGCTCCAAATGGCCAGAGGGTGTGGGGGTGTCACCACATCTCCTCCAATGAGTGGCTGAGTCTGTCTCTTCAGTAACGTCTCAAAATGCATCTCCTCGCGGCTCTCTGTCAGACATACTGCGAATACGGAGCCCTGTGCGCGCCCTCATTCATCACTGCGATGATAAACTCTGATTGGTGCTTCTGCTCAATAACAGCTAAAGTCTTAAATGTGTCCTGAAAAGGGATCCATACTAAGGCTTCGGCTCGTGAAAAAAGAGCAAAGGCTCCTGAGACCCAAAATCGACATGAGTTCAGGGGGAAAATACAATGCCAAGCCAATAGACATTATGTTACACCCGCTACTAACACACTTCGAAGGGATGGGTCACACAGATTGATTATTTAACTGAGGAAAGGCAGATTCCTGCTCTTAAGCAGCCCTGGAGTATTTAACGGATGCAGGAAGCGCCACGTGCTGAATTCACCCTTTGTTTTGTTCCAGCAGTGAAAGCTACTGAAAGGCAGCTTGATGACTTCAATGTTAATGTTCAGTTTTGCTAAAATATAACATAAATACGACTTAAGCTTCTCAGATAAATTAGCCTTCAGGTCTCTTCCGACATTAAAGCACTGATACTCCAGCCCTGCCTCTGTTCTACGGCTCTTCTCTGTGTTCATCCTCTGTGCTGTTTACCAAAGGTGGAGACACAAATGCACAGAAAATGAAGCGTTTATTATTCAGGCAAAACGCACCTGCTTCACTCCATGTGGGTGGGTGACTTTGATGATGGTATTTAGGCATGTGAGGTGAATCCTAATGACTACGGTGTTTTGGACCTGAAGCAAAAACATTTCCGCTCCAAAGATTCTGCCAAAACATTTTTTTTTCAGTATAACCTGAGCATTTTTAAAGGGGGTAGATTTCTGATTCAGTTTTAAATGCACTAAAACAGAAATCTCACATGCGTCCCCTCAAACTATCCAAGATGTGTGAGTATCCTGAACGGCAAGCGTAGGTCTGCAGACCACGGTGGGGGGGTCTGAACAAAACAGCTGCCATACGGGGGTTTAAATGCAACTATTCACCTACATTGATAAAATAACAGCAACAGCATATATGATCAACACAGTTTGGATTTCTACAGAACCTCAGATATCCAAACATATCTGGAATGAAAATCCTTCAAAGTACCTTGAAATACAGAATTTAATTAAAGGAAACATTTACAGTGTTGTAGTCCAGTAATGGACCCACAAACAAACCACTGCAACTGGCATATGAAGGTGCATCAAGGACACAACATCAGTCAGGATGCAACGATACAACTTTTTTTTTAGTATTTGCCGATACCGAGTACCGGTAATTCTGAACTGTTTTCCAGGAAAATACGATGAAAATTCTTCGAGTGCCAGTTTTATTTTCTTTTTATAACAAGCCTAAAGGAGGCCAATATCAAATGATTCACACACGGCTATTTCCAAAAAAAAAAAAAAAGAAGAAAGTAGGCCTAACTGCTAAACATCTTTCTGTATTTAGGCCTGACAAAGCGCCGTAAAACCAGCACTGCCATCAAATGAGGCAAAACATTACTTTGACAAATTAAATTAAACTTGCTGCATAGGCAAGGTAACACACCCAACTTTATAAAAAGTCAGAATTATTAATTGGCGGAGATAGTTTCCACACACATTCAAAGGCATTCCCAATCCAACTAAAGTCAACTGCTTGTGAATATTAAATAACTGATCCTGGTGCGCCATCTAGTGATAGAATGTTGTAACTGCGCACATAAATTTGCGTCTCCATGTCTGCTGCCGGACACAACTGCACACTCTGCCGAGCACCTTTATTATTATCGAACACGCCAATTCCAGATAATCCTTACACCATGAATTACATTCATATTTTAATTTGTAGCAAGTAACGAAGTGGCAAGTGTCAAAGCAATGAAGTAAAAGTATACTTTATCTTTTAAATTTAGTAGAGTAAAAGTAAAAGTCCCGGTTTAACAAACAAAACTAAAGTAAAGTACAAATCCTCAAAAAAACTACTTAATTACTATAACAAAGTACATGTACTTCATTACTATACACCTCTGGTGTGTATGCGCGTATGCCTGCATGTGATGTGATGACTATAAAGCTCTTTTTCGTTTATTTTTTATAACTCGCTGTCTCCCCCTAGACATAGAAGTCAGATAGTATAACATATTGTAGCCTTTGCGACCATGAACAGGCAGTTACCTTGCGTCTTACATTAAAGGTGCGCTATGCAAGTTTGTTTACTTTCACTTCTGTTGACATTCAAACTCAAACAAAACAGAGGTACCTCACCCATAGTTCCCTCTTTCCTATGCTTCCATAACTGTCAACTCTTGTTGGTGATTGGCCGGGACAATTTGTTATGTTTTGGGGCACAGCCTGTGCCCCTTGTGTGTATTTGCGGTTTGTGACGCCTGTGCGGTCCCCAGAGCCCGGGTTTTTTTTTTTTCTACAGTGAATTTAGGGGCAGGCAGCTAGTGGATTGTGGAGAGATGTTGGCGAATTGAGACAAAATGTAATTTCATAGAAAGTAAACAAACTTACATAGTGCACCTTTAAGTGGTGTCACTGCGTGGTATCAGCAAATGTGCCAATGAGTACGAGTACGAGTATATTAACGAGGTATCAGGCAGATACCCGATACTGTTATCAGTATCAGCATAACACAGCTCATAAGGTTAAGCTTGTAAAATCACCAAATAATGAATGAAATCTGGGGTGGCCACAGAATTCAGTAAGATACAGGAGAGGCCAAAGAGAGATCATTTTGCACTACTGTGGATGAATCACAAATAAGTGGAAATGTTCCAATCCACTGTCCAGTGAATGTTGCCCTAGTCCAATTATTCAATTTAATTTTATTTCATTTTATTATTATTGTTCCTTTTATCAGAATGGCTGTACTTTCCAAAGTTCTGACCTAATTTAGATATGGTTCAACAATTAATAGTATTATGCCACCCAGACACTTGCACAAATTTTGACCCCGCAAGGCGTGCCAGTTCGGTGGTACACAGCAAAGCCTTGTTTGCGCCCTGTTCGCACATTCTACATGCGTAAGTTACACACTGTCTACGCAATGCGCGGCCAAAAATTTGAACTATGCGCGAACAATGCTTGAACACTTTGTGAGAAGTTCCTGCCGTGCGCGAATGGTTCATGACGTGTGCGAACTATGCGTGAGCTGGGTGTGCCATGATCATGTGAACAACTCGTGTCAACATCCTAACACAGCACGCATTAACACGCACCATCGGCAATGTTCTGCCGAGTTCGTGCAGTGTTCACATGGTTCATGTAAGTGGCACGCACATGTCGCGAACATTGCGTGCCGAATGAAAGCGTGCCGAATTTTTGAACATTCCAAATTCTCTCTATGACATGGCACGCACCCCTGCACCCTTCGCACACTCTCCTTACATGCATTCTCGAAGACTTTAATCATTGCCAAGACAGATTGCATGGCATTGCAAAAACAAAAATCGTGCAAGTGTCAAGGTAGCATTACTCGTGCGCATTTCATTTCATATCAGTGCGATAATTCTGTTATTTGTTTGTTGAGCCAAATTTTTTGTTTTTGTTTTTTGATCGATGAGGCTGAAAGGTAACCATAGTTACCCAGAGCGAGGCACATTTGTTTTGGTTTTTGGAGGCTGGCAAGCTTTCTTTGTTTCTCTTGTCCGGGAGAATTTCGTTTTGCCCACAATCGGATTCTTTGGCCAGCTGGCATCAATTATGGGTGGCGCCCGGACTCTATTTAAACCCAAGTTCCGCCTCACCGCCTTTGATAGAGTGTCAGTGATACCACTGCACTGTAGCCCGCAAGATCTCTAGCTAGAGAAGTGTTGAGTTATAACAAAGTTAGTAAAGGTAATCTTTCTCTTCCCTTTCCTCTCTCTGTACACCGTCTGGTGTTTTGTCTTTTTATCTCGGTTTCCAAGATTTTTCGCTTGTTTCATACCGTCCAGCTCGCGCTGCTTCCTTATTTCACTGGGACTACATTTATGTCCTTTGGAAGCATGAGTCTCTCTCTCCTCTTTCGTCTGTGTTTGTCTGTCTTACAGTCCTGTTCTTCCTTTCGTTCCGGCCACTGAATCACCAGCCATCACAACATTTCACAAGAAATGTCTTCTTTCATGTGCAACTTTATTACCCTCTTTGTCCCAACACTTCAATACAAGAGAAGGGGAAAAAAACAGAAAAAAATGAATAAAACACAGAAAACGAGCATAGTAGACCATTTTGTAATTTCATGCCTGGGGTTTCATAAAGAAATGCCCCTTTCTCCGGCTCAGTGAAAATACTGTTCAGCAGTTTTAGATCACAGAGATATCACATCTGGGCAGGTAATTCAGTGTGAATCTCAGCAGGTGAGCAGAGGAGAGAATCCGCTCTGAAACTCTACACCCGGACACCACTCTGTACACTGAGAGTGAACAGCAGCTGAGCAGAGAGGGAGGCAAATCATATCTTTTCTGGATCATTTTTCCAAGAAAAAACACATGAGAAACTCTGAAACATCCCATAAATCACTGTGACTATGCGGTACCCTTTATTCTGAAGTTTGCAGGTAGAGGGGCAGCATGGCTCAGGAGGTTCGATCCCCAGTTCCTCCAGAGAACATGTCGAAGGGTCCTTGAGCAGGACACTGAACCCTCTATGAGACGCGACCTGAAGTCTCGTATACAGTCCTGGGACTTCTTGTCTTCTGCCGCTCCTTTGATGTTCCCTGTTCTGACGGTTTTTGGGATGGTGATAAAACTGGAGAAAAGCTTTATCTGTTGTTATGCTCATGTTTGGCAGGACCTCACCATTTTTCGATGCGGCGAAGCTGCTGCAAACAGCGATTCATGCAGTCGTGTGCACTGGGATTGGACTGACAGCCTGCCTTTACAGAGAGGGATCTGACCAGTAAAAACATTAAAGCTGCCCAGTGGGACAGATGGGAGAAGCAAATCACTAATGGAAGCACACAGGGGCCCAGCTCCACTTGGTACATGTTTGATAACAAACGAGATACAACATAAATAATTAAATATATTAAATATAATGCATTATCCCTGAATGCCAGCATGCACTTTTGTACTGGAAAAAAATCTTGCTTCGTTAAAACCCGGACAGACTAAGCTAACAATAGCAAGCGCAGATTTACCCTCGAGCAGTTTTTTTCAATTTGAAATGTCAAGGGTAAGAATGTTTTTGCTCATCTCTGTAGACTGTAAAGTGTATGCCTGCTGTTCTTTGAGTGCGGTGTCGGTTTAAAATGACAGGGCATATATTGTTGGATTCTGTCGACTTTCCTCTTTCATTTGAGGTATCGTTTGTATGCATGACACAAATTCTGGAGAAATTCTTGTGATTCAGAGTTGTTATGATTTCATCCTACATTTTGTTACATAGTTATATACTTGCTTGGTGCTTGAATTGTTTTCGGTTGAGGTGAAATGGTCAACATGAGCTTATTGCTGAGTTTCTTCGCGTAAAAGTGGATATGCCGCATGACAATATTGCGATTAGGAAACATGCTGTGTTTATCATGCGTAATGACCGAGATGTCCTCCAATAGCATGAATCCACACCTGGCGTAGTACTTAATCTCTTGGGAAAACAAGGAATCAAATTTTGGGATTGTTTGGTTTGTTTTTGGCCTGATTATTGCACTTGAAGGAAATGCAGTGAGTCATTTTGCAGTGATATAGCTGATAACCAGAGAGCCGGGCAACGAAGTTACGTCACAAGCCCAGACTGCTTTGCGCCCCTATCACAATGGCAGCCCGGGGGAAGTTCAAAACAGTGCAAGGGCCATTCTTGGAGGCCGAAAAAAATATATTTGGGTGAAAGGAATACTTTTTTGTGCAAAATATCATCTTTTTAGTTCAAAAGTATTTTAAGTGATATTTACTTTTATAGTGGAGGTTTCCTTTTAGCAATGTTCACTTGTTTTAAAGAGCCGTTAACTAAGTGCTCAGAGGGAAGAAAAAAAACCGTGCACAGCACCGCCTGCTTTGGAGGCAAAATGAAATAATGCACATAAGTTTAAACTCTTACTCCCCACCAGTTCACCCTTGGGCCACTATGCATAATTATGTTTTTATCCACTTTTATATGGAGAAACACTGAGCAGTCTTAGCAAAATATACATCTACTGAAACTGAGAAGACCACATTTTATCTGCGGAAGTGATTTTATGATGCAAAAACTGTCAGCGCAAATGGTATTTCAGATTGTTTCATGAGGACCTTCAGAATGAAATATTTGGCCCCATGGGTTTGACTTGGAAACTACTATAGAATTTCATTAGAATATTCAGATGTTGATGTTTTTACCTCAGTAAAGATCCTTTAATCAAAATTCATGAGAGTTTTTAATCTGCAAAAGAAGATTACTTGGGCAAATATCACCACAAAAGTGCCAAAGTCAGCTTCCTTATGTTCAGGACTGTAGATTGTACAGTAGTCCCTCAGGGACAAAAAGCCCTCCCACTGGATAATCTCATCTGAGCAGTATTGCTGATTGCGATGTACAGTGTGATATATTATTGCTGATTGCGATGTACAGTGTGATATATTATTGCTGATGGCGATGTACAGTGTGATATATTATTGTTGATTGCGATGTACAGTGTGATATATTATTGCTGATGGCGATATACAGTGTGATATATCATTGCTGACTGCGATGTACAGTGTGATATATTATTTTTGACTGCGATGTACAGTGTGATATATTATAGCTGATGGCGATGTACAATGTGATATATTATTGCTGATGGCGATGTACAGTGTGATACATTATTGCTGATGGCGATGTACAATGTGATATATTATTGCTGATGGCGATGTACAGTGTGATATATTATTGCTGATTGCGATGTACAGTGTGATATATTATTGCTGATGGCGATATACAGTGTGATATATCATTGCTGACTGCGATGTACAGTGTGATATATTATTTTTGACTGCGATGTACAGTGTGATATATTATTGCTGATGGCGATATACAGTGTGATATATTATTGCTGATTGCGATGTACAGTGTGATATATTATTGCTGATTGCGATGTACAGTGTGATATATTATTGTTGATGCCGATGTACAGTGTGATATATTATTGCTGATTGCGATGTACAGTGTGATATATTATTGTTGATGGCGATGTACAGTGTGATATTGTTGATTGCGATGTAGAGTGTGATATATTATTGTTGATGGCGATGTACAGTGTGATATATTATTGCTGATTGCGATGTACAGTGTGATATATTATTGTTGATGGCGATGTGCAGTGTGATATTGCTGATTGCGATGTACAGTGTGATATATTATTGCTGATTGCGATGTACAGTGTGATATATTATTGTTGATGGCGATGTACAGTGTGATATATTATTGCTGATTGCGATGTACAGTGTGATATATTATTGTTGATTGCGATGTACAGTGTGATATATTATTTCTGATGGCGATGTACAGTGTGATATATTATTGTTGATTGCAATGTACAGTGTGATATATTATTTCTGATGGCGATGTACAGTGTGATATATTATTGTTGATTGCGATGTACAGTGTGATATATTATTGTTGATTGCGATGCACAGTGTGATATATTATTGTTGATTGCGATGTACAGTGTGATATATTATTGCTGATGGCGATGTACAGTGTGATATATTATTGCTGATGGCGATGTACAGTGTGATATTGCTGATTGCGATGTACAGTGTGATATATTATTGCTGATTGCGATGTACAGTGTGATATTGCTGATTGCGATGTACAGTGTGATAAATTATTGTTGATGGCGATGTACAGTGTGATATATTATTGCTGATTGCGATGTACAGTGTGATATATTATTGTTGATTGCGATGTACAGTGTGACATATTATTTCTGATGGCGATGTACAGTGTGATATATTATTGTTGATGGCGATGTACAGTGTGATATTGCTGGTTGCGATGTACAGTTTGATATATTATTGCTGATTGCAATATACAGTGTGATATATTATTGCTGATGGCGATGTACAGTGTGATATATTATTGCTGATGGCGATATACAGTGTGATATATCATTGCTGACTGCGATGTACAGTGTGATATATTATTTTTGACTGCGATGTACAGTGTGATATATTATTGCTGATGGCGATGTACAGTGTGAATGGTTTTTGCCAAAGGAGTAATATCATAACTGATGAATGAGGTGTCTGACGCAATGACATAACACATACTACAAAAGTACAGCAAAATAGTTCTGGGGATCAGATAGTTTTAATTCAGGTGTAAATATTATGGTAAGAAACAGAGAGAAAACACCATTAAAACAAGTTTTTCCCCTAAGTTTGTTGAACTTTTTATTTGATGTGGCAGCAATGAGGAACACTGGGAAAATTTTTGATTCCTAAATTATACATTTGAGAAATGCATGGGCATTTTACCCGAGTAAAATAAAATAAAATAGATTTCTTCATATTTATTTTTCATCCATTGATTGCAGGGCTACAGGGCTGGAAGAAAACTCATCATCTTTTGAAACCAGACCAAAAAAAAAAAAAAACTTACATTTCCAGTGTTATGACTCAAAATGACTTAGCCTAACTAACTTAAGTAAGTATATAATATTCCTTGAACATTTGAACATGTCATGGAGTAATTTCATCACTCAGAGGAAACTGAAATTAAAGTTCTTGTTCAAAGCGGTTCAAGAACAAAAAACTCTATTTTGGGCACATCACAGCTCAAGAAAGAAGGTGCTGGTTTGAGAGATTTAAGTGCAGACTTCCAGCTTTAATTTGATGGTATTAACATCTGCGATGCTTGAAAAAATGCAGAAATTTCAGCATATTTTATATACTCTCCCCCCCAATTTTAATGGGACAAAAGTATTTGGACAATTGGCTGCAATGCTGTTCCATGGCCAAGAATGTGTTTTTGCCTCATTAACACGTAATATATATGAAGGAAAAAAGTTAAAAAGTACAACAAGCCACTGCCGGTGAAGAATGGGATGATCGGGCTTTTGGGAGCACTGATGAGTTCAGGAGCTCAAAAGAGACCTGGGATAACAACTGTGGGGGACGAGAGACTTCTGTCTCTGGTAAAGAACCCCCCCCCCCCCCCAACTGTGGGGGACGACAGACTTCTGTCTCTGGTAAAGAACCCCCCCCCCAACTGTGGGGGACGACAGACTTCTGTCTCTGGTAAAGAACCCCCCCCCGCTACAGCTGGCCAGAACAATAACGCTCACCATCAGGCTGTAATGGCCGGTAGGATTCGGAGGCCAGTTGCAGCGACTAGAGGAAAATGAGCAGCACGGAAGTAATACAAACACAGAGAATAATACAGACCACCGGAAAGAGCTCGCGCTTCCGAAGGACGTATAATAGTCCAAACCACGGAAGCAAAGAGAGATAGAAAAAGGGAGAAGAAATTCCAATAATTAGAAGATAAGTCAAACCAAACCTGACTACAGGGCTCTTCGGCTACAGTGTGTAGTTACAAACAGACACTCTGGCAAAGAGGTGTGGCGAACATCCGGCTTATATGGAGTCCGGGGAAGCGCTGCCCCAGTTCAATCAGCCAGCTGGGTAAAGAATCCGATTGAACAGGAATTCGATATCGTCCCGGGACGAGAGCCACAAAGAAAAGTGTAAAACACACGCACCAACATAGAGAACCGTGACACAGGTACAATGTTGTAAAAAGGTATTTTCCCCTTCATGATTTTTTCTTCTCACATATTTGTCCTGCTTAAATGTTTCACATCATCAAAATAATGTTTAGACAAAGATAATCTGAATAAACAAAAATGCAATTTTCAAATGATGATTTTGAAATGTAATTGATAGTTGGGTTCAGTCTCACTTGACATGCCCAGAGATGCTCGCTGCCAGATCTGTTGAATTATCACTGTGAAAGAAACTGACTGGTAATGTGAAGTAGGCAAAAAGCAGCACATGATGCTGCAATAAAAAAAGGTCACACTTTAGATGAAGTGTTGCTCATAAAGGCTTTATACCGCATGAATAATGCCTTCATAACTGAGTCATAATGTCTTTATAAATCATACATAAGCAAATGTCAAAAAAAATCAGTAATTGATGGGAAAGCACGATGAATCACGTTGATGATTTATAAGACTCTGACAGTAAAACTAACCACGGTGGGAGGCATTACCAATCAGTGGAAAGAACCCCGAACAGTGGTGAACTTTCTCAGGAGTGGCCGGTCGACCAAATTTCTTCCAAGAGTAAATTGATGACTCATCAAAGAGGTCACAAAAAACCATCAACAGAACTGCCAACCTCACTTAGCTCAGTAAAGGTCAGTGCGCACAGTTCCACATAAAGAATACTCTGATTCAGTCACATATACTTAAAACCTGACTAGGCAGCGCTTTAGAGTGTCGATGTATGATGACATGAAGCACACTGTGAATGCAACCTTAGACTTTCATTTAAGACAAAGAGGGAGTTTTTCAATGGCAAAGTCAATCACCTGAGTTGAATTCAACTGAGTTTGCATTTCACTTGCTAAAGGCCAAACTGCAGGAAATCTCTGGAAAACTGAGCAGGAAGTGAAGACAGGTGCAGCGAAGGCCTGATACGGCTTCATCCAGGAAGACACGCACACTCCTGACTTCAGGCTGTCACTGACACCAAAATATTTTCAACCAGGTATCAAAAATGGCTATGTATAGAAATGGCTGTCATTCTGACACAGCAATACAATATTTCTGACAAAACCCTAAATAAAACCTGAAAGTCTGCTCGACAAGTACATCTTGATTGATTCATTTCAAATCAATTGTGATGGTGCACAGAGCCAAAATGATGAAAACTGTGACAGAGTATAAATACATATGCACTGAAAAGTGCGTGAGTGTGCGTGTTTGTGTGCGTATCTGTGAAACACACGCAAGGAGTCAGGACAACTGGTACCTTTTCAAAAATAATAAATAAGTAAAATACATAAAATGATACAGTAAAAAAATCATATCTTAACATCAAAAATATGGGAGGACTGTACATTAAATGAAATTCAACTCATTTATTACCATGCGGGCTGGTATTGTTTTCACCTTGTGAGCGTGTGTGTGTGTGTGTGAGCGTGTGTGTGTCTGTGTGCATGTGTCTGTATGTGTGTGTGTGTGTGTGTGTGTGTGTGTGAGAGAGAGAGAGAGAGAGAGAGAGAGAGAGAGAGAGAGAGATTGTGTGTGTGTGTGTGGGTGTGTCTGTCATCATGGGAAATTGTGGTCCTGGAGACATCATATTGCTAGCAGTAGTACCACAGAAGAAGTTTTGAGTATTTTGCTAGGTGCCAGGTCTGTATGTCTTTCTGTCTGTTTGTTTGCATGTGAAGAGGTTTTGTCAGTGCAATAGCATCACTTTCGTTCAAGATGTAGTCAAAAGCCTTTGTAATTCTGTAACTGAGATGACAATGAAGGCCATGTTCGAAGGTGGGTGTGGTCTAAGCAAGAGTGGCGGAGGCAGCGAGTTCGATTGAGCGGCTAGAGAGATCCCATGACATTAGAGGCTCCAGTCTATGAGTTCATTTATTACATCTTTGATTAGAATTTGGTAACACTTCAATATAAGGGTACATTGGTTAATGCAGCTTTAACAACCAATTAATTAACAGTTAACTAGTGCATCAGAGAGATGAATAAGCATTAGGTAACCTTAACTTACTATTTATTAATGCTCTTTGAAATCCTTATTATGAAATTGAAAACATCCTTAAAATATTGCTTAAGTAGCACCTCAAACTATTCAGTAATGTATCCTGTAAACTAATAACTTAGTTAACATGAACACCATGAGTAAATGATTGGTGGACTCATTAGTTTACAGTTAATTGACTGATTATTAATGCGCCTTACTGCATTAAATAATGTCAATTTAAAAAATTAATTAAAAATCAATTGGCAATAATTTTTTCACTGGAGTTTATCTCAGCCTTACGGATTTATATTGTGTCATTCTATTGTTTCTGGATTTAGATGGAGTACAGTAATAGGAATAAACATGCAGAAGCCGTATCAACCATCAGCATAGTAAAATGTCAATTTAAAAGATGATCTCATCTTAGCTAGGCATTGTGGGAAGTGGAGTCCCTCAGGGATTGTTGGCGGGACTCCTGACTCTGCTTCATCTACATCAGTCACCTTGATAAGAACATTGAAAGAAAATTAATTATATTTGCGAATAATACTAAATTGGGTGGTTTGATGAAAAGCTTAGAGTCCAATTAAGTGATTCAGGATTATTTCCATAGAATTCAGTATTGGGCAGAAATTTGGCAAATGAAATTCAATGTAGCTAAATGTAAAGTTCTACATGTAATAAAATCGTTAGACAGGATTACTTCATGACAGGTTTAAAATTGGAATGTGCTCCACATGAAAAAGATCCAGGAGTAATTGTTGACTGTTTCAGGTTCAAGCCACTGTGATTTAGCCGTGAAAAAGGCCAACAGAATGCTGGGATATATAGGCAAAAATATTGAGTATAAATCTAAGGAGGTGATACTTCCCTTGTACAACAGTCATCAGACCACACTTAGAGTTCTGTGATCTGGGGACCGTGCCTCACGGAAGATTTAGGGCTTTAGGAGAAGTTCAAAGGAGAGCAAAAAAGTAAATTCCTGGTATAAAATATGAAAACTATGAGAAGAGGCAGAAGATCTTTGATCTCTTCAGTCTTAGGAAAAGGAGACTTCAGGGTGATCTGATTGAGGTCTTTAAATATGTTAAAGGGATTAACAAAGTTATTTATATAGAAATACGTTCGCCATGTTCTGTTAGCATAATTCTGGGTGTTGAATGGAAGTTAACCAAGGTTGAATTTAGCACTGATATTAGAAAATATTCTATTCATGCAGAGGGTAATTTAAGTGTGGCATGGCTGGCCTGACCATATCGTAGAGGAGTTTTCAAGACTGGGCTTGATTAAGCGCTGGACACCACTTAGTCATCGAGTATCTGAAGCGTTAGAACCACTTTAGCGATCGGAAACTGCGAACCTCGTGGGACTGAATGTCCTGTCTCACCCCTCGTGTCATGTCATGTGATGTTATGTTAAGGGTCATTCATGTTTTTGGTTGTCAGTGGTCCTGGGGCATTAGTCAGGATCAGGTCAAAATGAATGACTGGGATCTTTATGGAGTGCAGGAAGGTTTAGGAATAAAATCTGATAGTCTTGACCGCAGAGTGGAGAGTCGTTAATGGGCAGATTTTCCAGCAGGATAATGACTGAATTGAGATCAAAGGCTGATTTATCACTCCCACACCAAACTCCATACAGACGAGATCATGTTAAAACAACATCCATGTCCTGCAACGGCCAACTGAATCCCTGAATTTAAATTCCATCAATCCTGTGGTTTGAACTGGAGAGGTCAGACCATCAGTGCAAACCCAAGGATATCAATGATCTTAAAAATCTCCGCACGGTGGAGCACTAAAATCCCTCAAAATGTGCCCTTTAACCCTGTGCAGGGGAATAAAGAAATACATAAAACTGTAGATTCACAAGGTCTGCTTGCACTAAGTTGGAAACAAGCAAGGGTGCCAATAATTTTCATACTTAATGCATTTGTTGACATTTATATATAATGACAAATGAAGGGTTCAAAACAATCATGTTATACAATCTATGTGCCAATTCTACAGAAATCAAGATTTGGATGTTTTTGAAAATTGCTTTACTTCATTATGCAACAACAATACAGGCACTTGAAGACGTCATCCTGACCTGTACACAACATGGTCAGAGCAGATTCTGTCTACTTTCATAAGATTTGAGATTGGCCTTTATCATGTTATTGCACTGAACCCTTCAAATGCATAATATAAAAATAGTTACCATTTTCCATTAAATATTTATATACTTGATACAGGACATCATCCTCTGTTTTGCATTATTTTTCTCTAATTTGCATCAATGGTGCCAATAATTCTGACATGCAGTCTGAACAGTATGTGCACATTTCTGCCACACTAAGCTCCCTCAGTCTGTTTTGGCTGTTTAATTTTTCATCGTGTAAAATAAAGTGCACTTTACACCATACAATATTAAACGACCGACTCTGTTACTTTTAAACTCAGGACACTTATGGATCGTTATCGCTGGTCATGTTGCCTAATTCAGCATTTCTCTTCTTTACGATTCAGGCCCACAGTTGGTCATTTGCGACAGGCAGCCTTTGGAATTTACGATACCAGCGTTTTTATACGACCGCAGTGGCGTCTGAAATTACAGAAGGGGAGCAGAGAGGGCCGCGGCCGGGATACCGTTAATGGGAGGAGTCAGGGGGCAGAACAGAGGGAGAGGATAATGCCAGTTTACTGAGGAATGACTGAAGCAAACGAGAAACAAAAGAGGTAAATGGCTGGCAGTGTGACGAGCTCTTGGAGAAATTCAGAGACGCCATTCCTGCACTGGTCCTGGCTAACGTCCCTCACCTCCGTTATCGCCGGTCATTTAACAGCAAACACGGGCGCAGAGCATGAATTTAGGCCGCCTGGCACAGCGCCGGCCATCTGACATTATCCGTTTCTCCAGAAATAGTAATTGCAGATTATTAGTGACTGGCCCCGTCATAAAAAATAAACGAAAGAGGAACCGCTGGATCGGTGCTGTGAAGCTCAGCCGGGCTGAGAGGCTGCCCCCGCCCTTCCATTTACCAGTCATTTTGGATGAGATGATTTGATTGCTTCGAACTGCATGATTTTACGGCGACTCGGCACCGGTATCCAGGGTGAGGGCCGGACGGTGATGTGCAGTCACTCAGGAAGTTTCTATCATGTTATGCGAGAGTGAATCAGTGAGCGTGCCGCCCCGCAGGTCAAGCTAACCTCAACAATAAACAAAATGGCTGCCCCTACCTCTCTTTATGTAGTTTAAGGCCAGTGTTGAGTAATTCAATAACACAGTGGGTTTGGAAAATATCATTTTCTTTTCTTTGCCTTATTAAGCAGATCATGTGAGGTGGTGAGAAAGATTTTCTTTCTCCCTGAACATTAAACGATTCTTTTGTTGGTGGGTGAGTGAAATGCCAAGCGATCCGCTGGGACACAGTTTGTTTACTAGAGGTTAAACACTCCTTTAGACATGACACTTCTGTCTCCTCAGTTGGTGACTCACTGCTCCCATTTGCTACATGCATTTCTGGTGAATAATCCATGGATTTATCTGAGCGACTGTAGGGCCACTTATGCCAAGGAACAGTGGAAAACAGTCCAGGAAAGCTTTGTTTCCCCGTCACATGACAGGGCGTGTGTTCGGCGTAGAAGCAGGAAAGAGACTCATGGGGAGGTCCAAGCATTATGCTTTGGGGGCGAAATTTGTCTTAATCAAAAAGTTGGTCCTGTAATGTTTCAGACTGCCAGCCCAAGAAAGGCCGTGGAGGTACTGCTGCTCGGTACGTCCATTAAGCGCTCAGGCCTCTTGTCGAGCCATATTCTGAACGCCACGCTCATCATGTATTCCAGCATGGCGCCGGTGCCCACACTGATAGGGCTGCGAGGGACTTACGATGACATGTAAACCCTGCAGTGGCACTTCCTCCAGATCTGAACCCCATACAGCACATGGAGGATCAGGTTCAAAGACGACTGAATCACTATCAACCAACCCCACCAACTGCCACTGAGCTCCATCAGATATTTCTCTGAGTGTCGCCCCCAGGTCCAGTGGCCTTCATTAACCGTCAGATTTACTTACTTACAGATTTGCGCAGACTGTACGAGTGTCATTGACTCTCGGGGAGGCTGGTCACTCCAAATATGGACTGTCCGTTCTCATAACTTACTTTTTCTGGTCTTCGTGCATTCCAGAAAAACATTCTTGAGAATATGAAAATCTTAAATGTAATATTTAATCACATTTTTTTGATTAATGGCAACCTGTTTTGGCCAGGGACTGTGTGAAAACCAATGTTTATTAGGCACAAATGTTATTTATGTCTGATTACCCTGATGTGAGTGGTCTCTTTCAAGCCATATCATATCAATAATGATGTGTTTTGCTAATTATATATTTGTGCACTATAAAATTGATTGAAACATAAATCCTGTTGTGTCGTTATTTCTATTGGGGCGGTTGGGACGGGTAAAATTAGCTGTAGTTCATTGCACACATAAGAGAATGTAAGAGGGGCATGTTGTAAAGAACAGAGTGACCCTTATCACCGCTCCGAGCCCTGAACTAACGTTACAGCCTGTAAATAAGGCACAATTGAGTGGCATATTCAATCTCTCCATCAGTCGCTGGCCTTAATCACAAAAAACCAATTGGAGCCCCTTCAGAGACAGTGAAATAGGCGATAACCCAAATCATATAACGTCTATAATAGGCTCATTTCCCCAGAAATGACATTATGCCTCTCAAACAAAGAACGTGACATTTCCATAATTACATTTTGGAAAGGGTTATGAATAATCAATTTTTTTTTGAAAGCCATCAAGTTGTAAATGAGTCCTACATATGCTATGAGCATGCAGGGAACCATTCATATTTCTGCATCAATATTTACTACCATCAATTTCAAAAAATTATTTTTTTTATGAAGTATTCACATTTTAAATGAGACACAGTAGATGTTCTGTTGGTACCAGATCAAATAGGCCTGACAGTAGCAGCTGAGATGAAGCCGTTGGAAGGCAGTCACACTCTTTTAGTTATGATCACTTCAAGTAATATAAACAAGAGGCTCTTCAGAGCCTGTATTCGGGCCGGGGCCGGGTCTAGGCCTGGGCCAATCACAAAACCGCGCGTGCGCATAAGCAGGACAATCGTAAACCCGAGAAAAAAAAAAAAAAGAACTGAGCTGAAACTTTGACTCATGGCCCACTGGCCCGAGTAAAAATTAGTAAATAAAACGTGTGCAAAAGCTGCTTTGTTTGAATGATTCTCCCCATATGTCTACACATGGAAAAGATTACTCTGACTTTTTAAAATCTTATTTTAGTCCTGTGATTTTTATTTCAGATATTTGTCTTGTCTCACAGAAAAAAGAAAGTATTTTGATGTAAAGCTGAAAATGGATTATCATGCTCTGTTTATACTGCGGTTAATGCCCAGTCATAATCATCCTCCAGTAAAAGAGTATCCTGAGATTTCAGAATGTGGTGACAGAGATTTTCTCTCTGCCAGATCATTAGCCCTGTGTGGCAGTAATCGGGCTCCCGGCGAACTGCGTGGGCTGGTCTGTGTGGCACAGATAGGGACTCTAAATATCTGCAGCTGATGAGAAGTGATCCAGGCCTCTGGGGGCGTTTGTTAGGTATGAGATACTGTATCATACACCTGGGAGTTTGTACAGCGGGAAAAGGCTGACGGAGCAAAGTAAACTAAATCTGCTCAGTGTCCTGAGGATTTATGGGCTGCAGTCATCCAATCTGGCTGCTGCATAACCATACGCACGAGCGCACACACACACACACACGCATGCATGGGTACACACACACACGCATGCACAAACACACACACGCACGTACGCACAAACACACACACGCATACACACATGCACACACACACACACACACGCACGCACACACACACACACGCGCGCATGCACACGCACACACACACACACACGCATGCACGCACGCACAAACACACACACACTTGCATGCACACGCACACACACACGCACGCATGCACGCACGCACAAACACACGCATGCACGCACGCACACACAGACACACACACACACGCATGCACGCACGCACAAACACACACACACACACGCATGCACGCACACACAAACACACACACACAGGCATGCACGCGCACACACACATACACACGTATGCAACAGGATGGTAAACCGTTAAACAGGAAAGGAGCCAAATAATCTGCATTGCTAAAGTTTCTCATTAAAGAGATAATTCATTAGTCAAACATAATTATTAATACAAGCTGTACATGTGTGAATGCACGTGGGCATGTCTGAGATAATCAAAAACAAGTAAACACAACGCACTTACATCTGGGCCAAATGTGTAATAAGGCCTACTCACTGGTACAGATGAAACAGTGGATGAAATTAGAAAAAAAGCCTTCAGCACAAATATTGATCTACTATTACAAAAAAAGCTGAAAATTCAAAGCCAAGCACACTTCGTCTTCAAGTCATCAGCATCTACAATACTGACCGCCTGTGAGCATTCAGTGAAAAGCCATTACAATAATCTGCTCCTTAATGATGCCAAATACCACTTCTGCCAATCACTAAACAAGGCAGTAATATTGTTGTCAAAACTATTTGAAATTAGGAATGATTTTTTGCCAGTAACATTCCAGCTATATATGAGGGTTTATAAGACATTAAAGAAAGAACACATCTGAATCATTACATTCACTAGAGATGCTCAGTAAGACGCATGTAGAAAAGCCTTGACCAATTAAAAAATGAACAGCCAAGTCTAACCCAAAGAAGAAGAGTTACGTAACACTATCAGAGCTCATGAGGTCAGTCACCAATCCTGCTGCCCTCAGGGCATCTGAAAATCTACAGTACAACAACAAGGGTAATGTTGGGGCCTCACTACATGTTTAAACAAAGAGAGGCCTACATGTCAAGTCAAAAGCCTAACCATGGAATTCCGCCAAAGCCCCATCAGGCTTTGCACCTCGCACCTAGGTGCGAAGTTTGGGCTGAATTCGAAAGCTGGTGTCCCATTGGACAAGAGCCATGGACACGCCAAGGGAATCCCTAAGACGCAGCCATGACGTCATGGGGACTATAAGACTCTGAACACACCTCCGTACCTTCCCTTTTCCACAGCGACGCGAGTTGCTATAGGAGGTGTCGGTAACACAAAGTTGTGTCGCTTTTATTTTAACCCAGGCCGCAGTCCCCACACGGTGAATGAGCTATACAGGCTGCTTCCCAGTCTCTTTTGTTTTGGTGCTACGGTTGGATTAAAAGAGCAATTTTTCTTATTCTGGCGACCTGCAAGAGAACGAGATACGGAACATTCGTTATTCGTCCGGAACGAGAAGAATAATATCCACGCACGCTCTCTCTCTCTCCCAAATCGACCCGCTGCGTCCTACTCTACCCCACGTGTGGATCACCTCGCCGTGGACGCACCGGCCATCAGCCCGCCGCCTCGTTGGAACCCGAAGAAACTTCCCCCAACCAGTGCACGGACTGTTCTTAAAAGTAAGAGGCTTTTGTCTGGGCAGAGATTAGTATTAGCGCGTATTACACTGTTCCATTGTGTATTTCTGTTTTTGTCGCCGATTCTGCAGACCGCCGAGTCTTCTATGTTTTACTAGTTGTGCCATTTGCTTAGGTTATTCTGTTAGCTGTGGTTTTCACTGTGTGTCCCGCCGCCGAGGGGATAAGCTAGCAAACTGCACTTTATCAGCGAAGTAATCAGGAACACAGCGAACGAGCCCCAGTTCGCTCGCCTGGCTCCTGTATGATAAAGCGCAGTTGCTGCGAGAACCCTTTTCGTTGCTTGTTCCTCGTTGTTGCACGTATTCTCTTATTTCCTTTCGTCTTTCCCTGACTAACCTACACACTCACACACCCACACGCACCACACACCAGAAGGTGCGCTACGGAGTGCATGGGAGCGCGGCTTCGCTGGCCTCACGCATCTTTCCATTAAAGTGCGCGGAACCGCGGTCCTCATTGCGCTCCGCTCCTCCCCCTTCGACTTTCTCGGTCACCGTTTCCGAGTGACGTACCTACGCACGTGGTCACGTCGGCCATCTTACTCTCCCGTTTCCCTGCCCTTTCCTAGTGACGTACCTACGCACGTGGTCACGTCGGCCATCTTGCTTTCCCTTTTTGTCCCGATCCTCCTCCGGGTGACGTACTCACTCACGTGACTACGTCGGCCATTTTACTCTCCCCTTTTTCTTCCCTTATTCCCTGTTGTGCCCTCACGTGTGCAGTGTCTGTTGCCCTCAATCATAGTTGCTTGTAAATGTAGCCATTTTCTTGGTAGTTGTAGAAATAATAGATGTTTGTTGACTAAAGTATTATTGATTGCCATCAGTGTTACCAAAGTTCAATAAATTCTGTTATAATTTCTGAACAGCTCCCTGTGATTATTTGTGCATGTTATTGCGGTAACAGCTGGTCGGGAGGTCCAGTGTTCGAATTTCACCCTTCCGCTGTTATTAGCTCATATTAGCAATCCTATTAATACTAGCAATCCTATTAGTATTAATTAAGATCATTAATACTTCTGTGTAACCGAACCTGCTCTTCCCAGATTACCCCAACAGTAATGTGACATTATAAAGTATTCCAGACCAACAATTACTCTGGACACAACTCAGGAGGTCCTGGTGCATGAAAATATTTAATTCACCAGGTCCTGGCTATATTTTTATATAAAAAATATAAATGAATATTAAAGTAAAATGTGAAAAAAATAAATAAATTTTTCTCTCAGAATGTACTTCAGATCATGGCAAAATATACTGCGACGTATTAAAAACGCATGATAAAATATACTGTTTTAAGTAGTGGTAAATGGTTTCTTTCGTAGTTCTGAAACACGGTCTCAGGAAACTGTACTTTTGGTAGTGAGACTTGCCCTCACTGTTATCGTTACATTGGCAGTCAGTTCAGCAGCTCTTATGCATTATCTGACACGGCAGAAGACGTTTTATGGAAGGTGTTTTTGTGGGGACACAGACGACGCACTTTGTCGGGGACGACAGCTGACACATCCTATCATTCTGTGTCACTTCTGCAGTCTGGATACAGTCATTTAATGACATTAATGTGTCCAGAATCTTCTCTTTGAGACTGACCATCATTCAACATTCAAAATGGCTGATTCTTCTGAGATTCATTTGTGGCATTTGAAGTGGGAATAATGTGACTTTGTTTGTTTGAGTTTTTATTGGCTCTGATCTTCAACTTCTCATGTGCAAAATGACTCTCCCATTGTGATTCACCATCATCCAGGGAACTGTGCTGCATTTAGATCATCATAATGAGGTGTTAAACCAAGAAAGGACTCAAACCCAGACACGAGATTTTGCAAAGCTTATCATACCTGATGGTCATTGTGACAATCAGCAAAAGGAAAAACTATCAGTTTTCAAATTAGATGATAAAAACAAATTTGTGTTTTTGATGCCTCTCAGTATATTAGACTACAAAAAGGGCTCTCTGATGTAACCTTCCAGTTTTTTGTAGGTAAAACAAGTCTCTGAAACTTTGGAGGTTGTAAACAAATCTAAACTCTAAATATTTAACGCATCACTTTAGTGAAGACAGATAAAGTCCAGGGAAGAGATGTGTCTCTCCTCAAATATTAATGGGAAGTTAACTTTCACGAAAGCTGGTCTTCGCTGCCCTCAAGGAGCAATGAAACTGGATTTCAGAATTACAGTCCCAGTGCAGCAGCTGTATTGGGTGACACTGCACAAAGTGGTTGGTCGTGTTGGCACTGTTCAAAATTCAAAAGGGAAACAAAACACACTCTAAATGAACACCAAACTACATTCTCCAATAAAGCTTCTATTCGCAAAATGTAACGTATTATACAGATACACTTAATTGCTCATTAGTGGTACCCAGTCACATCATGACATGTCCTACTGCACCACTGTGGTGTGCTGGATGACAGCCATTAATTCAACATAAAACATAACATACCATAACATAACATAACATGAATGGCAAGAACAGGCCTTTCAGCCCAACTAAGCTCGCCAGGTTCTTTATACTATTGTGAATAAATCTCTTCAGATACTCAATGACTCAATGGTATCTAGCTTTAAGTCAAGCCTGCTCTTGAAAATCCCCAAGGTCTCTGCCTCAACAATATGGTCAGGTAAGCTATTCCACATTGAAATTACTCTTTGGGTGAAGAAAAATTTCCGAATATCAGTGCTAAATTTGCCTTTGGTCAACTTCCATTTGTGACCCCGAGTTCTACTAACAACTCTTGGTGGAAGGAATCCTACATGATTCACTTTGTTAATCCCTTTAACATATTTAAAGACCTCAATCAAATCACCCCTGAGTCTCCTTTTCCTAAGACTAAAGGGATTAAGGATCTTCAGCCTCTTTTCATAGCTTTCATCTTTTATACCAGGAATAAGCTTAGTGGCTCTTCTCTGAACTTTCTCTAGACCCTCTATGTCTTTCTTAAAGTATGGTCCCCAGAACTGTACACAATACTCCAGGTGTGGTCTGACAAATGGGTTGTGCAAAAGAAGCATCACCTCCTTAGATTTGTACTCAATACTTTTGGCAATGTATGCCAGCATCCGATTGGCTTTTTTAACTGCTATGGTACAATGGCTAGAACCTGTGAGGGTTTAAACAGCAATCACTCCCAGATCTTTTTCATGAGCAGAACATTCCAGTTTTAAACCTCCCATGAAGTAATCGTGTCTAATGTTTTCATTACCTACATGTACAAGTTCACATTTTGCTAGATTAAATTTCATTTGCCACATTTCTGCCCAATTCTGGATTCTATCCAAATCATCCTGAATCACTTTAGTGGACCATAGACTATTTGCCAAACCCCCTAATTTAGAATCATCTGCAAATTTAACCAATCTGTTCTCAATATTCTTTCATTATGTATAGGTCATTAATGTAGAGGAGGAACTGCAGGGGTCCCAACACCGATCCCTGGGGGACACCACTCCTCACCATACCTAGCTCAGATGAGATACCACTGACCACCACTCTTTGTGTTCTGTCCTGTAACCAGTTTTGAATCCACTTCAGAATACCTCCTGTAACTCCAATGGAGCTCACTGTATCCCCTGAACGAAGTTCAAGGATACTATGGATTTGGCCTTGTCACGCGTCCGCCGCGTCCGCAGAGATTTTCTTGTGAACGCTCTACAGCCCACATAAGCGCACCGATTCTTTTCAAATTTTGCAGGGACATGTATTATGGTAAGTGCACGACACCTATTGATTTTGGGTAGTCTGGGACCATCTGGGCCCAGCTGGGGGGCCTTCCGGGGATACATGTGCTCGGTTGCCAAGTGCTCTAGTTTGAAAAATTAGTCTCTTATGCGGTACTGTATCGAATGCTTTCTGAAAATCCAAGTATATGATGTCATAAGCCCTGCTCTGGTCATAAAACCTGGTGGCCTCTTCAAAAAATTCCAGAGGGTTTGTCAGGCATGACCTTCCCTTCCGAAAACCATGTTGGCTATCCCTCAAGATTCTGTTACGTTCAAGAAATAAGTCCAGCTCATCTTTTATGATAGCTTCCTATATTTTGCACGCAATGCAAGTTTTAAACTGACTGGCCTGTAGTTTCCTGGCTTCTAAAGACCGTCTGAAAATTTAGAAGATGAATTACTGGAGCTGTTTAGGAAAAGTGATTTCTCAATACATGCTTTATGAATGCTGACTGTTTCGAACAAAAACAAAAACATAAACATAAGAATACTTAAAAAATGAATAATTGAAGGCCATGGCTCTGGAGGTCTGATGTAAACACGCTGCCAGTCAGCTTCTGCCGACGGGTGTGACGAAAACAGGCCTTTCTCACTGCAGGACAGGCTCTCTGCCTGAAGTGCAGCTCCTGCTGTGACCCCTGATCCAAACCATCGCTGACCTGTGCTGACCTAAGCAGACCGATGTCACCTCTTCATAACGGTCAGTGAGGGTGCCCCCCCTCTCCCCTCCCGTGCCCCCACCCCACTGACACCACCAGCAGCTCAGAGCCGTACAGGACTCCTAGTGAGGAGTATAAAAGCCCTGTAGAAACTTCCAGAAAACACTGAGTGGCTTTTAAAAACCCCTCTCTCAGGAAAAATGCAGGCTCATCCACTGCTCTGTAAAAGCTTGAAAACCGCATCCCACTGAGTGAGCTAAAACTCAAATACAATAAATTAGTAAGTACATAAATAAATAAATAAATAAATAATGTCTTTACAGGCCATCTTTAGACTTAAAACCATGGTTTTCATCGCTTTTTTTTTTTTTTTTTTGCTTAATTTGACATTAAAATTGCCCAAACAGATGAGATAATTTGACTAATTCCAAGATTTTCAAAAGGTTAAAAAACTCTGAAAGCAAGCATATGAAACATAAAACATATGAAATCACGACTTAAATTCAATCCAGTCACAATGAGGAGTGAGGTGTTGGGGATGGTTGGCTGCAAAATCAAATTAACTTTCATTCTGGCTGCAAGGAAGATTTATTGTTGTACAAGCATATAAGCTGACATGTTTTGGTTTGACATACGGCATGTGAATCGACATGATACCGTATAGCTAATGTAGGGCAGCTTTAAACGTCACTGTGTGTGTGAAGCAGCGTGTGACGCCAGTCAGCTTTGCTGTCCAAAATAACACCCCTCTGCTGCTGCCTCAGTTTAGCTGAAGCGAAAGCTCTTCATCGGTGAGATGTGTCTGAAACCTGTGTTATGGGTTACAGACAGACAGGTCCAGAGCCGGGGGGAGAGAGAGGGAGAGAGAGAGAGAGAGAGAGAGAGAGAGAGAGAGAGAGGGAGGGAGGGAGGGAGGGAGGAGTGTGACGTAACGAGGACAGAATATTAATATGCCGCAGGCTTGTCCATGATTACGTTTTTATTATTATTGCGGCGGATCTTCCTCCGCAGTGATGAAACAGGGCCCTGATCACGCTCCCCCTGCTGAATAATGTGGCAAACCTGTTCAAATTTGGTCTGATATTTTATCAGCTCAGCGGATTTTCATGCCACACACTCCGTCCTGCGACCGAACCCCCCCACATTACAGCACACAGACCTCCGGCTCGTGAGCCGATCACTGTAAGCAAATGTAAGTACAGCAAAGCTAAATAATGAAGAACGACTCAGGCCGCTTCACACACGGCTTTTCCTCCAGTGTTGAGAGGCTTGAGCTTTTATAATAAATAAACAAGTAAGCGCACAAACAAAACTCAGTTCAAAATCCTCTCCATCTCTCCCATCAATTGAAGCGCAAAGACAGTTCAGCGCATCGCCACACTCCCATTTCAGAAGTAATTTCATAACAAACCTCCACGCGCCTCGCAGTCGGCGCATTACATTGACTGATAAAATGGCCGAACGCGAATAACGTTCAATAAAACTCGCCGAGTCATGAATTTCGCTATAATAGCAGAGCATCAATCACAGGGCGGGGGCCGGCTCAGAAACGTGAGGCGGGGGAAGGAGTATTGTGCAGGTGGGAGATTAAATTCTGCACGCGAACTACCTGCCAACAGGAGGCGACACTGTCTGTCAGTCTGTCTCTGCCTGCCAACAGGAGGCGACACTGTCCGTCAGTCTGTCTCTGCCTGCCCACAGGAGGCAACACTGTCCGTCAGTCTGTCTCTGCCTGCCCACAGGAGGCAACACTGTCCGTCAGTCTGTCTCTGCCTGCCCACAGGAGGCAACACTGTCCGTCAGTCTGTCTCTGCCTGCCCACAGGAGGCAACACTGTCCGTCAGTCTGTCTCTGCCTGCCCACAGGAGGCTACACTGTCCGTCAGTCTGTCTCTGCCTGCCAACAGGAGGCAACACTGTCCGTCAGTCTGTCTCTGCCTGCCCACAGGAGGCAACACTGTCCGTCAGTCTGTCTCTGCCTGCCAACAGGAGGCAACATCGTCCGTCAGTCTGTCTCTGCCTGCCCACAGGAGGCAACACTGTCTGTCAGTCTGTCTCTGCCTGCCCACAGAAGGCAACACTGTCTGTCAGTCTGTCTCTGCCTGCCCACAGGAGGCAACACTGTCCGTCAGTCTGTCTCTGCCTGCCCACGGGAGGCAACACTGTCCGTCAGTCTGTCTCTGCCTGCCCATGGGAGGCAACATTGTCCGTCAGTCTGTCTCTGCCTGCCCACAGGAGGCAACACTGTCCGTCAGTCTGTCTCTGCCTGCCAACAGGAGGCAACATTGTCCGTCAGTCTGTCTCTGCCTGCCAACAGGAGGCAACACTGTCCGTCAGTCTGTCTCTGCCTGCCCACAGGAGGCAACACTGTCCGTCAGTCTGTCTCTGCCTGCACACAGGAGGCAACACTGTCCGTCAGTCTGTCTCTGCCTGCCCACAGGAGGCAACACTGTCCGTCAGTCTGTCTCTGCCTGCCCATGGGAGGCAACATTGTCCGTCAGTCTGTCTCTGCCTGCCCACGGGAGGCAACACTGTCCGTCAGTCTGTCTCTGCCTGCCAACAGGAGGCAACACTGTCCGTCAGTCTGTCTCTGCCTGCCCACAGGAGGCAACACTGTCCGTCAGTCTGTCTCTGCCTGTCAACAGGAGGCAACACTGTCCGTCAGTCTGTCTCTGCCTGCCCACAGGAGGCAACACTGTCCGTCAGTCTGTCTCTGCCTGCCCACAGGAGGCAACACTGTCCGTCAGTCTGTCTCTGCCTGCACACAGGAGGCAGCACTGTCTGTCAGTCTGTCTCTGCCTGCACACAGGAGGCAACACTGTCCGTCAGTCTGTCTCTGCCTGCCCACAGGAGGCAACACTGTCTGTCAGTCTGTCTCTGCCTGCCCACAGGAGGCAACACTGTCTGTCAGTCTGTCTCTGCCTGCCCACAGGAGGCAACACTGTCCGTCAGTCTGTCTCTGCCTGCCCACAGGAGGCAACACTGTCCGTCAGTCTGTCTCTGCCTGCCCACAGGAGGCAACACTGTCTGTCAGTCTGTCTCTGCCTGCCCACAGGAGGCAACACTGTCCGTCAGTCTGTCTCTGCCTGCCCACAGGAGGCAGCACTGTCCGTCAGTCTGTCTCTACCTGCCCACAGGAGGCAACACTGTCCGTCAGTCTGTCTCTGCCTGCCCACAGGAGGCAACATTGTCCGTCAGTCTGTCTCTGCCTGCCCACAGGAGGCGACACTGTCCGTCAGTCTGTCTCTGCCTGCCCACAGGAGGCAACACTGTCTGTCAGTCTGTCTCTGCCTGCCCACAGGAGGCAGCACTGTCCGTCAGTCTGTGTCTGCCTGCCCACAGGGGGCGACACTGTCCGTCAGTCTGTCTCTGCCTGCCCACAGGAGGCAACATTGTCCGTCAGTCTGTCTCTGCCTGCCCACAAGAGGCAACACTGTCCGTCAGTCTGTCTCTGCCTGCCAACAGGAGGCAAGATTGTCCGTCAGTCTGTCTCTGCCTGCCAACAGGAGGCAACACTGTCCGTCAGTCTGTCTCTGCCTGCCCACAGGAGGCAACACTGTCCGTCAGTCTGTCTCTGCCTGCACACAGGAGGCAACACTGTCCGTCAGTCTGTCTCTGCCTGCCCACAGGAGGCAACACTGTCCGTCAGTCTGTCTCTGCCTGCACACAGGAGGCAACACTGTCCGTCAGTCTGTCTCTGCCTGCCCACAAGAGGCAACACTGTCCGTCAGTCTGTCTCTGCCTGCCAACAGGAGGCAAGATTGTCCGTCAGTCTGTCTCTGCCTGCCAACAGGAGGCAACACTGTCCGTCAGTCTGTCTCTGCCTGCCCACAGGAGGCAACACTGTCCGTCAGTCTGTCTCTGCCTGCACACAGGAGGCAACACTGTCCGTCAGTCTGTCTCTGCCTGCCCACAGGAGGCAACACTGTCCGTCAGTCTGTCTCTGCCTGCCCATGGGAGGCAACATTGTCCGTCAGTCTGTCTCTGCCTGCCCACAGGAGGCAACACTGTCCGTCAGTCTGTCTCTGCCTGCCAACAGGAGGCAACATTGTCCGTCAGTCTGTCTCTGCCTGCCCACAGGAGGCAACACTGTCCGTCAGTCTGTCTCTGCCTGTCAACAGGAGGCAACACTGTCCGTCAGTCTGTCTCTGCCTGCCCACAGGAGGCAACACTGTCCGTCAGTCTGTCTCTGCCTGCCCACAGGAGGCAACACTGTCCGTCAGTCTGTCTCTGCCTGCACACAGGAGGCAGCACTGTCTGTCAGTCTGTCTCTGCCTGCACACAGGAGGCAACACTGTCCGTCAGTCTGTCTCTGCCTGCCCACAGGAGGCAACACTGTCTGTCAGTCTGTCTCTGCCTGCCCACAGGAGGCAACACTGTCTGTCAGTCTGTCTCTGCCTGCCCACAGGAGGCAACACTGTCCGTCAGTCTGTCTCTGCCTGCCCACAGGAGGCAACACTGTCCGTCAGTCTGTCTCTGCCTGCCCACAGGAGGCAACACTGTCTGTCAGTCTGTCTCTGCCTGCCCACAGGAGGCAACACTGTCCGTCAGTCTGTCTCTGCCTGCCCACAGGAGGCAACACTGTCCGTCAGTCTGTCTCTGCCTGCCAACAGGAGGCAACACTGTCCGTCAGTCTGTCTCTGCCTGCCCACAGGAGGCAACACTGTCCGTCAGTCTGTCTCTGCCTGCCCACAGGAGGCAACACTGTCCATCAGTCTGTCTCTGCCTGCCCACAGGAGGCAGCACTGTCCGTCAGTCTGTCTCTACCTGCCCACAGGAGGCAACACTGTCCGTCAGTCTGTCTCTGCCTGCCCACAGGAGGCAACATTGTCCGTCAGTCTGTCTCTGCCTGCCCACAGGAGGCGACACTGTCCGTCAGTCTGTCTCTGCCTGCCCACAGGAGGCAACACTGTCCGTCAGTCTGTCTCTGCCTGCCCACAGGAGGCAGCACTGTCCGTCAGTCTGTGTCTGCCTGCCCACAGGGGGCGACACTGTCCGTCAGTCTGTCTCTGCCTGCCAACAGGAGGCAACACTGTCCGTCAGTCTGTCTCTGCCTGCCCACAGGAGGCAACATTGTCCGTCAGTCTGTCTCTGCCTGCCCACAGGAGGCGACACTGTCCGTCAGTCTGTCTCTGCCTGCCAACAGGAGGCAACACTGTCCGTCAGTCTGTCTCTGCCTGCCAACAGGAGGCAACACTGTCCGTCAGTCTGTCTCTGCCTGCCAACAGAAGGCAACACTGTCCGTCAGTCTGTCTCTGCCTGCCCACAGGGGGCGACACTGTCCGTCAGTTTGTCTCTGCCTGCCAACAGGAGGCAACACTGTCCGTCAGTCTGTCTCTGCCTGCCCACAGGAGGCAACATTGTCCGTCAGTCTGTCTCTGCCTGCCCACAGGAGGCGACACTGTCCGTCAGTCTGTCTCTGCCTGCCCACAGGAGGCAACACTGTCCGTCAGTCTGTCTCTGCCTGCCCACAGGAGGCAGCACTGTCCGTCAGTCTGTCTCTGCCTGTCTACAGGAGGCAACACTGTCCGTCAGTCTGTCTCTGCCTGCCCACAGGAGGCGACACTGTCCATCTGTCTGTGCCAGCCTGCCCAGTCCATCAGTCTGTCTCTGCCTGCCCTGCAGGGCTGTGCAAAATTCAGAATTTCAGAATTCAATTCAATTCAATGGATGAATTTGAATTTGAGTTTGAATTGACTCCACCCATAGGATGTTGAATTGAATTTGAATTACAGGAACTGGAATTGAAATTCAATGCAATTCAGAGAAATTCATTCTCATTACATATCAGTGAGAATTAGACTTTTAACATACATTTTTCTTCCAAATGGAAGTACAGACACTAACATTGAGCATACATTTTCTTCATGTTGGAAAGCTTAGCAATGTATCTTCATTTCAATGTTTATGTAAATGCAGAAATCATTTATTTAACCCTTGTATGGTGTTAGGATTTTTGTTACTCAGCCAGTGTTCATGGGTCTGGGACCCGCTGGAGTTTTGGGTTTTCAAAATAGTTTGATTGTGTTGTTCTATGTTAAAATGCTCAACAGATGTTTACTTCCCCCCCAATTACAAGTCATATGAACAGCAAACATGGTTTGATGAAAACTGAAAACGGGTCCCACAGACCCAAACGCCATACAAGGGTTGAGTACGTTACAGGATCATTTTGTTGCATCTAATGGTCAACAATTCCTCAAACGTTTTGTCATTGAGGCAGCATGATTCTGGTCTGAATATCTTGCCGGCAACACTGAATATCCTCTCAACAGGTGCAGAGGAAGCAGGTATGGGCAGATATTTAAGTACAGCTAGATTTGGGAATCTGTTTTGATTTTCTTTCCAGAACAGTAAAGAATCGGCATCCTCAGGCAAACATGGTGTGCTCAAGTAAACTGGGAGCTCATGTGAGGCTGTGTCAGTTGGGAGAGCAGCTGTTTGAGACTCCATGTAGGAAAAGAGTCTGGGCCGTTTCGTTGGTTGAGTACTCATGTCAGAGGTGGAACTGACTTTTGGACAGATAGACTCAACTTTTGCAGCAAGGAGACTTTTGATAATGACCTGTTCTTCGCCATTACTCCAGTCTAATTTAAATCTTGGGTCAAGCGTTGCAGCCATCTGAAAGCATTCCATGTCCTCAAATTTTCCTCGTCGTCTCTCGAGTGAGGTTTGTAAGGTGGACACAAACTTCTTGTTCCCAGTCATCTTTGCATTTTTGATTGCATGCCTCAGTCCTCTGACACAAGGAATAACATAGCTTTATGTGACAGCTTTCTCTGCCTGACAACGGTCTGTGACTTCATCAAAGGGTTCTAACACCTTACAAAGTTCCTGAATGATTTTCAGTTCATATGCAGATAGCTGAATTGGGCAGTGGAGCTCAGCAAGGACATCATTAGGAACTTTAAGGACTGACCTCAGCATCTTCAGCTGGTTATTCCAGCGAGTGACATTAGCAGGTTGAAGTTACTGCATCCCCCCAGGACCTCTGTAGCCTGGGTAGATTTGTGGCAAAAAGCGACAAGTTTCTGCAACTTGGCCAGGAGGCTTTTTATTGAGCCAGCATCATCTAAGGCATCACGCTCTACCTGTTGGAGACTATGAGCAAAGCAAGATATTCTCTCTGGTGGAAAATACACAATCTCCTCTTCCACATTCACCACATCAAGATCACAGGTGTGACCCTCTACATCCGAAGTCTCACTGTTAACATGAACTGGTGGAAACAGAGTCAAAGCCTTTATCATGTTGGATGCATGTGTCAGTTACAATGAATGAAACCTTGTTCTGAATATCGTACTTGACCAGAACATCGTCATAGACCTGGCGAATATTTTCAGCTGTATGTCTCCCTTCAAAACCCTGACGACTCAGCACTATGCTCTGCAATTTGAACTCCACAAGGAAATGGCTCGTCACCCCAAAAAAGGATCTCATTGATCGATTTGACCATAAAAGACAAATACGGCCGGTTTCTGCCATCAGATTTGCTTGATATGCTTCCACTGTGTCGGAGCGCTGTGGAATGAGGGTCTCTCTGAGCTCTTCGGGTGGGCGTTGTGAATGAGGGTTGGGCCAGTTCCAAGACATTAATGAAATCTTTATTTTCAACAGTAGAGCGAGGAAGGAGACCATTTGAAATGAGTGTTACAATACCATCTGTCTGAGCCACTTCATGTGTATTGGTTGGTGACCACTTAGAAGTTGAAGTTGAAGGATGACTGTCTTCATCTCGATTTGGTTGGCTCGTGCCACAGCTGGAGGCAGAGTCCATCAACATTTCAGAGTGTTTCTTCTGTAAGCAGAAAAGCAAATCAATATTCTCCTAAAGACTCGTCATAATAAAAGTGCCAGCAAGTTTTTATGTTATACTACAGTAACATTTGTACTGCAGGAATTATTGGATTTTCTGGCTCTCTTCAACGCTGTGCCCAGACTCCGGCCTACAAGGCTACTTTGCTTTCACATGATATGCCAAGATTCATGATTTGGACTTGCACAAACAAATGAGACATTGTGATTAGATAGACATTGTATGTCGAAGAGAGTCAGGTAGATATTAATACATTAGTCTACATGTTTCAAGTGGTGAGTAAAATATAATGTATGACAGATTGATTCAGTTCCCAATGCAAATACATGCCATGGTCATCAAAATAAAAGCTCAAATTACATTACAGATTACAAATCTGTAAATTTACCTGGAGGTGCTGTTTGAGGAAGCTTTTATGGAACCGCGGACTGGAGTACTGCAGTAATTGCAGACTGCGCTGTGATTTCCATTTGTTGTGGGAATTGGTTCACTAAAATGAACGAGGACAGATGCCCTTTTACCAGTGTTATTATTTTGCATATTGCTGTAATTACAAAAGTCAAAGTATAAACCAGCTCTGGCCTTGAATTATTTATGGCTGTTATCAGTTTATTTCACGAGTGTGCTCCAAACAAAATGTCCGAAATGTTTGGAGAGCCATTTTAAAGACTTGGATAAAGCAAGGTATTCTGGGAAATGAAGTGCTCATCATATCAAACAATTTGAGAGGTTTTACAATTTAAGTGATCTGTTTTATCTGAGTAGGCTTTTTATGTTAATAAATACAATTACTACACTTTATACACACAATTCTTTCTTAATGTAAATAGTAAGGTCCTTACAAAAGTATTTGTATGAAATTCATGTTGATAATAGGTTCATCTTTAAATACCCCTTAATTTTGCAGCATGAATTTCTTTGAATTTCATGGAAGTTCAATTCAACTTCCTGCAATTCGAATTTGAATCGCAATTCTGCTTCCTGTTTGCAACCTCAATTCAAATTCAAGATTGAATTGGAATTAAGGGGTCATTCTAGATTCAATTCTGAATATCGTACAGCCCTGTACAGTGTAGCAGGCGCAGGCACGGTCCGGTCAGATCTGCGGTTACATCTGCTCGCCCAGTACAGTGTAGCAGGCGCAGGGACGGTCCGGTCGGATCTGCGGTTAAATCTGCTCGCCCAGTACAGTGTAACAGACGCAGGGACGGTCCGGTCGGATCTGCGGTTACATCTGCCCACCCAGTACAGTGTAACAGGTGCAGGGACGGTCCGGTCGGATCTGCGGTTACATCTGCTCACCCAGTACAGTGTAGCAGGCGCAGGGACGGTCCAGTCGGATCTGCGGTTAAATCTGCTCGCCCAGTACAGTGTAACAGACGCAGGGACGGTCCGGTCGGGTCTGCGGTTACATCTGCTCACCCAGTACAGTGTAACAGGCGCAGGGACGGTCCGGTTGGATCTGCGGTTACATTTGGTCACCCAGTACAGTGTAACAGGCGCAGGGATGGTCCGGTTGGATCTGCGGCTACATTTGGTCACCCAGTACAGGGTAACAGGCGCAGGGACGGTCCGGTCGGATCTGCGGTTAAAAATGCTCGCCCAGTACAGTGTAACAGACGCAGGGACGGTCCGGTCGGATCTGCGGTTACATCTGCTCACCCAGTACAGTGTAACAGGTGCAGGGATGGTCCGGTCGGATCTGCGGTTACATCTGCTCACCCAGTACAGTGTAGCAGGCGCAGGGACGGTCCGGTCGGATCTGCGGTTACATCTGCTATCCCAGTACAGTGCAACAGGTGCAGGGATGGTCCGGTCCGATCTGCGGTTACATCTGCTCGCCCAATACAGTGTAACAGGTGCAGGGACGGTCCGGTCGGATCTGCGGTTACATCTGCTCACCCAGTACAGTGTAACAGGTGCAGGGACGGTCCGGTGGGATCTGCGGTTACATCTTCTCATCCAGTACAGTGTAACAGGCGCAGGGACGGTCCGGTCAGATCTGGGGTTACATCTGGTCGCCCAGTACAGTGTAACAGGCGCAGGGACGGTCTGGTCAGATCTGCGGTTACATCTGGTCGCCCAGTACAGTGTAACAGGCGCAGGGACGGTCCGGTTGGGTCTGCGGTTACATCTGCTCACCAAGTACAGTGTAACAGGCTCAGGGACAGTCCGGTCGGATCTGCGGTTACATCTGCTCACCCAGTACAGTGTAACAGGCTCAGGGACGGTCCGGTCGGATCTGCGGTTACATCTGCTCACCCAGTACAGTGTAACAGGCGCAGGGACGGTCCGGTCGGATCTGCGGTTACATCTGCTCACCCAGTACAGTGTAACAGGCGCAGGGACGGTCCGGTCTGATCTGCGGTTACAACTGCTCGCCCAGTACAGTGTAAGAGGTGCAGGGACGGTCCGGTCGGATCTGTAGTTACATCTGCTCACCCAGTACAGTGTAACAGGCGCAGGGACGGTCCGGTTGGATCTGCGGCTACATTTGGTCACCCAGTACAGGGTAACAGGCGCAGGGACGGTCCGGTCGGATCTGCGGTTAAAAATGCTCGCCCAGTACAGTGTAACAGACGCAGGGACGGTCCGGTCGGATCTGCGGTTACATCTGCTCACCCAGTACAGTGTAACAGGTGCAGGGATGGTCCGGTCGGATCTGCGGTTACATCTGCTCACCCAGTACAGTGTAGCAGGCGCAGGGACGGTCCGGTCGGATCTGCGGTTACATCTGCTATCCCAGTACAGTGCAACAGGTGCAGGGATGGTCCGGTCCGATCTGCGGTTACATCTGCTCGCCCAGTACAGTGAAACAGGTGCAGGAACGGTCCGGTCGGATCTGCGGTTACATCTGCTCACCCAGTACAGTGTAACAGGTGCAGGGACGGTCCGGTCGGATCTGCGGTTACATCTTCTCATCCAGTACAGTGTAACAGGCGCAGGGACGGTCCGGTCAGATCTGGGGTTACATCTGGTCGCCCAGTACAGTGTAACAGGCGCAGGGACGGTCTGGTCAGATCTGCGGTTACATCTGGTCGCCCAGTACAGTGTAACAGGCGCAGGGACGGTCCGGTTGGGTCTGCGGTTACATCTGCTCACCCAGTACAGTGTAACAGGCTCAGGGACGGTCCGGTCGGATCTGCGGTTACATCTGCTCACCCAGTACAGTGTAACAGGCTCAGGGACGGTCCGGTCGGATCTGCGGTTACATCTGCTCACCCAGTACAGTGTAACAGGCGCAGGGACGGTCCGGTCGGATCTGCGGTTACATCTGCTCACCAAGTACAGTGTAACAGGCGCAGGGACGGTCCGGTCTGATCTGCGGTTACAACTGCTCGCCCAGTACAGTGTAACAGGTGCAGGGACGGTCCGGTCGGATCTGTAGTTACATCTGCTCACCAAGTACAGTGTAACAGGCGCAGGGACGGTCCGGTCGGATCTGTAGTTACATCTGCTCACCCAGTACAGTGTAGCAGGCGCAGGGACGGTCCGGTCGGATCTATAGTTACATTTGCTTGCCCAGTACAGTGTAACAGGTAGCAGGCGCAGGGATGGTCCGGTCGGATCTGCGGTAACATCTGCTTGCCCAGTACAGTGTAACAGGTGCAGGGACGGTCCGGTCGGATCTGCGGTTACATCTGCCCGCCCAGTAGAGTGTAACAGCCGCAGGGACGGTCCGGTCAGATCAGTAGTTACATCTGCTCACCCAGTACAGTGTAGCAGGCGCAGGGACGATCTGGTCGGATCTGCGGTTACATCTGCTCGCCCAGTACAGTGTAACAGGCTGAGGGACGATCCGGTCGGATCTGTAGTTACATCTGCTCACCCAGTACAGTGTAGCAGGCGCAGAGAATCTAGTCAAATCTGCAGTTACGTCTGCTTGCCCAGTACAGTGTAACAGGCGCAGGGACGGTCCGGTTGGATCTGTAGTTACTTCTGCTCACCCAGTACAGTGAAGCAGGCACAGGGATGATCCAGTCGGTTCTGCTGTTACATCTGCTCACCCAGTACAGTGTAACAGGTGCAGGGACGGTCCGGTCAGCTGTGCGGTAACATCGCTCACCCAGTACAGTGTAACAGGTGCAGGGATGGTCCGGTCGGGTCTGCGGTTACATCTGCTCACCCAGTACAGTGTAACAGGCGCAGGGACGGTCCAGTTGGATCTGCGGTTACATTTGGTCACCCAGTACAGTGTAACAGGCGCAGGGACGGTCCGGTTGGATCTGCGGTTACATTTGGTCACCCAGTACAGGGTAACAGGCCCAGGGACGGTCCGGTCGGATCTGCGGTTAAATCTTCTGACCCAGTACAGTGTAGCAGGCGCAGGGACGATCTGGTCGGATCTGCGGTTACATCTGCTTGCCCAGTACAGTGTAACAGACGCAGGGACGGTCCGGTCGGATCTGCAGTTACATCTGCTCGCCCAGTACAGTGTAACAGGCGGAGGGACAATCCGGTCGGATCTGTAGTTACATCTGCTCACCAGGTACAGTGTAGCAGGCGGAGGGACGGTCCGGTTGGATCTGCGGTTACATCTTCTCACCCAGTACATTGTAACAGGCGCAGGGATGGTCCAGTCGGATCTGTGGTTACATCTGCTCACCCAGTACAGTGTAACAGGCGCAGGGATGGTCCGGTCGGATCTGCGGTTACATCAGCTCGCCCAGTACAGTGTAACAGGGGCAGGGACGGTCCGGTCGGATCTGCGGTTACATCAGCTCGCCCAGTACAGTGTAACAGGTTCAGGGACGGTCCGGTGAGATCTGCGTTTATATCTGCTAACCCAGTACAGTGTAACAGGCGCAGGGATGGTCCGGTCGGATCTGCGGTTACATCAGCTCGCCCAGTACAGTGTAACAGGCGCAGGGACGGTTCGGTCGGATCTGCGTTTACATCTGCTTACCCAGTACAGTGTAACAGGCGCAGGGACGGTCCGGTGAGATCTGCGGTTACATCTGCCCACCCAGTACAGTGTAACAGGTGCAGAGACGGTCCGGTCAGATCTGCGGTTACATCTGCTTGCCCAGTACAGTGTAACAGGGGCAGGGACGGTCCGGTCGGATCTGCGGTTACATCTGCTCGCCCAGTACAGTGTAACAGGCGGAGGGACGACCCGGTCGGACCTGTAGTTACATCTGCTCACCCAGTACAGTGTAACAGGCGCAGGGACGGTTCGGTCGGATCTGCGGTTACATCTGCTCGCCCAGTACAGTGTAACAGGTTCAGGGACGGTCCAGTGAGATCTGCGGTTACATCTGCTTACCTAGTACAGTGTAACAGGTGCAGAGACGGTCCAGTCGGATCTGCGGTTACATCTGCTCACCCAGTACAGTGTAACAGGCGCAGGGACGGTTCGGTCGGATTTGCGGTTGAATCTGCTCGCCCAGTACAGTGTAACAGGTGCAGAGACGGTCCGGTCGGATCTGCTGTTAAATCTGCTCACCCAGTACAGTGTAACAGGGGCAGAGACGGTCCGGTCGGAGCTGTGGTTACATCTGCTTACCCAGTACAGTGTAACAGGTGCAGAGACGGTCCAGTCGGATCTGCGGTTACATCTGCTCACCCAGTACAGTGTAACAGGCGCAGGGACGGTCTGGTCGGATCTGCGGTTACATCTGCTCACCCAGTACAGTGTAACAGGCGCAGGGACGGTCCGGTCAGATCTGCGGTTAAATCTGCTCACCCAGTACAGTGTAACAGCTGCAGAGACGGTCCGGTCGGAGCTGCGGTTACATCTGCTTACCCAGTACTGTGTAACAGAGACAGGGACGGTCAGATCGGATCTGCCATTACCTCTGCTCACCCAGTACAGTGTAACAGGAGCAGAGACGGTCCGGTCGGATCTGCGGTTAAATCTGCTCGCCCAGTACAGTGTAACAGGTGCAGGGACGGTCCGGTCGGATCTGCGGTTACATCTGCTCACCCAGCACAGTGTAACAGGAGCAGAGACGGTCCAGTCGGATCTGCGGTTACATCTGCTTGCCCAGTACAGTGTAACAGGAGCAGAGACGGTCCGGTCAGATCTGCGGTTACATCAGCTCGCCCAGTACAGTGTACCAGGCACAGGGACGGTTCGGTGAGATCTGCGGTTACATCTGCTTACCCAGTACAGTGTAACAGGCGCAGGGACGGTCCGGTGAGATCTGCGGTTACATCTGCCCACCCAGTACAGTGTAACAGGTGCAGAGACGGTCCGGTCAGATCTGCGGTTACATCTGCTTGCCTAGTACAGTGTAACAGGGGCAGGGACGGTCCGGTCGGATCTGCGGTTACATCTGCTCGCCCAGTACAGTGTAACAGGCGGAGGGACGACCCTGTCGGACCTGTAGTTACATCTGCTCACCCAGTACAGTGTAACAGGCGCAGGGACGGTTCGGTCGGATCTGGGGTTACATCTGCTCGCCCAGTACAGTGTAACAGGTTCAGGGACGGTCCGGTGAGATCTGCGGTTACATCTGCTTTCCCAGTACAGTGTAACAGGTGCAGAGACGGTCCAGTCGGATCTGCGGTTACATCTGCTCACCCAGTTCAGTGTAACAGGCGCAGGGACGGTTCGGTCGGATCTGCGGTTAAATCTGCTCGCCCAGTCCAGTGTAACAGGTGCAGAGACGGTCCGGTCGGAGCTGCGGTTACATCTGCTTACCCAGTACAGTGTAACAGGTGCAGAGACGGTCCGGTCGGATCTGCCGTTAAATCTGCTCACCCAGTACAGTGTAACAGGCGCAGGGACGGTCCGGTCAGATCTGCGGTTAAATCTGCTCACCCAGTACAGTGTAACAGCTGCAGAGACGGTCCGGTCGGAGCTGCAGTTACATCTGCTTACCCAGTACTGTGTAACAGAGGCAGGGACGGTCAGATCGGATCTGCCATTACATCTGCTCACCCAGTACAGTGTAACAGGAGCAGAGACGGTCCGGTCGGATCTGCGGTTAAATCTGCTCGCCCAGTACAGTGTAACAGGTGCAGGGACGGTCCGGTCGGATCTGCAGTTACATCTGCTCACCCAGCACAGTGTAACAGGCGCGGGGACGGTCCGGTCAGATCTGCGGTTAAATCTGCTTGCCCAGTACAGTGTAACAGGAGCAGAGACGGTCCAGTCGGATCTGCGGTTAAATCTGCTCGCCCAGTACAGTGTAACAGACGCAGAGACGGTCCGGTCGGATCTGCGGTTACATCTGCTCGCCCAGTACAGTGTAACAGGCGCGGGGACGGTCCGGTCAGATCTGCGGTTACATCTGCTCGCCCAGTACAGTGTAACAGGCGCAGGGACGGTCCGGTCGGATCTGCGGTTACATCTGCTCGCCCAGTACAGTGTAACAGGCGCAGGGACTGTCCGGTCGGATCTGCGGTTACATCTGCTCGGCCAGTCCAATTCAGTTTATCAAAGCCTGTTCTCTTAGAGAGATTTAGCCATCACTCAGGAAAAGGTCTCTAGAGCTTTCTTGTCAGTTGTCAAACCATGTATTTAGTTTTCATTCTTGAAAAATAACATTTAATTGCCTCTCACAATGAAATTTGTGATTTGTCAAGACCTCATTTAAGAAAAGAAAAAACTTAAAATCAATAAAATAGTTAAATATGTCATGCAGCATTGTTTATTGTTTCCTGACAGTCTTCTTTCTTTTGCTGGCGTAAATGAAGGGCTCTGAGCTCAAATTAAACAGTTTTGTTTGGAATGAAAATCTCTGGGATTTATAAAGTCAGTTACAACTCTGCGCGACTGCAGGACACCACTGAATAAACCCAAATCCACTGCATTCAGACAGACGCTTTCCTCCCGCCTCATCGTCTGCAATAATTACCACTAATTACACACAGAGGAAGATTGACAGCCCTGTTCCCACACCATCGCTCGCCTCTCTCTGATCAGAACAGAAGACGAGGCAGATGACGGGCGCAAACTTTTTAAATGAAGGGAGAATGAAGCAGAAAGTACATAACACATGACCTCATGACATCACCAGCACAGAAAGATGTCACATAAGATAAGTCACAATGAAGAAAATGCCTGTTATTGAACATAAATTTTTAAATAAGTGAAAGATTTAACCTCATAATGAATCACCAACAAGGACAGTTGGTCCACAGTGCCATTCTTTGATGGTACTTAGTAATGTAATCTAATCTACTTTTCAGTCAAATCAAACAAAACCAATGAACTTGGTGAGAAATAACAAACGTCATACTTTAGAGACCAGAGGATAGAGTAAAATCTCCCGCAGAACAGACACACACTTTTCTACTCTTCTCTTGTAATCACCAGTTATTAAGAGAGGGGTTCTGATCTTGTACTGTATAAAGCACTTTGGGTAAATCTAAACTGTGAAAAGTGCTCAACGAATAAAATTGAGTTGAACTGAATTGATATATTGTTTGACGTTCACACAGTACTCTGAATGAGTCTCTACTTTCCCAGAATTCCCCAGGAGCAAGAGCAATCTCACAATATTTTACACTGAACGAGCTCAGAGTCTAAACCCAGGGATCCAGTGTTATGGATGACCTGCAGCCGTGTTCCTTCACGATGCACGATGTGGAAATACAGCGAGATCGTCTGTCAATCACTGCACCTCTATCTGTGTGTTAATGACCTCGCCTTCTCTTTGTTACAATGGCTCCCTTTTAAACACCACTGTACGGTTTAGAAAATAAATAAAGAATGAGTGCGGATAATGGTTCAAAAATCATTTGCAACGAATCTCACTGCTCATACAAATTAGTCACCAGTGAAATCGATCACTCTCAAGTTTCAGAATGTGTCCATTACAGGTGTGCGTTTCACGAATTCAGAATGAAACCTCCCTGGCGTTCGCTGTATTCAGAGCGCGTGACTCACATTATCTAAGACACATGCAGCAGCTCTGAAGAATCACAGAGCTCAATATCCACTGTTCAACATCTATCCATGACTGAACTGTAACTTATGGCATCGAGGTACACAGTGTGGGCATAAACAATCGATTTTCCCTGCAGAACAAATAACGGTGGAAAATATAGCCCGAGCCGTCTGACAAATGTGTGACCATTTTCTAGCTTTTTTTTTAAAGTCGCCTGCTGTGTCCTGTTTTTCGGGAAAAACAGCCATTTTTCTATACCTGTTTAAAAATGCACATAATGAATGAATGTCAGCTGCTGCAGGAGGAATGTTTGTGCTCAGAAACGCATCGGTCAGATCTCGTCTGACGTTTGTCGCCTTTTCAATCATGTTTTCTGCTGAGACGAGTCTTCTGGCTCTTTGTCTCAGCCCCAAATTGATTTTTTTTTGCGTTTGCTGGTCTATTGTTTCATTTTTTTGGACTGGTATGGATTTCTTGTGAAAAATAACTGCTTCATCAGCGTCCAATGTGTGTGTGTGTGTGTGTCTGTTTGTGCATGTGCGCGCGTATGTGTGTGTGTGTGTGTGTTTGAAAAGGTATTTGTGCATGAATGTGTATAAGCTTGCATGTGTGTCTATGTCTGTGTGTATGTGTCAGTGTGTGCTTGTGAGTGAGTGAGGGTGCGACTCTGCATGTGAGAGTGTGCGTGTCCAAGTGAGAGCGTGTGTGCATGTGTGCACCTGTGTTTTTGTTTTGGCTTGTTTATCATCCCAACAGCTCAAAGACATCGGTAGACCCCCTGGTACATTAATTGCATCATTGAGTTCAGGGGTAGAATACTGGCTGATTTTTCCTGATAGTGGAACGTCTGTTCCGTTATCATAAGGTACATTTCAGGTATTATTGAGTTAGTGAGTAATACTTGTTCCTCAAAAGGTGTGGAAAGTGTTTTTATAAGGTTGTAAGCTCAGAAGTGGGATCTGCTCGCTTTACATTGCAGTGTGAATGTTCTGACCGCTAAAAATGCAGTTCCTTTAATGAGTATGCCTGCTGGCTTGGGGGGACAAAATTCTCAACTTTATAGTGGTGAAAAGGCATGTTTTTTGCTTGGAGAGGTTACTGGTGACCACTGATGTCCAACTGCACCTATACTGAAAATCTCATGCTGAATTCAATCAGAAAATCATTAGTTCAAATTAAATTTCATGCGTCAAAAGTTGATTTGTGTTAAATATGTGATTATTTTATGAATTGACATCGCGTCATTTTTTGGGATCTTAGAGTTTGGGGAGCCACCTGGATAGCGGTCTTATTTGGCTCCTAGAGAGTAGGTAATTTAGAATATAATGCTCAGATGGACAATACTTGTGGTCAACGAGTTTATAATCCCAGAAAAGTAAAGTTTTAAACCCCAGCCATTTTTCATTTCTCAGTATTATTTTTTTTACAACTTCAATGCTGAATTTTCATGAAGATTTTTTTTATGTTTGTAGCCCTTTTTCTCTACCAAAATCATGAAAATTAACTGAAATATGATGAAATTTTAAATGTTTCAAGTCTCTTGACTCAATTGAGCCATTCCTTTGGTCTCTGTGAAGCTGCAATCTTGAATCATAAAGCTTTAAATAAAGTAACACATAAATAGCCAGATTTGGCTTCTGTGCAAAGGGGTTTATACCCACCATTAGTAAACACAAAGTATCCAGAACCTTTATCCAGCATTTTCTGGACTTTTATACCTGAACTGGAGAACCTCTTGGCTTATTCCACATTGTGTCTATTCTATGCATGATGACGATGATGATAAACATGTCCAGATTTCAGAAAAGAAATTTAACTCTTATAATTTCCCACTACACTGCCTTATGCAACTCACAAAACTGAAGATGAGGAATCTATCTGAGCTCACTTTGTTAATCCCCTTTTATGAATTCAAAAACCTTGATCAAATCTTCTTAAATCTCTTACAAAGCTAGAAGAGATTAAGGAGCATTTTTACGTACATAAAGCTCCCACCGTGTGTCATGGTTTGGAAGCATTGAGAGCTCTTTTTGTTGCTCTCGTCCGGGACGATATCGTTTTGCTCCCAATCGGATTCCTGGGCCAGCTGGCATTAATTGGGGACGATGCTCGGACTCTATTTAAGCTCCTGTTCCGCCTCGCTTCCGTTGCTAGAGTGTCAGTGTTACATTTGCGCTTCAGCTGGTCAGGTCTCGAGACAGAATTGTTAGGGACTTTAGTTGCATATTTGAGGTTTAGTGATAGTTAGGAAGGGAATCATTGTTTAATTTTTCCCTTTTCTTTTTGTACCTTCGAGCTCGCCTGTTTTCTACCTCAGATGACTGCCAGGTCCGTTGGCAGCGCGAGTCTCGCATTTTAATCTTGTTTGAGTCTCCTCTCCTCAGCTGTTTTAGCCTTTTAATCCTGGCCGCTGCTTTTGGTGTCTAATATACAACGGCCATCACAGTATGAGCCATGGCCTGCCGAGAGAATGAATTTATATTCCAACTGGGGCGCCAATTGTCGGTCGAAGGAATCCTGAAGCGAGTGCACCGTTGCTCGGAGCCCAATCGCTGCTAGGAATCGAACAGTAACATGGTAGAGAAGTTTCTACGCCCTAAAAAATTAAACAGTTGCACACAACTTTTTTGAGTAATTTCCAAACAAATTAATAGATTTTTGATCATCAGTTTAATTAATCAAATTAATTTGAAGTTTCTGGGCTCAGAAGCATGGAACTGTTTCACAATTTTTCAGTGCAGGTCATCTTTCATTTCTCCCAGAAAAGCAATTATTTGGTAATTAGTATTTTTCTTTTTTGCGTTGGGTTCTTTGGCAGTTCCAAAAAATTGTTTATCGTTTCCCAAAATTTGATTGGTCAATATGATGCAGCCTGCAGTCAGCTGTTACGGTCACATGTCTCCCTGCCCCAGTACACTGTAGTGATAATGCTGAGCAACTTTCACACTGCAGCAGTAACACTGGCTGAAACACAGCTGCACCAAACATCAAATCCTCCTCATGTATCAAATCCCTTGTGTTTTTATTTCTTCTGTGGTTCAAACTGAGCATGCTCTGTATGCAATGCTTTTAACAGCACTCTACAAAGAGTCAAAGCAACACTAAGCAATATTTTGTCGCATAACCCCTTTGTAAGGTCCAAAGCCCACCAAAATGAATGCAAACCAAAGAACAGCCATTTTAACTGCATTTCCCTGAATTCTAAAAGCGTAATCTCTAATGCAATAAAACTAATGACGTCAAACCCCCTATAAGAGCTTCAACCAGACCATTGTCCTTTCTCTCTAGACTTTTGCCACGGCAAGGTTAAAGGGGAGTCAAAGGGGTGCACTTCTATCTGACTGAAAAGTTTCCTTGGAATAGAACAAGTTTTTCGGACCTCTCCAGTTGGCCACGGTAGTGTTAAAGATTAACTACGTTCTGTTCCATAATTACTTTTCTTGCCTATAGGCGCATTTATTCAAGAACCGGTAAAAGAATCCACACTGGGAGACGACAGTGGATTTTCTTTTGTTTCAACATCTTTGACTTTTGGAAAAAACGAAAAGGCGAGCAGCTTCCCTTTTTGCTATTTTCCCAGATTTACGAAGTGACTGCATTTTATCAAACGCATCATCGTGCCTTGAAAAGCAGACACCGTTTCCTGCCCGCGGACGAACTCTGAAAACAAAGGGACCACGCCCAAAGCCTTCACTCGGACACTAGAGGAACTTGATCACTTCACACGGTAGTGATCCCAAGTAAGGGAATTTGCATCTGGGCAGATTTAGCTAGAATAGAAAACGCGCGAATCTATGTTAATTGTTGATGCTTAAACGTAATAATTACTGTACACGCTGAGCTGTGTTTTTCTTTGCTTTATGTTTTAATGTACTTTAGGTTTTAATGTACTTGATCTTTTTATGTACTGGATCTTTTAATGTACTGGATTTTACTGTTGTACTGGATGGAAAATTATCGTACACCGAAGTTAACTGGAAATTGCAGATACTTACTTTATAGTGCTGCATTGCTGAGCTGTTAAATATCCGATCTTTGAGTAAGTTCATTTAACCTGCGGATTGTTTGTTTTACATTGCTGCTGCGCTCGTTGTAAATCATTGTAACTCTTGAGAGTGTGAACTGAATTGGGACGGTTTGGCTTGTCTGACTGATTGTTCAGGCCGCTGTGGTTTGCTACTCAATCTCATCAGACTTTGCCTGCACCCTGTTTTTAGCTTCTCTCTCTGTCTCATCCCTTCTCACTCTCTCTACTCTCATATATCTCTTTCCCAGCCAATGTCTGGATACTATGCATTGCTTATTGAGTAGGAAACACTGACTCTGGCCTAACTCCTGCAGGAGTCTAATTCTCCCGCCGTTGTTCCCCCTCTCACTTCCCCTCCCTGAGGCACACGTGGCTCTCAGACTGCCACATCAGTCCGCCATTTTACATCTGAGTCCGCACACTTAGATCAGATTTCACCATTTTAAGTGTTTAAGAGTCCAAGCTGCCATTTTAACCCCTCCCTTTCGGGTACTCAGACTTGCTCACACACATGCACGCACACACAAACTCACACACACACACACACACGCACACACACTCATCCATTCTACCTTTAGTCCATTTGTATCTGCTGTTTCATGAGATAACCACTATTTAATCCTTCCTGTGTGTTTGTTTTATTCCAGTAGTATTGATTGCCTGTTCATTGCTACTGAAACATAATAAACCTTTTTATATATTTTCATCGAGTGCTTCTGGTTGTCTGAATATTGCCTGAATATTAGCTTGAATCTAACCTCTGCCAGGTCAAGAGCTCCAATTTCCTTCAGTGTGTGGCTATATTATTGATGCTGGATGTTGATGGTAATTATATTGCTATTGAATTTTAGCATTGATAATTAAGCCAGTTTTCCCATTTTTGTTGAATATTGTAATCATTCATTTATAACATAAATTGTGATTATAGTAATCTGGCATTTATGGTGAAACGTTAATGAGACTTGGTCATTCAGTTGCTATTAATTCTCCCTTTTCTTGAAGGGTGGTGCCCCGAGGAAATGTAATTATTACATTAAAGTCTTAATAAATAATTAACTAATTTATTAGTTAATAATTACATTTAATAGCCATTGTAATGCCCTTTTAAGCTGTTGCACCTACACCTTGCACTGTAAGAGTAATCTACAGGTCTCTTTACAACATGCAGTTCATAGCCAGGCTGCTGTTGCCTGTTTTCTGTTCAATAAATTTCTGCGCCGGCTCCTCCTCTACCCGTCATGTCACCACACGCCCCTCTGCAGCACTGGGTTTCATAAAAACCTGGTATTTCACCTGGGTGGGTGCGGTTTTGCAGAATATAGCAGTGCACCTCTCGGCAAGGCCCTTGAGCCAGCGCTCTGAGTTCTGGCATAGAAAAAATCCACTAATCCAGCAGATTTAGCAGTCATTATGGAAGTAAACTTAGCTGTAATGTTTGTTTAATGGTTGCTTGAACTGTAACTTTGCAAACTACTGCTTGCTAAAGTAACCAGCCAGCTACTGACATAGCTAGGCTATCACACAGAAAAACCAGAATTCCTATTTATTTTTGCAATGATTAAAGGCATATAACATAAGGTTCATATGAACTAGGACTCCTGCTTTGGGGCATTCAATTCTCAGTATAATAATAACTATTATTATTATTATTATTATTATTATTATCAATCAAGCATAATGTCAGGAATGGTGAATTCATTTCACTTCAAAATATCCCCAATTTCCTGATGTTTGTTACCAGAGTGAGCTGACAATGAATGCTTCTTCTCAGAATTTCCGCAAGTAGTTCTATTCGTGCATATTGTCAGTGGTGGTGACCTTATTACACATCAATTCCATTCTAATTCTGAGTTCACTTCGCCCCTGTAACTACCTAAAATATCATCTGACTCTTCGTCAGTCTATTTGCACAGCTTGGTCATTCACCCATCGTTAACCTTTCATCAGGAGCAGTTCTTCATTAGACTGGCTGGCTCTTTATCAGACAGTTAGTAATGCTGGCCCCTCGTTAACCCATCAGCTGGCCCTTCGTCAACACTTTGGAAACACTGACCTCACCATCTTTCTAGTTACTATCTAGCCTCTAATATTTGTCATTTTGCCTGCCATTTAGTAACGGCGGCCCCACATCAGCCAGCTAGTTAGCATTTAGCCTTCACTTCAACACTCACTCTCTCACTCACACTTTTGGGCAATTTAGAGTCTCCAGTGAGCCTGACAGGTATGCCTTTGGACTGCAGAGTACCCAGAGGAAACACAGGCAAACGCAGGCAAACACAGGGAACCTGCGATCTCCACACTGACCGGCCCCAGGCCTGATTCAAACACACAATCTGTTTACTGCGAGGTGGCAGTGCTACCCGGTGTGTCACCATGCCATCCATGGCAAAGACTACACAGGGAATCTGTCCATAATATTATCCCAACTCCACAAAATATGAATTGCACATGGAAAGGATTCTGCTCTTTTAATGTGCCATTGTGATGAAGAATACTAACTCGGCTAATATTGCAAACCAAACTTTTCATGGACAAATATGATAGAAAAATGAGCTCCATGGTCAATGCAAGCCCTTCTGTAATGAGATCAGTAAAATAATCTTAGAAATAAAAATATGCATACCAATTTTGTCACAGACCACTGAACGCCAGAGGAGACTGGTATAATTTTATATTCATTTATATTCAATTATGCGGAATCTGGTCTCACTAATATAAAAGTGCCACAGATGAGTAGCTTTCATATGCCCATGCAGCTAAAGCCTCGCTGTGATTAAATGGATGCTGCAAGAGGCACACGCAGACCAGTTCATTGTTTTATTTCTGTTCCTCTGCATGTTTGTCTATATGTATATGAGCATCTATGTCAGTATGGATGTATGTATGTTTGTGTGTATATACTGTGATCCCCTGTTGTGGGCGAACAAGGTGTCTCTTGTATTAACTTGTGTGGGTAACTGATTGCAGTAAGTGAGTGAGCCTGGGATTAACTTGTGTGGGTAACTGATTGCAGTAAGTGAGTGCTGTCATTTGTGCCTGTTTGCTTTTAGTGATTCTCGTCCCTGACGACATTGAATCCTTTCTCTATCCTTTCTCTATATTCCAGGCACTCGTTAAAGACGTCCTTCGAGATATGCTGGAAAGATTTGTCTTTGTTTACCTTGACGGTATCTTAATTTTTCTTCTACTCTCTCTGAGCACATACAACACTTCTCAAAGCCAGGCTCTTTGTCAAAGCTAAACAATGTGTCTTTCATGCCAAGACGGTCTCATTTCTTGGTTTCATTGTCTCTAAAGGGACAAGGTGGCAGACGTCAGGAATTGGCCTGCCCCCTAAAACGTCAAAGAGGTCCAACGTTTCCTGGGGTTTGCCAATTTTTACATAAGGATAATCCGCAATTTTAGCATGGTAGCCCATTATCGCCCTCACTGAAAGAAAGACCTCCACTTCTTTTGCCTGGTCGCCAGCAGCCGAGGCGGCCGTGCAAGAGCAAAAGAAATTGTCTAGCTCAGAACCTATTCTTGTTTTGCCTGGCCCCTCCCTCCCACTTGTGGTGGAGGTTGATGCCTCGGAGGTCGGAGTGGGTGCCATCTTGTCCCAGCGTCCTCTTTGGGACAATAACTTGCACCCATGCGCCTACTTCTCCAGGTCATTGTCGCCGGCTGAGCGAAATTATAGCATCGGTGACCGGGAGTTGTTAGCTGTGTAACGCATTAGAGGAGTGGCGCCATTGGCTGGAAGGAGCAGAACAGCCGTTTGTAGTTTGGACTGATCATAAAAATCTCCAGTATATTCAGCAGACCAAGCAACGTAATTCCCAGGAGGCGTGGTGGTTGTTGTTTTTTAACCAATTTAACTTCACTTAAACTTACCGCCCTGGCTCTAAAAAATTAAGCCGGAAGCCTTATCGAGGATTTAGGATCATTCCGGCTGTGATCCTATGCCGGAGCCGGTCATTCCAACTGACCAGATCTTGAAAGTGGAATCTCAGAAGTTGGCCCCTAGCTTTATTGGCCCGTTTAAGATATTGCGGAGGATTAACCCTGTCACCGTGCATCTCAAGCTCCCTAAATCCTTGCGGATCCATCCCTCCTTTCATCTGTCCAGGCTTAAACCTCTTAGCACCAGCATCCTGGCACCTGCCGACAAATCCCCACTGCCGCCGCGGATGTTTGAGGGGGGTCCGGCACACACTGTACGTCGTATTGTTGCCGAGAGGCGTGTGGGTTATGGATTCCAGTTTTTGGTGAACTGGGAGGGATACGGTCCTGAGGGCCGTTGTTGGGTCCCAGCTCAGGATCCTGGACTCTGCTCTTATTTCTGAGTTCCGTGCATGGGGTTCTTTGGGAACGACGGGGACTGTTCCTGAGAGGGGGGGGTCCTGTCATGGTTTGTGAGTGTTTGCTTTTGGTGATTCTCGTCCCTGACGACTTCAAATCCTTTCTCCACTGGATTTTTTTACCCAGCTGGCTGATCTGGGCGGCGCTTCCCCGGAGTCTATATAAGCTGGAGGTCCTCCACGCCCCCTTTGCTGGAGTGTCTGCTTTTTAGTGACTCGCTTCAACTTGAGATATCTGTGGTCAGGATTCGTCAGACTATATATTATCTTGATTTCTGGGAAGCTCTTCTTCTTTAGGGATTTTCTCGCACAATTGTTTGCTGCCTTGTTATTTTCTCGTTTATTGAGATTTCTTTTCGTCTGTTGTTGCTCGCCTTGTTTCTGGCACTTAGTCTTCCATGTCTTCAGAAACGCAAGCTTTTTTCCCTTCCATTCTCTCCATCATGTTCAGCTGTGCCGGCTCCGTGCTTGGTGCACCTTCGCAGGCCGCTGCATCTGAACTCCACTTTAATCGGCCTTTACACGTGCGTCTTGGCCAGTGTACAGAAGCTGTTTAAGAAACGCTGCAGTCTGTCTCTCCCTCTCTGCTCTTCCCCTCCAGCACCTGTTTTGCTTTGTTCTTTGTAATGTTGGTTTAGTTGCTGATTCTGTTGACTGCATCTCCTGAGTTTGTATCTTAATTAGTTCTCAATTTGTATCTTGGCCCAACCAAATCTGGCTTAATTTGGGGTCCAATGACAATGCAAGTGACTTTTTGAGCCAGGTCATGATAAATGGGGGCTCGTTCAGGCACAGCGCAGCAAGAATATTCATTCACTGCATATTCATAAAAACCAAATGCTATTGCAAATCCCAAGATCTCTCATGCATGCATTTCAGGCGAACCTACCAATAAAACCTTTCATAAGTCAAGTAAGCTGACAAATTTTGCTGACCCCACCAAATTAATACAATCCTCTTTTGTGGCAATGGGAAGGAGTCAGCTTTAGAGACTTAGTTAAACTTACAGCAGTCATTACAAAACCGTGGAGGGCCATCAGATTTCTCGGCAATGCCCAGCTGGAGAAGAACGTGACTGCAATTTGTTTATCCGACATGTACTTCACCTCAGACTCCCAACATCTTCCGTTTATCTGCTGAGTAACGATGAAACCGCTGGTTACTGATGCCCTGTGATGTGTACGTGGTGGTGTATTGCCAAACAGCACAGAACTTGATTAACCCAACTTTGAGAGCTCTTTGTGACACAGGTAAATGATGCAACAAATTATCCTATTGACTCAATAACTACACATAACATCATTGGGCACCTTCATGTCCCCTCCTTATCCGACAGCCAGGTCATAGCAATATGCTTGTATCTGTGCATGTATGTATGTTTCTGTGTATGTATTTATATACATTTGTATGTATTTGTTTATGTATTTAATGTGTGTAGCACACTGTGGCCTAGTAATATTTCCCAATGGATTCAACCTATTTTACATGCATTCCAGTATGCAGAAGATGATCTTATCCAACATAACTTGCAAAGTTAATGTACAAAATCACCCGAGTGCACAAAGCAGCGCCATAAAGAGAAAACATTGCAGGAACATGTGGGAGGTGAGCGTGTGCTGAATCCAACGGCAGTACAACAATGGCAACCAACCCCTTCTAATTAGCGGTTAATTGCCTATATTCTAGAATTGTTATATAGTATCTCCGCTGAATTATTTCTTCTATCTTAATTAAAACATCAATTTTGTCAAATGAATAAGCACAACCGAAATAAAACAGTTAACTTTAATTAATCTTACTGATGTCTTGAAAGTCACTTTAGAAAAGGTAACAGAGGGAGTGAATAATTTATTTCATACAGAGTGACTAAGAGCTTGAATGCTTTGAGTCGCCGATAAGGGCGATGCGTGGTGAAGGTAACTGTGCTGTAAATGTCAAAGATACTTCATCATGGAAAAAGCCCTGAAAACAGACACTAATCAGCAGAGGGTTTTGTGCTGGAGCATTTTCCATTATCTGCCGAACATTACACGATACACGCACACGTCTGAATAATGATACATCACCTTATTTCACAAGCTGCGGCATAATTTCCTCATGAAGGCCTACAGCAATAGAAGGTACTGAAACCAAAGAACAAGAAAGGAGATTAGCACGTTTCCATGAAGTACACCCACAAGAGACAGAATCAAAGTCACCTCAAATACGAAAGTAACTTCAGCACGAACAGGGATCGCTGTACTGAAGACCATAAAAATAGCCTGTCTAACTCCGAGCTGCACATGAGACACAGTATAACTCCTGCAGAGTTTCCCTTCCTGAGTTTCACATTATAATGCAAAGTCAGGCAAGACCTAAACCTATTGAACAAACAGAAGGAGACTGAGCAGGAAGAAACCCTTTCTCTCCTGTTAATATTTAATAAACCCATAATTAAATGCGGGATTATATCGCCCTTGGAAGGATTTTCATTAACTGTTTGTCGTAGAACAGAGGAATAATGCAAGCCCAGCATCAATACTGCATTTCCCCCCAATTTTTTCATTTTGAATCCACCCCAAGTCAAATAAATGAATGCACTCTTTTGGGGTATCAATATTTCAGCAATAATAAAACACTGCTATCTCCAGAAGCTAGAAACACAGGACCCAGCAATATCCAGAGTCGAGGAAAAAAACATTTCAGATACTCGGGTAGTGCTTCTACTCTCCACTATGGTTTCCTGACCAATCAAGATATCACTTTAACGTACCGGAAAAAACAGGAAATAACTAAATATTAAGCAATGAGGCTGGGTGTTTACTTTCATATAATAAATAAAGAAACCTCATGACAAATTGTGCAGTTTTAATTTGAGTGGGTGAGACAATTCAGTCTTGCACATGAATGTTAATGTCGGTGTTGTCCCAAGAAAAGAACCCTTCAGAAACTGATAGAGTTTCGACATTTTCAACACAATCAGAGAGGAAAGCAGAGGGAGAGGAAATCTCCCAGGGATAATATTTCTATCAGAGCTTATTATATTAACCCAATAGCACTTTGTCTCATCATATATAGATTACCTCTGTTCCCTAGAAAATACAGGTAATTTCCGGATTAAAAGTTATATTTATTTTATAGCTTATTACCTTGAGTTTCTAAAAAAACAATTAGTTTACCACAAACCCCCCTAAATGTTGACCTTCACCACCCAAAACCCAAAGTCATTATACGGACTCAGAATTATTATCCATTACTGAATATATTTCTGAAGGAAAGAAGCAAGCAAATGAATAATAAACACTGAATATAATATCGCCGGACTGCGAATAAAACCTCGTATCTTCAAAATGATAAACTTCACAGGAAAATAAATAATAAAATAATAAAATAATATAAATTTATAGATATAATTTAAAAAATAAATAACATAAAAAAATGTTGAATTTGCATGTGTGAATAGTGGACATTTTGTTTCTTATCAATTTGGAGATACGAGGTTTTATCCGCAGGCCTACGATATGGCGATAATATATATTCGAAAAATAACAGAAATTGAGCACTTTGTGCATGGATCAAACACAAATACTGAATTTAGTATCAATAACAAACATCTGAGACATGACTCAGAAGCATAGTTTTCGGCACAATGTAATATGGAAATTGTCTTGAGAAAAATGAATGAACTTTACTAAGATTAGGCATCCTGCCACTTATTGAACAATAAATAGCAAAATAGTGACCCCTATGTTTTATCTTGAATTTATGTCGCTGGGGAATCCCTCTTGCTGATTTGAACCACTTCAAGCTGATGTAGCCCAATGTGTAACCCTAGGCAATCATGCGACATGGGCGGTTTGAGGCGGTCTAGGGAACAGAAGTTTCAGGCGGTATCGGTTGGCCCCAAGTGCTGTTGGGTTAAGAAGCGGTCCTGAGTTTCGCAGAGATCTGCTCCTCCATGGTAGATATTGATATTAAAAAATTAGCAAGAAACATTTCTTTTACATCCAAGAAGGCAGGTAATACAAAGAAAGCATCTCTCTCTACCACAGTGTCCAGCTCCAACTCCAACCCGAATTCAGCACGTGATTCAGCTGATTAGCGGCTCGTGAAGAACTCTCTAACTCTAACTTTTTAGTTTTTTTTTACAGGGAAAACCTTCTGGATGGCAGCTTTTCTTAGACTCTCCAAATGTGGCACATAATGCTGACAAGCATCTGCAAACCAGATCAAACTGGTTTCGACAGCAGCCTCAATATCAAGTCTGTGAGCGCTGATGAATCCCATGACACTGAACACTGGAACAAGCAGCTGTTGATGCACAGCTGTGGTAGGAAACCCATCCCACCTCTCTCAAAGATCAGAGTATCCACTGTCTGTGCAACATTGTCACCACCCCCTGTTCCCTTGAAGGGCGGGGGTTTTCCAAAAAACAAAAGTGCGAACAGAATCATTAAATATGCTCTGTCTGCAGCCAAACACCCCCCCCCCCCCCCACCCCCCCACCACTCCAGTCTTCATCATTTTAAAAATGTGCTGTCACTACTAATCACAATAACATAATATCTGATTGCGTGTCAGTCTTCATCTGCATGCCAACGACACATGTACTGCACTATTTAATTAATAAATTATGAGCGAAACCTTTTCTATATGTTTTAGGATTTTAATATCATTGTCCTCACTGTATAGATCAGGCAGAACGGGGGTCGCAGTAGGTGAACTTAACCAGTGAAGCTAAAAATTCTGCTTCCTTACATCGTATGTCTGCCTACATTATGCATCAGTTACACTGAACTTCTTGTGATACTGAAATTAATTCATTATTATTGCTACAAGGAAGAAAAAAGAAAGAACTCATTTAGAATATTCACAGCAAATAATGTCTGTTTGCTATCTGAAAACAAAAGGGATTGTAAGCACTTGGTTGTGTACAGTAAATGTGGACAATATGTTCAAATCTCAAATATTAAACAGACATTGGAAGCTGTAAAGATATCTTGTTCTATAATGGAAGCCACAGGACAAAAGCAGACATTCTCTGATATATACAGTAGATCAGTCTATGATAGCATTCAGGCAGAAAAGCCTCCCATTAGCCAGGCTAAATTCTCCAACTTCAGCTTGTTGTCCCAGAAACTAAAGTAGTGTGTTTTGAAGGCTTTAAGTTACCATGGTGCAAGTGTACCTGTCACACCATACAGGTTTCCTTTCACGAAACAGCCAGGGTCAGATCGACCATGTTATTTCTGGAAGTCCAGAGCAGCACAGTAATAGACCAACTGCTCAAACCACAGCAGCTGAAGTTTCTGAGGATAAGAATGCATTCCTTGGTCTTCAAGTGTACAGGAACATTACTGCAGGATATGTAAAACCTCCTGATACATATTCATGGTGTGTGTATATATATGTCCTGGTACATTTTGCTGTTTGCTGCTCAGCTTTATTCACATAACTGTCCAGTATGATACAGGGCTTCAGCGTCTGCTTGCATCTTAGTCCACCTCCTTCGTCGAGCACAAAAACCTCTGAGTATCTTCTAGGTGAATATTACAGTAAATGAATCAGACCATAGAGTTCCTCATTCAAGTTGCGAAGCCTGAGCTTCTCTTAAGAGTCAGGTGAACTCCCAGTTTCTCTGAAAGTCATGCATAATTTGAGCTTCACACTAGAATTGTGTAAAGGGTCAGTTTCTTTTAAGTCATCTAAATTTTGAGTTTCCCTCTAAAGTTAGGTTCAGTCTAAGTTTCTCTTTCAGTCACGTCAACTCAGAATGACTCTTTAAAGTTTTGTAACATTTGAGTTTCTTTATGTAAAGTCAGAGTTTCTCTTAAAATCGTATAAAGTTTGACTTTCCAAAGTCATATGTAGATTGAGTTCCTAATGTCACAAATAGTCCGATTTTCTGGCTGATATCATGTAAAATCTGAGTTTCTGTCTGAAATCACAAAGTCTGAGGCTTTTTCAAAATTCCATACAATCTGAGTTCCTCATAAAATCTTACAAACTCTGAGTTTCTCCCTTAAGTCACTAAAAGTCTGAGTTTCTTTCTAAAAGTGCTGAACCTCTAACACTCGGAGAAAAGTATATGTATACTTTTATACATACTCACTCACACACACACACATATATATATATATAAATATATATCTCAGTTCGGAGACAGACCCACACTGCTCAGCACCAGAGCCCTATGTCCCACATTCTCTCCAGTTTCCTTTTGCATCTACAACAATTTTGTCCATCCCTGTATTCCTATATGAACTGTACTCCTAAAAATTTGCTGCTTTCACCATTTTTCATTGTGTCTAAGGCATCCTACAGTTTAAAGACCATGATGCTCGCAGTTGTGTTTCACTGTGCCTAAGGCATCCTACAGTTTAAAGACCATGATGCTCGCAGTTGTGTTTCACTGTGCCTAAGGCATCCTACAGTTTAAAGACCATGATGCTCGCAGTTGTTTCACTGTGCCTAAGGTATCCTACAGTTTAAAGACCATGATGCTCGCAGTTGTGTTTCACTGTGCCTAAGGCATCCTACAGTTTAAAGACCATGATGCTCGCAGTTGTGTTTCACTGTGCTTAAGGCGTCCTACAGTTTAAAGACCATGATTCTTGCAGTTGTGTTTCACTGTGCCTAAGGCATCCTACATTTTAAAGACCATGATACTTGCAGTTGTGTTTCACTGTGCCTAAGGCATCCTACAGTTTAAAGACCATGATTCTTGCAGTTATGTTTCACTGTGCCTAAGGTTTCCTACAGTTTAAAGACCATGATGTTCGCAGTTGTGTTTCACTGTGCCTAAGGCATCCTACAGTTTAAAGACCATGATGCTCGCAGTTGTGTTTCACTGTGCCTAAGGCATCCTACAGTTTAAAGACCATGATGTTCTCAGTTATGTTTCACTGTGCCTAAGTCATCCTACAGTTTAAAGACCATGATGTTCTCAGTTATGTTTCACTGTGCCTAAGGCATCCTACATTTTAAAGACCATGTTGCTCGCAGTTGTGTTTCACTGTGCCTAAGGCATCCTACAGTTTAAAGACCAAGATGTTCGCAGTTGTGTTTCACTGTGCCTAAGGCATCCTACAGTTTAAAGACCATGATGTTCGCAGTTGTGTTTCACTGTGCCTAAGGCATCCTACAGTTTAAAGACCAAGATGTTTGCAGTTGTGTTTCACTGTGCCAAAGGCATCCTACAGTTTGAAGACCATGATGTTCTCAGTTGTGTTTCACTGTGCCTAAGGCATCCTACAGTTTAAAGACCATGATGCTTGCAGTTGTGTTTCACTGTGCCTAAGGCATCCTACAGTTTAAAGACCATGATGCTTGCAGTTGTGTTTCACTGTGCCGAAGGCATCCGACAGTTTATAGACCATGATGCTCACAGTTGCGTTTCACTGTGCCGAAGGCATCCGACAGTTTATAGACCATGATGTTCTCAGTTGTGTTTCACTGTGCCTAAGGCATCCTACAGTTTAATGACCATGATGTTCACAGTTATGTTTCACTGTGCCTAAGGGATCCTACAGTTTAAAGACCATGATGTTCACAGTTGTGTTTCACTGTGTCTAAGGCATCCTACAGTTTAAAGACCATGATGTTCTCAGTTAAGTTTCACTGTGCCTAAGGCATCCTACAGTTTAAAGACCATGATGCTCGCAGTTGTGTTTCACTGTGCCTAAGGCATCCTACAGTTTAAAGACTATGATGTTCTCAGTTAAGTTTCACTGTGCCTAAGGCATCCTACAGTTTAAAGACCAAGATGTTCGCAGTTGTTTCACTGTGCCTAAGGTATCCTTCAGTTTAAAGACCATGATGTTCACAGTTGCGTTTCACTGTGCCTAAGGCATCCTACAGTTTAAAGACCATGATGCTCACAGTTGCGTTTCACTGTGATTAAGGCATCCTACAGTTTAAAGACCAAGATGTTCGCAGTTGTGTTTCACTGTCCCTAAGCCATCCTACAGTTTAAAGACCATGATGTTCTCAGTTAAGTTTCACTGTGCCTAAGGCATCCTACAGTTTAAAGACCATGATGCTTGCAGTTGTGTTTCACTGTGCCTAAGGCATCCTACAGTTAAAAGACCATGATGTTTGCAGTTGTGTTTCACTGTGCCTAAGGCATCCTACAGTTTAAAGACCATGATTTTCTCAGTTATGTTTCACTGTGCCTAAGGTATCCTACAGTTTAAAGACCATGATGCTCACAGTTGTGTTTCACTGTGCCGAAGGCATCCTACAGTTTATAGACCATAATGCTCACAGTTGTGTTTCACTGTGCCGAAGGCATCCGACAGTTTATAGATCATGATGCTCACAGTTGCGTTTCACTTTGATTAAGGCATCCTACAGTTTATAAACCATGATGCTCACAGTTGTGTTTCACTGTGCCGAAGGCATCCGACAGTTTATAGACCATGATGCTCACAGTTGCGTTTCACTGTGATTAAGGCATCCTACAGTTTAAAGACCATGATGTTCTCAGTTATGTTTCACTGTGCCTAAGGCATCCTACAGTTTAAAGACCATGATGCTTGCAGTTGTGTTTCACTGTGCCTAAGGCATCCTACAGTTTAAAGACCATGATGTTTGCAGTTGTGTTTTACTGTGCCTAAGGCATCCTACAGTTTAAAGACCATGATGTTCTCAGTTATGTTTCACTGTGCCTAAGGCATCCTACAGTTTAAATACCATGATACTTGCAGTTGTGTTTCACTGTGCCAAAGGCATCCTACAGTTTAAAGACCATGATGCTCACAGTTGTGTTTCACTGTGCCTAAGGCATCCTACAGTTTTTAGACCATGATGCTCACAGTTGTGTTTCACTGTGCCTAAGGCATCCTACAGTTTAAAGACCATGTTGCTCGCAGTTGTGTTTCACTGTGCCTAAGGCATCCTACAGTTTAAAGACCAAGATGTTCTCAGTTATGTTTCACTGTGCCTAAAGCATCCTACAGTTTAAAGACCATGATGTTCTCAGTTGTGTTTCACTGTGCCTAAGGCATCCTACAGTTTAAAGACCAAGATGTTTGCAGTTGTGTTTCACTGTGCCAAAGGCATCCTACAGTTTGAAGACCATGATGTTCTCAGTTGTGTTTCACTGTGCCTAAGGCATCCTACAGTTTAAAGACCATGATGCTTGCAGTTGTGTTTCACTGTGCCTAAGGCATCCTACAGTTTAAAGACCATGATGCTTGCAGTTGTGTTTCACTGTGCCGAAGGCATCCGACAGTTTATAGACCATGATGCTCACAGTTGCGTTTCACTGTGCCGAAGGCATCCGACAGTTTATAGACCATGATGTTCTCAGTTGTGTTTCACTGTGCCTAAGGCATCCTACAGTTTAATGACCATGATGTTCACAGTTATGTTTCACTGTGCCTAAGGGATCCTACAGTTTAAAGACCATGATGTTCACAGTTGTGTTTCACTGTGCCTAAGGTATCCTTCAGTTTAAAGACCATGATGTTCACAGTTGCGTTTCACTGTGCCTAAGGCATCCTACAGTTTAAAGACCATGATGCTCACAGTTGCGTTTCACTGTGATTAAGGCATCCTACAGTTTAAAGACCAAGATGTTCGCAGTTGTGTTTCACTGTCCCTAAGCCATCCTACAGTTTAAAGACCATGATGTTCTCAGTTAAGTTTCACTGTGCCTAAGGCATCCTACAGTTTAAAGACCATGATGCTTGCAGTTGTGTTTCACTGTGCCTAAGGCATCCTACAGTTAAAAGACCATGATGTTTGCAGTTGTGTTTCACTGTGCCTAAGGCATCCTACAGTTTAAAGACCATGATTTTCTCAGTTATGTTTCACTGTGCCTAAGGTATCCTACAGTTTAAAGACCATGATGCTCACAGTTGTGTTTCACTGTGCCGAAGGCATCCTACAGTTTATAGACCATAATGCTCACAGTTGTGTTTCACTGTGCCGAAGGCATCCGACAGTTTATAGATCATGATGCTCACAGTTGCGTTTCACTTTGATTAAGGCATCCTACAGTTTATAAACCATGATGCTCACAGTTGTGTTTCACTGTGCCGAAGGCATCCGACAGTTTATAGACCATGATGCTCACAGTTGCGTTTCACTGTGATAAAGGCATCCTACAGTTTAAAGACCATAATGTTCTCAGTTATGTTTCACTGTGCCTAAGGCATCCTACAGTTTAAAGACCATGATGCTTGCAGTTGTGTTTCACTGTGCCTAAGGCATCCTACAGTTTAAAGACCATGATGTTTGCAGTTGTGTTTTACTGTGCCTAAGGCATCCTACAGTTTATAGACCATGATGCTCACAGTTGCGTTTCACTGTGATTAAGGCATCCTACAGTTTAAAGACCATGATGTTCTCAGTTGTGTTTCACTGTGCCTAAGGCATCCTACAGTTTAAAGACCATGATGTTCTCAGTTGTGTTTCACTGTGCCTAAGGCATCCTACAGTTTAATGACCACGATGCTCTAACTTGTGTTTCACTGTGCCTAAGGCATCCTACAGTTTAAAGACCATGATGTTCGCAGTTCTGTTCCCAGCCTAGTATGCTGCTTTTGACAGTTTGACAGTTTGGTGACACCAATATGACACCTCTAATAGAGGCAGAACATTTTATCTCTAGGTTTTGTGACCCAGACATGATAGAAATGGGCTCTCCTTAGAATGATTACAGTTTCACAATGACCAGGACAAAAAATATTACCCAGATCAACTCCAGGAAATTCAGTCTGTGTAGCTCAAGAAAAAACAACCGAAAAGCTCAATGTTTTATGTGTGACAAACCGGAGCATCGGACCCGGCCTGTGGGCGTGCTCAGAGGCAAGAAATACTGACATGCTTGCCAGAAATACGAGCCGACAAACCCTATAAAAATTTTGATATACCGCTAAAGAAAAAAAAGGAATATATGTGTAGCAATTCTAATTCTATCAAAATCATTAAAATCAGTGATCATCAACAAACAAACTGAAGTGCTGATTTCAAATCAAGAAATCTACCATTCACAGTAGCTTCTTTGCATTATCAACACTAAGATCACAATCAAATAAATAATATTAGAATAATGGATAACATTCACCCAGTTGCGAGCGTCCCAGGTTATGCTTATAAATGTCCCAGTACGATGATGGAATGTTCCCAAAGGAAATATCCACAAAGGTCAAAAGATTTTCACGAAGTTGAAGAATTTATGTGTCCCTTGATGTAGTTGAGAGGGAAAAATGTTCGGCAGATGAAATTTAAAAAGAAAGACTAGCTTGACTGAATCCAAGATTTGATATAAAGAATGTGTTGTGATTCTGCTCTTTTGGTTTTTGTAATTCTGCTATGCCATGATCCCTAGCCGAGTTTAAGTTCTGTGCTTGGCCTTGCCATGATTATTGATTCTTGTGTTTAGTGACCACTGCCTTTGTGTGACCATTCTTAGGATTGTGTATTGTGTTTTTGGTATTTTAGATTTACTGTTTTATTATTTTTCATGTTTTAGTTTATTAGTTATCATGCCATGTTTTCTTTGCCACGCTTTGCACTTTGTCTCCCCTGTCTTGTCATGTGTGTATCTTTGCTCACGGTCCCTTGTCTTGCGTGCCACTCATTCAGGTGATTTATTGGTTTCTGGGTTTCAATCTTCTTTCATTATCTCGTGTTCTTCCTTCCTCTCTTTTACTGTCTTACTAACACATACTAACAGTTTGTTATTTTCGCTAATTACTAACCCACACCATCCCTGTATATTTGCACTAACTTACTAACAAGCACTCGGGATTGTATAGCTGCACTTACTAATTGACTAATGATCTCTCAGCAGTCGCCCAATTCTAGTCTCCGCCTCCTTGCCTATCCCTAATTATCGCTGCTGCTGTTTTCTGTGGATTCTATATTTACTTTGGGCTTTCCTTTCTTTTTACTATGCACTTTAGTACTCCTTAACCGGAGCTGTTCTGTTCATAGGTTTGTTTTGTGATCCCTGTCTGCGTTTTGGCTACAGCCAAATTCATGTAATTAGTTTATTCCTCATGTGTCTCTCCCTGATCATTGTCACCATTGATTGCACCTGTTCTCCCTGGTCATGTGTTCTCCTGGATGTGTATATAAGATGTCATTTTGGTTCACTTTCTTGTCAAATTGTTCTTCCATGTTTCCTGTGCTACGCTTCTCTCGCCTGGTTTCATTGTGATTATCTTTCTGACTGGACCGTCCTTGATATCGAGCTTTGCCGATTCCCTGTACTTTTGCGGCATTCTTGTTTTTTGACCTCTTTTGTCTGACTACGATTTTTTGTGATTGGTGCCCTGTGTATGACTCTGGATTTCGCCCTTTGGATTCTGATTTTGGATTGCGGACTTTGTACTGTTGCCAGCTCTGTTGGGGGGTTTCCCCCTTCAGAAATAAAGCCTCCTTTTGCATTTTACGGGAGTTTGCTTTTTGTTCATTTCGTAAAAGCTTCACAGAATGGGCCACAAGGCACTCAAATTTCCGTTGAAGTTCAAGCCTTTATTTCAACATGGCTAGAAACCCAACGCGTTTCGGCAACAGCTTTGTAATTTCAATTACACCAATTCATGGAATAAAAAAAAATTGCTGAAACGAGTTGGGTTTCTAGCCATGTTGAAATAAAGGCTTTTTAACTTCAAAAGAGATTCGAGTGCCTTGTTGCCCATTCTTTTTATCATAAACTGTTTCCTCTCCCCACAATGAGCACCTCTCCGAAATTTGATTAAAGCCACACTTTTGGAGCCAAGACCGTGTTCTTTTTCCATTTCAATTTTGAATCCAAGATTTGTTGAAAAACTTTTTGTGTCCAAGAACTGCTAAATCTAAAATTAACTGTCTCCGAATTACAGAAGTATTTATACACCTAAAAGAACTTTCCGTAGGTTTCCACAATCTTCTTGACCTGTGTCTCTCGTGAGAAACTTCCATACATTTGGGCCAGGTCAAGCGGTCACGGAGTTACAAATTTGTGTATTTTGTATCATGGCTCCAAAACGAAGTCAGATAGTGTTATAATTTAAATCTTTGTCGGCCTTTCCTAGCCCTTCAAACAACAAAATAGTAATTTTGTTCCTTTGATTTATTTTGGGTGAAGCAAGCAAAAAACTGGTCTGTAACGGAGTTCCGAATTTGTGACTCCGTTACCAAGCAGTTTTTTGCTGTTTTCCTGTTTGTTGTAAAATTCCAGAGTCACCATTGTGAATGAACCTGACATCAGACTTCGCTACCTTTGTAGCAGTTAGACCACATGTCTGTGTGTTTGTGTCTGTGCACAGGGCTGTGTGTGAACACTCATGTTGTCTGCATGTCTATTATTTGAGCAGCAGGTTGTAATCCCATATTAAACACCATGAACAGGTGACACAATGCATGCAGTAGTCAATAATTTTTCTAATAGGTTAATTCACTGCAGGCGCCAGGATTAATTATTTCATTTGAATTCATTATCTTTCACATTATCTTTCAGTGAGACACTAAATTAGATGAATAAAAACCATAAAATGGAGCAAATTTCTAAACTCTGCTGGTGACTCTACTCTAGCAGAGAAACTGAGTGAGTAAACAGGCAGAGAAAACACGATTGCATCCATTTCAGCAATGGGACCAGCGTATCGATCAAAATTTCATGGAGACAGCTTCCGTACAAAGCCCATGTGACGTGAAGCGTTACGCAAAAGAAACATCGTTCACAGGATGTCATATAGCACATGTTCACCGTATATCCAGGGATTCCTTGAATGAATGCTATGACTTCATCAGTTTGACTCAAATTTTCCCTGTTGCCAGTAGGATCAGAGCCATTCACAAGGGTCAGTTGGTTTCTACCATCAACTCCCAAAACCACTGGCTTTCACTTCTCCGTGGGAGTCATGATTTTTCTATTCCTTGATGAGTTTTTTTTAGATTTCTGGACTTTTTGACATCTTGGCCTCTGGGAACTGTTCATGAAATATGGATTTACAGTATAAATAAATAATAAACGATACCCTGCATCCAAAATAATCACTGAAATCCCACAGTCCAAAATTGCCAAAATGTCCCCCTCCCTCTACCCCACAAACACCTTACACCCTCAATCCAAAAGTGCTCACTCCAACACACGCAAATATGCATTTAAAAACAGATTAACCCACACAGCATTTCCACAAGAAAAGCTAAATCTCAGTAATGCGCACGCAAATACACGCACACGCACGTATGTCACAGCTTCTTAGGAGTGCTCTGTCATGATGCGAGGGACAAAAACAGAGTTTAGGGCGCGAGAGCACACAGGGACAGATCATCAGAATTCATTTTCTAAAAGTGTTGAGTCAAGTTTACAGTTTACAGCATTGTGTGTGTCTGTGTGTGTGTTTGCACGTGTGTGTCTGTGTGTGCGCAGGCGCGCGGGTGCGAGCGCCTGTGTGTGTGTGTGTGTTACGTGTGAGACTAATCGGGAAGGGAGGACGGTTTTCATCTGGAGATTAATTGACAGCACTGTCTTGGCATCTTTGCTGAGCTTCAGAAAAGTTACTGTAAATAGCTGCAGCTACTGCAGATAAAATGGCCGCCTCCTGTATTTAATTCTATATTGTCCTAATTAAAGTTGCCAACAGCGAGGAGCGATTCCGGCCTCAGATGCCTCTGGTATTAATAGGCTTGGCACATGCCGTGGCTTCAGAGAGTGCAATAACTCCTCGGTAATGTTATTAATAAAATCATCTCTCTTCCTCCGTACCTCCCCATTTATACACAAGCCCCTCGCTAACCCCTCAGCGCCATCTAATAATGAATCACTTCAAAACGCACCAGCACTCTCCTCCCTCCTCCTGGCTGCGGGCGGCCCTGGTGTCTGTCGCTGGAGGCCATGGCGAGGAAAACAGCGGTGGGGATAGAGTCCTCGGGCAATGCTTTATGGGGCTTTGATCAGGTGACTGCACTGAGAAACTACACGCTCTTTAACCCCTCGGTAATTCTTACTGATGGGATTTTGTCATCCCCTCCACCATCTGAACATCCGCCTGTCCATCTTTCCATCGATCGTTAGCACTTTAGCTGCTTTTTGTGGTTAGGACAGCCTCAAATTTAAACAGTTCATGCATATTGGGTGTCTCTAGAGGCCTAAACAATGTCAAGGTCATAGCTTTAATTTTGACCTAATTTTTTTCTTGGTGAAAGGTTGGGCACACCGACTCATAAGCTGTAGGGCACTTCAAGGGGCGATATAGCCTTGACCGCAATCTAGTGTGCGTCTATTAAAATGTCCTTAATTTGAGCAAAGCCACAAGCAGGGCCTGTAGTTAAACACCTCATGCTCTCTGAATGAAACCTCAGCAAGTGCAAGGCGGGTGGAGAACTGTAGCTCATAGACATGCAAATATGGAGCTTGACGTAAATTCTGATGGGCATGGAGTCAAGCTTTCTAACTATAGGAGCCGCTTCTCGCGCTTGAGAATCACCTGAGTGCTCATGGATGTCATCTGATTTGCTGTCACATGATTGCTTGATTGATATGCTAGTTGACTTAAGCTGGCATTCTGAGCAGAGGCTCTGCAGCGTGTACGCTTAACATTTCTCCTCCCCAGCTCCTCCTGTCATTTTTAGCATTCTGTAATCCTGTTCTTACATGACTAAACTGTTGTTCAATATCAATGTCTCTTCGGTTTGAGGTCATTGTTGCTGTTGGCTCTGTTCTATGGAAGGAGGGTTAATAGCAGTTCCCTGCCTTCGGTTCCACACTGGATGGGCAGGGATCTCTTGAACAGAGCCATACCGCCAAACTCAATATATGCTTGTATGCTTAAAATATTCTCTTTGACAAAGTGTCATATCGGACATTTTAATTTTTCCAATTGAACACACAGGCTGGACATCTATAGCATGGTTGTGACAACAAACTGGAACACAGTCCCATTAAAATAGTCTAGAAAGGGAGCATTCTTGTTAAATGCCCAAAATCTGGCAATAGTACCCGATCAGCACGGAGCCTGTATCACTCCGCTCGGCTAATAAACCTCTTCGTTTCAGAGGGTTGAGGCCCCGTCTGGATCTCCGACACAAATTTAAGCAGCAGCGTTTGAGTCGTCGGAGAACAGCACTTAGGGTCAGCATTAAAAGACCAGAGTGACATGTCTGCCAGCGACTGTCTGTGCCGTATTCATAAAACGACAGCGGAGACAGAACGAGGAGCAACCTCATTTAAATACATATCTTATTCATGAGTTATCATATTCACCATCTGCTCTGGCTTCACAAGGAGAATCGAATAAATCCAACAAACAGTGAATGATAAATTATCCAGTAATTTAAAGTGCCCAGCAAACTCTGAAACCGTCCCTTTGACCTGAACAAAGAGAAGCATCAAGGAGACCAATAGACTAATAATACGTGTCAGAACACTCAGGCTGGTTTCTCAGGGACATCTGGAGTTAAATAAGGCCTGTCATAAGGGACAGAACACTCAGGCTGGTTTCTCAGGGACATCTGGAGTTAAATAAGGCCTGTCATAAGGGACAGAACACTCAGGCTGGTTTCTCAGGGACATCTGGAGTTAAATAAGGCCAGTCATAAGGGACAAAACACTCAGGCTGGTTTCTCAGGGACATCAGGAGTTAAATAAGGCCTGTAATTAGGGACAGAACACTCAGGCTGGTTTCTCAGGGACATCTGGAGTTAAATAAGGCCTGTAATTAGGGACAGAACACACAGGCTGGTTTCTCAGGGACATCTGGAGTTAAATAAGGCCTGTCATAAGGGACAGAACACTCAGGCTGGTTTCTCAGGGACATCTGGAGTTAAATAAGGCCTGTCATAAGGGACAGAACACTCAGGCTGGTTTCTCAGGGACATCTGGAGTTAAATAAGGCCTGTCATAAGGGACAGAACACTCAGGCTGGTTTCTCAGGGACATCTGGAGTTAAATAAGGCCTGTCATAAGGGACAGAACACTCAGGCTGGTTTCTCAGGGACATCTGGAGTTAAATAAGGCCTGTCATAAGGGACAGAACACTCAGGCTGGTTTCTCAGGGACATCTGGAGTTAAATAAGGCCAGTCATAAGGGACAGAACACTCAGGCTGGTTTCTCAGGGACATCTGGAGTTAAATAAGGCCTGTCATAAAGGTCAGAACACTCAGGCTGGTTTCTCAGGGACATCAGGAGTTAAATAAGGCCTGTAATGAGGGACAGAACACTCAGGCTGGTTTCTCAGGGACATCTGGAGTTAAATAAGGCCAGTCATAAGGGACAGAACACGAAGGCTGGTTTCTCAGGGACATCTAGAGTTAAATAAAGCCTGTCATAAGGGACAGAATACTCAGGCTGGTTTCTCAGGGACATCTGGAGTTCAATAAGGCCTGTCCTAAGGGACAGAACACTCAGGCTGGTTTCTCAGGGACATCAGGAGTTAAATAATGCCTGTCATAAGGGACAGAACACTCAGGCTGGTTTCTCAGGGACATCTGGAGTTAAATAAGGCCAGTCATAAGGGACAGAACACTCAGGCTGGTTTCTCAGGGACATCTGGAGTTAAATAAGGCCTGTCATAAGGGACAGAACACTCAGGCTGGTTTCTCAGGGACATCTGGAGTTAAATAAGGCCTGTCATAAGGGACAGAACACTCAGGCTGGTTTCTCAGGGACATCTGGAGTTAAATAAGGCCAGTCATAAGGGACAGAACACTCAGGCTGGTTTCTCAGGGACATCATGAGTTAAATAAGGCCAGTCATAAGGGACAGAACACTCAGGCTGGTTTCTCAGGGACATCATGAGTTAAATAAGGCCAGTCATAAGGGACAGAACACTCAGGCTGGTTTCTCAGGGACATCAGGAGTTAAAAAAGGCCTGTAATTAGGGACAGAATACTCAGGCTGGTTTCTCAGGGACATCTGGAGTTAAATAAGGCCAGTCATAGGGGACAGAACACTAAGGCTGGTTTCTCAGGGACATCTAGAGTTAAATAAAGCCTGTCATAAGGGACAGAATACTCAGGCTGGTTTCTCAGGGACATCTGGAGTTCAATAAGGCCTGTCCTAAGGGACAGAACACTCAGGCTGGTTTCTCAGGGACATCAGGAGTTAAATAAGGCCTGTAATTAGGGACAGAACACTCAGGCTGGTTTCTCAGAGACATCTGGAGCTAAATAAGGCCTGTCATAAGGGACAGAACACTAAGGCTGGTTTCTCAGGGACATCTAGAGTTAAATAAAGCCTGTCATAAGGGACAGAATACTCAGGCTGGTTTCTCAGGGACATCTGGAGTTCAATAAGGCCAGTCATAAGGGACAGAACACTCAGGCTGGTTTCTCAGGGACATCTGGAGTTAAATAAGGCCTGTCATAAGGGACAGAACACCCAGGCAGGTTCCTCACGGACATCTGGAGTTTAATAAGACCTGTCATAAGGGACTGAACACTCAGGCGAGTTTCTCAGGGAAATCTAGAGTTGAAAAAGGCCTGTCATAAGGGACAGAACACTCAGGCTGGTTTCTCAGAGACATCTGGAGCTAAATAAGGCCTGTCATAAGGGACAGAACACTAAGGCTGGTTTCTCAGGGACATCTAGAGTTAAATAAAGCCTGTCATAAGGGACAGAATACTCAGGCTGGTTTCTCAGGGACATCTGGAGTTCAATAAGGCCTGTCATAAGGGACAGAACACCCAGGCAGGTTCCTCACGGACATCTGGAGTTTAATAAGACCTGTCATAAGGGACTGAACACTCAGGCGGGTTTCTCAGGGAAATCTAGAGTTGAAAAAGGCCTGTTATAAGGGACAAAACACTCAGGCTCATTTCTCAGACACATCTGGAGTTAAATAAGGCCTGTCATAAGGGACAGAACACTCAGGCTGGTTTCTTAGGGACATCTGGAGTTATATAAGGCCTGTCATAAGGGACAGAACACCCAGGCAGGTTCCTCACGGACATCTGGAGTTAAATAAGGCCTGTCATAAGGGACAGAACACTCAGGCGGGTTTCTCAGGGAAATCTGGAGTTGAAAAAGGCCTGTTATAAGGGACAGAACACTCAGGCTCATTTCTCAGACACATCTGGAGTTAAATAAGGCCTGTCATAAGGGACAGAACACTCAGGCTGGTTTCTCAGGGACATCTGGAGTTAAATTAGGCCTGTCATAAGGGACAGAACATTCTGGCTGGTTTCTCAGGGACATCTGGAGTGCAATAAGACCTGTCATAAGAGACAGAACACCCAGGCAGGTTCCTCACAGACATCTGGAGTTAAATAAGGCCTGTCATAAGGGACAGAACACTCAGGCTGGTTTCTCAGGGACAGAACACTCTGGCTGGTTTCTCAGGGACATCTGGAGTTAAATAAGGCCTGTCATAAGGGACAGAACACCCAGGCAGGTTCCTCACGGACATCTGGAGTTAAATGAGGCCTGTCATAAGAGACAGAACACTCAGGCTAGTTTCTCAGGGACATCTGGAGTTAAATGAGGCCTGTCATAAGGGACAGAACACTCAGGCTAGTTTCTCAGACACATCTGGAGTTTAATAAGGCCTGTCATAAGGGACAGAACACTCAGGCTAGTTTCTCAGGGACATCTGGAGTTAAATGAGGCCTGTCATAAGAGACAGAACACTCAGGCTGGTTTCTCAGACACATGTGGAGTTCAATAAGGCCTGTCATAAGAGACAGAACACTCAGGCTAGTTTCTCAGACACATCTGGAGTTAAATAAGGCCTGTCATAAGGGACAGAACACCCAGGCAGGTTCCTCACGGACATCTGGAGTTAAATAAGGCCTGTCATAAGGGACAGAACACTCGGGCTAGTTTCTCAGGGACATCTGGAGTTAAATGAGGCCTGTCATAAGAGACAGAACACTCAGGCTGGTTTCTCAGACACATGTGGAGTTCAATAAGGCCTGTCATAAGGGACAGAACACCCAGGCAGGTTCCTCACGGACATCTGGAGTTAAATAAGGCCTGTCATAAGGGACAGAACACTCAGGCTGGTTTCTCAGGGACATCTGGAGTTAAATAAGGCCTGTCATAAGGGACAGAACACTCAGGCTGGTTTCTCAGGAACATCTGGAGTTAAATAAGGCCTGTCATAAGGGACAGAACACTCAGGCTGGTTTCTCAGGAACATCTGGAGTTAAATAATGCCTGTCATAAGGGACAGAACACTCAGGCTGGTTTCTCAGGAACATCTGGAGTTAAATAAGGCCTGTCATAAGGGACAGAACACTCAGGCAGGTTCATCACAGACATCTGGAGTTAAATAAGGCCTGTCATAAGGGACAGAATTTTCAGGCTAGTTTTTCAGGGACATCTGGAGTTAAATAATGCCTGTCATAAGGGACAGAACACTCAGGCAGGTTCCTCACGGACATCTGGAGTTAAATAAGGCCTGTCATAAGGGACAGAACACTCAGGCTGGTTTCTCAGGGACATCTGGAGTTAAATAACGCCTGTCATAAGGGACAGAACACTCAGGCTGGTTTCTCAGGAACATCTGGAGTTCAATAAGGCCTGTCCTAAGCGACAGAACACTCAGGCTGGTTTCTCAGGAACATCTGGAGTTAAATAATGCCTGTCATAAGGGACAGAACACTCAGGCTGGTTTCTCAGGAACATCTGGAGTTAAATAAGGCCTGTCATAAGGGACAGAACACTCAGGCAGGTTCATCACGGACATCTGGAGTTAAATAAGGCCTGTCATAAGGGACAGAATTTTCAGGCTAGTTTTTCAGGGACATCTGGAGTTAAATAATGCCTGTCATAAGGGACAGAACACTCAGGCTGGTTTCTCAGGGACATCTGGAGTTAAATAAGGCCTGTCATAAGGGACCGACTACTCAGGCTGGTTCCTCAGGGACATCCGGAGTTAAATAAGGCCTGTCATACGGGACAAAATTTTCAGGCTAGTTTTTCAGGGACATCTGGAGTTAAATAAGGCCTGTCACAAGGGACAGAACACTCAGGCAGGCTCCTCACAGACATCTGGAGTTCACTAAGGCCTGTCATAAGAGACAGAACACCCAGGCAGGTTCCTCACAGACATCTGGAGTTAAATAAGGCCTGTCATAAGGGACAGAACACTCAGACTGGTTTCTCAGGGACATCTGGAGTTAAATTAGGCCTGTCATAAGGGACAGAACACTCTGGCTGGTTTCTCAGGGACATCTGGAGTTAAATAAGGCCTGTCATAAGGGACAGAACACCCAGGCAGGTTCCTCATGGACATCTGGAGTTTAATAAGGCCTGTCATAAGGGACAGAACACTCAGGCTGGTTTCTCAGGGACATCTGGAGTTAAATGAGGCCTGTCATAAGGGACAGAACACTCTGGCTGGTTTCTCAGGGACATCTGGAGTGCAATAAGGCCTGTCATAAGAGACAGAACACCCAGGCAGGTTCCTCACGGACATCTGGAGTTAAATAATGCCTGTCATAAGGGACAGAATTTTCAGGCTAGTTTTTCAGGGACATCTGGAGTTAAATAAGGCCTGTCGTAAGAGAAAGAACACTCAGGCTAGTTTCTCAGACACATCTGGAGTTAAATAAGGCCTGTCATAAGGGACAGAACACTCAGGCTGGTTTCTCAGGGACATCTGGAGTTAAATAAGGCCTGTCATAAGGGACAGAACACTCAGGCTGGTTTCTCAGGAACATCTGGAGTTAAATAATGCCTGTCATAAGGGACAGAACACTCAGGCTGGTTTCTCAGGAACATCTGGAGTTAAATAAGGCCTGTCATAAGGGACAGAACACTCAGGCTGGTTTCTCAGGGACATCTGGAGTTAAATAAGGCCTGTCGTAAGGGACAGAACACTCAGGCTGGTTTCTCAGGAACATCTGGAGTTTAATAAGGCCTGTCATAAGAGACAGAACACCCAGGCAGGTTCCTCACGGACATCTGGAGTTAAATAATGCCTGTCATAAGGGACAGAACACTCAGGCTGGTTTCTCAGGAACATCTGGAGTTAAATAAGGCCTGTCATAAGAGACAGAACACCCAGGCAGGTTCCTCACGGACATCTGGAGTTAAATAATGCCTGTCATAAGGGACAGAATTTTCAGGCTAGTTTTTCAGGGACATCTGGAGTTAAATAAGGCCTGTCGTAAGGGACAGAATTTTCAGGCTAGTTTCTCAGGGACATCTGGAGTTAAATAAGGCCTGTCGTAAGGGACAGAACACTCAGGCTGGATTCTCAGACACATGTGGAGTTAAATAAGGCCTGTCATAAGGGACAGAATTTTCAGGCTAGTTTTTCAGGGACATCTGGAGTTAAATAAGGCCTGTAGTAAGGGACAGAATTTTCAGGCTAGTTTCTCAGACACATGTGGAGTTAAATAAGGCCTGTCGTAAGAGACAGAACACTCACGCTAGTTTCTCAGACACATCTGGAGTTAAATAAGGCCTGTCATAAGGGACAGAACACTCAGGCTGGTTTCTCAGACACATGTGGAGTTAAATAATGCCTGTCATAAGGGACAGAATTTTCAGGCTAGTTTTTCAGGGACATCTGGAGTTAAATAATGCCTGTCATAAGGGACAGAACACTCAGGCTGGTTTCTCAGGGACATCTGGAGTTAAATAAGGCCTGTCATAAGGGACAGACAACTCAGGCTGGTTCCTCAGGGACATCCGGAGTTAAATAAGGCCTGTCATATGGGACAAAATTTTCAGGCTAGTTTTTCAGGGACATCTGGAGTTAAATAAGGCCTGTCATAAGGGACAGAACACTCAGGCAGGCTCCTCACAGACATCTGGAGTTCACTAAGGCCTGTCTTAAGGGACAGAACACTCAGGCTGGTTTCTCAGGGACATTTGGAGTTAACTTAGGCCTGTCATAAGGGACTGAACACTCAGGCTGGTTTCTCAGGGACATTTGGAGTTAAGGTAGTCCTGTCATAAGGGACAGAACACTCAGGCTGGTTTCTCAGGGACTTCTGGAGTTAAATAAAGTCTGTATTATTGGCATGAAAAGAAGAAAACCAACACATTGTTATGTGTAAAGGAAACGTAGTTGTATGCAAGTATTATGCAATGTACTGTTCTTATACCTACTGGTCACGACTGCTGATGTTCTACATTTTAAAAAAATAAACTGGTTTCATTCGGCAGTGAATTTATCTTAATTAATGAGCATGAGGTTATCGTTCACTTTTTAGCAGTGGAATGAAATTATCACACATGAATGCTAATACAGTCTGCATGAAGATAACACAAAGCATTGCATTTGGCAGAAAGATGCATCACCTTTCAAAATGTCACGTTTCCATATCATCCTTCATATGTCAATAGCTGTTCTTTCAAAAAGCCATCAACAGTCTCTCCAACAGCACATCTGAAGCACTCTAGGGATGCCAAAGCCAGTGATCTTAGAAGAAACACCTACCTTCCCAACATACAGAGGTTCAGTCCCTGTGTATTCCTCCACCACGAAAAACTGGTTCCACACCCATCCTCTCTTGACGCGTTCTCGGGACATTGAGCCCTCGTCCTTGGGGTTCCTCGTTCCAGCGTCACTAGTCCTTGCTTTAGCTGAGCCTCCACAGTGCCAGCAGTGTAAAATCCCCAAAACTAACAGGAAAAAGGAGGTCCCTGCCGTCCCCATTATACAAATCCCCCTCTTTCCAACATGAGCCGAGGAAAACGAGGTGAGTGCAGTGTGTGCCCTGGCCCTACAGCTGCTCTCTCAGGCCTGCATCCAACTCCAAGGCCGGAAGTGAGGAGCTCAGTTTCCCACGGTTAGTTGTCCCATGAGCTTCTCCCACAAGTGGTTTCCAACATCAAGCTACTTTAATTTGTCAATAAACCAGTTGCCAAGTCAGTGTGGATATTTACGATTGGGGTTGGGACATTTCAGAAATCGTACAGGTACACCTGAATGTTTACCCTCTCATGTGTGCCTGATATTTTGGATAAAATATTATTCTGGATGACTCCACTCTGAAGAATGCTTGTGGATTCACAGCCGCAGGACAGAAGAACGGACTGGGCTTTCCCCAGTCTTGCACTGTGGAGTTGACAGGCGGCTGGACGTGGGAGGACAAGCATGTGACCCAACTACCGTAAATGACAGCAGGTGTGGTTCGGCACAGGGGGTGATGAAGGCGAATAATGACCTCCGTTTTGCACAGACGACGCTATCATATTAAACTGAAACTGTGCAGCAATGAGGCCAAATCTCAGAAACGATGCCTACTTTTATCACACTAAACTCCCCATCGTTCAGGCGTACGATAAAAGTTAACCCACCATGATGGAACAACATTAACCTTGTGCTGTCTCGTCTAGCATTTACAGTCTGGCTGCTCTCTCGGCCATACAGTGGTGGTTACACTAGGAGACGCCCTGCAGTTACGCCAGCGGTTGCTGAGTGGCTGCTGGCTGCTGGCTGCTCTCTCGGCCATACAGTGGTGGTTACACTAGGAGACGCCCTGCAGTTACGCCAGCGGTTGCTGAGTGGGGGTCACACTATCGGTCACTGTCTGTTGGTTACACGATCAGTCACTGTCTGTTGGTTACACTATCAGTCACTGTCTGTTGGTTACACTATCAGTCACTGTCTGTTGGTTACACTGTCAGTCACTGTTTGTTTGTTACACTATCAGTCACTGTCTGTTAGTTACACTGTCAGTCACTGTCTGTTGGTTACACTATCAGTCACTGTCTGTTGGTTACACTATCAGTCACTGTCTGTTGGTTACACTATCAGTTACTGTCTGTTGGTTACACTGTCAGTTACTGTCTGTTGGTCACACTATCAGTCACTGTCTGTTGGTCACACTATCAGTCACTGTCTGTTGGTCACACTATCAGTCACTGTCTGTTGGTTACACTGTCAGTCACTGTCTGTTGGTTACACTATCAGTCACTGTCTGTTGGTCACACTATCAGTCACTTTCTGTTGGTTACACTATCAGTCACTGTCTGTTGGTCACGCTATCAGTCACTGTCTGTTGGTCACACTATCAGTCACTGTCTGTTGGTTACGCTATCAGTCACTGTCTGTTGGTCACACTATCAGTCACTGTCTGTTGGTCACACTATCAGTCACTGTCTGTTTGTTACACTATCAGTCACTGTCTGTTTGTTACACTATCAGTCACTGTCTGTTGGTCACACTATCAGTCACTGTCTGTTTGTTACACTATCATTCACTGTCTGTTGGTCACACTATCAGTCACTGTCTGTTGGTTACACTATCAGTCACTGTCTGTTGGTCACTCTATCAGTCACTGTCTGTTGGTCACACTATCAGTCACTGTCTGTTGGTTACGCTATCAGTCACTGTCTGTTGGTCACACTATCAGTCACTGTCTGTTTGTTACACTATCAGTCACTGTCTGTTTGTTACACTATCAGTCACTGTCTGTTGGTCACACTATCAGTCACTGTCTGTTGGTCACACTATCAGTCACTGTCTGTTGGTTACACTATCAGTCACTGTCTGTTGGTCACACTATCAGTCACTGTCTGTTTGTTACACTATCAGTCACTGTCTGTTGGTCACACTATCAGTCACTGTCTGTTTGTAACACTATCAGTCACTGTCTGTTGGTCACACTATCAGTCACTGTCTGTTGGTTACACTATCAGTCACTGTCTGTTGGATACACTATCAGTCACTGTCTGTTGGTCACACTTTCAGTCACTGTCTGTTTGTTACACTGTCAGTCACTGTCTGTTGGTCACACTATCAGTCACTGTCTGTTGGTTACACTGTCAGTCACTGTCTGTTGGTCACACTATCAGTCACTGTCTGTTGGTCACACTATCAGTCACTGTCTGTTGGTCACACTATCAGTCACTGTCTGTTGGTTACACTGCAGTCTGTTTGTTACACTATCAGTCACTGTCTGTTGGTTACACTATCAGTCACAGTATGTTGGTTACACTATCAGTCACTGTCTGTTGGTCACACTATCAGTCACTGTCTGTTGGTTACACTATCAGTCACAGTCTGTTGGTTACACTATCAGTCACTGTCTGTTGGTTACACTATCAGTCACTTCCTCGCAGTTTTACTGCCAGTCACTATGTGGCAACCGCAGCGTAGAAGATGTGGTGACACAAGCAGGCACTGTAGTTACAGCAGTGGTCGTTATGTGGTCACACAAGCAGACACTGTAGTTACAGCAGTGGTCACTGTGGTCACACAAGCAGACACTGTAGTTACAACAGTGGTCACTATGTGGTCACACTAGCAGATACTGTCGTTACAGCAGTGGTCACTGTGGTCACACAAGCAGACACTGTAGTTACAACAGTGGTCACTGTGGTCACACAAGCAGACACTGTAGTTACAGCAGTGGTCACTATGTGGTCACACAAGCAGACACTGTAGTTACAACAGTGGTCACTGTGGTCACACAAGCAGACACTATAGTTACAGCAGCGGTCACTATGTGGTCACACAAGCAGACACTGTAGTTACAGCAGCGGTCACTGTGGTCACACAAGCAGACACTGTAGTTTCAGCAGCGGTCACTATGTGGTCACACAAGCAGACACTGTAGTTACAGCAGCGGTCACTATGTGGTCACACAAGCAGACACTGTAGTTACAGCAGCGGTCACTATGTGGTCACACAAGCAGACACTGTAGTTACAGCAGCGGTCACTATGTGGTCACACAAGCAAAAACTATGCGGTTACCGCCGGTGACCATGTGGACCCACTCAGGTGTTGAAATGAGTGAACTGTAGGATAGTCTGAGTCATCTGAGGCTCAGCCGACAGGATTAAATATAAAACAAAGGCGCTGGCTGTATCCAACATAATTTGATTCTTGAAACATGTGGACTGCGGACGCGTCATAAATCAAAAGTCCAGTAAACTCCTAAGGCGAATCCTATGATGCTCTGGCATCATAGCTCTTAAATTTATAACTTCTTTGTACTTTACTGACTGGCTGAAGAGAGATAAATGTATATATATATCTTGTTTTTATTCTTATACTCGGCATTCAGGTGCTTGTCGAGGTGCAAATGCCCGGAAATCCCCAGCGCTGGTAACTGGTCACACAAACTTCTCAAAAGTCCAGAGTAAATCACAAAGGTCGTTTTCTGCTCATGTTTGGTTAGGTCCCAGTGAGAATAAAGCGGTGATAACATCCATTAACCACATCCATCTGCTCAGATCCTTCACCCACGCTGTAATCCCTTCTGAACGATGACCACTGCGAGCAGACCTCACCCAGGATGCCCAGTAAGGACCAGCCTAAGCCTCATTCAGCATTCACCTGCAAGAGAGGAGAGCTTCAGTCATTTTACAATGTTCACCAAAGTCTTTTCAACAGTGAAGCTTCCTTTAGATGGGCATGAAAATCACTGTAAAGGCTGTTCAATAATTCGATGGAAAATGCAGCTCATTTAACATGGTAAATAATGTGCAAGTACTTTTTTCCATTTCATTTTTAACAAACACATTTGGAAAAATAAAGCAAAATAATTATTTTAGCAAACAAATCTACAGTAAATTATAGCATGCTAATCAGCTGTAATGCATGTTCTACAAATCAGAAAACCGGCCTCTGTGCCATTTCTCTTGTTTTGCATTTTGTTTTTAAAATGCTGGACAAGCAGTAAAATGCCTAAAGCAAAAACGATTCATATTTTGACCCAGGGATATTTTTCTTCCGAGCCCACTCTTACAGGAATAATTTTAGATATGAATAAATATACAGTAAACATTACTTCTGTCTGCCTCACTACAACTGTAAATACTATTGTGGATTCATTACATCTGTACAGGGTTGATGTCTGTACACAAAATCCAAGCGCCTGATCGCTGACACGATCAGGTGATCAGTCATATCTCTCTCTGTGAAACTTCTCTTACCGTCGCTGCCAGCGCCAAAGCCAAAGGCCCACTGTCACTTCCTTTAATATTTTACTCTAAATGTGTCCGACTTAACGAGTCTTCTCACCTACGTTGTACTTATGAGACTTCACTTCATATGGTTTCCCTCTCCGAAATAGAACATCTCAGCTTATTTAACTGATAAGTGAAATTTCTAATTCCATGGGCAAATCAAGAATCAAAATTATCTCACATCAGTGGCAAAATTATCCTTTTACTGAGATGGAGCAACAGTGGCTCCAGTTAATATCGGATTGGATGAAAAATCTGAAAAAGTGCATTTGTCAATCCCACTTCCAAGCATATATAACACTATGGCATAATGTCATTCGGGTCCTTCGCGATTGGGGTCAGGTGGTGGAGACACACACACACACACACACACACACACACACACACACGCACACACACTCTCTCACCAATGCAAGTGAGCTGTGTACAGATCCCCTTTCACTTTACACCCCCTCAGACAGGCTTCGAGCGGTAAGTGTGGCTCTGGTAATGGATTGAATTAATTGCTGAATAATTGTGCTCCATTAGTGTCCCTGTATGTAATGAATCAGCTGGCCCTTGCTGGCCCTCCAGTGTTTCCTCTGTTTGACGAGTGTTCTGGTGCAGTACTTGATAAATACCGCCGCTGCTTACTTTGTGTTCCTCTGCAAGACTCACCTGCTATTCTCTGTGTTTGCGCCAGGAATAAACAACTGAGGGCAAAAAGCGTTACTGCTGCCCAGTTTACAGCCATTGTTCAAATAATTCACATGAATCTTAGCCAAGACAGCAGCTGAATTTAAAACCCAAACAAGACTATGTGTAGACAATGAACAAAGCCAACGTTAACTTCCAGCACCGTTACTTAGTTTAATGGTTATTTTAGAATGGAAAGGTGTATCAGTGTCCATTCCTAAATGTAGGAAATTAAAAATGTATAAACTGAAAGTTCCTCAGACAGTTTATCTCTGTGTGCACAGGCTTACTATGAATGAATTAGCTTCTGTTCAATTAACAGTTAGCTTTGCTAAGATCTCTCTGTTTCAGCACATTTCCCTAAAATAGAGCTATCGTCTGTTCCTAAATCATTACCATTTTAACTCATTTCTCTTAGTCTTTAGGCAAGACATGCTGCATGTTTGCATTTGCAGACCAACTTGTGTGTTATTAATAATGAGGAAGTGGGAACAAAAGCTATTTTTATTTACAGTAAAGATGCACGGCTTAGTATCAGCTCACCTGCGATGATGTACAGCTCACCGAAGGCTGTTTATTTTTTACCAAACAGATGAAGAAAATGAAAAATATCATTTTTAAAATAAACTCCCACTTCATGGAATGAACAGAGCTGTTTTAATGTGTATCCCCAGCATGTAGTACAGCTGTAATAGTGTATTTCAGGTCTGGGTCATTTCAACAGGGTGTTTTTGAGTAAGGTAAAAATGCGCAGTTAAATTTATCGTAATAAATTAGATTGGATTATTTCAGTGGCGTGTTATTGATGAGGGCACTGCAGTTTGTGCCATGGTTTGTGTATGTGCTTTTTGCTTTCTTTGTTACTCTCATACCCGACAACATCGTTTTCTTTCCACATTGGATTTTTTACCCAGCTGGCTGATTACTCCTGGGCAGTCCTTCCCGGAGTCTATTTAAGCCGGAATTTGCCACGCCTTTTTCGCTAGAGTGTCTCATATGACTTTTCTGACTTCGGCTCGATATATTTCTTGTGTGTGGTTCACCTGTTTATATATATTTTCTTTGTTTCTGGGGAGCTTAGCTTCTTGAGGTTATTTGGCACTATTGTCAGGTGCCTTGTTTATTTTTCTCTCTTATTGAGATTTCTCTTTCAATCTGGTTGCTCGCTTCATTTCTGGCTCTTAAGACTTTCGTTTGTTCAGAAACGCAAGCTTGTTTTCCGCTCTGGTTTAGCCCAATCACTCTCCTGCTTGACGCAGCTTGGCCTGCCACGGCATCTGAGGCTCCGCTCCAACCAGCCATTACAGTTTGGGCTCCAGCGGCTCGGTAAAGATGGTATCAGGCTGTAGTTCGACCGCCTCTCCCCAACAGCAACTCGCTTCTTCGTGAAATTAATAAACTTAGTTTTCTTAGAAGAGAAACAGGCCCTCAGAAACATGTTCATTAAAATAAATAAATAAATAAATAAACAAATTCAAATGAAAGTCTGACATTCAGCAGTGGAGAGGAGCAGTGGCTGTGGTTTTGCTTTGTTAGCATGGATATCACTTCACACCAAACCCCACATTTTGGTGGTGTTGTTTGGAGCAAGAAATTTTTTTGCAGTATGACTGTAATATCGGATTTTGAATCCCCAATATGGATTCGCTATTCATGGGTATACCCAGTCAGAAAATGCTTTGCAAATCACTTTTCAATTTACTGACCTCTCTGTCAACTTCAATCTTTTCTTTTCCTAAAACATGACCATAGAGATGCATCAAATAAGATTTTAAATGGAGTGGCGTCAGTGGATACTTACGGACAGCATTTATGCAGTTGTGCTGCTCTTGTAGAATCGGTGATACCTCTGGCTGACAGCCACTCATGAACAATTTTCTCTGACGCAGTACATTTGACTGCAGTACAATTGTTAACACCAACTGAGCTGCACTGCTATTTTAATGAGACGTTTGTGTGTAACTGAGAGAAATTGCAACTTTACATGAGTCTCCTATTATGTAGCTAATTGACCAGCAAAAGTCAAACCATTTTGGAATGAGGGTTGTTTAGTTGTTCACAATTTGTTATCACAAGTTAACATTTTTCCCTCTGAGAGAGGCATTCAGCACATACAAACTGACCAGCATACAACCTCAAGTCAAAGTTTAGTGCTCAATTCCTATAAGTGTCTTCAAAGTTTTCAACCAAGTCTGAATTACGATTCAATTCATTCTCAAAAATTCATCAATTTTATCAGCATACTTCAAAAGCCCCAGATCCTCCGCATGCACTCAAGCAGAGAAGCAATTTCAAATCGTAAACGTTTGGCATAAAGAGCTACGGCAGACTTGCTGACCAAAAAAAAAAAATTTGCAATTTTATAGACTGAAGTAGTTCTGGAAGTTTTCTCAGAAACCAGATTTTTTTCTTTTGCTTTCTGACCTCATTTGAGGTTAAACTCATTCTCTGGCGTTTTTGTTAATTGAGAATAAAACTAAGGCAAAGCACTAACGGGAATGTGGCCTTAATCAGGGCTTTCTGGATGGGACTAATTAGCGCAGCGTAAACGAATGCCCAGTCACAGGTGCCAGGCACTGAATGTAGATGTGAGGCTTCTCTCCAGCCCTGACTGCTATTGGCAGGCCGGGCGCCGTCATTCCTGACCTATTAGGTGCTGTATGGATTATAAAACATGGCTGCTACTTCTCATCAGCGGCCGGAGCGAACGCCCAGCCCGAGGGCTGGCACCTCGCAGGAGACTGGAGACTGATGGCGACGGAGAGATGGGCGGCACGCCAGGAGGAAGCAGAGCTGCCCCCTCCCTCCTGCTCCCTCTCTATCTACCACTTTAACACTCACTCCATCTCCAGCTCTCCACCCCACCTCCTCTCCCATCCCTCATTCACAGCCTCCTGCTGTCGCTCTCTCACTCCACTCTTTTCAAATCCCTCCCTCCCTTCCTCTTCACCGTCTCCTCTCGTTTTTCCACTGCCTCTCGCTTTTATCCATATCTCTCTCTCTCTCTCTCTCCACACTTCTCTCTCTCTCTCTCTGCTCAGACTGGAGCGCTTGGGCAAAGGTACGCATTAATTAAAAGGCCCTTGAACTGGGGTATTCAGTCCTGTAATCAGCCTGTAACGGAGCCCGAGGTTTTGATGTGTCCTCAATACACGCATTAGCGCTGCGCTAACCCAGCGCCCTCATTCATCTCCTATGTAATGAATGAAAGGCACCATCAAAGCAAAGCCGACAACCAGTTCAGCTACGCTGCTTATTTAAGCCGGACTGCCGTCACAGTCAAACCCTTTCAGCTGCCCGTTAAAAAGACCTCTGTCGTCGGGAATCACAGCTGTTTGGCTCTGCGGCTGCACATCAATGTTAAACGCAGCCACACAGCCAAGTGCTATTTTACACCAGTATGTCATTCAGTGGGCATTATGGGGATATCGAAGACCTGAGAGGATATACGGACACATGTACAACGCCGATTCCAAAAAAAGTTGGGATGCTGTGTAAAGTGTAAATAAAAACAGAATGCAATGATTTGCTAATCTCATAAACCCAGATTTTATTCGCAATAGAACACAGAAAACATATCAGATGTTGAAAGTGAGACATTTTACCATTTTGTGAAAACTATTTGCTCATTTTGAATTTGATGGCAGCAATGTTGGTTTATGAGATTTGCAAGTATGATTAGGCTTCATTTTCAAACCCCCTCAGTCAGAGAGGAAAAAAAACATAATATGACTGATTTTATCTGAATCCACATCAAAGCTTTGAAAGCAGGAACAGTTATAACACCATATTAAAACAGTTATAAAACAGTTATAACAGCATATTCAGCTAATCCTGAAATCCAGGGACAGTAATGTATCCACTCATGTTTCTGTGTGTAGATTTATCTGTCCACCAGAGTGTGAGACATGAATGCCTGATCAGTTCCCGTCTCAAGGTTTCAGTCTAAAAATTATGAATTTAACAAGTTATTTACTCATGTAAAATTTGATAATATTTCCATCTATTACAAAAGAAAAGAAAACCTTCACTTTTCGCTGATTTGTGATGCTTTACAGAATAATATGTTATGGTTCACCATTAATCACAGTGAACATTACAGTTTTTATGGAGGAATTGACTTGACTAGTGACAGACTCTCTTAGAAATGTAATACTGCAATTGACAAAATAATAAAAGGTTTAAATGAACAAAACCCATAATTATCATCAGCACACAAGCTTTGTGAGAGGAAAACACAGCTCAGAGTGAGCGGATCGTGTTCCGTCCTTCTACGGATCTCAACTCTGGTTCCAGATCGAGCTGCTGGATTCATCCATTTATTCTGCCGCTGTCAGGGTCAGCGTTTGGGCTTTTATCATCAGCATCAACAACTTTCTGGAGTCGATACAATAACAAAACATTGCTGCCGTGTACCGCAAAGTCAGGAACACAGCATGTGTTTTGCTGATACTGTGATTCTTTCGGTAAACTGTCACATATCTAAAAGGCCACAGGTCACGTGAGAGTTCAATCCCCAGCAAACAAAACAAGAATAAAAAAGGAAATGAAAATAGCAGCTCAGTTGGGCCTGTGCATTTATGCAGCCCCCAGATCAGCCAATCACGGAAGTGATGACTGTGACACAACATCAGCACAGATGGGCTGTGGCCAGTCATGTGCACTTCAGTAAACATTTACACCCTCAGTGTGAAAAAAAACACTGAGATCAGTTCATCTCTCACTGTTCAACTTGTTGCTCTCCCTCTCGTTTCGTCACATGCGGTCTGATCTTTGCCCGTCCGCCATCATGGTCGATGGGGTACTGTCATCAGGATGGCGTCTGTGTGTGCCAGTGTCTGTCTGTATGTCCACATTTTGAGCAGGTCAGTACTTAGTAGTTATTAATATTTAACACCTCATACTTATCACATGGAAGGACTCTGAGCAGTTGTTGTTTAATGACCTCCTTTATCGGGATTTGACCTTTGATCCAGGATCAGTCACCTTGACCTTGGAAATTTTGACCTGGCTGTTTCTCAATAATAAATAATAGCAGAAATTTGAACCTGGACACATATAAAGTACACTGGATGGACCTGAGCATCGTTTGATTATTGTCCGTAGAGCGTGTGCCTTGGTTAATAATGATTTAAGTCTGTTTGATATAATGATGAGGACGAGGCGCCTTACGTAATGCAGGTTATGTTTTTAGTTGCAGAAGTAAAATTCTCTCTCAAAAATTACACCAAAAGGCACACAATTTATGTGTAAGTCCATGTTTTAATGGAAATCTGGATCCTAAATCATCTCTTTCCACACAATCATCCCCTGAAGCTCCAGCGAGTTCCTCTTAGTCTCCGCTGCATTAAGTGTAGGTTTTGTATGTAAACAAAGACTGCAGCCCATGTACACTGCACAGGGTGTGTGCCCCCGTTTGTGTGTCGCAGGATGCAATCGTGCACCATCTGGGATTTCAGTGTCGTAAACTCAACTCTGCCCCATTTAACCTGCCGCCGTGATCACGGTCGTTTCTGTCCATTCCCCTCTAGTCCCTACAGATAAAGCATCGGCAGAAATTCACTGATGACGCATCTGGAAGGTTAATGCAAAGAGCAGCAGAAAGAGCAGCCTAATGCATCGAGAGAGGTGAACACACGCGCTTTACACTACACCCGATGTTAACTCTTTACACTACACCCAATGTTAACTCTTTACACTACACCCGATGTTAGCTCTTTACACTACACCCGATGTTAGCTCTTTACACTACACCCGATGTTAGCTCTTTACACTACACCCGATGTTAACTCTTTAAATTATGCCCAATGTTGACTCTTTACATTACGCCCAATGTTAACACTTTACACTACACCCGATGTTAACTCTTTAAATTACGCCCAATGTTGACTCTTTACATTACACTCAATGTTAACTCTTTAAATTACGCCCAATGTTGACTCTTTACATTACGCCCAATGTTAACTCTTTACATTACGCCCAATGTTAACACTTTAAATTACGCCCAATATTAACACTTTAAATTACGCCCAATGTTAACTCTTTAAATTACGCCCAATGTTAACTCTTTACACTACTCCCGATGTTAACTCTTTAAATTACGCCCAATGTTAACTCTTTACACTACACCCGATGTTAACTCTTTACACTACACCCGATATTAACTCTTAACGTTACGCTCAATGTTAATTCTTTACCTTACACCCAATGTTAACAATTTAAATTACGCCCAATGTTAACTCTTTACACTACACCCGATGTTAACTTTTTAAATTATGCCCAATGTTAACTCTTTACATTACACTCAATGTTAACTCTTTAAATTACGCCCAATGTTAACTCTTTACATTACGCCCAATGTTAACTCTTTAAATTATGCCCAATGTTAACTCTTTACATTACGCCCGATGTTAACTCTTTAAATTATGCCCAATGTTAACTCTTTACATTACGCCCGATGTTAACTCTTTACATTACGCCCAATGTTAACACTTTAAATTACGCCCAATGTTAACTCTTTACATTACGCCCGATGTTAACTCTTTAAATTACGCCCAATGTTAACTCTTTACATTACACCCGATGTTAACTCTTTACATTACACCCGATGTTAACTCTTTAAATTACACCCAATATTAACTCTTTACATTACGCCCGATGTTAACTCTTTACATTACGCCCAATGTTAACACTTTAAATTACGCCCAATGTTAACTCTTTACATTACTCCCGATGTTAACTCTTTAAATTATGCCCAATGTTAACTCTTTACATTACGCCCGATGTTAACTCTTTACATTACGCCCAATGTTAACACTTTAAATTACGCCCAATGTTAACACTTTACATTGCGCTAATGTTTCGCTTCAGGGTGCAATAGGAGGTGATGTTGACAGAGCCTTACAAAAGATGGTCAACTCATTATATCAAATGAAGTAGTCCGTCACAAGCGCACACAGTGTGTGTACCTGTGTGTGTTTGTGTGTGTGTGTGTGTATAATACAGTCTCTCACTCTTCATTTATTGTCTCTTTTTTCACAAACTGATTTCTATTTTTCCAACTTCTCTTCCATCATTAGTTATTCCCCCCTGCCCCCCCCGGCCTGAACTGTCCTGACAGCAGCCACGTTGAACATTCCTCCTCCCCTCCCTCTATCCTCCTCTCCACTCAATTGGCTGCAAAATTACTCAATCATTCATCATACGGGTGGCTTACAGACCCTTAACCCAGCCAGCAATTACAGCCACAGAGCTTATAAACCCACTGACTCCCACAGGCACAGGTACTATACTCACCCTGGGGATAAAGACAGTCATCGTACACTGAGGAGAGAGTCTGCCTGGTTTTAAACTACAGTGTACAAAGGATCAGCGAGGCTCTACCTGGTGTTAAACTGTAGAGTACAGAGGAAGGGAGAGACTCCGTTCCTCAGTACACTAGAGCTAAACACTAGTCAGAGTCAGTTCCTCTGTACACTATAGTTTCACACCAGTCAGAATCTCTGTCTCTCTGTACACCAGAGTTTAACACCAGTCAGAGAGACTCTGCTTGGTATTAACCTCTTCCTCTCAGAACTTATTATTAACATTAGGTATTATAGTCCTGCTCTCACCTCGCCTTAATGCACATTTACTTCTCTAAACTTTTTCCCATTTAAGTTTCTTAATTGGCAAATACATGTTCATTTGTTCAGTTGTGAAGATCAATCCGCAACATTGCTGTCTTTTTCGTCTCTGCTTGCATTATTATTCATTGCAATAGTTATCAAGCATTTTTCGATCCATATCTCTGGTGACATAAAATGTCAATGTCTGTCGAAGCTTCTGATTTCCTGTAGCTCATAAAACAGTATTTTTCTTTCTCAGTTTCCGCTGGACTGTAAAGACCTCATTAATGATTTTGCTACCAGGAAAGTTTGATGTATGGCATGAAGTTCAAATTATTTTAAAAGCATACCGTGCGTCAAACTTGAGTTTGTGCAATCTAAAACTAAATTAGCTTGCACGCCTGAAAAATGCATGAATGGGAAATGGAATTCAGGGAAAGAACTGGATTATTATATTTTTTTCCATCCCTGCAATATCACTATTGAGTATGTTGTCATTGTGGTCTTCTGTGATTTCTGAATAATTTCTTCATAATTTTGAGCTTAAATATTAGTCTTAATCAAATGATCTTCAACAGGAACAGCTTGAAAGTAATCATGGGATTAAGGGTCAGAAGCCCACGGCACACCATTGAAAATCCTGTGACACCGGCATTTCCGTTGGGGAGACATTTGGTTTTTTAAACTCAAGTATAATCTCTCTGACAAAGATAGAAAATGCATACATTTTCTTTAGAAAAGTTGGGTCTTCCATGAATTAAAATGAATTTACTGCAGGCCGACAGAATGTAAATGTAATAGGCAATTACAGTATGTTGGCTTCCTGGGGTTCATGGCTGCTTTTCTGAAGTATGTAATCTAACCTTTAAGTGTCTGAAGGGCTTTATTCTAGTTCACTGTGAATGTCTGTGACTGTCATGTGATTTCTGTTCTTTGTGAATATGCAGTGAAAGGACATAGTCAATCTTCCAAAGAGCTTCACCCCTTGAAAGAATAAGTGGATGCTCTTATAATAATGCTCAGTTATGTTTAATTTATTTTACCCTGAGTTAGAATGACAGGAGTATGTTCAGGTTCAGTGAACATTCATTAACAGCACATCTGAATGTGACTGTCAGAAGGAATGTCATCTGGCTTAAATTCAATCAGCAATTACACTTGCAACATAATTATTATGTAAGATTGCTGGCACATTGCAAACACAAAAGTATTCATTCCTTGATCGAGATGGTTGCTGGGATACCTTGAGTTAAGGTTAAGGCAGAATCTCAGTACAATGTGGCCTTATTAAAAAGTTATAGTGTTACAAAAAATGTAAGAAGTTGAAAAAACCTTCAGTAAAAAGTGTGAATGAACCAGACTGTGATACAAGTCGGCTCTTATGGGAACGAAGGCAGAAACTCGGGGTGTTTGAAATTAAGTGGAATTTCATGTGTAATTCATCAGAGCCAGTCACATGACAGAGGAACTAGGCCCCGTTTATGGGCGGGTTTGGACTGCGGAGGATCAGAGGGCAGGACTCTGAAGTGTTCCACAGTCGCGCAGTGAGATCCATCTCAATTAAAACAGTTCACTGGTACCACTGATGTGGAATGTCAACTTTGGACACGTCTGACCACAGGACACTTTGCCACTTTGCTACTGCCCATTTTAAATGGGCCTTGGCCCACAGAACACGGCGGCGTTTCTGGATCACGCTCAACAATGGCTTCCTTTATTGTATGATAGGATTTTAGGTGGCATCTGTGGTTGGCAGGGCGGACTGTGTTTACAGACAGTGGTTTGTTGAAGTATTCCTGGGCCCATTTAGTAATGTCAATGACAGAATCATGCAGTGACTGATGCAGTGGCGTCTGTGGGCCTGAAGATCACGGGCATCCAGTAAAGATCTTCAGCCTTGTCCCTTACGCACAGAGATTTTTCCAGTTTCTCTGAATCATTTGATGATGTTATGCACTGTTGATGATGAGAACTTCAAAGCGTTTGTAATTTGATGTTGAGGACCATTGTTTTTAAAGTAATCCACTACTTTTTTTACGCAAGCCTTCACAGGTTGGAGAGCTTCTAGCCATCTTTACTTCTGAGAGACTCAGCCTCTCTAAGACATCCCTTTTATAGCCAATCATATTACATACCTGATGCCAGTTGACTTAATCACTTGCTAAATGTTCAGCTGATTCTCTAATATACTGAGTACAAATGAAAACGCACCACTTTAAAAAAGTCAATATTTAAGTTCAAATGAACTTCAATATAATTTTTATACAACAACAATAATACAGTGACGTCACCCGACATGCCAGGTGCAAGAAATGCGAGAATTTCGAGTTAACTGTAACGCTAGGCAATTTTTTGCAAAAACGCAACATCTTGCACGCACACCACGGGAAAAATGAATTTCACTCTGAATTTGTGCACACATTGCCTTTAAAAGCATGTGAATCCCCATAAAATTTCACTTCTTTACTGACACTTGTGAAACGTCGACACTATGCCGCGACTTACAGCCCCTGAACGGGAACGTGCCATAGGCATGCTTCATATTGGCGCCTGCACCAGGGAAATTACCAGACTACACTGCGCACACACAACGATCGCAAGACTCCATCAAAGGTTTCTGCAAACGGGGAGCACTCGGGACCGTCCTCGACCAGGTCAACAACGTGTGACAACGGCACGTCAGGACCGTCAGATCGTACGGGATCATGTCTGAGACCGAACACTACCAGCGACAAGAATGGCTGCTCAAGTCCAAGGACAACGTGGATTCATTCACTTCAACACCGTACGGAACAGTCTGCGAGCTGCAGGCCTGCGTGCAAGACGTCCCCATATTGACGGATCGTCACCAAAACCAGCGTCTACAGTGGGCAAACAGGCACCAGAAATGGCGGCTATGACAATGGCACGGTGTCATCTTTTTTGACGAGTCACGATTTAACTTAAGGAACACAGATGGCTGTATACGTGTTTGGCAGAGACGTGGTGAACGTAATAACGCCGATTATGTCGATCAAACAGACCGTTGGGGTGGTGGCAGCATTATGGTGTGGGTTGGAATAAGCTACCGTCACAGAATCCCTCTCCATATCTGCAGAGGAAGGATGAACGGCGTCTACTACTGGGACCAGGTGCTGCAGAACCATGTTGTGCCGTTCTTCAACCAACACCACGATGTCCACACGTTCCAACAGGACAACGCTAGGGCACACACTGCAAGGGTGTCCATGCAGTACCTTGCACAGCAGAACATCCCTGTACTTCAGTGGCCAGCTCTGTTACCCGACCTCTCCCCTATCGAGCACTTATGGGATGAAATAGGACGTCTTTCACGTCGACGCCAGATGGACAACATCCGAGAACTTGAGGTTGCCCTTGTTCAGGAGTGGAATGCTATCCCTCAGAACACTATCCAGAGACTGATCACCTCCATGCGACGACGATGCACCGCATGTGTCAATGCAAATGGCGGTCACACCCGTTATTGACTTTCCTGTTTGACCCCTACACCAGTTAAACCTCTCTCGCGCAATAACATTATCGTGAATGAAATTGAATGATGTTTACATGTCTTCTTAAATCATTCATTATCTCAAATGCATCATACGTATATACTTCACATATCAGTCCGTGGAGCTATTCCAGATTTCGTGGGTGGTGCGTTTTCATTTGTACTCAGTATATATTAATTGCTTTTTCAGCCTTTTTTTGCTTGTATCCCAACTTTTCTGAGACCTGAAGCAGCCAGAAAATTTGAAATAAGCTAATTTCGTGGATAAAAATGTAAAATGTCTCAGTTTTCTATGTTCGATTCTAAATAACATATTGAATCATATGATCTGAAAGTCATTGCATTTTGATTTTATTCACAATTTACACTTCGTCCCAACTATTTCGGAATTGGGGTTGTATATTAGATATATTTTTCCTCTTCCGCAATGAACCACATGCAGCTAGAAACTAAGTGATTTAATGGAATTCCTTATGAAAATACATACACAAACCAGGATATGTTAGAATAATTAAAATGTTTGTTTTGCTTGATTTTGTGATTCAGTCATATGCAGATGAGGTCAAGGGTCATGTGGATAACTGGATGTATTAAAGGGAGTTATCGATAATGTAGGTTAATGAACAGGGCCACTCCGAATGCGCCTTCCTATCCGTCCTCATGCCGATATATCCCTCCTACACTCCCACAATCCCCCACTCATCTCGTTTCTGCGTCCTCCCCACCCTTCCCCTCTCCAAGAAGGAAACAGGAAACAGCCACCACCTGGGACCCCGGGGGCTTTGGGAGCCATGCGGACTCTGACGAGAGATGCAAGCCCCACACTGAGTCTTGCCCCCGGGGGGCGCCCAACGTCTGCGCAACCACAGACCAAGTCCAACACCTCACCCGCCCCGAACTCCTATCTGTAGTTCCACCCAATACTCTCCTCCATTCATTAAACAAAGAAAAAATGTAATTGAATCATTGAAAATGAAATTAAGTACTGTTTTTATTTAAATGACATTTGCCCTGTTTACACCAAAATACGACTGAAATGGCGACTGCTGCGACTTGTGAGATCACAAGGATTTGATGAACACGCACAAGTCTTGTATACTCTTGTATACTCTTGTATACTCTCCAATCTAATCGCTAATTTGCGTTCACCCCAAGCTTCCAGTGAGACCACATTTGAGATGTATTAATAAAAATTAGGCGATCTATGCGATGTAATGTGAATATAGGCCACTAGATGGCAGTATTTACCTTTTTTTTGTTAAGCTCAGACTGGAGTCATGTTTAGACATGTCCTGGACATGTCTGGGGCAAGTCTCAGAAAATAAAAAAAAAAAGAGGTCTAAATGTGGGTGGGGTCTGCAAAAGAGTATATAAGGAAAAGAATTGAGACTGTAAGGTAGTAGGAGAAATTGCAAGAAGATGACCAGACCTGCCATTCTGTTCAAGACCTGTGACGTTTCTTTTGTGGATTTCTTTGCCTGTGTTTGAGCATTTTCTTCATCCAGGACATCACCAAGCCACCCCACCAAAAAGGGACTGTAATTATTTCTGTTTTTTTTAATTTATCAATCTTGGTCTTTAGTTGTAGGTTAGTGTTAGTCTTTGTCTGTTAATTAAATTTGTTTAAGTTTTAAATTGTGTTTGTCATCCCTTGCTGTTGCTGTTGCGGTTGTGTAATAAATTGTAATAACAAATTGGAGGCCATAACAAATTGGGGGCTCAAGGTCCGGGATAGATCATTTTGTGAGTCATTTATTAAAAATCTAACATTTCAAATTGTAAAATTGTTTTTGTGAATTTTCCTAAAAATATTGACAGATCAACAGCAATGGATGATTTCTTGGCATCACCAACCGTAGGGGTTTTGAAGTCTTTTAAAAAGACAGAACTGCTAGAAATTTGCAGACAGTTGGAGCTGACAGAGGTAAAACCAGCCATGCGAAAAGCAAGACTGGCTCGAGAGATAGTTGAATATTACATTGATGAAAATGTGTTTGCACCAGGAGATCTGGAACAGTTTCCAGTGGAAAATCCAAATATAGAAATGGAACTTAAATTAAAACTGCTAAAGATTGAAAGAGAGGAAAAAGAGAAAGAAAGGGAGGAAAGACAAAAAGAAAGGGAGGAAAAAGAAAAACAAAGAGAATTTGAGTTAGAAAAATTAGCACGAGAAGAGAAAAAAGAAAGAGCAGAAAGAGAGAGACAGAGAGATTTTGAATCAGAGAAATTCGATAGAGAAGAAAGACTCCAAATGGAGCAACTAAAAATTAAAATTCAAACTGAAAATAAATTTCGGGCTAGCCAGGAGGTAAAACTGGTGCCTCCATTTTCGGAAAAGGATGTTGACAACTATTTCCAGTGTTTTGAAAAGGTAGCAAAGAGTTGCCAGTGGCCAAAGGAACACTGGCCTCTGATGTTGCAAACTGTCCTCAAGGGTAAAGCTCAACAAGCCTATTCGGCTTTGTCTGCAGATGATTCCTCTGATTATGAGGTTGTCAAAAAGGTTATTTTGAGAGCTTATGAGTTGGTTCCAGAGGCTTACCGACAGAAATTCAGAGGTCTGAGGAAATCTGAAAATCAGACTTATGTGGAATTTGCTAATGAGAAGCAGGTTTGCTTTGAGCGCTGGTGTACTTCTATGGAGGTCAAGGATGATTTCAACTCACTAAAAGAGATGGTGTTAGTTGAAGAATTCAAGAACTGTGTTAAGGATGATGTTAAGACCTACCTTAATGAGAAGCAAGCACTGAATTTGCAATCAGCTGCCAAATTTGCAGATGAATATGTTCTCACACATAAGTCCAAATTTCAGTCTAGCAGTAACAATAGATGGTCCCAATTTCAGAAAAAGGGTTTTGGTGATACCCAAGATTCCTCACCCAAAGACAAAGACAAATCTGGTGATGGTGCTCAGAAATCCAGTAACAGGTCTGATCAAAGTGTGAAAGCTGACAGTGACAAAAGTGGTCAAGTTTGCAGTTATTGCAAGAAATCTGGTCATATTACGTCTAACTGTTGGTTCCTAAAAGCTAAGAAAGAAAAAGAGAAGGATACCAAACCAAATGCCTTTGTGAAAACAAGGTTAGAAACCCCTGTAGTAGATTACCGATCTGCTAAATTACCTGCTTCTTGTGGGGCTAAAAAGCCTGATACAGCTGACTTCGTGAGGGAGGAATTTCTTCCATTTGTGTCAGAGGGATTTGTGGCTCTGAATGAGCATACTACTCCTGTCCCCATATATATCCTAAGGGATACCGGAGCTTCTCAGTCACTTTTGTTGATGGACTCCTTGGAGTTACGTGATGAGACTGCTTCAGGGGATTTCATACTTGTACAAGGTATTGAAGGGAGGACTGTATCTGTACCCCTGCACTCTATATTCTTGAAGTCAGATTTAGTTACAGGACAGGTAAAGGTGGGACTTATGTCAAGTCTACCTATAAAGGGTGTTTCTCTGTTGCTAGGCAATGACCTGGCTGGGGGCAAAGTAGTTCTCCCTGTACATCTTACTTCACAGCCGAGCACTGAAGATGGGGATGAGGACCCATCTCTGTATCCTTCTTGCGCAGTGACTCGTGCTATGGCCAAGCAGGCTAAAGAAGAAGATGTTGTGGTGCCGTCCAGCACATTGAATAGTCAGGACTCAGGTGTTTTGCCTCATGACTCTGATTGGCCTACTATGGTTTCTCCGTTTGAGAACTTATCAGACACTTTTATCAGTTCATTGTTCAGCCAGCCAGATGGATTTGGTGATTCTGATGTGTCTGGAGACTTGTCTCTGTCCAGAAAGCGGTTGATTGAGGAGCTAAGCAAACTAATGATCCTGAAATTTGTGTACTAAGGAGGAGAGCCCTGCCTGATAAAGAAATAGACGCAGTTCCAGTTGGGTATTATCTCAAGGATGGTGTGCTGATGCGGAAGTGGCACCATCCTGATATCCCTGCCAATGCAGATTGGGCAGTGGTCAGGCAAATTGTTGTTCCGAAGGTCTACAGGAATGAGATCTTAACAATGGCTCATAGTTTATCTTTAGGAGGTCATCTTGGTGTTAACAAGACTGTTGATAAGATCATGAAACACTTCTTTTGGCCTGGGCTTCGGAAAGACATTTCCAACTTTTGCAAAACCTGTCACACTTGTCAAGTAGTTGGAAAACACCAGTTAGACCCACCTGTAGCTCCATTGCAGCCTATCCCAGCATTTGGGGAGCCATTCTCTAAGGTCATTGTTGATTGTGTTGGTCCATTACCCAAGACTAGATCTGGAAATCAGTACTTGTTGACAATCATGTGTGCATCTACCAGATTCCCCGAAGCCATACCTCTACGTAACATCAAGGCAACTGCAATCTCGAAGGCTTTGATAAAGTTCTTCACCTTGTTTGGCCTTCCCAGGGAAATTCAGTCAGACCAAGGTAGCAATTTCACTTCAGGATTGTTTCAGCAGGTTGTGTATGAACTAGGTGCAAAGCAGATTCTTTCTAGTGCCTATCATCCAGAAAGTCAGGGTGCCTTAGAGCGGTTTCATTCCACTCTCAAGACAATGATGAGGACTTATTGTTATGACCATGAGAAAGACTGGGATGAAGGTGTTCATTTGCTGTTGTTTGCAGCTAGAGAAGCAGTGCAGGAGTCTACTGGATTCAGTCCATTTGAGCTAGTGTTTGGTCATGAAGTGAGAGGACCTTTGCTATTATTGAGTGAACAATGGCAAGAGGAAGAGCCGCACATTAGTCTGTTAGACTATGTTAGCAAGTTCAAGGAAAGATTGCGTGCAGCTTGTGACCTAGCCAAAGAGAACTTGAAATCAAGTCAGGGAAAAATGAAAACTTGGTATGATCATAAGGCTAGAAGCCGCGAGTTTAAACCAGGAGACAAGGTCCTTGTGTTGTTTCCCTTGCAGTCCAATCCATTGCAGGCTAGATTTCATGGTCCTTATGAAATTCTGACAAAACTCAATGATCTCAATTACATTGTGAAGACTCCAGATAGGAGAAAACCAAAACAATTGTGTCACATTAACATGCTGAAGCCTTATCATGACAGAAATGCTAGGGTTGCAGCTGTCACTTCAGATTCTCCTATGGTCAAAACGTGTGAAGATGAGGGGGAGTTTCAAGATGATGAACCAAGAATTAAAGCTGAAGTTCTTTCATGTAAATTGTCAAACACTGAAGTGTTGTAAAACTCCAGCACTTAGAACCCTCACAGAGAGATCAGTTTGAGAGGTTGATCATGAAATATGAGGATCTGTTTCCTGATGTTCCAAAGAGAGTTTCTATAGCCTCTCATGATGTAGATGTTGGTGATGCCAAACCAATTAAACAGCATCCGTACCGGATGAATCCTGAAAAGAGAAAGATTGCTGAGAAAGAGGTTGAGTACATGTTAGAACATGATATTATCAGACCCTCCAACTCAGATTGGAGTTCACCCTGTGTGCTAGTTCCAAAACCTGATGGAAGTACTAGATTCTGTACAGATTATCGCAAAGTCAATACTGTAACTAGAACTGATGTGTTTCCAATACCTAGGATTGATGATTGTATTGATAGAGTAGGGCAAGCAAAGTTTCTGACCAAGATTGATTTATTGAAGGGTTATTGGTGTGTACCTTTAACTGAGAGGACCAAGAGCATCTCTGCCTTTGCCACACCATCTGGGTTATACCAGTATGAAGTCCTACCCTTTTGGGATGAAAAATGCCCCAGCCACATTCCAAAGGATGATACAGTCTACAATCGTCGTATTGCCACACACGGGTGCGTACATCGATGACCTGATCACATGGAGTGACTCCTGGGAAGAACATCTAAAAGATGTAGAGACGTTGTTCCAGCGCCTGACACAGGCTAACCTGACTGTTAACCTGAACAAGAGTGACTTTGGTTGTGCTAATGTCACCTATCTTGGCTACGTCATAGGCCAGTGTAAGGTGGCACCCATAAATGCTGAAGTCTAAGCCATCATGGACTTTCCAGTTCCTGACAACAAAAAAGCTTTGCGCCGCTTCCTTTGAATGATCGGGTACTACCGCAAGTTCTGCAAGAACTTTTCTGAGATTGCTCTCAGTCTAACTAACCAACTGTAGAAAGGCGTAAAGTTCACTTGGGATGATGCATGCCAGAGAGCCTTCGATCGCCTGAAGTCTCTGCTGTGTCACTTCCCCGTGCTCAAATCTCCTGACTTCAACAAACCGTTCTCCATCGCGGTCGATGCTAGCGACCAAGCTTGTGGATCTGTGCTCCTACAGAGAAGTGACTCTGATGACATTGAGCATCCCGTGGCATACTTCTCCAGGAAGTTCAAATCGCCACCAAACAAACTATTCCACAATAGAGAAGGAACTGTTGGCTCTCGTCCTTTCTTTACAACACTTTGAGGTTTATGTTTGTACAGGGGAAAAGCCAATGATTGTGTACACTGACCACAATCCGTTAATGTTTTTGAGTAAGATGAAAAACAAGAATCGGAGATTGTTGAATTGGAGTTTGATTTTACAGGAGTTTGACTTGGAAATTAAGCATGTGAAGGGTACAGACAATGTAATTGCTGATTGCTTATCCCGTGTTTGAATATGTATATATATATCATGTGTTTATTTGAATATTGTATGATATGTATATATAGACAAGTGTTCACTTAACCATTTTGTATTGAAAAGAAAAATTTGAGTCAAAATTTTTCCCTTTTGGAATGGAGGTGTAATGTGAATATAGGCCACTGGAAGGCAGTATTTACCTTTTTTTTTATTCAGCTCAGACTGGAGCTATGTTTAGACATGTCCTGGACATGTCTGGGGCAAGTCCCCGAAAAGTAAAAAAAAGAGGTCTGAATGTGGGTGGGGTCTGCAAAAGAGTATATAAGGCAAAGAATTGAGATAGTAAAGTAGTAGGAGAAATTGCAAGGAGAAGGATCCATGTGACCAGACCTGTCATTTCTGTTCAAGACCTGTGAAGTTTCTTTTGTGGATTTTTGCCTATGTTAGAGCATTTTTTTTTCCTTACCCAGGACATCACCAAGCCACCCCAACAAAAGGGACTGTAAATTTTTCTGTTTTTTTGTATTTATTCAATCTTGGTCTTTAGTTGTAGGTTAGTGTGAGTCTTTGTCTGTTAATTAAATTTGTTTAAGTTTTAAATTGTGTCTGTCATCCCTTGCTGTTGCTGTTGTGGTTGAGTAATAAATTGTAATAACAAATTGGGGCCATAACAGCGACATAATTTACGATGACTCTCCTTTCTCTTGTTTGGTCTCTCTTGGTCTCCTGTTGTTGACGCGATCGTTGCAGTGAGTGATGAACAGATTAAAACAATGGCTTTATATAGGAAACCCACTCTCAGAAAGAGTTGCATGCAAGCTCGCCATTGGTCGCAATTTCACTCTCGCTGATTGCCATTGGTCAAATGTCAAATCCCATCCGTCACTGATGCTCTCGCAATTTCACTTGCCATGACTTTTTTGCTCTTGAAGGCACTGCAATGGGCTCTTTTTCAGCTCACAAAAACAATCGCCATAGTCGCATAATGAAAAATATTCCGATATTTGGAGATTATTTATGCATCCTGTTTGAGAGTCCATCAAGAGTCCATCAAGACCTGTGAGACCGAGTTAAGAGTGACTTGAGAGTTATGAGAGCTCAGTACGATTGTTTTTGAGATCTGCAATTATTTCTGACCACTCGCACACACTCGCAAAAGTTATGCGATTTTTTTGAACAGCTCAAAACAATCGTAAACCCCTTCAAGATCGATAGAGAGTGAAAGAGATCAGAGAGATTGAATTGGAGACCATTGAGAGTTTACTGAGAGTTACTTGCAACCTCATCAAGAGTCAGTGAGAGTGATGGCGATTTTTGTCCATTTTTCAGTCGCAACCTGCTCGCAAGTCCGGTGTAAACAGGGTTTTAACAGTGGGACTTCTGTTAATGAAGCAGTATTTTATTTTGGCATTATACATGTGAAGGCCTACCCCAGAGAGACTGATGTATACTGTTACCATGGCGAGTGCTTTTGTTTCTCATCACCTACTTTATACGTAGGGAGGACTGTCACATATGCAAAGTATTTCTTCCAGTCAAAACCACTCAAAGATGGTAAAATAATTCACATGTTTTCTAGGCCTCAAACCCTGCGTGTGACAGCTACATGTTTCTAAAATATTGTCTTTAATTACAGACACAAATCACAAAAGGCAAAATGCCTGTGATATAATGCTCTTCACCAACTCCCCATCACTCATGCTTATGTGAACCTGTGCACAGAATAACATGAGAACAAACCATTCATGCACACGACTAACTACTTGTGAGATTACGCACACTTGCTTAAGATGAAATAACGCTTTTCGTGTCAAGGGCTCGCAGAAATTCCTGTTTCTCAAAGAAAAATTGAAGCACGTGAGAGGCAGGATGATTTAATCTTGAGTAAAAACATGGTAATATGCCTGTAGTACTTCAGTATTATTTTTAATACATGGTTTTCAGAGACTCAGTTCATTCGGTTTACATCCACTCTGAATTCCCAAAAGATAAAAGCTGTTTATGCCACCAGCAAACTGCAATTGAATTATTCAAACTGCTTCTCAGAATGGTAGTTACAGAAATGGCGATACACTGCTTCACACATTTGTCATTTACCTTAATGATATACCATTAAATGTACATTCCTTCTGAGTATACGATAGCAGCATATTTGTGTTAGTGAAGTTTTTACAACCAGTATGAGCCCATCGAAGGAAATTCAAAACTATTCACAATTAAAGAAAAAATTGCAAATTGTAAGAACTTGATATTGTGAAGCCCACAATATTTATGTGCAATAGACAGTCAGAGAATATAGAGTAATTACACATTCATACTTACACATATTTACAAAACAATGAACAACACAGTAAATTTTGCTTGAGAGAATATTTTCAATAATTCACAACCTTATCACCAAGTAAACTCATCTCAAGTCAAGGAAACGTCTGTATTGAGGTGAGCCGCAGGTAATCGGCCGTATGAGAGGAAGACATTAAATACGTTCCGGGGCTGTTAGTGACAGAGCCAGAGATCACTGTACAACACACAGGCCCCAGGGGGCTCTACACAGAAGCCACAGTCATCACATGTGGAGTCGCTGCATCACCGGCCAACAACTGGTGACCTGTGATTCTCTGGCCTGCAGTTCAGGGGTGGAAATGCGTTAATATTCCAGAACCAAGACTGACCCAGTTCCATCCTGCAGGAATGGGGAATATTTATTATATTTCTGCTCCACCCTCACTGATCTAAGAGCCCAACCTGTTTAACAACCCTCGAGAATATTGTAAATAATTAATAATAGTCTTTAAAATATAGATTAATTCTAATATCTTTACAGGTAGAAAGTTTATTTTTGAAAAAAAATTCTTGACTGGAATTTTTGTCATAAAAAATATGCATCAGGATGAGAAAATAATATCATATGAAGAGGTAACCATTATCTTGGGTGATATTCGCCCTTCAAAAATTTCTCATTTAGTTATTGAAACCACAGTTCAAAAATGGACCAATGACAGAGTAGCTCACTGGCTGGCATAGAAAACCAGGCTGGGCAAAACCCACATGAATCTGAAGGTGTGAATACATACTGAACAGCCACTAGAGGCTATAGCTGCATCATTTGCAGCCATAATTTAACTAGTCATATTTTGAAAAAGGGGAAATTTTACTGATGATAAAATTGCTCAAAATCTAAAAATGAAATTTTTTAAAACTGCACACTATCTTTTGAGGCATGATCCCGCGGAAGCTCTAAATAAAATATGAAGTGAAGCTGCTTTGGGAAAGATAGTTACAGATTTTACGGATGGAACACAACCACAACCGAGATGGTAACGCTAGATGCCAACTGATCCCAATAGCTGATGTCTGGTGTCCCAAAAGAGATGTCTGCATTACTTCTTATAATTGGCACAAACATACATAGCCTACTATTACAGTGACATATCGTCGGCCTGCTGACGTATCCTCAAAATGATAAACTTCACAGGAAAATTAAATAATATATATATAAAATAAAAAAATAACAATAAAATTTAAAAAAAGTTAAATATCACTTAAATAAAAAACATGTTTAATTCTGCATGTAAGAAAAATGGACAAATGATTTTTTGTTTCTTATCAGTTTGGAAATACTAGGTTTTATCAGCCGGCCCACGATACTCAAATTTAAAGTCTGGTTTGCGTTTTCCATGGACCACAACTGCATTTTCATGGTTAGTCAGAAAATCCTTGTTCCTTGTTTTCCTGATAGCCATAATCAATGAGCTTTGTACAGAGTCTGCCTCTCTTCTGGATCAGTCACACCTCTTTCATAAGGCTGCCTACATTCTGAAGTTAAGCGCTGTGGGCGTGATCGAAGCGAGTAGGGGAGAATACGCGCAACTCAAAAGCGCTTTGCTCGAATCGCATAAAAAAGGACTTGCGCGCAAATGGGAGAATAGACCCCTTAGCGAACATGCGCGTGCACACACACACACACACACAGTGCATAAACAGAAGGGGTGGAGTAAATCGAAGCCCTACATGGTAATGGTTGATCATTCAGGAATGTTAAGATGAATGATAAAGACGGCAGCATAAATTACAGTATCGACAGGAAGTGAGAACTGGGCTGTCCTGATAAGGGCATAAGGAGGGTTGCTGGCAGGGAACATGGGAGGTGATTAGTGTACGGATTTGTGCGTGTGTGTGTGTGTGTGTGTGTTATCAATATCGCATTTAGCACTTAACACATTTATTAGACCACCACCCAATGTAAGGTTTATGCCAGAGTGGCCCAAATTGATAGTGTAGGTAATTACCAAAAATATTTTTCATGTTTGAAAATGTCATGTAATGGTTAATCCACCAGTATGTGCAAGCTCTTTCATTGAAATGATATTTTTAATGCTAAAATATAATTATAGTGGTTATCCATGAATTTTCAAATTTACTGTTTTATAAAAAAGCTGAAAAAATTGTTAAGCACATTATTATTCTTTGATAAAGATGCCGAATAACTTATTTACTCTCATTCCTGAACATAAAAATTAGTTTTAGTAAGTGAATGCGAGAATGCAAGCTGTTATCAAGGCCATACAAAATATAAAATTTTTTGTTTTTTATGTGTGAATAAGGACTGAGTTGTTTCAGTTTGTAATTTGCCAAAGAAATAGCAATGTGATTTTTAGTTTCACACAAGCATTTGACAAATTTCTAAAATATTTGTGTTCTCTCATTTTTATGACAGGTGGTCTTAGCGAAAGTTCAGTCAGGAAGACTCTCTCGCACGTCAAATCTGTTTATTTTCTTTTTGTTCACTCTCATGCTCACCCATAAACCTCTACAGTCAGTGTCTGGGGCTGTCAATCGAGCAGTCAGCGGGTGCAGCGGCTGATCTCTTCCATCCAACCGCAACACACCTCAGTCGCATCGCTAGCCAATCGTTATGTCGCTGTCTTTTTAAAATATGTGAATTCTCTCTGCTCTAGTTGGTTCATGCTGTCGTTCGCTGACCCTCCTCCTCCCCAACGCCGCCCTGCTCCATCAGACCCTCCGTCCTGCCGCTCCAGCTCCACCAGCCTTCAGCCACCAGTGTCTGGACTCTTCGGGGGATTATCCTGCTGCTGCTCTGAGCCGCGCTCCTGCTCTACGAGTCTCCCGATGAGCGCCAAAGACTGTCTGATTTAAGCCTGTTAATTCTGACTGCTGTCTTCCTGCTGTCCTGATCCTCTCATCCCTGATATACCATCAATTTATTATCCAGCCAGCGGAGGAAGGGCTTCCCCAGAATAGCCAGGTTCCTCCTGAGATTTCTTCTCAATGAGGAGTTTTTCTCACCACCGTTCCAGGCTTTTTCTCCCAACAGAGTTTTTTTTCCCCTGCTATTCGGGGATGAGGGATTAGTCTGGGCTCTGCCCTTTTCTCTATGTAAAGAGCTATATACTGTAATTAATATTTAATTGAATTGAATTCTACTTATGCTCAGTGCATATGAAAATTCTTCTTGATTTCGCTCAAGTCTCTCTTGATTGAAATAAATTTGTTAAGCGCTGTTTATTTGAATATTTGAGATTTAGGGTTAGGGCTGGGGTAAAGGGTTATGGGTTGGGATTAGTTTTAAACTTACATCAAATTACACTGCCAGAAGCCTCTTTTTCATCATATATTGATATTCGGTCAGATAGCATCACTTAATGAGTGGATGAGACTTGGCTCGTCTGATCTCTTCACACAATGCGGCTGCAGCGACCTGGACCTGTGCTGGTCCATGAACACTTCAAGGGGAAAACTGGTCCCAAACATTATGCCCATCACAGAGACACTGCGAGCCGGTTACAACTGCAGTGGGACCTTCTAATCTGGGCAGTGAGCAGCCAGGAACATTTTAATATGGCTTACAGTGCATTCAGAAAGTGTTCATACCTATTAACATTTTTTTAAACATTAATTATGTTGTGGCTTTATGCTTAAATTTATTTTTTTGTGCCACATCAGTCTACTGTCAATATCGCACTGTCGAAATATAAGTTAAATTGAAGAAATATAAGTTCCAAAAGAGTTATAATCATGCAGTCGAGTCTCATTCCTTCACAAGCTGAGGACTTGACGCAGTGAGGTGCCACGTTTCAGCAGAAACACCACCCCAGCATCCTTCATTGCTGTAGAAGTATTTTCATCAGTTATGGAGACTCGCTGTCACAAAATGGCAGGAGTGAGAGCAAGAGGCCTTCGGGCCTTCATTTGTCGGCATTTGTTAGCATCTGCATGTCTGTCAGGATTAGTGTCACAATAACAGGTTTTCTGCATCGCGGCATAAACCTTTATAGCCTCCTTTTCTTTGCAGTGGAATAAATGATAATGTATTGAAAAAATTGCGTGGGCTCATGCAAAAATAATGACCGACATCAGCGCAGGAAAAGGGAAACATAACAGGGTAAAACACGAAGTGGAAAAACCCTGCACCGAAATGAGAGAGAGTCCAGGGTCAGATTTCATTCACCAGTGAACACTATCAGAGATGCCTAGGCTTACGTCTTAGCCGTGAGTTTCTCCTCTTATTGGCGTCACATTTCTGTGCTGTAGTCAGCAATTATTCAATCAAAGTGCACTGAAGAAATTCACTCGCGGAATTTAAGTCTTTGTGCATCAAGTTAATCAGTTTCACATGCATTACGGTGGATTTCCCCTCTAGTGACACGGAAATTGATTATGACTCGGGAATTCTCAGGCTTGTCTTTACTGAGGAATTGAAAGCAATGGAATTGCATTAAAACGTTTCAAATGGTTTTATTTCATTAAAAGAATTTAAACGATCATCAACCACATGCATTGTTTCCAATCCCTGAGTAAAGAGAAACATGGGAAGTCCGGAGTCATAATCGCTTTCCATGTTACATGTGATGAGCTGCATCTTTACGCAAGTGAAACGGAAACTTCAAAGCTCAAGGATTTTAAATCCGCATAAGAATCTCATTAAGCATTCAATGTATAACTGCGGACTACGGAGAATAAGCCTAATAAATGCATAAGACCTCCGCCGATTGTGTGAGACTTGGCATCTCTGCACTATAGGAAATGGTTGCGATTAAAGAAACGACACAGAATTGGCACATTTCCTGTTGGACACGTACTTGTCAGCAGTTAGCTCATTTAGCGTGGTGAAGTGTCTGCTCTTCCTTTGCAAAAAATGTTTCATTTCAAAAATAGTAGCAGGCCTGCGGTGAAACTTGACATACTAGCAGTTTTCGTAAACACTAAGTCCAGCTTTCAACCAATGCAATTAGCTTTTCATATAAAGGAAATAACCCTTGAGGTATGTATTGTCAACTTTGATCTTAAAATCATTTTCTGTCCAACTCTACAGTCACGGCAGTTGCAAATCAACCTAGCTAGTTGAGTCTGAAACAATGAGCAGGTTACTTATAGAGGTTAGCTGACAATAGCTAACATTACTGTTAGCAGTGTTTATTATTATTATTATTATTATTATCATCATTATTTCTAATAACAATGCAGAACTGGTTTAGCAAAGTTGCCATGTTCAGCATTGGTCAAGAACAACAATATAGAGTAAACTCTTCAGATTTTATCTCTGCAGCCGACTTCAAAGAATTCTGGGCTTCCCAGTGACGCGTCTGGATTGCTTCATTAATATTTGATTGATGTGCACCAATTAGAGCAAACGGTTAAACCTGGGTGTAATGCTTCACTGAGTGGGCCTCCTCTCTCCTCTCGGTTTAAAGCGCACTCTGAGACTTGGCTTCTTGCATGCAGCTGTAAATCTGACAAATCACAGCAGTGGCTCCTTGGAGCGGCGTGTTCATCCACTGAAATCGCCGAAGGACTCGACACTCTGCTGACGCGGCAGGGAGATGCATCGTGCGTCTCGCCACCCGCCCAAACTGTGCTTTTAAAATATTAATTTTTCTATCTGTAATATCTCAGCTCCCTGAAGACAGCAAATCAATTCAGATTGCTGTAAAATGAATAGACAACACCCTGGTCAGGGGGCATTAATTTACTCCAGCCGGTGGGTGATTCTGAATCAGATTTCTGCTCACTGAGCTGAGTCAAACCGGAGGACTCTAAAAAAACGCATCGACCCACTTACCGATGCACGGCTAACAGGAAGACAATTAAATTAATAATTCAATTAAACTGGTAAACTTAAGGGTAAAGACCAGCACTTTTAAAAACCTTCTGTGGAACACATCAAGAAAATCAAAGAATATTTTCCTTTCTTGTGTCTGACAAGGGTGACGCCAGAATGCCATTCCCACGAAAGTCACGAGAAGCACTTCTCAACTCTGTTAGCGTAATTACGTAATTGCGATTACGTACGGTTTGGGCAGTCACACGACTTCTAAACCACTTATTCCTAGAGGACGTTGCAGTGACAAATCGATTATGCAAATGATGTAAGACAATTTGTCGGTCTTCTGCTTTTGACGTCACATATGGGCTACCAGAACTGTGGTGCCAGTTTGTTGGAGACGTGTCCGAAGATCATGGATAGTCCGTCGACTGCATCCCATAACTGTTGCAACATCAGTGATGGACGTTTCCGTATTCAGCATGCCAATGGCACGCTCATGCTGAATGTTTGACAGCCATGGCATTGATAATGAACAAATAATTAACTGTAAAAACTTGTTTTTCCGAGATGTCACTCTAACGTGCTAATGTGAGCTCAGTTGTGCATCTATCATATGGTCATGTGACTAAGAACACGAGAAAACATGATTTTAGCTTAAAGTACGCTTGCACGTGCTAAGTAAATGTGCACTTCGGAGTTGATGTGTGTCATGATGTCTCTGACAATGAATTTACCCCTAGTGATAATAAAAACTCTTTTATTAAAAGTTTCAAGAAAATATTTACAAATTTAAGAGTGTGAAGTTTCTTTTTTGACTCAGTATACTTATAACATTTAGCAGTGGTGTGCAGTCAATCAGAGGCAGTACAACTTCTAAATCAACTTCAAATCACAGGAGGCGCCTCAAATGTCTTCAGTCTCTCCTGTCTGACAGAGGATGTGAGAACATGGCGCCCAGTGAGAACTGATCCTCATCAGTGAGCAGCTGTACATGAGTGAGTATCTGTTCTCGTAAACGGAAGGGCTCTGTCAGGGCCTCACCTTTAAAGGTGCAAAAAAAGGGTTATGCATACCTGACACTGCACAGTAATCCTAATAAATAAGTGTCATGGTTCTGGATGTTTGTGCGTGTGTTTTGGACTTTCTTTGTGGCTCTTGTACCAGGACGATATCGTATTCTTGTTCAATCAAATTCTTTTCCCAGCTGGCTGATTGAACTGGGGCAGCGCTTTCCCGGATTCTATATAAGCCACGCCGCTTTGCTTGAGTGTCTGTTTGTAGCTAAGCACTATAACCGAAGATATCTGTAGTCAGGTTTTGTTTGAGTTGACTTCTAATTACCTCCGCCAAGGAGGTTATGCTTTAGGCAGCGTTTATTTGTTTGTTTGTTTGCTTGTTTGTTTGTTAGTTAGTTAGTTAGCAAGATAACTCATAAAGTAATGCACTGATTTTGATGACATTTTCAGAGAAGGTGGGTATGAAAACAAGGAACAGTTGATCAAATTTTGGCATATCTAGGCCAAAGTACAGCTGAGATGTACGCCAAAGTTCAAGATTTCAAGTCTTTCCAATGGGCTGGATTTCTAATTGCCTTGCTTTTGGGTTTTGCTGCCACCTGGAGGAGGTCTGCGTTCTCTGAGTGCTTTTCGAGTTGGAGTTTCTTCTCCCTTTTTCTATATCTTGCTTCCCTGGTTCGAACTATTATACGTCCTTTGGAAGCGCGAGTACTTTCGTTTGGTCTGAATTATTCTCTGTTCATACTAAGTCCGTGCTTCTCTATTTCTCTCCGGCTATTTCTGGCCTCCGTATTCCACCGGCCATTACAGAACCCTATAGCCAGACATGGAGTCCCCAGCAGCGGCCACGCTAGACAGCATTGTCGCTGACCAGCAGTCTGTCCTTTCTGCATATAGCCAGGGTCTTTCTAGCTTGGACAGTCGACAGGTGGCGCTGACAGAGAGAATTTGCCTTCAGGAGCAGGCTATGCAGACACAGGAAAGTCTTTTAATAAATCTCTCCGTGTGTATTACAGCGTTGTCAGCTCAGATTACGCAAAGTGTTTAACAAGCATGATCAGTACACCTTCCCCGAGAGCCTAAACTCCAGTTACCCCCAAGATATGGGGGCGAGGCAGGAAAATGTCAAGATTTCATTGCTCAAAGTGGAATATTTTTTAAAGCGCAACCCTCACGGTTCTCGAATGAAGAACCACAGGTTTCATTTATTTTATCACTGTTGACCAGCACAGCCCTCACTTGGGTGGGGCCGCTCATTCGAGCTCGATCGGCGGTCGTAAATTCAGTGGAAACTCTCGTGAGAGAACTGATTAATGTTTTTAGTCAGGATGTTTATGGTCAGGACGCAGCTACATGTCTAATGCATTTGAAGCAGGACTCTGAGAGCGTCGCTGATTTTTCAATCTCGTTTCGCTCCTTAGACACAGAGGTAGGTTGGCCAGAAGCACCTCCTATGACAGCGTTTTTACACACTTTAGCTATGGAGGTTAAGGACGCTCTGGCTACATTAGAGCCTTGGGTTTCTTTAGATTCGTTGGTTCATACTGCGGTGCGAGTTGATAATCGCATCTGCGAATGAAACAAGGAGAAATGACTGCTTTGGCTCTTGATAGCAACAAGGTTAATGTTCCATGCAACAGCCATACAGCCCCAACTCCACCCATTAGAATGCCCAGTTCTAGTGAGCCCATGCAAGTGGATGGCTCATATGAGAACTGGGCTCATAAGCCTGTTCACAGACAAATAATTTGTCATAACATAACATAACATGAATGGCGAGAACAGGCCGTTCGGCCCAACTACGCTTGCCAGTTTCTTTATACTATTGTGAATATATCCCTTCAGATACTCAATGACTCAATGGTATCTAGCTTTAGGTCAAGCCTGCTCTTGAAAACCCCCCAAGGTCTCTGCCTCAACAATATGTTCAGGCAAGCTATTCCACATTGAAATTACTCTTTAGGTGAAAAAATATTTCCAAATATCAGTGCTAAATTTACCTTTGGTCAACTTCCATTTGTGACCCCGAGTTCTACCCACAACACTTTGTCGAAGGAATCCTACATAATTCACTTTGTTAATCCCCTATCCCTTAATCCCTTAACATACTTAAAGACCTCAATAAAATCAACCCTTAGTCTCCTTTTCCGAAGACTAAAGAGCTTAAGGATCTTCAGCCTCTTCCCATAGCTTTCATCTTTTATACCTGGAATTAGCTTAGTGGCTCTTCTCTGAACTTTCTCTAGAGCCTCTATAGCTTTCTTAAAGTATGGTCCCGCGAACTGTACAAAATACTCCAGATGTGGTCTGACGAATGTGTTGCACAAAAGAAGCATCACCTCCTTAGATTTTTACTCAATACTTTTGGCAATGTATCCCAGCATCCGATTGGCTTTTTTAACTGCTACTACACAATGGCTAGAACCCGTGAGGGTTTGGTCAACAATCACTCCCTGATCTTTTTTATGTGGAGCACATTCCAGTTTTAAACCTCCTATGAAGTAATCCTGTTTAATGTTTTTATTACCTACATGTACAACTTTACATATCGCTACATTAAATTTCATTTGCCACATTTCTGCCCAATTCTGGATTCTATTCAAATTATCCTGAATCACTTTAGTGGACTCCAAACTATTTGCCAAACCCCCCCAATTTAGTATCATCTGCAAATTTAACCAATCTGCTTTCAATATTCCTATCAAGGTCATTAATGTAGATGAGGAACAGCAGGGGTCCCAACACTGATCCCTGGGGGACACCACTTCCCACCATACCTAGCTCAGATGAGATACCAGTGACCACCACTCTTTGTGTTCTGTCCTGTAAACAGTTTTGAATCCACTCCAGAATACCTCCTGTAACTCCAATGGAGCTCATTTTAAAAATTAGTCTCTTGTGTGGTACTGTATCAAATGCTTTCTGATAATCCAAGTATTTATGATGTCATAAGCCCTGCTCTGGTCATAAATCTTGGTGGCCTCTTCAAAAAATTACAGAGGGTTTGTCAGGCATGACCTTCCCTTACGGAAACCATGTTGGCTATCCCTCAAGATACTTTTATGTTCAAGAAGTAAGTCCAGCTCATCTTTTATGATAGATTTCAATATTTTGCACACAATGCAAGTTAAACTGACCGGCCTATAATTTCCTGGCTCTGTACGGTCCCCTTTCTTATATATTGGTGTTATATTGCCCTGTTTCCAATCTGTCTGCAGATGGCAGATAGCGGCTTAAAGATGATCTCACCAACTTCCCTGAGCACTCTAGGATATAAGCCATCAGGACCTGCCGCCTTATCTGCCTTTAGTTTATGCAACTTGTTTAATACTTCGTAATCCCTTACCTCAATTTCCACTAAATAATCCTGAGCATTTAACTTGCCCTCTGGCCAAATAAAGACCCCCTCTGAGGTAAAATTCTCAACAAAGTAACTGTTTAAGGCATCAGCAATATCCTTGTTATCATATAGCAGCGATCCGTTTTTATTCTTTATGCACTTAACCTGCTCTTTAACTTTCCTTTTTCTGCTACAGTACTGAAAGAAGTGCTTAGGGTTAGTTTTTGCCCCCTCTGCAATTTGTCTTTCATACAGTCTTCTAGCATTCCTCAGCTCTTTTTTTACCACAGCCCACATTTTATAGTATTCAGCCTTAGTGTTCTCATTGTTATCCTTTATGTACATCTTATAAAGATTCCTCTTTTCCCTCAAAATCCTACAAATACTTTTAGTCATCCACTGAAGATTCTGCTTTTTCAGCTTACTTTTGGACACCTTTGGAATGAATTTGCATTGTGATTCAAGTAAAACCCCCTTTAGTCTTTCCCACATCTCATTTACGGACTCACAGTGCCAGGAGTGTCTCCCATTTTATTTCACTTACATATGAGCGCATCCTGTAAAAGTTTGCTCGCCTAAAATTGAAAATGTTTGTTTTTGAAGACACCTTTTTAACATCAAAATTAACAGCAGCGTGATCACTAGTCCCCAGTGTCTCCAGTACCTCAACATTGCTAATTCTATCTGGGTCATTACAGAGCACCAAGTCTAAAATTGCCTTCTGGACCAAAAAATTATCATTTATACCATCTAGAAATTTTTCCTCCTCCCTACCCTTTCCTTTCACTATTTCCAAATTGATACCAGGATAATTTAAGTCTCCCATAATAACAGTCCCTCCATCGCTACAAACTTGCGTAATCCTCCAAAAAAGCATTTCCTTGACTGTACTGTCCAAAGCTGGTGGACGATAGCATACTCCTATGTTTAAACCTGTCTCGTGTTTGCCAATGAGCCTGACCTATATATCGTCACAGGATAAGGAATGTTCAATTTCAGGAATTTCCTGCACATTAGTGTTTTCATTCACATAGAGTGCTACGCCCCCTCCTCGCCTATTACATCTATCCTTCCTAAAGGGCTTATAACCTTGTATGTTATATTCAAATCCATCCTCTTTACTAAGCCATGTCTCAGTCATCCCAACTATGTCATAGCCCTCACTGATCATATCAGCCTCAAGCTCTGGAAATGTATTTTTTATGCTTCTTGCATTTAAATAAAAACATTTCAGGTTATTACTAATGCTCTTCCCCCTTGATTTCCCATGCGGCCGGTGCTTCAAGCCCCCCACTACACTTTGTTGCTTAAAAAATATATCATCAATTGTGCATGTAACGCTGTCAGCTTCCATCAGGGCAGTCTGCATTTCCCTATGTATAACACTCACTAACCTCCCTGCCCCCGAAGTCCCTAGTTCAAATAATCCCATGCATCATTGTAGCGAACCGGGACATATCCATCCAAGTTGTCCCAAGCTTAAAGGGAGACCGGAAGTCCCTCTGGCGGTAGGGGGGTTGCTAGAGGGACAGACCCAATCTCCAGTTTGAGCTCTTATTTCAGTAAAGTTGACTGTGGGGAAAAAGAGAACATGAGTTAAAGCCTGTTTGGATTCGGGGCTGTTGATTGGTATGTTTTCTAGCCTACTCCACATCCATAAAACATACCATTCTCATCCGCTCTCTCTCACATTTGCACTCAATTAAAGCTTGGATGGCCGACCGTTGGGAGATGGGTTTATAACTGAGGGCTCTAATTTTTTGACTATGTTTATCCCTTTTGGTGGTCATTCAATTTTTGTTTAAAATTCATTTTTTCTTTATCAGTTCCTTGCTTTGTCCTGTGGTTTTAGGTCATTCTTGGTTGCTTTAGCATGGGCCACAGATCTTTTGGGGCAGACAAAATAACCGAATCATCCAGTGGGGCTCTGACTGTAGGTCTCACTGTAGTGAGATTCTGGCAAGTCGCTCCGAATTTTAACCCATGAGGGAGGCGTTGGGTTCTGAACAACATTGGTGTGCAGGAGCCGCGCTGAAACCTGGTTTACCTCTCCACCTGTCAGATGATTACGCTGATCTTGCGGAGGATTTTGGCGAACAACGGGCTTTGTCGTTGCCTCCACATCGTGTTTACGATAGTGGGATCAAACTACTCCCTGACAAGGTGGTAGCGGTTAGGAATTGGCCTGCCCCTCACAATGTTAAGGAGGTTAAATGATTTTTGGGCTTTTGGAGGTTTATCCGCAATTTTAGCGCTGTGGCCGCCCCCATTGCGCTTTCGAAGAGGAATTCCTCCCCGTCATTTACTTGGTCTCCAGCAGCGGAGTCTGCTTTTCAGGAGTTGAAGAAACGACTTAACTCTGAACCTATTGTCGTTTTGCTCGACCCTTCCCTCCCATTTGTAGTGGAGGTTGACGCTTTGGAGGTTGGGGTGGGTGCCATCTTGTCCCAGCGTCCCCTTTGGGACAATACGTAGCACCCATGCGCCTACTTGTCCCGGTCGTTGTCACCGGTTGAACAGAATTACAGTATTGGTGACCGGGAGTTGTTAGCTGTTAAATTAGCATTAGAAGAGTGGCGCCATTGGTTGGAGGGGCTGAACATCCGTTTGTGGTTTGGATGAATCACAGGAATCTCCAGTGTGTCAGCAGACTAGGCAACGTGATTCCCAGGCGGCGCGGTGGGCATTGTTTTTCAATCGCTTTGACTTCGCGTTAGCTTATTGCCCCGGCTCCAAGAGCATTAAGCCTGGTGCCTTGTCATGGATTTTTGACCGCTTAGGCCGTGATCCCGTTTATTGGCTGGTTGTTCCGGCACCTCAGATTGTGGCTCCCATAGAGTGGGATACTAGTCTGTTGTGCGGGAGGCCTTGCTGTAATGGCTGGAAAGAGTGGAGTTTCAGCTGCCGTGGCAGGCAAAGCTGCATCAAGCAGAGAGCCGGCGCAGCTGAGAGTGATTGGGCTAAATTAGAGCGGAGGCAAGCTCACGTTTCTGAATAAACGAAAGGCTTAAGTTCCAGAAATGAAGCGAGCAACCAGATAGTAAAAGAATTCTCAATAAAAGAGAAAACTAACCAAGGCACCTAACAATAGTGCCAAAACCTAAAGAAGCTAAGCTTCCCAGAAAAAAAGAAAATATAAATAGATAGGTAAACCCCTGACAAGAGATATATCGAGCCGAAGTGAGGAAAGTCATATCAAACACTCCAGCGAAGGAGGCGTGGCGACTTCCGGCTTAAATAGACTCCGGGAAGGACCTCCCAGGAGTAATCAGCCAGCTGGGTAAAAAATCCAATGTGAAAAGAAAACGATATTGTCAGGCACGAGAGTAACAAAGAAAGCAAAAGCACGTTCACAAACCATGACACTTGCAGCCCGACCCTGGTTCTGGTGGGGAGCCGTCTGATGGTACAGAAGGCTGAAGGTTTTTTGAGAATGTCTGGGGCTGTCCCTTGGGGGGGGGGTTCTGTCATGGTTCTGGATGTTTTTGCGTGTGTTTCGAACTTTCTTTGCGCTCTCGTCCCGGGACAAAATCATATTCCTGTTCAATCGAATTCTTTACCCAGCTGGCTGATTGAACTGGGGCGGCGCTCCCCCAGATTCTATATAAGCCGGATATTCGCCACGCCTTTTTGCTAGAGTGTCTGTTTGTAACTACGCACTATAGCCAATGATATCTGTAGTCAGGTTTGGTTTGACTTCCTATCTCCTTATTGTTGGAGTTTCTTCTCCCTTTTTCTATCGCTCTTTGCTCCCGTGGTTTGGACTATTTACATCCTTTGGGAGCGCGAGTACTTGCGTTTGGTCTGTATTTTTCTCTGTGTTTGTACTGTGTCCGTGCTGCTCACGCTCTCTCTGGTCGATGCGCCTGGGCTGCGTATATTACCGGCCATTACAATAACCATGAGAAACTGAAAAAACTCAGCAGCCAACAGCATCTCAGAGCCCAAGTTAAAACAAGAAAAGCAGTTTTTTTTGTGTCAAAACTGAGGAGGGACATTTTTTTATTTATTTAACCCTTATTTAACCAGGGAAGTCCCGTTGAGATTGAAATCACTTTTTCAAGGGAGCCCTGGGGGAGGAGGTGGGGAGGCAGAGGGCAATTTACTCAGCCAATTAGAGCAGGGGATGATTAGGTGGCAGGTCAAAAAAGCCAGGTTGGGACTTTAGCCGACTTTAGACACTGGGGAACCCCCTACTCTTATCGAAGAGTGTCATAGGATCTTTAGTGACCACAGTGAGTCAGGACCTCGGTTTAACTTCTCATCCGAGAGACGGCGTCTCCTTCAGTACAGTGTCCCCATCACTGCACCGGGGATTATTCCACCAGAGGGAAGATCACAGCCTACTGGCCACCAACACCTCTTCCAGCAACAACTGGAACTGGTTTACCCAGGTGGTCTCCCTCACCTGCTTAGCTTCAGCCACACAGCTGGAGCAGATTGAACTGTGGTATGGCTGCTGACATTCCTGGCCAAGAGCTGGTCGGCAACATCAGAAGCTGGCGTGCTAGGATTTCTGGTTGTTTGGGATAGATGTGTTTAGAGTGTGAAATCAGGAAGGATTTCCCAGCAGCTTAACTGCACGAAGAATCAGTCACCTGGTCATCATCTTTGTGCAAAACAGGTAAAGACATTCTGTATCCCGTCTTTCACAGTCGAGTAGATTATCCATGGAACCAGCGAATGAACCTAGTTTGTTAAGCGCAGCGGTCTTTTATGTGCATGTGTGTGCATGCGTGTGTTATCGCACGTATATATGTATCTGACAGTTCCCGTTTGCATCTGAACGTTTAATTGATGGAGGATGGCATTGACAGGACCCAGGGGATGCCAGTGTGATGCAGTTTCTTATTTTTAGAGGATTGAGTCTTAAGAGGTACCCTGTTTATAAACATGCGCGCAACTCCATTTCAGTCATATGTTTTGCCACTACTTCTCATACACAAAGCAAAAACTAAGAGTAAACACAACAGAATAAATTGATGGAAATCACCACTTTCAGGTCAATGCTATGTATGCTGCTGAGCAATGATAACCAATGGATCAAAAATCATCAGCTGACACTTTTCCTGTGGAGTTTTTTTTTAAATTATATTAATTGATTTTATAACAACGCAAATAATGACAACACTACTACAACTAAAACTCGGCTTACAGACTAAAACATATAGACAGGTGACTCAGAAATTATATAGACATAAATGACATTACACATTCCAATCTTATGTAAATCCTCAACTGAGTTTGGTTGCAATGTTCAGACCAATTTGTGTCATAAAAGGCTCCCATATTCTAAAGAAAATGTGTTCCTGTGGAGTTAATGAACCACATCCAATAAAAACGAAGAGAAGGACCAGGCATGGCGATTGTTCCACACTAATGCAAAAGACACACACACACACACACACACACGAACACACACACACAAAAACATCCACAGCTCTGATGAACCTCTGAGGAAACATTGCCCCCTGCTTTCAATTTGACTGCTTCATCGTCGATTTGTTCTTCAGTCTCTTGCGTTGACTCCACAGCGAACTCCTGCCTCCGCCAGCTCCTGTGCTTGGCAGTGCAGTTCATTTTCTGCATGTCAGCTCCGCAGCTGAAGCGGTGACACTCCGGCCCCTTAAACCTACCCAGAGCTGCTGCGCTCTCGACCGTGAGATTCCCATTACAACAGAGGGCTACAGTCTGATCGCCTCTCATCACTCCATTCTGCACTTGACGCCTGTGGAGTCCTGCCCCAGGAAGCATTGGAACAATGACCACTAAAGGCACGTCTGCTGTGGGTATACACTGCAATACTCACATTCACAGGTAATAATCACTAAAGGCACGTCTGCTGTGGGAACACACTGCGATACATTCACAGGTAATGACCACTAAAGGCACATCTGCTGTGGGTATACACTGCAATACTCACATTCACAGGTAATAATCACTAAAGGCACGTCTGCTGTGGGAACACACTGCGATACATTCACAGGTAATGACCACTAAAGGCACATCTGCTGTGGGTATACACTGCAATACTCACATTCACAGGTAATAATCACTAAAGGCACGTCTGCTGTGAGTATACACTGCAATACTCACATACACAGATAATGACCACTAAAGGCACGTCTGCTGTGGGTATACACTGCAATATTCACACTCACAGGTAATGACCACTAAAGGCACATCTGCTGTGGGTATACACTGCAATACTCACATTCACAGGTAATAATCACTAAAGGCACGTCTGCTGTGGGAACACACTGCGATACATTCACAGGTAATGACCACTAAAGGCACATCTGCTGTGGGTATACACTGCAATACTCACATTCACAGGTAATAATCACTAAAGGCACGTCTGCTGTGGGTATACACTGCAATACTCACATACACAGATAATGACCACTAAAGGCACGTCTGCTGTGGGTATACACTGCAATATTCACACTCACAGGTAATGACCAGTAAAGGCACGTCTGCTGTGGGTATACACTGCAATACTCACATTCACAGGTAATAATCACTAAAGGCACGTCTGCTGTGGGAATACACTGCGATACATTCACAGGTAATGACCACTAAAGGCACATCTGCTGTGAGTATACACTGCAATACTCACATTCACAGGTAATAATCACTAAAGGCACGTCTGCTGTGGGTATACACTGCAATACTCACATACACAGATAATGACCACTAAAGGCACGTCTGCTGTGGGTATACACTGCAATATTCACACTCACAGGTAATGACCAGTAAAGGCACGTCTGCTGTGGGTATACACTGCAATACTCACATTCACAGGTAATAATCACTAAAGGCACGTCTGCTGTGGGAATACACTGCGATACATTCACAGGTAATGACCACTAAAGGCACATCTGCTGTGGGTATACACTGCAATACTCACATTCACAGGTAATAATCACTAAAGGCACGTCTGCTGTGGGTATACACTGCAATACTCACATACACAGATAATGACCACTAAAGGCACATCTGCTGTGGGTATACACTGCAATACTCACATTCACAGGTAATAATCACTAAAGGCACGTCTGCTGTGGGTATACACTGCGATACATTCACAGGTAATGACCACTAAAGGCACATCTGCTGTGAGTATACACTGCAATACTCACATTCACAGGTAATAATCACTAAAGGCACGTCTGCTGTGGGTATACACTGCAATACTCACATACACAGATAATGACCACTAAAGGCACATCTGCTGTGGGTATACACTGCAATACTCACATTCACAGGTAATAATCACTAAAGGCACGTCTGCTGTGGGTATACACTGCAATACTCACATTCACAGGTAATGACCACTAAAGGCACGTCTGCTGTGGGTATACACTGCGATACATTCACAGGTAATGACCACTAAAGGCACGTCTGCTGTGGGTATACACTGCAATACTCACATTCACAGGTAATGATCACTAAAGGCACATCTGCTGTGAGTATACACTGCAATACTCACATTCACAGGTAATAATCACTAAAGGCACGTCTGCTGTGGGTATACACTGCAATACTCACATACACAGGTAATAATCACTAAAGGCACGTCTGCTGTGGGTATACACTGCAATATTCACACTCACAGGTAATGACCACTAAAGGCACATCTGCTGTGGGAATACACTGCGATACATTCACAGATAATGACCACTAAAGGCACGTCTGCTGTGGGTATACACTGCAATACTCACATTCACAGGTAATAATCACTAAAGGCACGTCTGCTGTGGGTATACACTGCAATACTCACATTCACAGGTAATGACCACTAAAGGCACGTCTGCTGTGGGTATACACTGCAATACTCACATTCACAGGTAATAATCACTAAAGGCACATCTGCTGTGGGTATACACTGCAATACTCACATTCACAGGTAATAATCACTAAAGGCACATCTGCTGTGGGTATACACTGCAATACTCACATTCACAGGTAATAATCACTAAAGGCACATCTGCTGTGGGTATACACTGTAATACTCACACTGACAGGTAATGACCACTAAAGGCACATCTGCTGTGGGTATACACTGCAATACTCACACTGACAGGTAATGACCACTATCGGCACGTCTGCTGTGGGTTTGTGGGTACGCTGTGGCGTTTTAGCAGGCAAAATCTGTCATGGTTTTTGGAGGCTGGCGAGCTTTCTTTCTTACTCTCATCCGGGACGATATCCTTTGGCCCACAATTGGATTCTTTGGCCAGCTGGCATCAATTGGGGGCGGAGCCCAGACTCTTTTTAAACCCAAGCTCCACCTCGCCACCTTTGCCAGAGTGTCAGTGTTACGATTGCTCTGTAGCCCGCAAGATCTCTAGCTAGAGAAGTGTTGAGTTATAACAAAACTGGTGGTAATGTGTGGAAAGTTTTCGTTAGTAAAGGTAATCTTTCTCTTCCCTTTCCTCTCTCTGTGCACCGCTGGTGTTTTGTCTTTTTATCTCGGTTTCCAAGATTTTTCCTTTGTTTCATACTGTCCAGCTCACGCTGCTTCCTTATTTCACTGGGACTACATTTATGTCCTTTGGAAGCGTGAGTCTCTCTCTTCTCTTTCGTCTCTCTTACAGTCCTGTTCTTCCTTTCGTTCCGGCCTCTGCATTTGGCGTCTCGAAACACCAGCCATCACAAAGTCAGCAGTTTTAGTGATCGGTTAGAATGAAAACCTGCTCAGGTTCAACCCTGCATAGTACATCATCACACCCTTACTGGTACTTATTGAAAAGACCTGCCAGGTAAGAGTTGAATAAGGTCAGACATTTAATAAAATTAGCAGATGATGTTCTGTTACAACCCTTTAAAAAAAAAAAAATATATATATATATATATATATATATATATATATATATATATGGCTCAAAGGGGTGCAACATATAAAAGGGGACACTCCAACAAGATACTGAATAATAAGACTAATTTATTTAAAGCAAGGCAACAAAAAATTAAGACAAAGTAACAACTTACGCAGGATGGGGACCCCAGCCAAAATAAATAAAAGAAGGGGAATCGCTGGGCCAACCACGCAATGGGCCGTCTCACCCAGCTATCCCCTCTAAACTATCAAAATCAGAAAAAAAAAAAAACTAAACCTAGAAAAGCAAAAACCGAACACTAAACTACTGGAAATCCCCAACCTAAACTAAAATAACAAACAAAGTAACACAACAAAAGCTCACTTAAATAATAAAGAAAAAATAAAAGGTGTGCTCCTGGGTACAGCTCAGCCCCAGGTGAGTGAGAGACTGAGGCCTCCAATCCAACCTTTTAAAGTGGAGACCTCGTCAATTCCAGGTGTCTAAAGAGGGGAAAGATTAGAGGGGAGAGAGGGCACTGCCCAAATATGGGCACTGCCCTCTTCAGGGCCCACATGTAACATGTTCGTATCTGAGTTACTGCTCTGTAGTACAAGTCTGATTCGGCTGTTTTTGATCAGTTATCTGTTCTTTAGCAGGTAGTTATTTTATGAAACTCAGTTAAAAGTTAAGCAGAGATACTGCAGCACTATTTCTGCTCGAGTCTCTGGGTACGAGAGACATCCATTACTAAGCAGGATGCATTGTGATATTAGAATGATAAACTGTGACAAAGTGTATTTTGGAAAATGCATCATCTCTCCCACACATGGGACATCCCAGAATAGAGCAACTGGGAGAAAATTAGACGCTGTGGGTTTTCCTGTGCGGCACAGGGAGACTCAGCGCGATTTAGCCGACGTGTCGACCACAGCAGCGCAACGCAGGGCCTCATGGGACACACCTTCAGCACCCGGTATAAATACACAAAGCCCATCATTTCTAATGTACTACAAAAGGCTGATGTTCTGTAAACAAACTGCAGATAAACTCACCGCACATCATGTGTTTCACGCCAACAGTAGCCCTGCTAAAGGAACACACAAGAGCTGTATTGTCTTTTCTTCTAAGCATTTTTGAATCCTAGAAATTTGACAGCCACAGCCCGTTCCTAACAAGACTCCAGGGACCGGTGGGATGAGGAAAGTAGCCAAGGAAAACTCCACCTCCCTCAGAGCGAAGCTCAAAAATTCACTTGAAAATAAACAGTCAGAGCTGACAGTGTGAGAAGTGACAGGTACTGTAAGGTTAGAACAATAATCTGCCTCAGTGCTGAACAGCAGGAGCGATCAGAGCCTGTGGCAGCAGCACATTCAGGGTTAACCTCTGAAACCACACCAGCCTGTAAATACAGCAAACAGCACTTTCTGAGTCGTGACCTTCATGACTGTACTCTACATAAAACCTCTCATTGTTACCATTATATTTATGTTTAATATCCCCTCAGTACTGAAGCAGCAGAAACTGTTTGCTGTTATGTTGATGCATGATGTACGTGAAATAAAGTTACCACGGAAAATAACAAATAAATAAACAGGAAAAAAAGATTTTACAGGGAAGTTGTAATTCTGTTATTTCAGAGCCCAGCTTACACTGCACAGACTGAGCCCAAACTGCTCCCATCATTTCTCATCTCTGTCTCCGCCGACAGCCAATCGGTTTCTTCACAAGAAGCACAAACTCCGGCCAAGATTCTGCCAAATATGCAGATGCCAGTGTCTTATGCCCATCTTCATTTTTTGCTGCAAAAGCTGTTTTTTGATGAGATGTAAAAGGCAGAGGACCGATGGGCAGGGTTTCCTGCTAACTCTGTCCTGGGGGAAAATGGCTGAATTTAATACGATGAATCACATGCCTTGGGCGGACATTTTAGAAACATATCTGTCAGAGGTCATCTTATAGACAGGAGTGAGTACTTTGCCATCCTGAGCTCCGATATGACAGGTTTAGAAATCCCTCTCCCTATATTGTGCTGATTCTGAACATCTTATGGACCATTATTCATCTTGGAGATTTTTTCAGTCCCCAAATTAAACTGCATTGTTTTCAATCAAATGGAGTCAGATTAGTTTCCTTTAAATCTGTTTGACCAAATTGTTTTCAGTAAATGAAATACACAGTTGGACACTTCCTGGTCTGGGCTGTTTTTTTGAGATTTAAGGTGGGCCTCTTTTCCACTGATGTTATTGGATACACTGACATTCCATTGCAGTGACTCTCAGCAGGAATATGTGCTTTAGATAATCAGTGAACAGGTGGAATTTGATGCAGTCATTACACATGTACAGTACATTGTTCAGTCTTCTCCACCCCCAGCTCTCCTGCATTTTAAGGATCTCTAAGCAAAGTCTTGATTGACATCACCCCGAAGAGACCAGTATTTCCCACTTCATACGACAGGGCATTGATTTGGGCAGTAATGGTGACAGTGACAACAGTGTTCAAGGTCCTGATTTTGGCTGTTAAGATGCTTGCATTCAGGCATTGTTTTGCATTGAGTTTTACAACATCATCAATGCATGGCAACCACCTAATGACACAAGCTGCATTTCACTCGCTGATAAACCCTACCTGATAAATCTGTGCTTACAGAACACTGAAATATGGGGCGGCTGGGCACTGGAAGGTTGATAAAATGGGATAAGTGAGTGATTTGGTGAATTATTCTTAAACTGAAAGATGAAGAATTTTGTTGCATTGTGCCAGGCCCATAGATTCAGATCATTACCTCAATTCCAATTTGAGGTACAGGGACTGATTAGTCATCTCCTGCAGCACGAGGTGCACGTTGGTTGAGAGTTGGATCTAGTGGATGTAGTTCTACTTCATGAATAAATGGCCATCCACACCAAGAAGTACAACTGTAATTTATAACAACATTAGCTTTCATATCAATGCGTATACACATCCAAAAACATGATGAGGGCCTTCCTATTGTTTTGGTGTGGACTGCACTACCCACTTTAGTTTTAATGATTTATCAAGAAAAAACCTACATTCCAGTGGGCTGCGCCGAGGGATGACCCTTAGTGTGCAGTTGGGGAGCAGGGCCAGGTTTTTTCGAGCTGATTGTACAGGTGATTATTTTCTCGGAACACGCTGTGAGAAATCAGAATCGTTTGATGAGAGGTAAATGCTGGGTGTTCAGAAAGTGAGGCTTTCTCCCCTCGACCTCTCCAGCTGTTCGCAAAGCTGAGAGCTTTGAAACCTGAGGGCCAAGCCGAGTTTGTGGACCTGATGCCCAGAAATGCACTGGAACTAATATGTAGCAGCAGGGGTCAGAATGACGGCCCAGTTTAAAAGCAGAGGAGTCTGCAGGGCACTCAGCGCTGTCATCACCGAGCGGCGAGAAACACTGTCAGGGTGGAGGGAAGTGATTTACCTTCACTGCAGCCTGTAATATTATTCCCATTACTGACATTATTATCATCACAGACACTATGATAGACTCCCTGCATGAATCCAATACAGAAAAACTTCTGATTCAGTTCCTCCCAACGTCGAGTAAACGGCGTACCTCTTGGAGCAAGAAACATGCTGCCAACGAGACCTCGCGAATCCCCTTGGGCGTTCCCAGGACTCCCGTCACGCATTTCTGCTGTGTTTCCGTCCACACTGGGCTCACTGGCCTCAGCTGCTGCTAACAGCTCCGGATCAAACCCCAGTTTCTATGGGTGTCGTGCGAGTGTCTGATTTCACTTGAGTCTCTCCTGGTTGAAATGTAGTTGTACCCTGGCCTGGATAAACTCATGATTCATTGATCCTGCAGAGCAGTAGGGCTGGGAACACACTGCAGGCAGGGGCTGTGCAGGATAGTTGGCTTCACAGTGCTGTGAAAAAGTATTTGCCCCCTTCCCGATTTCTTTCTTTTTTTTTTTTGCATATTTGTCACACTCAAATGTTTCAGATCATCAAAAAATTTTTAATATTAGACACGTAATTAATATAAACCTCAACCTTTTTTGAAAAAATATGAGTAAATGGTCATAAACTGTAGGTAGTCATAAACTACAACTAGGCTACTTTTAGAATTTGAAATAACAAAATAACAAACAACCACAGCATAATTATTTTAAGTGTAACTGTTTTCTAGCACCTTGACTGTGTAATTATGTTCAGTGAAACAGGTTTATTTTTTAATATTAAACAACATTGCTATTTATGCATTTTCCTGACACCGACAGAAACTTACTTGCATACAGCCAATCAGCAACCTTGTGCCGGACCGCTGAAGAGTGTCTCGAGACAGTTACATTTTCCTCTCTTCACTGGCCTCGCACTTTTAAGTTAAAAGACGTTAACTGAGATCACGTCAGCTTATTATGGAGAATATGAATGCTCTGAACAGATGATTTTTCTCGCCTAGCTGGAAACATTAAAAACGATTGGCAGGTTTGGAAACAGCCACCGTAATTTTCCAATTAAGGACACGAAAATTTAATAATTCAAAACCTCTTTTAAAGTATAAAATCATTAGGCTGTATCACACCCCTCAGACGCCTGAGTATGGCCGTCTACTTAAAAATATGTTTCAATGATGCAGAAAGAAAGCACCATAATCAACCTATATTAACAGCCGACAGCGAAGTACGAAAAAAAATTCATGAACACCACTTGCAAACCTGCCGATATGATTGTAACGTTCAGTTGCTAGGCTAGATAAAAATAATCTGTTGGCCCACAGGGCATTCATATTATCGAGAATGAGATGACGCCATCTCGGTTATTTCTGCTTTGTATTCATCAGATTTTGTTCGGTGTCACTTACCATTTTATTATCAATATGCCAGATCAGTGCAGGATAAAAATCGGCGAGTTGGGTATCGCGAGACTACATTGATTGTAACCAGCTCATTTTACCAGCTTCATATATTTGAACAACTACATTCATAACAAATTATTAATGAAAATAGCAGGCTAGATGAATGATTTGGCGAACAGTTATGTTGACAGTAAGGCAGGTATTTACGATGTAATCGCAGAATTCTGGGCAGCGAATGGACTGTATGCAAATAATTTTCTGTTGGTGTTCGGAACTCCAGTGGGGGGGAAAAAATTCGCTTCCCGCACCCCGCGCCCCCCACTTTAAGAACTACTGAGTCAAAGTCAGTTTTCATGATTCACAATAAGAAAAAAATGGCATCCATGGGAGGGTTCCAAGGTGAAAACTGCTGCTGACAAAAAAGAACACAAAGACTGGTCTCACATTTACTAAAAAGCATCCTGACGATCCCCAAGACTTTTGGGAAAATATTCTGTGGACTGACGAGACAAAAGTTGAACATTTGGGAAGGTGTGTGTCCCATTACATCTGGCGTAAAACTAACACAGCATTTCATGAAAAGAACATCATACCAACAGTCGAACATGGTGGTGGTAGTGTGATGGTCTGGGGCTGCTTTGCTGCTTCAGGACCTGGACGACTTGCCGTATTTGATGGAACCGTAAATTCTGCTCTCTACCAGAAAATCCTGAATTTCTGAAACAGTGGAGGATGTCTGACCCTCAGATTGTGACTCAAGCTCAGGCGCACCTGGGTTATGCAGCAGGACAAGACACCAGTAAGTCTACCTCTGAATGGCCTAAAAAAACAAAATGAAAGTTTTAGAGTGGTCTAGTCAAAGTCTGACGAGCCAAATGAAGCACTGTTTGGATGGATACGTAGACTGTGAAATAATGCAATGAGCTGAGACAACACTACTTTATTTATTGACAAGTTCTTAGAGTGTGACATATTTTGTTGAGAAAATTGTTCAGCCTTTTCAATTCCGCCCATGTGTCATTCATTGTACTAACGATCTCCCGTTGCGATTCCAGCACGGCTCTTGTGAGAGTGCGGCCAGTCTGGCATCCCTCAGCTGTTGAGACCCGGGGCGCCGTGCGCCTCTGAGATTGCACGCTCAGCCGCTGTGGAGTCACCTGCCTCCAGTCCATGGCACCTCAACCTCACAGTCGGTAAAATTATCATTTTTAGCAGCTTTTCCTGTTAGAGTTGCCATCGTTGATTGGATGACTGGTGAAAGCATGGGCTGTATTTATACTAATTTTCATCGTAATTAATGGGAGGAGGCGGGCCAAGTGCAGCTGCGCTGAATTCCATTAGGATGTATAAAGGAAAGGTGCGCGGGAACAGGCGTGCGCTCAGTTTCATACATGTGAAATTTTATGAGTGCACACACTTGCCCAATTTAGTGCGCACGTCTTCTGTCAGTATGAAAGCTGGGCAGTCCTTTATGCGTTAGGCCCCTGGTCACATACTTTTGACTTAGATCATTTTAGCAACTTTAAAAACAAATTGATAAACTTGCAAAAGTTAGTGAAGCAAAGAAGAATTCAAATTAAAATGCAGTTAATAAAGTTGCAGGTGATGAGGAGCTGGAGTTAGACTCACTGAATGTGACCTGCCAGGATCACACTAGGGATGACTGTGCAGGGGACACTATGCCAAATTTTCATCTCAGAAATATGAGAAAAAACCCAAGCAAAGACATATTAATGATGCACAAGCAATTTTTTGCCCCTGCAAACTTTGTCACAATCACTCCCCATTCCCTGTATTTCTGCGTCTGAATTGTGTTTTGGATGTTTGTGGGCGTGGCAACAGACAGGGCTCCATCTAAACTTGACTCAGTGTAGGAATTAAATTTCAGCACCCATTGAAAAACAAACATAGAACTGTACATTATGTAAGGGATAATTAATGAGAAGGTGTGCATTCCGCCGTTTTTAATGCAGAACGCAAAGTGCATTAAAACTGTGGAATGCTGACCTTCGAGTTGATTATCCCGCTTGTACCATGGTCATTTGCTAGAAATATCAAATCGCAGCATTCAGAAATTTTTGGTGAAAGTTGAGCACAAAAAAAAAAAAGAGCTGGTAATGAATTAACAGGCGCCGCGCCTTCTCATACCCAACAGCCTACTATAGGCCAAGTTAAATTGAACCAGCTATCTTAGTTAATCATACGTTCATGGAGAAATAATTTTTTTGCACACGCTTACATCCGTTAATCAGCTGATTTGATAACGGATATCAGCTGAAATGGAGATTATGCATAACGCAACATTATATGCGATTATGCAGACTGTAGCTAACTTGCTACCCACAATTACAATGAACTAATGACGGTTTCCGCTGTGAGCGAGCTGAAGTCTGCTGGCATAAGCGAACCGTTAGCGGTTGCTGACACATGAAGTGGACACGTTAGCTTCCTTTGTAACCGAACACAATTACAATCGTTTAATGAATAAAGCCTGATTACTTCGCTGCTATAATATTTCCAGTCATTTTCGCTTGAGTACCTATAGTTAACCGCCCCGCAGGATGCAACATATATGACACCGCTAAATTTACTGAGATAAATGAGCCGCTAGGTTTCCGTTGTACCCAGCCGAATACCAGGTCTAACGTTGCTAGGGTTACAAGTTGGCTGGTGGATGAATTTTGATTGGTGAAACGACCGTAGCTGAACTACCTGTGCGGTTCCACGGTTTTAATGCATACCTGCCAGCCAATCAGAAAAAGTATTCACCCAGAGCATGGTATCGCTAATCTCACGTATTCATCCAGCTGTTGACGTGAGATACAAACAGTGAGATGTCCAGAGCCGTCGGGATGGACAGGCCTTCTACGCAGCGGCAGAATTCCAGCGATGGCATCAGAGACATGCAGGACTTCATCTCGAGAGGCAGCCGTTGTCTGCAACAGAGGTGGTTCCGGAGCGAGACGGACGGGGACGAGAACGACGGAGCCCGTAATGCTGTAATGGCCAATCATTTGCTCTTTCCTCAGGTGGAAAAGTGGGGTCACGGCCTGGCGTCCATCTCTTGTCCTGCTGATTTGTTCCTGTCACAGAAGCAATGAATTGCACGTGCAGATAGAAATAGCCTGAGCAAAATCCAAAACACCTTTTTTTCCCTCTTCCTTCAATTTTTTTGGCTTTTGCAGACTATGGAATTCAACTTCGAAACACCAGCGAGGCAGGTGCTGTGTAATTATTTATGTGCATATCAATGGATTGCGCTTAATTTGTCAAAGCTCTGTGTGTTCGAATGTTGATTGCATGTTGAAGTTGATTTCATAATTGCAGGAGGAAAATAAGATCTCTCTTAGAAAGTACATTTCTGTCCATCTATTTGCACTGAGTCCTGATTCTTAATTTTATTCTGTTTACACTGATCACTTGTTTGGATGATCAAGATCATGTGGACAATCATAATTATTTTAATGAATAGCTTTCACAGTTGAACTAAGGTCTCGCGAATAAGCAACAAGCACGAACAGGAAACATTTTTCAATTATGCCAATAATTCCCTGGAACAACACACTGCTTCGCAGCTTCAGTACTTCATTTTGGTCAGTTGGGGAGGTTTTTTCTTTGCATCAGAGTTACATAACGGCATTACAGAGTTATTATAGGATTACACAGTGGATTATGTATATACATTTTTGGACCTAAGCAGTGAAGAATAAATTTCTTAAAGTTGTCATTGCTGGTTCTCTTTGATTTTCAAATTATAACAGTGTGTGTGTGTGTGTGTGTGTGCACGTCTGAGTGTGTGTGTGTGCGCGCGCGTGTGTGTGTGTGTGCGCTTACCTCAGACATACTGCTAGCTGCTATTCAGGATCAATTGGATCTCAGAAATTGGTGGTCTCCTCTTTAATATTTGGTTCCAGCATTGCTAGCAGCGTATCAAACTGGACCACTGACATGCTGAAATAGACCTGGAAACGGTCGGGATGATTCTGTTGGTCCTTTAGAAGCAGGTTAAACTCCCCTTGCTCCGGGTGCGGTAGGATGGAGGTATGGATGGACCCAATATTTTATTTTTCTTTTCTGAAGAAGTGACAGGAGCACAAAATCATCCTCACTGCTCAATGACTAAATTTTGTCTTGTAGTGCGAATTTTGGCAACGAATAGAATAAAAACGCAACGGACTCAGTCTGCATGGTTTCTGTGCATTACAATTTTTATTGGATGACGGATTTAAAAAAAAATGCAAACAAAAGAAATGGACTTGGTGTGCAAAGGCTTTTATTGTGATGTGTTAAATGCTGATATAAAGAAAACTATTCATAAACAACAGCTATGTGTGGTATTACTGTCACAAGCTCATACAAGAACCCTACATCTGTCAAATCAACATACAGTGATCTTTTTTTCTCAGCTCTCATTGGTTTATTCCTCAATTATTTTGAAAGAGAATTTGTTTTAAATTGATAAAATAACAGAGAGGAGAGAGAGAGAGAAGGAGAGAGAGAAGGAGAGAGGGGGAGAGAGAAAGAGAGAGGGAGGCGAAATTAACAGCTCAAGTAAAATCACAGTGATTTGATCAGAAATTTCTGATCAAGGGCAACAACAAAGAGTCAGGCTCACATTGTGTTAAAATCCTTTCACAAAAAAGAGCGTTTCAGAAACCTGTGGCTGTGGAAAAAAACAAAGAGTAGATTTCAGCTAAGAGGTATATTAAAATTATTCATTATAATATTTATAAATAAAAATGAAAAGCTTCTTCTGGATTATTGGTTTGAATTAAAAGTTTCCTCATTTGCAGAATTTAAACAATAATGTTTTAATAACATGAGTGATAATGTTCCATTAAGTAATTAATGGGTTTGGGAACAGTTTGAGAAATGCGTCAAATTAGTCAGATATTGAACGAGAGTAGAAGGGTCAGATTAGATATACTAGAAATATTAGATAATAGAAATATTAATTATTATTTTTATAAATAAAAAATGAAAGCAACTCTGGATTATTGGATTGAAAAAAATAAAGTTTCCTCTGTAGCAGTATTTAAACACTACTATTTTAATAACATGAGTGATAATGTTCGTTTAAGCAATAAATAGGTTTGGGAACAGTTGGACAAATGGGTGTATCTTTTAAAGCATTAATAAATTGATCAGAAAGGGTGGGAAATGATGATAAATAAAACTAAGCTGTGTAATATTTTCACTGGGAGCTTTAAAATTCCCCTCCTTCATTTTTCTTAATCAGTGTGCAGATATCCTCCCATTACTGCTTCATTAGGTTCTTTGTTGAGCATTCAGTGTGTGAAAGTGATGACAGAGGGACAGGGTATTGAAGAGATTGAAGGACATAATAAATCAACACAAACAGTGGCATTTTCTTTCAGATCAATCCCACAAAGACCACTGTCAAATCCTCAAAGAATTCCTTGGGTGAGCTTCACAATTCACTATAAACTCATAATCTCAGGTCTTCAGAAACAGTGACTAAACAACTTCATTTTTCACGCTACATAACGAAGCCGATGTTTCCACGGTGCAGCACAATGGTAACAAGGTTCCTCCACCTCCATCCACCTTATTTAGCCTCATTCAAACTTCCTAAGCCTAAAATGAGCAAAAACAAGATCCCCTATCCGGTAATTAAGAGTCAATACACCTACATTACAGCCTCATTCGTCTGCCTAATACTGACTTCCAAATCCGAAGGCTTTGCTTTTTATTCTCAAATGGGTGTTCCTTCCAGACACAGACACTCCAGACTCAGTTCACACTCAGTCTATTAGACAGACTGAGTCCTCTCTGTACTGTCACTTTCCATGGAAACATTGGAAATATATAATATAATGTTACATAATACTTATTTGGGTAGCTGAAAAAAAACAGCCCATCTCCCTTGGAAGGTTTGAAACTCTGGCTGCACCAGGGTGAGTCTTGACATTGATGAGCTGAGAGCTGATGAGTAGGAGAACAGGAGAGGTGTGAATATCAGTCCCAAATCAAGTATGAAGGAAAAAAATTCAGAAAATGTGTGATAAGCCACTTCCTGGCTTTCAACAAATGTTTAAAATCTGATGATGACTGCACCTGACTAAAAAAAGTCGGCTCAGGGGCAATTTAGGGTTAATGATTAGTTTTGCGACAATTTGCGAAAGTGAGTTGAAGTAAAGGAGATATTGTTACACAGGTAAGTTATCTCTGTTACAGCCATAACAAAACCTCTAGAAAAGCACTAGTCCTTCAAAAGCAAAGATGGTTCCAGACTCAACAATTTTGCAGTAGATGGGTCAGCAATCATTTTGAGGACACTGGTAGGAGTGTTCCTATGGAGCATGTCTTTCTAAAGCCAGAGCCTTAGTCAGGAACGCTGGTAGGAGTGTTCCTGTAAGCATGTCTTTCTTAAACTAGAGCCTTCGTCAGGGACACTGGCAGGAGTGTTCCCACAGAGCATGTCTTTCTAAAGCTAGAGCCTTGGTCAGGGACGCTGGTAGGAGTGTTCCTATAGAGCATGTCTTTCTAAAGCCAGAGCCTTGGTCAGGGACACTGGCAGGAGTGTTCCCATAGAGCATGTCTTTCTAAAGCCAGAGCCTTGGTCTGGGACACTGGTAGGAGTGTTCCTATAGAGCATGTCTTTCTAAAGCCAGAGCCTTGGTCAGGGACACTGGCAGGAGTGTTCCCATAGAGCATGTCTTTCTAAAGCCAGAGCTTTGGTCAGAAACGCTGGTAGGAGTGTTCCCATAGAGCATGTCTTTCTAAAGCCTGAGCCTTAGTCAGGGACACTGGCTGGACTGTTCCCATAGAGCTTGTCTTTCTAAAGCCAGAGCCTTAGTCAGGGACGCTGGTAGGAGTGTTCCCATAGAGCATGTCTTTCTAAAGCTAGAGCCTTGGTCAGGAACACTGGCAGGAGTGTTCCCATAGAGCATGTCTTTCTAAAGCCAGAGCCTTGGTCAGGGACCCTGGCAGGAGTGTTCCCATAGAGCATGTCTTTCTAAAGCCAGACCCTTAGTCAGGGACACTGGCAGGTGTGTTCCCATAGAGCATGTCTTTCTAAAGCCAGAGTCCTGGTCAGGGACACTGGTAGGAGTGTTCCTATAGAGTATGTCTTTCTAAAGCCAGAGCTTTGGTCAGGAACGCTGGTAGGAGTGTTCCAGTAGAGCATGTCTTTCTAAAGCCAGAGCCTTCGTCAGGGACACTGGCAGGAGTGTTCCCATAGAGCATGTCTTTCTAAAGCCAGAGCCTTGGTCAGGAACGCTGGTAGGAGTGTTCCTGTAGAGCATGTCTTTCTAAAGCCAGAGCCTTCGTCAGGGACACTGGTAGGAGTGTTCCTATAGAGCATGTCTTTCTAAAGCCAGAGCCTTGGTCAGGGACACTGGCAGGAGTGTTCCCATAGAGCATGTCTTTCTAAAGCCAGAGCCTTGGTCTGGGACACTGGTAGGAGTGTTCCTATAGAGCACGTCTTTCTAAAGCCAGAGCCTTGGTCAGGGACACTGGCAGGAGTGTTCTCATAGAGCATTCTTTCTAAAGCCAGAGCTTTGGTCAGAAACGCTGGTAGGAGTGTTCCCATAGAGCATGTCTTTCTAAAGCCTGAGCCTTAGTCAGGGACACTGGCAGGAGTGTTCCCATAGAGCATGTCTTTCTAAAGCCAGAGCCTTAGTCAGGGACGCTGGTAGGAGTGTTCCTATAGAGCATGTCTTTCTAAAGCCAGAGCTTTGGTCAGGAACGCTGGTAGGAGTGTTCCTGTAGAGCATGTCTTTCTAAAGCCAGAGCCTTCGTCAGGGACACTGGCAGGAGTGTTCCCACAGAGCATGTCTTTCTAAAGCCAGAGCCTTGGTCAGGGACGCTGGTAGGAGTGTTCCTATAGAGCATGTCTTTCTAAAGCCAGAGCCTTGGTCAGGGACACTGGCAGGAGTGTTCCCATAGAGCATGTCTTTCTAAAGCCAGAGCCTTGGTCTGGGACACTGGTAGGAGTGTTCCTATAGAGCATGTCTTTCTAAAGCCAGAGCCTTGGTCAGGGACACTGGCAGGAGTGTTCCCATAGAGCATTCTTTCTAAAGCCAGAGCTTTGGTCAGAAACGCTGGTAGGAGTGTTCCCATAGAGCATGTCTTTCTAAAGCCAGAGCCTTAGTCAGGGACGCTGGTAGGAGTGTTCCTATAGAGCATGTCTTTCTAAAGCCAGAGCTTTGGTCAGAAACGCTGGTAGGAGTGTTCCCATAGAGCATGTCTTTCTAAAGCCTGAGCCTTGGTCAGGGACACTGGCAGGAGTGTTCCCATAGAGCATGTCTTTCCAAAGCCAGAGCCTTGGTCAGGGACCCTGGCAGGAGTGTTCCCATAGAGCATGTCTTTCTAAAGTCAGACCCTTGGTCAGGGACACTGGCAGGTGTGTTCCCATAGAGCATGTCTTTCTAAAGCCAGAGCCTTAGTCAGGGACGCTGGTAGGAGTGTTCCTATAGAGCATGTCTTTCTAAAGCCAGAGCCTTGGTCAGGGACCCTGGCAGGAGTGCTTCCATAGAGCATGTCTTTCTAAAGCCAGACCCTTGGTCAGGGACACTGGCAGGTGTGTTCCCATAGAGCATGTCTTTCTAAAGCCAGAGCCTTGGTCAGGGACCCTGGCAGGACTGCTTCCATAGAGCATGTCTTTCTAAAGCCAGAGCCTTGGTCAGCGACACTGGTAGGAGTGTTCCTATAGAGCATGTCTTTCTAAAGCCAGAGCCTTGGTCAGGGACACTGGTAGGAGTGTTCCTATTGAGCATGTCTTTCGAAAGCCAGAGCCTTGGTCAGGGACGCTGGTAATAGTGTTCCTATAATGTATGTTTTTCAGGGTGGGGGAAACTTGAGCATCCAGAGAAAACCCACACAAACACGAGGAGAATAAACTCCATTCAGGGAGGCCTTAACCAGCTGGGGCTCAAACTTGGAACCACCTAGTGCTGACCACTGTGCCACCAAACCATCATTTGTTTGTTTCAGATCTTTAGTTGCTCCACAGTCAATGAGATGTTTGCATGGTTTTCTATCTATGGGAGGTTTCTATCGTATGTGTACATGGTTCGTATATTGTTCAGGAGATATTTAAGAAGCATTACTTAATGGTGTTAGCACAGTTTGAGAGAGTTTTCTTTTCATAAATGAACATTGTTTTCAGGGTTTTAGTGTAAGACTTCAGTGTTGTAAGCAAGATATTGACACTGTTTGTGTGAAGTTTCGGTATTACAAGTGCATGGTTCTATATTTGTCTGAATGAGGTTTAAATTGTATGTTTAGATTGTGAGAAGTTGCACGAGCGCATGTGCTTTTTTACGTGTGCTAACCTGTGTGTTTAAATAGTGTTGAAGTGAGATGTCAGTTGTGTGTGTGTGTGTGTGTTTGTGAGAGGTTTCTACAGTATGAGGGCTTGGCTTTAGGAGTGTCTGTGAGAGCTAAGTTATTGTTTACATGCTGGTTACTAGTGTGTATGAGTTTTCTACATGACACAGCATGAGTGGCAAGAACAGGCCATGCAGCCGGGCAAGGCTCACCATTCTCGTGTCACTAAAGTGCACCTAACACCAAGGATAATGTAGAACTAGATTCAATTAAGCATAGTATCAAGGCTAGACTTGAAAACTGACTTTCATTCTCTGTCATATGGCCAGGCAAGCTATTCCACACATGGACCACTCTGCCAGGAAAAATACTTCCTCATATCTGTGTTAAATTTACCATTGGCTAACCACCATTTTTACCCCTAGTTTAGGGATTTTTGTATGTGTGTGCTGTTTTACTATTGTATGCACAATGTTTTCTGTCATGTTTAGCTGAGGTTTCTATGATTGAGTATCCATGTTGGTTCTGTCATGGTTAAGTCCTGCCGGACGCAACATGCAATCCGGTTGGCACTGGGACCATGTACCCAAAGGCTGATAAAGGGACCCGCTCGCACAGGCTGGTACAAAGAATAGAAAGATATTAAATGAATATACTTTAAAAAATGACAACGAGATAGGGGAACAGCAGCCACACACACAGAGCTAAAATGCCAGAATGCAGCTGCGCTGCAGCTCTTAAATACTCTGAAGTTCACCTCCACTTCAACAAGCAACAGGTGTGGCTCAGCAGCAGGTGTGGCTCGTTGAAGTGGAGACGAAGACAGCAAGAGGGGGAGGGACTGCAGGGCAGAACCATCACAGGTGTGTTTGGTATACCCTGTATGTGTGCATAATTTCACAAGTCTGTATGAGTTAAAGTTTGAATAATATTCCATACAACATACACACATCCACAAACTCACAAATATCATTGAATACCCTCCAGTAATTAGCACTCGCTTGGGTTTCCATGGCTGTTTTAAAGGATTTAAATAAACTATATTTTATCCAATTGTCCTCGGCCAGAACATTGAGAGTTGATGTTTGTCGGACTTTGTTAGAGCCTTTCATCAGCGGTTTCGCTTATTTGCTGTAACTGCAGTGAAAGTGGGGCAGGAGCTACATCGAAGTGCTGAGAGACTGGAGCCGACAAAGAAGGCTGGTTTATAAATCTGACCTCTTGTGAAGTATAAGGCTTTCCATTGGTTTATGAATCTGACCTTTTGTGAAGTATAACGCTTTCCATTGGTCTATGAATCTGACCTCTGGTGAAGTATAAGGCTTTCCATTGGTTTATGAATCTGACCTCTTGTAAAGTATAACGCTTTCCATTGGTTTATGAATCTGACCTCTTGTAAAGTATAACGCTTTCCATTGGTTTATGAATCTGACCTCTTGTGAGGTATAACGCTTTCCATTGGTTTATGAATCTGACCTCTTGTGAAGTATAACGCTTTCCATTGGTTTATGAATCTGACCTCTTGTAAAGTATAACGCTTTCCATTGGTTTATGAATCTGACCTCTTGTGAAGTATAACGCTTTCCATTGGTTCATGAATCTGACCTCTTGTGAAGTATAATGCTTTCCATTGGTTTATGAATCTGACCTCTTGTAAAGTATAACGCTTTCCATTGGTTCATGAATCTGACCTCTTGTGAAGTATAATGCTTTCCATTGGTTTATGAATCTGACCTCTTGTGAAGTATAACACTTCTCATTTGTTGATTTTAAACTGCTTTGGGCCACTTTTTTCACCAAGAAATTGTGACAAGACTTTCCTGCAGTGCTATAATACAAACTGTATTTTTTATTTTTTGTTTTTCTGATCAATCATTTTTGTGTGTGAGAAAGTGTGCAATAAAAACGAGAGAGAAACAAGGGAAAATCATGAGTCAGATCCTGTACCGTGTTGATGTTGGTTCTGCTCAGCTACACTCAATGCATTAGCGTCAGTTATTTTGACTCTTCTGGTCTCCCGCCGTACCTGCAGTGACAGGGCAGCTGGATGAGAACAGATTCATATCCGCACCTCTCCGGCTCTTCACTTCAAATCCAGCCCCCCGTGTCGTCAGTAAGAGTGGTAGTGATGGCGCCGACCCAGGCCTGGTATTCTCTCACCAAAATTAGGGCGAGCTCTACGGTCATCGAGCAGGAGGGCGCATTCCAGAGAGTCAGGAAAATGGATGGATATTTTCAGAAAGATTGAGAAAGTGGGACTGAGAAAAAGAGAGATTCAGAGATTAGCAGAAAGAGAGAAAGAAAGGGAGATGAGAGGCTGAAAAAGAGAGAGACTGAGATAATAAAAGAGGCAAAGATTGAGTGAGAGAGAGAGGGAAAGAGAGAGAGAGGGAATAAGACAGAGAGAGAGAGAGAATGAGAGAGAGAGATCAGCCGCGCGCTGTGTGTCTCCAGCCTGTTGCGTGGGGCTCCTACAGCACTAACACACTCCTCTCTGCACGACTCCCCATCGCTGGAGTCTCTCAGGCATGTTGTGTTTTATTAATCTTCCCCGTGTCGAGGTCGGCCTCGCTGCAGCACAGCCGCCCTCCCCAATCAGCAGTTATAAAGCTGTCGCCAAACATAATTTGACTGCAACAGAGACACAGACTGCACACCGGCAGGGGGAGGTGAGGTGGCATCCATCCCTACTGCACCCCCACCCCAAAATACACCGAGCACCCCTGAGAGAGGCAGTCACACCCGCGGGGAGTTAACCGGGGCGTCAGAGAGGACAGCACGGACAATTAGTCTGCAGCCAGGCCGGCGTGCAGGGAGACTGGAATAAGGAATTAGCTAAATGCACAAAAGTATGGGGAACCGGGGCCAACTGATGCTCTGGAATTAAGAGACAGGGAATGGAATTCAACTGTCTTTCTCACACGGACTTTTTGTCCCTCACCGCTGCGTGGCTGGGAATATATGGAATGAGTGTTTTCATTCAACATGTCTGTCTGTCTGTCTGTCTGTGAGTATCTGTCCATCACACTTCCTTTCCAGGTCAGAACTCCTAAAACTGCTCCATATTTCTCAATTAAAGTGAGTATGTGGCTCCGTCTCATTGGGTAAATGTGCCTTTCCATACTTCTGTCCGTACCTCTGTCCATCTGTTCGTCTCTCTGCTGCTTTTCATACAATAATCATCCATTACAGTGAATGTCAATGTTGATGCTTCTTTCGGGCATCAACAGTCAAGACGTTTTCAAAAAATTATGATCTATACACATCAAAACATTTCACATTAACATGGGAACTGTTGACCAGCTTGTTTATAATTATTAATCATTATCTGTAATAATACTTCTCATAGGGAGTTATTTGTAACATCAGTTCTGAATTTACACCAATCACAAAGAAGAATTGTTTCCTGCCAGCGCCACACCCAGAGTGGCAGAGAGTTGGATCTCGGGTGTAACTTCTAATTTGTGGGGGTTGGCAGTTCAATACAAATTAGGCGGCATCTGCAGGAGTGTCTTTTAAATGATGTCAAGCGAGGGGATATTTGATATAGACACGCTGTCTGCTCAGGACTAGTGAGGCCTTCTATCAAAGCCCGACCTGAAGCACAACATTTCATGTGATTCCACCAGTAGGTGCCAGTGAATACAAGGGACAAAACTACAAAAAGCTGCACTTAGTTTTATTGTAGGAAATTCAATAATGTGTTAAGCAATTAAACTGTAAATATATTGATTTTCAACTTGGTCAAATTTTAGTTGAATACACAGAAAAACTCATAAGTTGTATGAATATTCACAGTTTTTCATCGGAAATTACTCCTAGTCGTGGAAAAATCTGACGGAAAGCTAAAAAATAATGGTCCTCAGATCACCTAGATGTAACGAGTTGTACTGTGCAGTCCAGGGGCGTTCAATACGCAGAATGATGTTAAGAAGAGTTTCAAGAGTTTGCATGTTGAAGGATACGTTTGCTCAATTTTGATTTCGCGGCGAGTTATCCCGTGGAGCTGTTTGCCTCCGTTACGTTTGCTCATGACGCTACCTATCGTTCAACATGCGCACTCCTGAAACGCTTCGGAACATTCTGCATCTTGATCGCGGTGCAAAATCAAAATGGCGGAAAGGTTACATTGCATGCCAACACAGCGGTTCATTTAACTTGGTGCTAGCTTCATAACTCGTGGGCAAGCTAAATAAATACATTATTCCCTTATACAGTTGAATACCATTGGCTTATCTCACAAGGTTGTCTTTCTTTGCAGGCCTCGCTTGATACAGTGAAAAAGTATAGCAAGGTGCTGGCTGCTTTCTGAATCACTGTGGATCATGGGAATTGTAGTTTTTAATTTGGCGCAGCCATACCCCGATTGATGGGATAGTTTGCCATGATCTGTCCATTCAGAGAGAGCCGGACGGCCCCTCTTGTGGAGCTTTGTAGCGTTTCATTCTAGCAAGCTAGCTAAATACAAGCTTTCACTGTGGTATCCTTTTTAGCTCAATGGCCAGTTGGCAATCTTGCTGGATATATTGATGTGCCAGCTATAACATTACAAAGATCGATATGACCCTAGCTTGCTAGCTAGGTAGCCAACTAGCTCGCTAGTGAGCATGACAGTGTACGCTAACTGTATCCTCATTTTATCGGCTCAATTATTTCCGAGAATACTTCGGTACTGGGAAATGTACGTAGATGACACAAATTGATGCACATTATGAGAGGAAGTCAGAATTCCGATGCATAAACATGGGGGCGGTGGGGGGATTAGGGATGGCGTAAGTACTGTGTCCTTTCTGGGCTGCATGTGACTACGATACGAATTGCAGAACTCGTGACGCCATTAAAATGAAGCTGTTTCATTGCCAATTTGAGACTTAGCGAGGGTGAATGGAAGGGTGACTCTTATTGATTATATTTCTTTTCTGGGCTTATAGGTGGTGGTGTAAAAGTACTTTTATCATGTTCAATACCCTTACTCTCGACAGAGGTATAATTTGACCTGCTTTAGGATATTCAATGAGTGTCTGCTTTAAAAGGTAGTACTATAAATAATTGATTATTATTGGAGCATGTGTTGTTCTATCATCATCAATATAACATTACCGTAATACGTTGCAGGTGTAGGCTTCATTCATTGATATGAATATTATATAACATAGAGAGGGGAATATCATGCCCACTAGCAGTTACTGCGTAATAATAATCCCTGCATGTGTTTAAATTTACTCAGGAGTACCACTTCCACAGACATATCGCTGAAGAGGCAGCAATAGTCTTTGCTTGAATCTCCGATGGTGGGGAACATCACGCCCATGATTGTACTGAAAATTATCCAGATGATTTATTTTAGTTAGGCTAAAAGTCCACACTTGGCCCTACGAGGGCTCAGGTCGCTTTGTTTTAGCTAATTCAGCATTAGCTCACTTCGACACAATAAAAACAAGCATAATGCTGCAGCTGTATTCAACCATGCATTATCTCACATTACTTATTTAAAGAAAACCAGAGCTGTGTGAGGATGGAGTAAATGTCTGAATAAAACTGAATTCAAAATAGCACTTTATTTCTTTATGGCCCAGTGCAGTCTCCCACCCGACTATGAAAGTCAAGAGGGGAGATTTAAAGCTGAGTGTCATCAGATTCTAGCTCTGTATCTGACTGAAAACTCAAATCTGCTACGTTGCCTGTTTTTTGGTCATCAGTTGTCATAAATTTAAAACAGTAAATGGAAAGATGACTAAAATATGAATATGGATTTCAGTTATTTAAAAAATCAATGGCTTGAAATGTCTTTCTACACTCTCAGAAAGAGGGGTACAGCAGGAATCCATTTCTGTTCCCCAGGGTATTATGTACCCTTTAGGGATAATTATAGGACCTCAAGGTACCTGTGTGAACCTTTTTAGGGTCTAAAAGGTGCTTTTATGTTCCAAAACAAATAAAATCCCACTTCTAAGGTACAACAGCAGTACCTTTGAGGATACTGCCCCAGTGACAAGCCTTGGTTGTACCCTCAAAGGTACTGCTGCTCCTGAGAGTGTAGAAAAATATTCAATAAGATAGCTAATTACAATGATTTGATGTGTCCTGAGAATATTCACTGTCGTCAAACTGGACTACATTGTGCAAAAATTTCACTGATGACATTAGAACGATTCAAAGCAGAAATAATCAGCCAGTGGACAAATCTGGACTTCTCAAAAAATATTTTTAAGTTGGGTTCCTGCGACTGCACACACACCCATGCAACACTGAAGAAAAACTTCCCTTTTGACACCAGTATTTCCTTTTGAATGTGATGTAATTCTAAATATTTCATACTACAGTAACATGGCTTAAGACTGTCCGTTTCGCTCTTGAGATGTGTATTGAATATACTCACTTCATTATATTTCACTTTGACATTGAAGAAAAAACCTGTAACAAAGCTGAAATGTTTTGTACATTCCTCTGATTATCACTGATGACCATCACTTACAGTTATTTTAGATTTTTCTCATTATTTAGTGTATTAATATCATTTCCTCGTCTGTCATAAGGCCTACTCTGGACCGGTGTGGGCACCTGCACATATTTCTTCTCCAAAAATAACTTGAGTAAGTAGATTACCTTCATCACTTAAGACTTATCTGTTTACTAAATTATGGATATCACCGACATTCAACCATTTTCAGCGGGCGCCGGATGCAAACGGCAATCCGGCAGGCACTAAGACCATGGGCTTGGGCATGACAAGGCTGGGGGTGAAGAACTGAATTTACTTGAAAAAACAAACAAGAACTGAAGTAGGAAAAAGACAGAAACAAGGCAAGATGGCAGCTAAAACAGACACACAGACCTGCTGCTGTGGCCAAGGACAACGCACAGCCCCAGGAAGGGCACCTGCCAGCTATACTCTGCAACTGCCTCCACCATAACTGCCTCCACCTTAACTGCCTCCACCATAACTGCCTCCACCTTAACTGGCTCCACCATAACTGCCTCCACCTGAACTGCCTCCACCATAACTGCCTCCACCTTAACTGCCTCCACCATAACTGCCTCCACCTTAACTGGCTCCAGCTGAGGCCGATCAGGGTGGAGGCAGAGGAATGTGAGGGGGAGGGGCTGCAAGGCCCGAACCGTAACAATTAATGTGAAGGATAACGCTAACAGAGCAGTAAAAACAGTACGTGATTTAAACTTCTTTTAGACCAAGGAATTAAATACTAGTTTTCTCGACTCAATAGGTTTCCTTTGCACATAATATCACCCTCCCCGCCCATTAGAATACACTGCGCATCTCAAAAAGCAATGAAAACAGATTAAGAAAGTAAACATCTTTGAGAGATAAAAGTGCCTGCTCGCCCCAAACTGAATTAAGGATGACGTTTTAACTGATTTTGGGGCTGTTGCTTCAACAACAACATATTTTGAGCTTTGCTGTCATTCTGAGATGTTCTGTTCAGTCAAACACAAGACAAACCAACCCCAGCGGCTGTGGCTGCACTCGCGTGTGTTTGTGCTCTGGTGTAGTTTAATATTCAATAACTGCTATTCATTCAATAACTTTGCAGCACCGCAGAGCTGAGGTCCTGTGCTGCACTCGACTGCACCTCTAACACCACGATGTGCCAATTAGGAATGCTGGTTAATATTTTACGTTATATTTAATATCACTGCAACTATGTCATGTATTGTATTTAGGGCCGCTTGCTACAGCAAACATTTATTCACAGCATTGAAACAGCTCTCATAGCCCATGTCATTGACCATATTCTGCCACGTCTTAAATTAACCATTTGCTGCATTTACAAGAAAAAATATAAAATTATTTACTGATTGTATCTGCTACAAATATTCTTCTTTCTTAGTTGAATAGCACATTGTGATGATTCATGTTGTCTCATAACTCTGAAGTCTCAAAAAAGGAACTTTATGTCAATTTAACTTTATGTCATTTGTGCAGGGAAAATTAATTTTAGATACTGTACTGTAAAATTAATTTTACACACACACCGATCATGAAGCCTATTCATTGACCATCATGTATGGAATTAGTTTGTATTGTGAGGAATAGTGAGTCATTTTGCTGGAGAGCAGGAGACTCATAATTTAGTTACCCCCGGCAACAACAAGCAGGGAACCACCACATGCTCTGAAACGGTAATCAGGTCAATATAACTAAGAGACAGCCCACGCCCTGCCCTCATGGTGTCACCTGGAGACAGGAGAAACCAACGACCGCCATCAACTGTCGGAGGAGACATACTGTAAGCCATGTCAATCAGAGACCATCCAAACGCAATTAGCACCCACACGGCTATACTGCTGAGTAAACAATGGTCTTCTGACCATTAAACTTAATCATGATACACCTCACCATTATACACTGAAGACCAGTTTCACCCAAATTCACTTCAAAGGTTTTTTCATGAATACGAAATGTACATTGGGGAGGCTCAGGGTTTGACTTTGTCTCTGTTGAACCCAGAGTACGTTACCCGTATTTCTATTCACTGCCGTTTCTACTGGGAATAAACACCATTTTTCATACAAAGATTGGAATTGTCCCTTCCTTAGTTTCTAACAGTATCTGACTGCATAGTGATGATTCAGTATGAAATGCAGGGATGGATAAGTATTCTAGGAGCTGCCATGTATGGTCGCCTCATTTTTCCTGGGGTGTCACAGCTCGGTAGTTTGGCAAAGATAGGTGAACTACAATAATATATACCAGAGGAATAATGCGCATTGAACTACAGGTTAGCCATGAGCAAATATGATAAAATTTGCAGATGTGAAAGTAGCATACTCTGAACATTTGTTTGGCGTTGCAGACCAGAGCGGATTTCATCCCAAGTGTTATGGTTCTGACCAGGATTCAAGAGCGGAGACAGACTTGCAGTGAAACGGGTAGTTAACTGACAGTAGTACGGTAACGGCGGGGACAGACCCCAGAGAGAATAGGTGGGGACAGACCTCAGTTCAGCCCATTCGTAATAGGCTTTGCTGGGCTGCAGACGCTGCCCAGTGGCTTCTGGGACGCTGCCCGATGTACTGTAGGCTCCACCAGCACTGAACTCCTCACAATGAGGAGGTTGCAGAGAGGAACTCGGTCAAATTAGGATTTGAAACTTGTTCAAATTCACTAAATGAAAACGGATGTTACTGAGAGAATAGGCTGTCACTTAAGTACTAGTTGCACAAGACAAAGATGAAGATTTTCTGATATACATACAGCATGACTGAGATTCAGTTCAAATGTGAGTTTACAATCCAGCAACTTGCTCATGAACTGCTGGGCTTAAATACGTGTCACTCACTTATTCGTAAATGACCATGTAACTCAGCCAAGCATGAAGAGACGCGCAAGATGAAAACCAATCACAACACACATACACATAATAGACATGCAAGCTGCTGAAATGCAGAGATTCACACAACGGTTGTGACACCATGACCTTCTAGCTATGGGGCAACAGTGCTACCCACCAGGCTGCATTATTATTATTGTTATTATTATCATTATTCATAATAAGATATTTCATGTAAAGTTTTTTCATAATGGAATTAGAAAGTGGCTGAAAAATAATTTTGCATGCTAAATTAAATAAATGGGCTTAAATATTCAAACACAAAGGGGGGCGAAATCAAGAGCCTTTATACAAAAGCCTTTAGTGTGAAAATGCAGTGGCTCCCCTCTGAGTTAATGCTGTCGCTAAACTGATGCAATCATATCCCCGCAGAACGGGTGCACTGGAGGAAGTGAATATTTTACAGAAGCAGCCATCCTCAACTTTTCTCCACAAAGATCTTGCTTCTGGGTGCATTTGAGGTAGCCAATCTACCCAGCCAAAGAAACTCAGGTGAGACATAATACACTCGCCGTGTGTTTAACATTATCTGACATTTACTTCATAACAGATCTGCCATAAATCCCAAGCAACAGGCTTTGCTCTCTGGGGAGACGGAATTTGCCATTTTTGTCACAAAGCGAGTTTTTTTCCTTCTCTCGGCTGAATAATCTCAGTGATATGGAAACTTTGATATCGCTAAATATGACGCCACAAGTTCCAAAGACACAATGTCAGAAATTTCGGGAGACAGGTTAGAGAACTTTAATACTTTCATCGGAGGCACATGTCAGCAGTCAGGGTCTGATTGAACAGTAGAGACAGGATGACGGCTCATAAACTGGCTCCATAAAGGAGTGACGGAGGGTAACAGAAGTATTAGCGCCACGCCCAGTTGGCCCAGATAAAGTCCTTCAGGATTATGCTGCAGAAAGCACAGCATTTTATCTTCGATGCAGAGGTGGCACCCAGTTTGGGTCATTGGATGCACAGAACTTTTGGACCAGCAAAAAAAGGTATGTCACAAGATTTCAATGTCTAATATGTTCCATAGTGTTTCAGAACCGAGAGATGACCTGTGAAAAAACACTTCTGTATTGACAGTAAAAAGCCAAACTGAAGCCAGCCCCTGTTCGCTAGAGAAAACACAAGCTTCTGTTTGGGCTTAGAGCACCAATGCAAGCAAGGAAACACAGATTATTCTCCATCTTTTTATGTGAGATATTGTCCATGGGTCATCAGATCTGGCACTGAGATCCAAATTCACCCCTGGTTTTCTTTTATTCTTGTTATAATCCAAGAATATAATTAAGGAACCAGATGCAGATTTTGGGTACAATCCAATTGGGAGAGTAATTTTATAGGAATATGGTAACAGTTTTGTGGTAGGCCAAAGCCCAGAAATGAGAAGTTTGCAGTCCAGCTTAGTTGGGGATGACAGGAGAGGGTTGGGGTGTGTGTACGCCGAGGCCAGTGGCCGTCCTGGGGAAGAAGCCAAGCGGTGAATCCCCCTCACTGAGGTGGGTCTGCTTGACAAGAGGACTGAAGGGTTTAGCAGGAAAGTAGTCATAATCCTGAGGACCAATGAAGGCTTGTTAGGTGTTTCTAATAAACTGGCTAACAGGAACAGACCGGAACAGATGGGTTACAGGAACATGGTCCCAATCCTGGAGATCAGTTTTAAAGTTTAGGAGCTTGTTCCTATTAATAAGACTTTGAGGAGCATGATGTACTCAAGGAAGTAGAGCAGAGCTCCAAACCAGAAGAAACAAACTGACTGGTGGGCTTCGTGCGACAAAGCGTGACAATTCAAAAACCGTACTAGACAGGAAGTAGGCTTATATACACCAGACTATACTCAAGAGGACCACACCTGGGAGTAAGAGAAGAAATGAGACAATAAATCAATTAAAGGAGACAAAACCATAAACAGAAGTTGGTTGCTGGAAAGGGGGAGGAAACTAGTTCAAACGCATGGGGGTTACGACATATTCCAGGCGAAGAAGAGAACGATTAATTTTACAGATCGGCTGACAGACTGCAGACTGTCTTAATTCCTGACTCTCAGGTACAGGGACGGTGGAAGTGAATAACAGGGCAGAAGCAGTATTTGGCCCTGAGGACTGTGAGTTTATGATCCCTGTTGTCTCCCAATTACACCTGGTCAGGGTCACATGGGGGCTAAAACCTATCCCAGCATGCAATGGGCAAGAGGCAGGAACACACCCTGGTGAGTTCAGCAATCCAACACGGTATCAAATAGCATTCACTCACCCAAACTCATACCTACGGGCAAATATACTCTCAAGACAAATTTAAGTGCCACCAAATTCCTTTAATGAGTTCCATTTCTTCAGAAGACAAAATTATTAACATCACCAAACATTGCCCCATTCCTAGAAATATGGCTTTACTGGCATAGAGAATCAGTTTAAAAAGAATTTGATCATTACTTCACATTTAATTAGCATTTAAAGAAAGGGCATGTTTTTAGCATGTTAAATGCTGTTAAAAGTATGAGCGTACTGTCATTAAAAGATGGCAAGGAGACCGATATTCACAATCCCCTGGAGACTATAATGTAATTTTTGGAAACAGAAAGAATGTGTGAGACAAAATCAATGTATTCAGAAGTGCCACCAAACTGCTTACATTCAGCATATGGATTTTATCGAGGTTCATGACAAAGCCTTTTTTACATCAAATACACATGAAATGCATGTTAAACCTTCATGCAAATGTACAAAGTTAAAAACCAGCCAATGTCTCGATGAATTTGGTGGTGCTTAAACCGTTTTCCCAGGTGTCTCTCTCCAATCAGGCAGGAATGCATGCGTTTGAACAGTGGGGTGGAAACTGGGGTACCCAGGGAAGAAACCCAGATGAATGCCAAGCGACCACCAAAATGCCCCTGGCCAGATTTGAACAGAAAATCTTTTAGTGACAGCACTACCCAACACACCATTATGCCACCCAAAGGGAGAAAGACCCAAATATACAGTGCTTAACAAATTTATTAGACCACCTGTCATAAAAAGGCGAAAACACAAACATTTTAGAAATTTGTCAAAAACTTGTTTAAAAATAAAAATGTTATTGTTATTACTTTGGCAAATAACAAACTGAAACAACTTAACAGTCCTTTTTCACACATAAAAACCAAAAATAGCACCAAGGGTCCTGTACCTTACTGGCAAGCGATCTTATTGTGATGAAACAAGTTATTAAAATTTCATGTGAAGTTTGACCTTCGAATCATTAATAGTCAGTGTCAAGGTCACTAAAGAAAGTTCACATACATTTATAAGAACATTTATAAGACCTTCTGTCATACAATCCGAAGTTCTGAAGCAATTTTGGTGATACAAGTAATTGAAAATTCAATATGACAATTGTGAACTTTAAAGAGGGTCAAGTTGAGGTCAGCGAATGGACTTCATATATGACTTTCTAAATGTCATTATACAATCCATAGCTCAATCTGTGACCAATTTGGTGATAGAAGTCATTGTAATTTCACTGTCAAGTTTGACCCTCAGAGGTCACTGACAATCAATTGAATGTTACCAAATGAAAGTTCATATGTGACTTCCTAAATGTCAGTAACAAAAACCTAGGCTCCATATGTGACCATTTTAGTGATACAAGTCATTGCATTTTCACCAGGTCACATTTGACCTGTGAGGGTCACTAAATGAAAGATCATATATGACTTTCTATATGTCTCAAATACAAATTTAGGCGCCATCTCTGACCATTTTGGCAATGCAAGTCATTGTAATTGTATTATGCCAAGTTTGACCTTCAACAGTCAAGTTGAATGTCAGCAAATGAAAGTTCATGTACGATTTCCTTTAAGTCTTTGATAAAAACTTGAACTCTATCTGTGACCTTTTGAGTGATAGAAGTAATTGAATGTTCACAGGTCAAGTTTGAACTTCAAAGGTCAATATGAAGGTCACCAAATGAAAGTTCATTTATGACTTTCTGTACGTCTCCAATACAAATGTACGCTCCATCTGTAACAATTTTGCGGATAAAATTCATTTTCACGATGTGAAGTTTGACCTACGTAGGTCACCGAAGGTCATGTTCAAGACCACCAAATAAAAGTTCATACATGACTTCCTATTAGTGTTCAGTACACATATGTTCCCAATCTTCAATAATTTCAAGCATAGAAGCCTTCGAAAATTGTAACCTTTTGCTTGGACCTCAAATTGATCTTTGAAGGTAATCTGAGGTCAAATTCAACACAACCAGAATGTAGGTCACATATTACTTGCTATATGTTGATAATACAAACTTAATCTTTATCTGCAGCCATTTAGCTTCCACAGGCCATGTTAAAGAACAGCGCCCCTACTAGGCCCTCTCGATTCTGTCGATTGAATCAAATTGAATTCTGTCAATTCAATCAAAATGGCGCTTGCACTGTACATTGACGGTACCAAAGTGAGTTGATTGAGGAGATTTAGAAAAAAAATTATCGAGCCGTTTTTGAGAAATAATTTTTTAGGACTTGAAATTCTATCTTTTAACATTAATATTTTCCTTGACCTCGAGTTTGACCTTTCAAAGTCATCTGTGGTCAAATTTAATATTGCCAAAATATAGGTCATATATCACTTCCTATATGTTGATAATACAAACCTGATCTCTATCTGCAACCATTAGGCCTCCACAGGCCATCTTGCTTTTTCATAAAGTACAGCGCCCCCACTAAACCCACTTCTGTTGATTCAATCAAAATGGTGCTTGCACTGTACATTGACGGTACCACGGCAAATTGATTGCCTGATTTCGAAAAAATTGTATCATGCCATTTTGAGAAATCATTTTTTAAAATTTCTCAGTTCTGTCTTTAACTTTGGAGCCAAAATTTCAAGGGCCCATAAAATGGACAGAATGATTAAAAATCTGAAAGAACTGAATGGAGATATGATTTGGTAGTATGTCATGGCAAAGTTAGAGGAAAATTCATCCGGCCAAGAAAAAGATAAATGTTTGGGAGAATGAACGACAGATGACAGATGATGGATAATGAATGATGGACACCACGCCACGACAATAGCTTACAAGCTACGAAAAAACTTGTCATTTTGTATGGCCTCCTTTAGAAGGGTCAAAATCTCAAATCCCGAGACCAACCTCTGGCAAGTAAAGTTTCATAGATGATTTGATACTTCAGAGTATTTGCCGCAAAATAAGCCCCCATAACGGTCTGGAAACTCTGGGCAGACTTCTGTAGAGAGAGAAATCCTACAATCCACTGGCGGCCATATAGGAAAAATAACTTTTTTACTAAAGTGTCTAGAAATCTAAATATTACATCTTTTTCCATGTATGTTAACAGACGTGCATCGCCCTGCCCAACAAACCTCATTCCTCACCCCATTTAGTGGTGGCTACATTAGCATTAGCATAACACAACCTCTCTGGCTTCATTGCTTCACCATCATCGGGTTTCTGCTAGGTTTGACATACCATTAACTACATTTATGTACTAAAAATAGCAAAATTATGGACAGCATTTTTACAAAAAACTTTTTTCAAAATGCTTGGGTCACCCCACCCTGAAATAAAGTGACCCCTTTAGGGGGCGTGGCCCACAGTTAGGAATTCCCTGCAGTTAAACTTTAATTTGTGGAGCCATCTATACAAATACCCTGTCACACTTCATAAAAAAGATGTAGGAAGATTTTAAACAGTAAGCACCTTCCCCCAAAGAAGCAAGGTATCAAAAAAAGAAGAAAAAAAACTCAGTAAAGAGAATATTGACAATTACTGAGGCAGATCTAGAGCCTTTTCAATGCAAACTCAAGTGGCGCGCACATAGGCCCACTCTTTTGGGTAAATAATGATGATGGCTGTTTAAGCACAGGAAACGGCAGGCTCTGAGTATCAGCTCACGCCCGTCGGTGTTTCGAGAGTTACCAAGACTACCAGAGATGATACTGAATTTACAAATCTGAAATAAACATTTAGACACAAGTTGAATAAACTGCCTTTTGAAAGACAGCTTTACAAATCAGCGTTCCTCAGCCACCAACCAGACCCGAGTTGAGCTTTACTATCGCCAGAACGCTGCTGTAGATGATACAAAAGTAAACTCAAGTTCATTTGGAAGCTGTTGATCAAGCAGGTTTCTAGAACTGCAGTCTGAAAAGCCTGCTGATCTAGGAGAAAGTGATGTTGAAGATTTTATTTCAGCATTATTCATTATATTCACTAATATTGATGATATATATATATATATATATATATATATATATCATCATCATTATTCATTCATTGCTCATACCAATAATCAATAACCATATTATGTAGGCAGCAAAAAGACACACACACACACACACACATATAACACACACACACATACATACAAGCCGTTCACACACAGAGACACACAAATACAAGCAGTTCAGTTCACACTTGCATGAGCAGCTCACACACACATAAGCAGCAGCTTCTGTAGCTTTGATTAGTAAGCAGCTTCTGTTTAGTTGATTCAAAAAAACATAATCAGAGGATGTATTTGATTTCTGTAGCTTTGATCAATAGTTGTTCAGTAAAATCATTATTTGCTACTGAAAACATTCTCAATTAAATTATTTGTAATAATTTGATCTGCATCGAATTCATCCACTGGTATCTTTTTCTTTTTCATCTGAGCGTAAGTTTCCACTGTGATGTGCATGCATCAAATTCCTGAAGGATTACCTAACTGGAATCTCAGGTTATCTGGCCAATTTTAGTGTGAGAATGAAAAGCAGAAAGACCATATTTGCCTGGAGATAAGGGTATAAAACGGTGTGCACAAGTCAGGCAGGGCGAGAGTTCTTCAGAGAGTTCTTCAGGGGGGAGTTTTGCAGTTCTTCGGAGAGTTCTTCAGAGAGTTCTTCAGGGAGAGTTCTGCAGTTCTTCAGTGAGTTCTTCAGGGAGTTCTTCAGGGAGTGTTCTACAGTTCTTCTTGCACAGGAGGAACTCGGCTTTACATTTATCAACATGACACAATCAAACCTAATTTTCTGTTTCAGAATCTGTCTCTCTCCAGTTGCTTTAGGATGGGGGAACCTCAATATGTTGAAGAAAATCCACAACAGTAAACCATCAGAAATACAAAATGATTGATTGATCGGGGTCTTTATAAAAAGTAAAACGGTGTAGACTGAGTTTCCAGGCCGATCCGCTCATATACAGGCTTGTGTCCTCCAGAGAAGGGTCCCAATAATATTGTCTCCTGACCCAGCAGTGGAAGGCTTCAGAGATACATTATAATTAAACAAAACAAGCCTAGAAATTAAAAAGAAAGCAAGACTGACAAAAGCTTTTCTCACAAAACAGACATTGTCGCTGACTGTGGTGGTTAGAGAAGTTATTTTGATGCTTACTTTTTTTTTTTTTTGACTTTTCTAGCCACAGGGCTTCAGAAGATGATTCAAACCTTCCCCACATATCCTCTAACAGATTTCAGGCAGCCTCCGTGGCTGGAAGACAGTAGGTGGTCTCTGATCTTCCTCGCTGTGTACATCTTATGGTCTGCACTGTGCAGCTCATTGTGATGGTGCCTTTAACAAGGCAAACATCATCAGAGGTTCGCCTCGGGCTCAGCACAATACGACATATATTTCACATCTCTTTTTGCAGTACTGTTTAAGCATTTTAATACACAGAGCCCAGACATATCCTCGAGTGCATCATTTGACCAGACTGAACATGATTTGAAAACTTCACTGCCCACCCATGACATTTAAATGCAAGACTACAATTACCCACAATCACTGAGACGGTGGAGACCAAACCAGCAACAGTACTGCAGAAATTCTGCCATTTTCAGACTTCCAGACTCAACTCTGCGCCAATATTCACAGTCGTTTTTATGGCACTGTTTCTCTCTCTTTCTACAAAGGAAATATTCAGATAAAAATTTGAAAAGAGAGCTGGACTGCAGCTCAGTGGGCTCGATTTTGCGTTTCGGTATAATGGTGAGCACTTTGCGAGGAGGAGAGATGAGCAAGGCCACCGCATCAGCTGTGCTGTTGGGCTAATCAGTGCCCTTTTTAAAAAGCGCTTCCTTTGTGCTCAGGGAGATGTTCTGAGTGAGTTTTCTTTCATTATTAACGGGACTCCTTGACACCTGAGCCTTCATGTACAGAGGCTGCTGATGGATGCAGCTGGTGCTCGACGAATCAGACTCGTTAATAACAGAGTGGAGGCGAATCTTAGACATCGGAGATCTGAGGAGGATGCAGCGTGTGTCTCTCTCCCTGACAAGCTGGTGCTACAGTATTCGCAGATGCGTTTGGCTAAGAAACTTCAGCATGAAAGAATAATGGCACCGCCCCTCTGTATCTCCGAGGACCTCTCGACTTCATTTAATCAATGCTGTTTGACAACCTCTTCCTGCAGATTTGTTGCATGACCAGCTGCAGGTTGCTAGCATGGCACTAATGCAAATGTTTCTAATCACAGTTCTAAATCCCCGCAGTTTTGTAAACATTAATCATTCATTCCGAGTCAGGAGGTGATTACCAGAGGGAAACCGAAATCCACTCGGTTCTTGTAGCTGACAGAAAGAAAAAACAAACATGAAAAAGGACCCAGAAATGATTGAGCCTCTGCAGTCAGTGAAATTTCATCTGATTCTGGCCCCATTAAAATATAAATTTAAATGTTTGGCAATAATTACTGAACATGGTAAATCTATGGAGTTGAATGGCAATCTTTTAGAGTCCAAATACTGTTCAGGACAGTATGCATAAGGGAATCAGGGGTCCATCTTGTGAAAAAAGGAGGCACTTGCCTGGTGTCAGCTTTGTGCGGCAGTGAATCACCCATAATCCAGCACCAGAACAGGACTTTCCAGCAGAAATATTCTGTTTTCCTCCTTTAAATTGATTCTGAATGAAATTACAGCTTTGTTGGCAGTGAATGACCCACAGTCTGCTTGCGGAGGGCACAGCAGTCAGCATCTGTCAATCTAAGAGCTGACATTGGTCAAATAGGGGTCACAGAGGTCACTTCCATCGGCTGTCACCATTCGTCACGCTGATGCACTTCTGTTCTGAGGTGCAATTGCCTTGTCGCAAATACAAGAAAAGGTAAACAAACAGCAGCTCTCACCATTAAGTTAGTGTTTATTTTTCCTTTATTATGTTTATATGAAAACATATTTCCACAGTTTATCCTCCTAGAAAAGGAACAAACGTGTAATTATTTTTCAAAGACTTTTTTAAAGACTACATTTTTTTGGGGGGGGGGTTTTTTGGAGAAAAGCATTGTTTTCTGAACATTATAAGACCTAATCTTTATTCTTGAAAACCTGGGTGCGCTGGCAATTTGCCAACATGCCCCATGGAAATGGCGAAACACATTAGAGAAATATAGCTGTATACTTAGCAATTTGTAACATGAAAGCAGGCATAATTCTGTGCAGTAAAATAGAACAAATCACTATGCCCATATCAGTAATGATCTGTCTCCACAATGCAGGCCTCTCCAGGGGAGCATTGACAGATATGAGAATATATATGACCTCACTCTTACCAGAGAAACCTCAACCCATTAATCATCCGCCAACATGGGCCTAAGTCCAACAGTTAATAAAATAAACAGGCAAACTGCTCCTTCTGTAATGACGCTCTGTCAGTCTCTCATAGTAGAGGTACTAAGCTGTTATGTAACACATGCAGTACCCGCAGTACAGGAAGATTAGGTCGCAGATCTGACCTAATCTTTTCTTAATTTGAACAAGAGCTGTTCCAAGGATATTGAAACACGCAACATCCATAGAATCAGACATTTAGAGGCCTGTTCAGACCTAGGATTTGCAGTGTAAGTCCACACAGGCACACCTTAGCAGTTTTAGAGAATTATGACACACCTGTGCGAGGGTACAGTAGAGCAGGTATACTATTGGGACAAAGCTTAGGGATGTCTCACACTGGAATGAGATAATGATAATGATAATGAACAGAGTTAATTGAATCGACCCCCCCCCAAGCCATTCAGCAGCATAACCTATTTTTGCATCCTTTACACATTTTATTTTAATTGCTCAATTCAAGAATAATGTCCATCAGCTAAGAATGTGTATTAGGGTGAAATTATTCTTGAATACAAATCAATGAAATAATCAATATCATTATTCATCTTAACAATGAGTAACAACGATTTAAAAACAGCTTAAATATACATAATTTTCAAAGGCCCTTGGTGATTTTATATATATATATAGGACAAACCGTATGGACCAGTGCAGTCCAGCAGTCCTACTAAATTCAGCAAATTCACTTGACTGATTTGAGCTTAATGTTTGCTCAATGTTGTCAGTTGCATTTGCAGGACTGGATGAGACTGACATTATTCTGAGAATAATGAATTGTTTCCTCAGATTCTGTAAGGGTTTGGTCAGGTGTCCATGTGACCGGCACAGAGGGCAGGGAAGTGTGGACTGGACTCAGGTGCAGGAATGGATGTGCTCCTAGGTTTATTTATGCCTGCCGCACATGCCGGGCCCTATTGCACAAAAGTTGGATCCTGAGATCGTTAAAGCAGGGATTTGCCACATCCTAAACAGCACATCCCTGGCTTCACTGATTGCACAAAGCCAACAGGGGGTGGAGCATGATCAGCTTCGTCAAGCCCGCTGCTGCTGATCCTGGTTAGTGCGCGCACACGGCTACCTCAAGTAGACCCCGAGATCGATCACAGAATCCCTGGTCATCACCATGGACACTCAGCAGATGCAGTAGACGCAGGCACAGGTCTCAGTGAAAGACTGCACCTCTGCGCTCCTTCAGTGTCTGTCTGAACGGTACGAGGCGTTTGAGAGGAGTATTAAAGTCAGCTGTTTCTGGTGCGGCTCAGGAGGCGTTTCAGCGCCGTCCAAAAGCACCTCTGCCTCTGTGTGAAAGGGATAAGCCATTGTTCCCAGGCAGATTTAAGATATAACGCTGAGACAAGAAAACAGGCTGATGTGATTGTGCAAAAAATGCAAAAATGAACTGCCAAGCAAACCAAGTGCTTTCAAATTTTTACAAGCATATTTTTCCAACATCGCATAATTTGGCTACAAGTCCTTTTTATTCCTGCACAAACTCTGAATTGATAGTCCGATCTAGAATATGTTTTCAGACCAGTTGATGTTATTTTCCGCTTTTAATAACTTCTGATGGAGGCATATTCAAATTGAATAGGAAAATGTTTATGTCACAAAGTAACGTCAAAAAGCCTCCTGAAAATGTTTGATTCCAGTATCGCGAAGCGAGCGACATTGCACACGTATCCGGCGCTAAGTTATCGACTCTACCTGACCCGTCGCAGTCTGAATGAGACGGAGAAATGTAGCAGCTGGTACGTCAACTTAGTGCTGTGTGAAGGGGGTTACTGCAGTGATTTAAAACCGCGCTGAAACACTTCAGCTTTTCTCTCTGAATACCACCAAACTGATCTAGAAATGACAGTCTCAACTTGGGGAATAAAGACAAATCTGATAATGACAGATTCTTAAAATGATTAAAATGTGTCATGGAAGGGGGACTGATTGAACTGTGATGGTCCCTGTCACATGGATACTTCAATATAATGATTGAATTTTGGCTATTTTACTGACATCAGTGGTCAAAAGTTAATATAATTACTCTGGGCCTACTATAATTGAGATAGCAATGTAAAGTAGGCAATTCAGAATCACTGTTAAGGACACTGATTTTCAGTTTAGGCGACTGCTGAATGAGGTGAGGTGAAATTGGTTGGAGGCAGGAGCTTGGCCCGTTGGTAACTCTGCTCCGGAACTGGCTCGCTCCACAGACTTTGTTTCCATAGTAACTAGTGCCATGGCTTAGCCCACATGCTCTGTGCAACTGAAATGGGATTTGAGATCAGGCTAATGCCGTGCCGATCCTGAGCTAATCCTTTATCCCACCTTTGTGCAATAGGCCCCGGGAGGTATACACACAAAAGATAATAAAAACAAAAGAGGAATCCAGGGTCCTAAAAAAAGTACAAACTACAGTCATACAAACAATAAGCTGAGAGTTGACAGGTGTGCGTTATTCATGAAAACCGACCGCATCTGATAATGTTGAGAGCCTTTGGAGTTTCTGTTATGGTAATTTAAATGAATGTTTGCAAACAGCTCAAGAATTATGTCATTCGTGCTCATTTTACCTGGCAGCACCTGATGGTCCGTAAGATTTTTGGAGTCAAGTAAAGTCAATCTTATTCATATTAAAAACAGGTCGAGACCAATCATTATTTTTCAGCGATGGTTTGAGGCTCCCCTATTGCTAGTTCACCAGCCACCACTGACTGATACGTATCATTACAACAACTCAAGGAATTTGGAAATCCGGGAATTTTGTTGTAAATGTATTCCAGAGGAAAAAAAAGCAGTATGATGAACTGCATACATCTGCCTGTAGTTGTTGTGATGGGACTTACCAACAGTAAACTCCAGAGCAGAGACACAATTATGCGCAACAACCCTGCCTAAGAAATCCTGCCACTACCTGCCAACCATTTTGGACACATTTTGTGCTCATTAGTGCCACCTGTATAACACTTTACAGGCAAATATCTGTTGCAAGGAAGAGCAAAAATCAAGACAGTAACAAAGATCCAGTATTCCCTGGTACTGTGAAATCGGTTGGTCATCATTTTTAAAATAAGTATTTTTCTAATATCAGTTCAGATTAAATATAATCATTTTTCAACAGTCTACTTTCTTGCTTTAGGTTGATTTAATGATTATAATTCCAGCAGCATGCAACCTCGATGCACTGCCTGTCTTAATGATGTAAATGATGACAATTAGTCTGCCGTTGGGGCAAAATTAGCTTAAGCTATGGCTTGTTGGCCAGCTAACGATGTCTTCCTGTAATACGTGGAAGGCTCATGGACATGCTTATCCCTACTTGCTCATTAAGTGGGACAGACAAGATTATGCCATACATTTAAGAATATTTTTAAGAGCAAAACAAAAACAGCATATAATTGATCATTTAGTGTAAATTACCGGTCAAAAGTTTTAGGACACCGCAATTTTTCCAGTTTTTTACTGAAAATTACGCAGTTCCAGTCCAACAAATAGCTTGAAATGGTACAAAGGTAAGTGGTGAACTGTCAGAAGTTTTAAACAAAAGGTAAGGTGACCCAGGTTTTTTGTACGCCCTCGAGTAGGTGAAAGGATGGTTCCTCAGTGTGTGACATCAACTGTCAAACATGGAGGAGGAAGTGTGATGGTCTGGGGCTGTTTTGCTGGATCCAGGGTCAGTGACTTACAGAATGAAAGGCACCCTGAGCTAAAACGGCTGCCACAGCATCCTGCAGCACCAGGCAGTGCCCACTGATATGGGCCTAGTTGGTCAGGGGTTCATCCTACTGCAGAAAAACGACCCAAAACATAAGACCAAGCTCTGCCAGAACTACCTTAGGAAAAAAGAACAGGATGGTGAGCTTAGAAACATGGACTAGCAGCGCAGTCTCCAGACTTAAACCCCATCGAGATGGTTTGGGATGAACTGGACAGAAGAGTGAAAGCAAAGCAGCCTACAAGTGCCTCACATTTATGGGAACTTCTGTAACAGAGCTGGGAAGAACTTTCTGGAGAATATTTGATTTCTATTGTAGAAAGATGCCACCTGTGTGTTCAGCTGTTATATCTGCCAAAGGTGGCTGCTTTGATTGTCCCGACAGGAGATTCAGTGTCTGACAGGAGAAAGGAGCCCTGGAAACATAGATAATAATTAAAAAACAAGACAAAGTTGAGAGTCTTTCAAAAAGCAATAAATAATCAATAAATAAATAAGTGCCAAGTCCATCATCAGTGCCAATGACAATGACCATAATTCTATAATCACAATGCCATTCCTTGATTAAAATGTTAAAATGCTGATGCCCTAATAAATAAGTTAAACGGGCACCAGGTTAAAATATAAAGAGCAGGAGGTGCTAAAGGCAAGAAAGTATTGAGTCCCGTCAGCCAATCAGCTCCTCCGCAGCATTTCTGCAGTGGTTTGCTGACCTTTTGAATCGAAAGTTTAAAATATATTTTGATTTATAAATTGATTCCCTGATTTCTTTTTTAACTTCGGTTGTTAATTTGTGCTATTATGTCTGTGCTTTCACTCCAGAGTACATGAGACATTAAAAACTGCATCATTTTCATTAAAAACTGGAAAAACTGGGGTGTCCTAAAACTTTTGACCGGTAGTGTATATACATGTAATCTCACTCTCTGTGATACGTGTTTGAGTTAATGCAGTCAAGCACACACACGCACACACACACACATGCACACACACACACGCACACACACACACACACACTCACTCACACACACTCTCACACACACACAGACTCACACACACACATGCACACACACACGCACACACGCACACACACACACACACACACAGACTCACAAGAACAGCTCATTATGTTTGGGCGTGTATGTAGATGGGGGCATAGGAATGTCACATTAGTATTGGTCTGCAGGCCCATGCAAATTGCACATTATGAAAGAGGGAAACTCATTCCTCCTCTCGCCGTCGCCGGGCTCAGCCATCGGCACAGGCTCAGATTGTGTGAGAAGAGAGTGAAAAGGGCACATGAATCAGGACGACACTGATGAGTCCGTACAGAGAGGAACAAGCCCGGGCCTCTCGTTCCACACGCGTCAAAGCCTCTCGCTACGCTAGCTGGACTTCTGGCTCTGCGAGAGAGAGGAACATATGCTGAGGTGTTTTTATTTCTTTTCTTTTTTTTCAATTTTATTACTTGGCCCCTCCCCTAGGGGGCCAGGTTAAGCAATGATCATGTCTGTGTGTGTGTGTGTGTGTGTGTGTTTCTGTGAGTCTGTCTGTCAGCCCGTGGCTGGGGCCAGGTCTGCTATCTCTGATTGCCTTGTTTATTACTTATTTAGTTATAGATAACAATACAAAGTATTTTTAAAAGCAAATATTGTTTACGATTAAAGAAAATCAGCAACAATTAACACTGGATTTGGGAAAAGGTAATTAACAATAGAATTGAAAATGGTTATTTAGCCCAAAATGACCTTGAAAGTTAAAAGATGGTCGCCATAATTTATTGGCATCTGCATATCATCAATGTAGACCATGTTATTAAAAAAAAGAGTGGAATTCAATGCTGTTGAGACATTGCGCTGTAAGTCTGGTTATAGATTGTCAATCACCTGCAGTGACCTTGGGAAATAAGGTCAAGGTCACAAACATTGATCAGTGTCTGGACCTTACCCTAACACACCTTGCTGCCAAATTTGAAGAAACACCATCAAGGGGCTCTTGAGATATCATGTTCACAAGAGTGGGCTGGACAGACAGACGGATGAAGCTGAATACAATGACAAAAAAAATATTTAAGGCTTACATTATTCTACATATTTCCTCAGCGTGAATCTTCAAATTCCCAACAAATATCTATGCTAGTCAATGAAATCTGAGTGAATGACAAACCGCCAACAACAAGCAGGAGTTTGACTTGAGACGGAGCACAAATGCTCCTGTTGGATGTTTGTTTTCAACTTCAGCTGCTCTTTAAACTCACCTCCTCGTGTTCAGAAAGGAGGATAAATAACTCAGGAGTTTAATTCTGAGGGTAAATGTTGATTGAGTTCAAGCGCTGGAAAGAACTTAAAGAGTCACTGAGTCCCTCAGAATTTCCCGACTGAGGATATCAGGTATCTGAGACCTAAGGATCTGAGTCAAGATTTCACCACTCCTTAAATCCTGCATAAACTAAACAAATTCAGCTAAAACTAGACACAGGTCCCCACATATTTAGTACAGATATACTGTACCATACTATGACATATTGAGCCAGTTTCACAGACGCTGATTTAGCCTGATTTACTACCAGGCTAAATTCAATTTTAGGATGATGTGATCCACACAAAAACCCAGTTGATCTTAAGCTTGATCTGAGTCTCCAAAACAGACCAATTAAGTGATTCCTAGACGGAACCAGATTTGCAGAAGTCATGTGAATCCCGAATGGATCTGTGTTGATTCAAGCGCAAAGACAGCTCTGCTGTGCTGGAATTGGCACAGGCACATCTCAGACTCACCTGCCATCTCCACAGAAGCGAGGCATTTAGCCAACTCCGACACTAAAGCGTCACACGAGGGTGAGATGCGATCATAAGTGTAGCCTTGCTTTTTTGTTCGTGTGTACAATGAGCTGATTGACTACATGTCATCATCCATCACCGTCTTTCGGATGAGACATTAAACCGAGGTCCTGACTCACTGTGGCCATTAAAAATCCCATGACATGACATAAAGATCCCTTCGACAAGAGAAAGGGGTTCCCCAGTGTCATGGCTAAATTGCCAACTTGGCTCTTTCCACCTGCCACCTAATCATCTCCTGATCTAATTTGTCCTCTCTCTCTCCACCTCAACCCCCAGTGCTCCCTTTAAAACAGATCTCTGCAGGACTTCCCAGATGAAATCAAGGATGAATAAATAATCCAAGGGAGTTTCAATTTTGTGAACATTACTGTCCAAAGCCATAGCTATAGTGATGCAAGTCTGGCAATACACATTTCAGTAGGTTGAAATAATTTGCAGTAAAACCAGGAGTCTGAAAGGAGTGTGTATTTGTGAATTCAGTTCTGCGATGTTAGATTTCAGCGATGAGGTGAGTCACGTACAGATGACTGACAAACTGGAAATTAAAGACAAACACAAGATAACATAAATCACGATCCTCCTTCCCTTCAACACAGCGCCACTCCAGACGCAACCAAATACCCGACCCGGCTCGAGTCAACATGTTCTGTCAGACCTCGTTCTCGTTTCGTGTTTCTTTACGCGCTATTTGTACATCATAAAACAGCAGAGAGCCGAAGCGCGTATGAATAATGAAAAGGGGAGAAATTGAAGCGGCGGATGGAGGTTGTATCTGCTCGGGCTGCGGAGCGAGGGGGAAACAGGCAGCGGGTGATTTGTTCTGTAGCATTAGCCTGTCAGCCTAGCGCTCAATCACTCCCCCCGAACTCGCCCCTCCCCGGCCCGCCGAACATTAGCCCTGCTCGTTTGGAGAGTCTTTTCACCCATTCAGTTAAATCTCCGCTGTCCCGTAATTAACAGCTGTTTTGTCCTCTGATGACTGAGGAAGTCTTTATAGGAAATACTGCTGCCTGTCCGCTCGCCGTCCTCAGGCTGAGTTTTCCTAAAAGTCTGAAAGGTGTTGGCGAAGATTCCTGGGGCGTCGATGTCATTCACGGCCTTTAAATGCGAGTGCCGTGAGTCGCTGGAGTAGGAGGAAGGAAGGGCGTGCTGGCATAAGGATGAAGGCTTGAAATGGAGAAATACTGACGACTGATGTCACGTTTCACTTATTTCAAATCACAGGAGGATTTTACCAGTCAATCTGTCTCAAAATAATTATCAAGAATCAGAATTCATTTGTATTCTTTTTTTTGGATGGTTTTAAATGGTGACTTTATGGAACAGTATTATGTGCCAGACACATTGGAGAATGAGGCCTTATTTGTGGATACAAGTTGACAGCAGCTTCTAAACATGAATGTGTTTTTTCATGCCAGTGTAATGTATTCCTGAGAGAAGGGTTATCTGTCATGTTAATCGCTTGTCACAAATGACCTGAATGACCTCATGCTGACTGTCGGGGGGGGGGGCTGTGTATATCGGAAACTATGTCCTTTGAACATATCTCCGGTCTCTTGTAGTTCAGTGCTCATCCCCCAATGCTACAGAAAGAATAGGTCTGTTAATGTCAGGAAAGAGCTCAGCACTATATCTCTGATTCGAGAAAGAGCTACGAGTAATAATATGCAGTAATGTGATATTTCGGTTCAGTATCTTACAGTAGAAACAATTCAGTGCAACAGGAGACTGAATATATTACCGCAAAATTGCCATGCTAGTCATCTGAAAATTACAATGTCTGCGGCTGGAATGGAGAGATATGATAATAACAGGAACATAACAAAAACCACAGCAGAATCAAATGAGATTTTCACAATCTTATAATTAAGGAAGCGGTTGTTGCATTTCCTTTTGTGAGGTTCAAATTATAAAGTCAGTATTTCTTTGTATAATGACTCCCAGGTACAAGCAGCTATGAAAACCTCAGCCAAGTTTGTGCGAATGCAATAAACCCCTCATATGTGGCTTGTTTAATTGCTCTTCTCCGTACGACACTGTGGCAGTTTTACAAGATTTGCATGTAAGCCTGTTCCCTTCATAATTGAAACTTTATTCATGATTTTGACACATCACATTCATAGAACGCAAAAGTTCTATACATATCACTTCTTGTTTCTGCTATTGCCAGAGGAGATTCTTGGGATAAAAAATCATTCTGTAGCCCAGGAGGACAGAAAGATTTTCAAAAAGCACATTTCTTGTTGAATTTTCCCTGATTATTATTAATTCGATTTATTTTCTGACTGAACCCTCTGCTCAGAAAATCTCTTTGATGGATTAAATGTAACCGCACGGGCCACTGTTACCTGCTGCCACAGACACAGGTGTTAAGCTCTGACTTAAAAATGTCAACATTTGCTAAAACATTTGTTCATGCTTCGCCGTTTCAGCTGTGGTTACTCAGAAGGTCACAATCCCATCTAATCCACAAAGGGCAGGTGGGTGCGCTGGTTTTTGTAACAGCCCGATACTAACGCACCTGACTCTACTCATCAAGGCCTTCATTGACCCCCGATCAGTTAATTAGTGGTATCTGGTGTTGGGGCACTGTGATAAAGCAAAAACCTGCACCCACACCGGCTCTTTAAGGATAAGATTGGACACCCACACCGGCTCTTTCAGGATAAGATTGGACACGCACACCGGCTCTTTAAGGATAAGATTGGACACTCACACCAGCTCTTTAAGGATAAGATTGGACACCCACACCGGCTCTTTAAGGATAAGATTGGACACCCACACCGGCTCTTTAAGGATAAGATTGGACACTCACACCGACTCTTTAAGGATAAGATTGGACATCCACACCGGCTCTTTAAGGGTAAGATTGGACACTCACACCGGCTCTTTAAGGATAAGATTGGACACTCACATCGGCACTTTAAGGATAAGATTGGACACTCACACCGGCTCTTTAAGGATAAGATTGGACACTCACACCGGCTCTTTAAGGATAAGATTGGACACTCACATCGGCACTTTAAGGATAAGATTGGACACCCCTGACCACAGGCGATATCATTTCTGCTTTGTTCCTTTTTTTAGAATTAAGTTCTGTAAAATATAAAATCGATGACAGATACAATGAGGTCCCAGAGAAGTGCTGATTATTGCCTAAAATCAGCCCAAACAAGAGATCTGGCAGGAGTAGCAGTGGCAGAAGTTAGTAACAGTGGCCGCAGTGATAGAGTCAAGAGTAGCAGTGGCAGAGGTTAGTAACAGTGGCCGCAGTGATAGAGTCAAGAGTAGCAGTGGCAGAGGTTAGTAACAGTGGCTGCAGGGATAGAGGCAGGAGTAGCAGTAGCAGAAGTTAGTAACAGTGGCCGCAGTGATAGAGTCAAGAGTAGCAGTGGCAGAGGTTTGTAACAGTGGCCGCAGTGATAGAGTCAAGAGTAGCAGTGGCAGAGGTTAGTAACAGTGGCTGCAGTGATAGAGGCAGGAGTAGCAGTAGCAGAAGTTAGTAACAGTGGCTGCAGTGATAGATGCAGGAGTAGCAGTGGCAGAGGTTAGTAACAGTGGCCGCAGTGATAGAGTCAAGAGTAGCAGTGGCAGAGGTTAGTAACAGTGGCCGCAGTGATAGAGTCAGGAGTAGCAGTGGCAGAAGAGTAGCAGTGGCAGAAGTTAGTAACAGTGGCCGCAGTGATAGATGCAGGAGTAGCAGTAGCAGAAGTTAGTAACAGTAGCTGCAGTGATAGAGTCAAGAGTAGCAGTGGCAGAAGTTAGTAACAGTGGCCGCAGTGATAGAGTCAGGAGTAGCGGTAGCAGAAGTTAGTAACAGTGGCAGCAGTGATAGAGGCAGGAGTAGCAGTGGCAGAAGTTAGTAACAGTGGCCGCAGTGATAGAGGCAGGAGTAGCAGTGGCAGAAGTTAGTAACAGTGGCCGCAGTGATAGAGGCAGGAGTAGCAGTGGCAGAAGTTAGTAACAGTGGCCGCAGTGACAGTCAGGAGTAGAAGTGGCAGAAGTTAGTAACAGTGGCCGCAGTGATAGAGGCAGGAGTAGCAGTGGCAGAAGTTAGTTACAGTGGCCGCAGTGATAGAGTCAGGAGTAGCAGTGGCAGAAGTTAGTAACAGTGGCTGCAGTGATAGATGCAGGAGTAGCAGTGGCAGAAGTTAGTAACAGTGGCTGCAGTGATAGATGCAGGAGTAGCAGTAGCAGAAGTTAGTTACAGTGGCCGCAGTGATAGAGCCAGGAGTAGCAGTGGCAGAAGTTAGTAACAGTGGCCGCAGTGATAGAGTCAGGAGTAGCAGTGGCAGAAGTTAGTAACAGTGGCTGCAGTGATAGATGCAGGAGTAGCAGTGGCAGAAGTTAGTAACAGTGGCTGCAGTGATAGATGCAGGAGAAGCAGTAGCAGAAGTTAGTTACAGTGGCCGCAGTGATAGAGGCAGGAGTAGCAGTGGCAGAAGTTAGTAACAGTGGCCGCAGTGATAGAGTCAGGAGTAGCAGTGGCAGAAGTTAGTAACAGTGGCTGCAGTGATAGAGGCAGGAGTAGCAGTGGCAGAAGTTAGTAACAGTGGCTGCAGTGATAGATGCAGGAGTAGCAGTAGCAGAAGTTAGTTACAGTGGCCGCAGTGATAGAGGCAGGAGTAGCAGTGGCAGAAGTTAGTAACAGTGGCCGCAGTGATAGAGTCAGGAGTAGCAGTAGCAGAAGTTAGTTACAGTGGCCGCAGTGATAGAGGCAGGAGTAGCAGTGGCAGAAGTTAGTAACAGTGGCTGCAGTGATAGATGCAGGAGTAGCAGTAGCAGAAGTTAGTTACAGTGGCCGCAGTGATAGAGGCAGGAGTAGCAGTGGCCGCAGTGATAGAGGCAGGAGTAGCAGTGGCAGAAGTTAGTAACAGTGGCTGCAGTGATAGATGCAGGAGTAGCAGTAGCAGAAGTTAGTTACAGTGGCCGCAGTGATAGAGCCAGGAGTAGCAGTAGCAGAAGTTAGTAACAGTGGCTGCAGTGAGAGTCAGGAGTAGCGGTAGCAGAAGTTAGTTACAGTGGCCGCAGTGATAGAGCCAGGAGTAGCGGTAGCAGAAGTTAGTAACAGTGGCTGCAGTGATAGATGCAGGAGTAGCAGTAGCAGAAGTTAGTAACAGTGGCCGCAGTGATAGAGGCAGGAGTAGCAGTGGCAGAAGTTAGTAACAGTGGCTGCAGTGATAGATGCAGGAGTAGCAGTAGCAGAAGTTAGTAACAGTAGCTGCAGTGATAGAGTCAAGAGTAGCAGTGGCAGAAGTTAGTAACAGTGGCCACAGTGATAGAGGCAGGAGTAGCAGTGGCAGAAGTTAGTAACAGTGGCCACAGTGATAGAGGCAAGAGTAGCAGTGGCAGAAGTTAGTAACAGTGGCCACAGTGATAGAGGCAGGAGTAGCAGTAGCAGAAGTTAGTAACAGTGGCCGCAGTGATAGAGTCAAGAGTAGCAGTAGCAGAAGTTAGTAACAGTGGCTGCAGTGATAGAGCCAGGAGTAGCAGTGGCAGAAGTTAGTAACAGTGGCTGCAGTGATAGAGGCAGGATTAGCAGTAGCAGAAGTTAGTAACAGTGGCCGCAGTGATAGAGGCAGGAGTAGCAGTAGCAGAAGTTAGTAACAGTGGCTGCAGTGATAGAGTCAAGAGTAGCAGTAGCAGAAGTTAGTAACAGTGGCTGCAGTGATAGAGCCAGGAGTAGCAGTGGCAGAAGTTAGTAACAGTGGCTGCAGTGATAGATGCAGGAGTAGCGGTAGCAGAAGTTAGTAACAGTGGCTGCAGTGATAGAGGCAGGAGTAGCAGTAGCAGAAGTTAGTAACAGTGGCCGCAGTGATAGAGGCAGGAGTAGCAGTAGCAGAAGTTAGTAACAGTGGCTGCAGTGATAGAGCCAGGAGTAGCAGTAGCAGAAGTTAGTAACAGTGGCCGCAGTGATAGAGTCAAGAGTAGCAGTAGCAGAAGTTAGTAACATTGGCTGCAGTGATAGAGCCAGGAGTAGCAGTGGCAGAAGTTAGTAACAGTGGCTGCAGTGATAGAGCCAGGAGTAGCGGTAGCAGAAGTTAGTAACAGTGGCTGCAGTGATAGAGCCAGGAGTAGCAGTAGCAGAATTTAGTTACAGTGGCCGCAGTGATAGAGGCAGGAGTAGCAGAAGCAGAAGTTAGTAACAGTGGCTACAGTGAGAGAGGCAGCGGAGGTTTGCGGTAATGCAGTAGTAGTAGCAGTAATGGCGTCAGTGGTAGTTGCTGCAGTAGTAGTAATCATAGTAATGGCAGCAGTAGTGACAGCAGTATACGAGGAACTGGTAGGAGATTGTGACAGTCGAAATCATGTAAAAATAGTGGTAGTAGTTATGGTTGCACTAATGGTAGCAGCAGTACTAGTAGTATTAGATAAGGCAGTAGTTGTAATGGTCATGGTAATGGTGTGTACCTGCAGCTGTAGCTATAGGAGAAGAAGAGGTAGAGTTATTAGTTGCAACAGCAGAAATTAATGTGTGTTTATTTTTTTTCTCTTAAAAGAAAAAAAATGTTTGCAAATTGTATACTTCATTATCTGGTTCATACAAGAGACCCTAATTTAATGGAACAACGCTCAGCCAAGGGTGCGATATTCCCCCCTCGTCATGCTAACATATTCATGAGCTGACTGAAAGCACCAATACATTACATTATGGAATTGCCTCCTCACACAAAATTATAATTTGAAAATGCTTCATGGATGACAGCTTCATTGTCTGGGGCTCTTATCCAGATTTTACCCTCTCTGAAGGTGAACGGTCAATTCTGTTTGGCTGCGTTTTTTTAATTTGGAAATGATGCTCTTAACAAGTGCGCTTTCCATGGTGCAAAAACATATTTGTGAGTAATGAGATTTGCCTTTTGGAGAAACGGATTCATATGAGGCTCGTGTAATGCATAAGAAAATTGTTTTTCATTAATTTCTTTCCACAGGAAAAAGAAGTCCACACCGTGGGCATTTTTAAGGCCCTTATTATGCACACAAATTGAAGAGCTGACTGCAGGAGACAGAGTCACAGGATATTCTGTCTCATCACAGAGCACCATGGGCCTGAAGCTGGAACGTCGCTCGGGCAGTTGGCCAACATACGGCAGGGATGGCACACCACTCACCCGCATGTTTAATTAGGGTCACCAATTAACCTGGAGTGCCTGTCTTTGGGCTGTGAGAGCGAACCAGAGTCCCAACTAGAGTCCCTGAAAAACCCCTAATGATCCCAGGGAAGACTGGCAAACTACACACAGAAAAGTTCCAAAGTGGATTTGAACTCACAAACTTTGTGCCGCGAAGCAACCGTGCGACCCCACTGCGCCACCCTGAGGAAGTTATAAAAGGGGGTTCACTGGAAAGTGCTTTGTTAAGTTTAGAAAGCGTTCTGTTGTTTCCAAATATAGCACAAACTGTGGACATTGTACACTGGCAGCCAACTGTACTGAAGCTAATTGGACTTTGCCTTACAATTTTAATTAAAGGAGCAAGACCACTGGCCTTTAATTAAAATCACAGCTTCCAGTTTGAGGCTGGGGGATGGACCTCAGGAAGAAGTGTCCCTCTGACCCCGATGATGACATTTATAAGGTCCAGAACAGCTAACACAAGACATGATAATAACAACAAACTATAATTATAAGGAGCATACATTTTATTTTTTAGATTCACTGTTCATGCACGCTGGTTTTTGTCATTGGAGTTTTAAAATATCTAATTCTATAAGCGCCAGTTAGAGGTAGGAGGAGTCATGAAGTAAAAATGCTTTCCTTACGGATGACAACTTACGCATTTATTGTCACAAAATATTTAATAATACATTTATAATTTCTCGTTGAATGCCCAAAATTTTAAATCTTGCTCATGTCACAGTAAATGTCAATAATTTGCCGTGGTAAAATATTTGTCTTAATAATGTAAGACATTGGCTTGCACAGTTTGCAAATCGACAACTATACCACTGAATCGGAATATAAATTTTTCACACAGTATACCTAAGGCGGATAAGTGATCATTTATCACAAATGTGAAAACATTATCAGTCCCGCTGTGAGAACAGTTTTAAATCCGCGCTACCCCATGACACTTGCAACTGAGAGTCTTTGTCTTTGACTTTGTCGCGTAAATTTGTCAGTAACAGCCAAAGTTTATTCTTGAAATTGGCTTTCAAATTGTGAGAAAAAGGCGACAAAAGTTAGCATACTTTATGTTTCAAACGTTTGATCCAACTGAACAAGTCACCGCTTTCTTGACTGAGAGTAGTTCTGCTTATACACAACAAGGGTTTAAAACCTCCGGGTTTCCAAAGGCCAAACTATTTCTTGCGGACTTAGGAAAAAGTGACACCGTTACTGTAAGTTACAACTGCAAAGATATTTGTGTATTTTATTTCTATTTTCAGAAGTGCGGGTTTTGTTCACAGTTTAAATCATATTAAAGTGGAGGCAAAACATGTTATTGTTGTTTTGCTTTCTCCGATACCGGTGCTTTAGAACTAAAGGCTGAATTTCTTAATTCTTATTGGCAAATATTACGGCAAAAATATTATGGCGAAAATACATGAATTTGCAGACATTAACTTTTCTGGAAATAAACATACTGCCAGCAAAAAAAAGAAAATCTGTAGCAAAAATTACTTCAGGCGTTTATACTGAATTACAAATATAATGGATGTCATGTTGACACAAAAAAACTTCAACTCTGAACTTATTTGGACTTCTTTGCGATGGGGATTTACACTAAGATATGTGGGAAACGGCCGGCCAACATGCCTTCTCACTCCCTCTACTTCTCAGTTCAGTGAGCAGGGCGCGTCCCCCTGACTTTCGGCTGACACTCGGCCAGTGGCGTGTTGGCGAAAGTGGAACCTTTATCCACGGTGGTACTGTAAATAGCTTGTTTGCATATGACGTTGCTGTGGCAGGAAATGCAGATGGAGGGCAGAAAGTAATTTTCTCCTGAAGAAGCAGTTTAAACTACCAATGGGTGCATCTCAAAGCGTAGGCTGCATCTGTTGAAGGCAGCATTTTTAGGGGTCGACAGCTACTTCTATCCTCTAAACTGAAACTTAAGGTGAGAGGCAAGGTTAAATTTAAGGTTAGCTTTAGTTTCAGGGGTTAGAGTTATGGTTAAAGTTTGGGAAACCAGTAACTTCTTGCTTAAAACAAAGCTGTTTAATGGAGAAAACATGACGTTATGTTAGTTTGGCGGATGAAATTAAGTGACGACCCCTAAACGCGCAGCCTTCATGGGACGCAGCACACTTTTTGAGACACACCCAATGTTTGGTGTCATGGTTGAAATAAGTCTAACCGAGAATTTTTATAGAGTGCCGAAATTTGTGGTTCACCAAAGTTGACCGAAAAACGCTGTGAAAAATGGATGTTTAACATTTGTCTGCAGGCGGGAGGAACAGAGTCGGATAATATCTGTGCATGCAGTGTCCACTTCGTCAATAAGTTACCGTTTGTGGCATTTTTTAAATGTGGCGTTAGCTTATAGTTAGCAATTTTCTAGGTTTGTTATGTTCAAGTTACGATTGCTTCTTTGAGTTTGTAGTCCTGTAACTGACAACAAAATCTGTTTTGCGGGTTGTAAACGTCTAACGAGGGATTTGTTGTTCTCTTCAAGCTGTCTTAGCGCTTTGACTCGGTAGACCGGGCTCCTGCAGTTAATCGCGGTCAGCGGAAAAGTAAGCACACGTTAGAGATGTTGTTTGCCTCCATATTTTTGTTTGCTTTCATTTGTTATTTTGAGTAGAAAGAGTTCTGGTGAACAAGGTAGTTGCTAAAATCTGCAGCCTCGATAGCCGCCAAATCTTTCAATTCAGTTGAAAAATCTGTATTTTTCATAAGATATGGATCGTGTCCAACATATCTACTTATTTTCTGTTAATATCTTCCACTTGTAATAAGTCTTAGCTAGTACAATACTTCCTGCCCTCCATCTGAATTTCGCTCGTCACCAGCGTCACGTGACTGCAAACAACCTATGGTGGATGTTACGTTATCTCAATGATAAAAAAGTGACTCTTGCTGAGTGACAATGGAGCAGACATGGGGTGAGAAGGGAAACAAACAAAATTAATAAGAAGAAGTTTTAAAGAGTGTAAATTTGAGGGTGGGGAGATAGATGGTGATTCCATATCACAGAAGATCAGGACCCATCTGCTGTATCAGAGCTGATTGAGTGAAATGAATGTCCTGAAGATGTGTGTCTATCCTCCGTGTTAGAGCTGCATCTTTCAGGGACAGGGATGAGGATGTGATGGACCAGGGCTCAAGGGCGAGTCCCCAGACCCGCGATGGAGGCAGGATCTCAGACAGATCTTTAGACTGTGTCCCAATATCTTTCCTCACAGTACTGATGGCTGGTGGGCTGCCAGTAGATGTGATCACAAGCATCTAATGCGCATCTCATTGTTACCATCAATCGATCAGAGCGAGGACAGGCATCACTTAATCACAACGCCCAAATACCTGCAACCAACTCCAGCAGGCCCCAGAACTGAAGGCACTAATCCCACTGCCACTTTTCTCAACCCCCTGAGAAGGTTTATCAAAAGAGGCGCTCGTTTGGAGTGATTTTTGTTTTGCAACCACGGTATTCCTGATATTTACTTTGTTCCACCATTACTTGGAAAATAGTTTTTACATTTTATGTTTCCTAATGCAGAGTACTGCTGAAATTGAGACTCAGTGACAAAGCCATCCTGATCAGATAAATATTATTTTAGTAAATTGACAGATAGTGCAACAAATCAGACATCAGACAGTCTGTGAAAAACACCAGGTTTGTCAAGCCCATAATTTACAATCTTTGTTCTGGAAAAGCTGCATTGCTATAATTTTTTATCAACTTTTCTCCCAGGTGTTTGCTGGCCCTGTTGCAGAGCTTCGACTTGCAGGTCCAGGTTTTTTTGTGTTTGACATGTCGTCCCTTGAGAATCAGCTGGTTCTATGTCTGCTTTTGTTTGAAATTTTCAAATGTCTTACTCTCTGACGTTTAGAGAGTTATAAAAATTTATTTTGTGTGGAATATTGTTGACTGTGGAAGGTACCCTAAACATATTGCAAACATGCTCAAAATCCCATAGGCTTAGAGATATAAGCAGTCAAAAATGGAAATCGAACCTTCTGATTCAGAGGAACGCAAGTTGCCCTTGGTCGACAAGTTCTATGTCCAACATTGGACCTGGTGCCTTTACTGGTTTTACGTATGATCGAAATCTGGAAGTTCTATGTCCACGCATACTGACGAATGTGACTTTTCCACACCAGTCCTAACATGACCAAATTAAGATTTACAGTGTGTATACATTGTTGGTGAACAACTTACCCATCAAAATAATCCCTTAATCTTTCAGAAGGGATCAAAATCAGTTTTTTCTGAAGAGTTCTCATTTTGTGCTTTACATGTGCTCCTTGGCTATTTTGAGCGAATGTCACATGATCCAGGTACGGACCCTGAATGGTTCCTTGGACACAGAACCACCTGATTTGAAACGAGCCCCACTCAGGATATAGAACTAAATGTTTCTACGTGTTAATGTGGTGGAGACTTTAGGTTGGAGCTAAGCACTTAGTGACATAAACCTAAGTGATTTTAGAATGCCCTGGTATGCTTTAACTCCATTTCTGAGAAAAGTGGACATAGAGCCAGCTCATTCTCAAGGGACGATGTGTGGACATGCGCTCTAACACAGAGTTCCCTGTGCCACCTTAAATAATGTTGCAGTTCTGTGTGACTGATGCACCTGCAAATCCGACACCAACTATTCAGCCACAAACCGTGTCTGTAAGTACACCCATCTACCTTATATTTACCTAGAAAAGAGCTGCTGTTTATACTTTTAATTAAACATACTGATACTACTAATTAGCATTCAAATTGACAGGAAACGTCTACGTAGGTGTTTTTGTATTTGTGTTTAAGGGACTTCAAAGTAAAATCCATTTATTCATGAGTGATTCTGATATTTCACACAGTGCATTACTGTCTATTCACTGTCCTCTGTCAGTACTGGCACCTACGGTAAACATATGAACTGAAAGTCAGTTTTAAGTGAAAAGTAGGGCTCATAAATGTGGGCACTGAGGAATTTTAAGCATCTGGACAGATTTTTGGGACCAAATTAGGGTCCAAAAGGTTGTGAGCTTGCCCAGTGATTTTCAAACTTTTTGATTGCAAATCATCTTTTGTAAACCTTCTAAAATAATCAGCATGAGAAATTGTCATGGGTGAATGTGTAGAAAAAAATTTATTTCTAAAGAAAATCTGTGAATAAATCTTTTAGACCCTAATTTGATTTCATAGAGATTCTGCATTGAGGAATGGTCTCAGAGCCCCTGCTAACCTCATTACACATTACAGCTGAAGACCCAGAGCTCTTCTTTTGTGTTTTTGTTTTGGGATGATATATGGGTACAGTTTGGAGAGTATATAACTATATGTTAGTAGTGTAATTCATAATGCAATTTATAACTGTAGGAGTACTATAATGCATACAAATCACAGAAAATTATCCATTCAATGTTGTTGTCAATGTTTAGCAAATGACCGCTGCTAAATTAGTATGCAACTACAATGCTTCCCCACAAGAGAAATACTGTAAACACTGTTTCTGAGAAGCAGACGTCATCTTCTCACTCATGGATACTCTGTGAATAAAAACCTGTAGCTGATCCATCTGCGCTCTCACGTCTACAGTGATGAACAACAAGCTGAAGTGAATCAAAACTTTGTCTCTTCTGACATAAGGACCCAGAATTTACATCCTTTGCTGCGTCCAGATGCTTCCTGCTTAGAGTAACTGTCACTTGCACTTAGCGGCCCTGCAAGCGAATTAAACACACAGATGTTCCACATTACTGCATCCAGATTTTCCTTTTTCAAGAAAAAATATGGAAATTAATCACATATCAGGTCAAGTGCTTGTTTCATGAGTTATTCCCAGATAATAATAATAATATTAATAATAACAACAGGAGAGAGAGAAGAGGAGGCAGATGAAGCCATTCCTGATTATTTCCCTTTTATTCTATTTTTCATTTATAATCTTACAAATGCAGAAGAGTTCCTAACAGTAACTGAATAATGGTGTCCCAGTGATAGATGGAGGCCGTTCTCCCATCGCCATGACGACAGCTCCTCCCACACAATACCCCAGGGCATTGTGTCTCTGTTCAGACCTGCACAATGGCCTGCTCTCCCCATCCCAATCACACTAATCTGCTCTCTGCATCTCCGCTTTTTACAGAAGGACATTCAATCTGAAATCCAAATTCCCTCCTTCCTTTTTGGTTATGTTCACCATTTTCCTGTTTTTCTGCGATGAATGCACTTTTTAAAAACCAATTTCGCGGCATTCACTGTGGGTCTGAGCGCAGTTGGATTCCCCGATAGAACCGTGCCGAGGCGTGTCCAGCGCTCACTGCATCTATTCACTTTCTGCTTATGATGTAAAATCCCCCTGTATTGTGCGGGGTAATTTCTTGTTTCTGGGCTCTGTATCAAAGAGCTTTATAAATGTCCTCTTACAATAGCATATTGCATTGGTTCAGTGCAGCAGTCATTTCTGAAAGTACAAATCAGCAATCAGCACAATTCAACATGGCTGGAGGCCACACAACAGCCAAGTGCACTTTGCATAAATCTTTGGCCGGAAACTCGCTGTATAAGACCTTTAAACTGCAGGGTGTGCCACAGACACACACACACACACACACACACGCATACACACACACACACACGCACGCGCACACACACACACATACACACACGCAAACACCACTGAATAAAGTGGTGACTGATTTTAATCAGTTTGATGGCTACCTGATGAAGGTTTGTCCTTAAATGATGTACAACCACAAAAGGTAAAATTTGTTAAACATTTCTGCGATGCAATTTTGAGTTTTTTTTTTGATCACACATTTCAGTCTCAATGTTCCAGCCCAAAAAAATAAATAAATAAATGTGCGTGATCACAAGATAACTGATGAAAAATTATCAAACAACACTGAACAAAAATATAAACGCCCCATGTCAAATATTGATGCCACATGCAGTTAACAACTCTAAGTGAGCATATGCTGACTTTTTCTTGTACAATAGGGATATTTCTCTTGATTTGTGAACCATTCTCTAAATCCATCTCTCTGTCAGTGAGCATTTGCTCAGTGATGTAGTGATGTCACTCATTACATGGGTGTGGCATTTCCAGACGGTGATCTGACAGAATGAGCAGTACCCAGACACTCCTTATACTGAGGACAATAAAAGGCCACCCCAAAATGTCAAATTTTGTCAGAACTCATCATGCCTCAGATGTCTTAGGTCATGCGGGAACGTGCCATTGGCATGCTGGATGCAGGGATGTCCACCAGAGTGGTCGCTGTGCAGCTGAATGTTAACTATCGGACGATAGGTCGTTTGAGAGTTTGTTTCCGACAGACAGGCAGTACTGCAAATCGACCTCATCCACGTCGGCCACGTGTGACCACACCAGCACAAGATCGCTACATCCGGCTCGTCCACCTGTGGGATCGGCTCAGATCAGTGATGCGCACAGCGGCTGAGACCGTTGGTCTGCACAACAGACGCGTCGCACCACAGACAGTCCGTAACCGCCTGCGAGAAGCCAACTTGCACACTCAGCGTCCTCACTGTGGCGTGGATCTCACTGCTGTCCGGCGTCGGAACCGACTCACATGGGGAAACGCACGCGTTCGATGGCCCTTGGCACGCTGTAGAAGAGTGCTATTCACAGACGAATCCCAGTTTCAGTTTTTTGCTAATAAAAACTCAAAAATATGACATAGGGCGTTTATACTTTTGTTCAGTGTACATTTCTAACTGCTGTCTGTCTTGGCTTCCTATTGGTGGAATGATCTACCAAGCAAGGTCAGAACATCAGAGTCCTTGACCATCCTCAAGCGCAGCCTGTAAACCCACCTCTTCAGACTCTATTTTTCCGCTACATAACTGCCCTCAGTGACCTCTCCTGACATCACCGCCCATAATGCCAGATTGTTGTGGTTTAGTTCTTTTACCTTTGCTGGTCTCTTTCTGTTCCCTACTTTTCGTTCAATTTTTTATGAATTGCACTTAGTGTTACTCATGTCACTTGATCTATTAGCACTTTAACTTGTCTCCAGTTCAGCACTTTTGTGCCAAAATTTTGCACTTTCGTACAGTGCTCTGGATAAGAGCGTCAGCTAAGTTCCTGTAATGTAATGTAAAGTAACGAGGGTTAAAGTGATATTCACATGCTGACACAAAGAACAGGATGATAGTGCCAATCCAACTGCCACCATCATCAGTTTATCTGTTTCTGTCAGATATTTCTGACTGTCTGGCACCCAAATTGCAAGTTGGCCGAGATTCAAACATCTGGTACATTTAGCTCAAAATAACATTTTCTCCATTAACATGGTAAATCTGGGCAGTAGTGCTTTGGGATTTCATAATTCCCCCAAACCATGGATTGATTCACACTGGCATAGCAGGCTCCTGCACCGCAAATCAGGATAACAGAGACAGCTGTACAAACGCACAGCGTAAAACATGGAGCCGCTCCAAATCTGGAACAGGGACTGAAGAAAAACAAAAGCCATTCCGGATCGTTCTCTGTGCATGCAGCAAGCTCACCAGCCCTGCTCTGTGATATAGGACCCATGGGAGTGTGGGATTTGGGGAAAATCAGTCATATTTCTCCTCGTTTAGACATCAGGTAGCAGAGGAAACCTGCATAGCTGTGCTTAAGTCACTCTTTTAAAACTACAGTATAGTCATTCAATAACAGTCAACATACACTATCCAGTCAGTGGACGCTTCACTGACATCTCACTGACATGCGTAGAAAATCTAGATATCAGAAATTTTAATTAAATTTGTAATTCATTGTTCAATATGGCCTGATAAGACACACATTCAACTTCCTTTTGAGGGTATTGCACTTCAAATCTGCCTCACCGTAGGGATTGTGTAGCATTTTGTATTCCCAGCACTCAGCCTCCGGTACAGAAGGCTCCACAGAAACTAACTGAAGTTGTGCAATCTGGATTTATCATCTAGCAGGCAAGCACCCATCATATGAAAATAATATAAAAACCGAGATAAAAAATTCAAGATAACAGGTCAGATTCTAAACCCCTTGCCAGGGATGCTGTTAGCTGGTTAGCAGCATGTATATTCCATTATAACCAGTTACAATCAGCATTTTTATTTCACATTTTTTGCTATTTTTTTCATTTCCAAGATATGATTTTGAATTTTTTATCTTGATTGTTTAACTTTTCAAACAATAGTTGGGCAAAGCAAAAATCTGATATTTAATTTTTCAAGATGAGCGTTTTTATTAATGCAATGCAAGCCTCAGGTCAGCTAGTGCTTGTGTGACGTTTAATTATTGTCAAGCATATGAAATACCTCAGACATTTAACGCAGTGGTATACTGAGGCTGAACCCGATCTAACACCACCCAGTACTCTGGGTCACACACTTAGTACAGACTGAAGCCTGTTCCTCCTGATATCAGAATAACATTTCCACAAAAGTTTTTTTTTTGAGTTGACGTGGATGCTTTCTTTTTGATATTTGGATATCTGTGGGACTGGCACTTTTAAATTCTGAAAATCAAACATCTCGCACACTTTTTCATTTGTGAGATTTGTCCTTTTGTTCAACAGTCTGAGCTGAGCGGCTGCAGAGGCGTCCTGAGGATCTCCTCAAACCAGCGGTGGAATCAGGAGAAATAAGAGCCGGAACGTTAAATCTCCCAGGTCTGCTGTGATCGCTCGCATGCTAAACAAGCACTTTAGGAAAATTAGAACATGGACAGATTTACTTTTGAAAACTGGTGCAGATTGGGTTTCCTTGGTAACCAACTCTCTCAATCAAAGCTTATTAATGTAAACAGGATTGAATGTTTGTCACCACATGTGGATCACAAGCTGTATACTTTGGGAAAAAAATTCGTCTTCAACAGAACAACCGCACATGTTCCAAAATACACCACAGTAAACAGTAACATTGAACATTTCAGGAGCGAAACAGGATCGCAACCAGTAAAAGACAGTATTCAGTCCTGTAGTGGAAGCCTTCACGCAAAATACCGGCATTCTCTTCTTGTTAAGGTGGAACGTCACATAATACCAGAATATCAGTATGTGATCAGAATATTCCATCAAATCCCGACAATGCTGAGATATGATAATCTGAGCCAGTAAATAATGCAGGTGATGGAGTTTGAGGCTAAAAAGAGAGAGATTCACTCTCACCAAGAAGCCACAGCAAGTAGCTTCAAATTCACACCCATCGAGGTTCCGCACACGTTCTGTCTGGAGAGTTAGTAAAAACTGTGTGCACAAATAAAATTGTATAGCAAGGTTCAGCTGGGTTGGCTCACTAGGTAAAGGTGTCACACTGGAGTGTAAGAGTGACCACCACAGTATCAAAACAAGTCCAGCCGTGTCTGTGCCCACTGCGGCAGCACAGATTTGGCTTTGTGCTGCTCAGGGATGTGGGAGGGATACAGCTAGTTTGCGCTGGTTTCGCGATTTGCTGAAGCTCCTCCTGCTAACACACCTTTTGGTTCACTTTTATCTTGCTCTGTTGTGTCTTGGAGGGGAACCGGAAACTGTCTGTGCCCTCCTGAGATGGCAGCACAGTCGCTTTTGAGCATGCCCACATGTAGTTCACTGATTGGACATGCTAGACTAGGGTGGCACTGATGATGCCAAATTTATAAATAATTTCCTGAATAAAAGTGCCATATATTGATGAAAGTTGTCAGCTATTGCTAAAAATGAGAAAAACAACGTAAGACGTTACCTGACCTCCTCTGGCCAACAGCAGCACTGGTCTTGCATGTGACGGCCTGCAGCCTGCCTGGCCCAGCAGTATCCTGTCCCTGAAAGAAGAGCAGCCAGTTAGCTTCACTGTTCCCAAAGTAAAACTGAATTAGTTCTGTGCCAGCTGTATCCTGTCCCTGAAAGAAGAGCAGCCTGTGAGCTTAACTGTTCCCAAAGTAAAACTGAATTAGTCCTGTCCCAGCTGTATCCTGTCCCTGAAAGAAGAGAAGCCTGTGAGCTTAACTGTTCCCAAAGTAAAACTGAATTAGTTCTGTCCCAGCTGTATCCTGTCCCTGAAAGAAGAGCAGCCTGTGAGCTTAACTATTCCCAAAGTGAAACTGAATTAGTTCTGTCCCAGCTGTATCCTGCCCCTGCAAGAAGAGCAGCCTGTGAGCTTAACTGTTCCCAAAGTATAACTGAATTAGTTCTGTCCCAGCTGCATCCTGCCCCTGAAAGAAGAGAAGCCTGTCAGCTTTACTGTTCCCAAAGTAAAACTGAATTAGTTCTGTCCCAGCTGTATCCTGCCCCTGAAAGAAGAGAAGCCTGTGAGCTTAACTGTTCCCAAAGTATAACTGAATTAGTTCTGTCCCAGCTGTATCCTGCCCCTGAAAGAAGAGAAGCCTGTGAGCTTAACTGTTCCCAAAGTATAACTGAATTAGTTCTGTCCCAGCTGTATCCTGTCCCTGAAAGAAGAGCATCCTGTGAGCTTAACTGTTCCCAAAGTAAAACTGAATTAGTCTTGTCCCAGCTGTATCCTGTCCCTGAAAGAAGAGAAGCCTGTGAGCTTAACTGTTCCCAAAGTATAACTGAATTAGTTCTGTCCCAGCTGCATCCTGCCCCTGAAAGAAGAGCAGCCTGTGAGCTTAACTGTTCCCAAAGTAAAACTGAATTAGTCTTGTCCCAGCTATATCCTGTCCCTGAAAGAAGAGAAGCCTGTGAGCTTAACTGTTCCCAAAGTATAACTGAATTAGTTCTGTCCCAGCTGCATCCTGCCCCTGAAAGAAGAGAAGCCTGTCAGCTTTACTGTTCCCAAAGTAAAACTGAATTAGTTCTGTCCCAGCTGTATCCTGCCCCTGAAAGAAGAGCAGCCTGTGAGCTTAACTATTCCCAAAGTGAAACTGAATTAGTTCTGTCCCAGCTGTATCCTGCCCCTGAAAGAAGAGCAGCCTGTGAGCTTAACTGTTCCCAAAGTGAAACTGAATTAGTCTTGTCCCAGCTGTATCCTGTCCCTGAAAGAAGAGAAGCCTGTGAGCTTAACTGTTCCCAAAGAATAACTGAATTAGTTCTGTCCCAGCTGCATCCTGCCCCTGAAAGAAGAGCAGCCTGTGAGCTTAACTGTTCCCAAAGTAAAACTGAATTAGTCTTGTCCCAGCTATATCCTGTCCCTGAAAGAAGAGAAGCCTGTGAGCTTAACTGTTCCCAAAGTATAACTGAATTAGTTCTGTCCCAGCTGCATCCTGCCCCTGAAAGAAGAGAAGCCTGTCAGCTTTACTGTTCCCAAAGTAAAACTGAATTAGTTCTGTCCCAGCTGTATCCTGCCCCTGAAAGAAGGGCAGCCTGTGAGCTTAACTGTTCCACAAGTAAAACTGAATTAGTTCTGTCCCAGCTATATCCTGTCCCTGAAAGAAGAGAAGCCTGTGAGCTTAACTGTTCCCAAAGTGAAACTGAATTAGTTCTGTCCCAGCTGTACCCTGTCCCTGAAAGAAGAGAAGCCTGTGAGCTTAACTGTTCCCAAAGTATAACTAAATTAGTTCTGTCCCAGCTGTATCCTGCCCCTGAAAGAAGAGAAGCCTGTGAGCTTAACTGTTCCCAAAGTATAACTGAATTAGTTCTTTCCCAGCTGTATCCTGCCCCTGAAAGAAGAGAAGCCTGTGAGCTTAACTGTTCCCAAAGTATAACTGAATTAGTTCTGTCCCAGCTGTATCCTGTCCCTGAAAGAAGAGCAGCCTGTGAGCTTAACTGTTCCCAAAGTAAAACTGAATTAGTTCTGTCCCAGCTGTATCCTGCCCCTGAAAGAAGAGCAGCCTGTGAGCTTAACTGTTCCCAAAGTGAAACTGAATTAGTTCTGTCCCAGCTGTACCCTGTCCCTGAAAGAAGAGAAGCCTGTGAGCTTAACTGTTCCCAAAGTATAACTGAATTAGTTCTGTCCCAGCTGTATCCTGCCCCTGAAAGAAGAGAAGCCTGTGAGCTTAACTGTTCCCAAAGTATAACTGAATTAGTTCTTTCCCAGCTGTATCCTGCCCCTGAAAGAAGAGAAGCCTGTGAGCTTAACTGTTCCCAAAGTATAACTGAATTAGTTCTGTCCCAGCTGTATCCTGTCCCTGAAAGAAGAGCAGCCTGTGAGCTTAACTGTTCCCAAAGTAAAACTGAATTAGTTCTGTCCCAGCTGTATCCTGCCCCTGAAAGAAGAGCAGCCTGTGAGCTTAACTGTTCCCAAAGTAAAACTGAATTAGTTCTGTCCCAGCTGTATCCTGCCCCTGAAAGAAGAGAAGCCTGTGAGCTTAACTGTTCCCAAAGTATAACTGAATTAGTTCTGCCCCAGCTGTATCCTGTCCCTGAAAGAAGAGAAGCCTGTGAGCTTAACTGTTCCCAAAGTAAAACTGAATTAGTTCTGTCCCAGCTGTATCCTGACCCTGAAAGAAGAGACGCCTGTGAGCTTAACTTTTTCCAAAGTAAAACTAAATTAGTTTTGTCCCAGCTGTATCCTGCCCCTGAAAGAAGAGCAGCCTGTGAGCTTAACTGTTTCCAAAGTAAAACTGAATTAGTTCTGTGCCAGCTGTATTCTGCCCCTGAAAGAAGAGCATCCTGTGAGCTTAACTTTTCCCAAAGTAAAACTGAATTAATTCTGTCCCAGCTGTATCCTGCCCCTGAAAGAAGAGCAGCCTGTGAGCTTAACTGTTCCCAAAGTAAAACTGAATTAATTCTGTCCCAGCTGTATCCTGTATCTGAAAGAAGAGCAGCCTGTGAGCTTAACTGTTCCCAAAGTAAAACTGAATTAGTTCTGTCCCAGCTGTATCCTGCCCCTGAAAGAGGAGAAGTCTGTGAGCGTAACACTAGCACTGCCATAAAGGTTATTTTGACCGTTTTGAAATGTATTTGTGTCATAACTTATCAAAATTAAATAATACAACCTTGAGGGTCACTGACTTTTCCTAAAAGTGTCTATATTTTAACTTAACTTAACTTAACTTTAACTTATTTCTATAATTTATTTTATATAGATTACACCTACAGAGCATAAAATATCACCATATCTATCTACTTCTGCCATTAGCGGTCTCACTGACCGTACAGTTTTGCGGCTGTTATTTTTTTTGAAAAATGTGTCATTTGGTTGCCTAGAAATTAGCCGATGCCACTGTCAGAGTTGGTAGAGTAGAGTAGTCTAGAATTATTTTATTGGGCAGCACTGGCAAAAAAGTTTGAGCCAGCAGCCGCGGGAGACACTGGCACCAAAACGGAGGCAGTGCCAGGTCCGCAGGAGCTGCTTACAAAATAAGACGTTCATCACCTGCTGCAGATGCTTCAGACCTGTCTGTGGGAATTGCACCAGGAGAACGATCACCTGCGCAGACTATTACGAGAAGACTAAATGCTGCGCCAAGCCAATAAATAAAAACGTAGTCAGGAAAAAAAGTCCAGCACTTAGCTATTGTTTTATAATTCCCTGTCATTGTTCCAATTAATTATTTCATAAAAAATAAGCAATTCCAGATGGTTATGTTGTCATAATTGTTGAATCTGAATGTGTATTAATCAAAATAGATTGTTAAAAATAGATTTTTATTGTTGTCTTGTTGTCGTTCTGAGTGGTTTGATTATTTCTTTCCCGAAAAATGTCATTGTGAAGCCCCCTTCACTCTGGACATGAACAAATTTTTCACGCGACAGATCACATACAAAGTCAATGCAAAGACGCGAAACACGTGAGTTTGCTTCTTTGCATTGAATTTGAATGTAATCTGTTTTGCGAAAAATTCGTTTCACATCCGGTGCGAAAGCAGCTTAATTCATGTTAATTATATATAATTCTCTTGCCTTAATATTCATTAATGTATTATTTAACTTGTTAAAACGTAATGATGGTGTTGTTTCATTCTTTTGAGATACATGGTAACATACAAGATGCATTAATTGCTTAATTAGGTGCTCAGAGAGACAGATTAGAATGTTTTGAACCTAGCGGTCCAAATGACCATTCATGGCAGTTCTAGTCGTGATAAAATTCCGGCTCTTCTATTGTTAACTGTTTCCAAAGTAAAACTGAATTAGTTTGACGCAAGAGGGAGGGGGCAAGGAGGCACTTTGCTAATGGGTGGGAGTCACAGGCAGAACGGAACCACATCGGAGATGCAGACAGGAAGAGATGTCCCCGCCCAAATTAGGTTAAAGAAGAAGAAGAATCATTAAATGTCATTTAATTAAGGTGGGGGGGGGTTTGGAAGATGGCATCACTTTGTTCAGGGACTGCATTCAATAACCCACAAACTTCATTTAATCACCATGGCCCTATTCCTCCAGAGGTACTGAGGGGACCCCAGGAGACAGTTACACGTCTATTTAAACTCTTTTAATTACACTTAACTGCACTCTTATCACGCAAACTTTGTCCTGACAGCACACTTACAGCGCGATACAGCCAGAAGCAGCCCCAGCATGCATAATACATGGGGCAGGCATCACAGAACGGTGGCGTTATCGCCAAGGTTACGCCTTTCTACACGGATTTTAGGGCTGTGTGAATGGACTCTTATGCCACTGTGCTACAAGAGCTAACAGAAATACCTCTCTCTCAACAACAGCAGCCTCCAGCTAAGGAAAGACTCAGGGTCAGTTTTGAAACTATACCGTGCCATTGCTTACTGCGTACAAACCGCACCGGTGGGGTGACAAACGTTGGAGTCGCCCAGAATGACAGTGTTACATTTGTTATGGCCCCAATTTGTTATTACATTTATAACACAACAGCAACAGCAAGGGATGACAGACACAGTTTAAAAAAAAAACCTCAACACATTTAATTAACAAACACCATAACAACTAACTAACCTAAAGACCAAGATTGAAATATGTACAAAACATAAATATTTACAATCCCTTTTCGTGGGGGTGGCTTGGTGATGTCCTGGATGATGAAAATGCTCAAACACAGGCAAAGAAATCCACAAAAGAAACGTCACAGGTCTTGAACAGAATGGCAGGTCTGGTCATCTTCTTGCAATTTCTCCTTCTACTTTACTGTCTCAATTCTTTTCCTTATATACTCTTTTGCAGACCCCACCCACATTTAGACCTCTTTTTTTTTAAATTTTCTGAGACTTGCCCCAGACATGTCCAGGACATGTCTAAACATGACTCCAGTCTGAGCTTAACAAAAAAAAGGTAAATACTGCCATCTAGTGGCCTATATTCACATTACACCTCCATTCCAAAAGGGAAAAATTTTTACTCATAAAGGCAAAATTTTTCTTTTCAATACAAAATGGTTGAGTGAACACTTGTCTATATTTACATATCATACAATATTCAAACACATATATATACACATTCAAACACGGGATAAGCAATCACCAATTACATTGTCTGTACCCTTCACATGCTTAATTTCCAAGTCAAACTCCTGTAAAATCAAACTCCAATTCAACAATCTCCGATTCTTGTTTTTCATCTTACTCAAAAACATTAACGGATTGTGGTCAGTGTACACAATCATTGGCTTTTGTCCTGTACAAACATAAACCTCAAAGTGTTGTAAAGAAAGGACCAGAGCCAACAGTTCCTTCTCTATTATGGAATAGTTCCTTTGGTGGCGATTGAACTTCCTGGAGAAGTATGCCACGGGATGCTCAATGTCATCAGAGTCACTTCTCTGTAGGAGCACAGATCCACAAGCTTGGTCGCTAGCATCGACCGCGATGGAGAACGGTTTGTTGAAGTCAGGAGATTTGAGCACGGGGAAGTGACACAGCAGAGACTTCAGGTGATCGAAGGCTCTCTGGCATGCATCATCCCAGGTGAACTTTACGCCTTTCTTCAGTTGGTTAGTTAGACTGAGAGCAATCTCAGCAAAGTTCTTGCAGAACTTGCGGTAGTACCCGATCATTCCAAGGAAGCGGCGCAAAGCTTTTTTGTTGTCAGGAACTGGAAAGTCCATGATGGCTTGGACTTTAGCATTTATGGGTGCCACCTTACCCTGGCCTATGACGTAGCCAAGATAGGTGACAGTAGCACAACCAAAGTCACTCTTGCTCAGGTTAACAGTCAGGTTAGCCTGGGTCAGGCGCTGGAACAACGTCTCTACATCTTTTAGATGTTCTTCCCAGGAGTCACTCCATGTGATCAGGTCATCGATGTACGCACCAGTGTGTGGCAATCCGGCGATTGTAGACTGTATCATCCTTTGGAACGTGGCTGGGGCATTTTTCATGCCAAAGGGTAGGACTTCATACTGGTACAATCCAGATGGTGTGGCAAAAGCAGAGATGCTCTTGGCCCTCTCAGTTAAAGGCACACACCAATAACCCTTCAATAAATCAATCTTGGTCAGAAACTTTGCTTGCCCTACACTATCAATACAATCATCAATCCTAGGTATTGGAAACACATCAGTTCTAGTTACAGCATTGACTTTGCGATAATCTGTACAGAATCTAGTACTTCCATCAGGTTTTGGAACTAGCACACAGGGTGAACTCCAATCGGAGTTGGAGGGTCTGATAATATCATGTTTTAACATGTACTCAACCTCTTTCTCAGCAATCTTTCTCTATTCAGGATTCATCCGGTATGGATGCTGTTTTATTGGTTTGGCATCACCAACATCTACATCATGAGAGGCTATAGTAACTCTCTTTGGAACATCAGGAAACAAATCCTCATATTTCTTGATCAACCTTTCAAACTGATCTCTCTGTGAGGGTTCTAAGTGCTGGAGTTTTACATCAAGATTTTGCAACACTTCAGTGTTTGACAATTTACATGAAAGAACTTCAGCTTTAATTCTTGGTCCATCATCTTGAAACTCCCCCTCATCTTCACACGTTTCGACCATTGGAGAATCTGAAGTGACAGCTGCAACCCTAGCATTTCTGTCATGATAAGGCTTTAGCATGTTAATATGACACAATTGTTTTGGTTTTCTCCTATCTGGAGTCTTCACAATGTAATTGAGATCATTGAGTTTTGTCAGAATTTCATAAGGACCATGAAATCTTGCCTGCAATGGATTGGACTGCAAGGGAAACAACACAAGGACCTTATCTCCTGGTTTAAACTCACGGCTTCTAGCCTTATGATCATACCAAGTTTTCATTTTTCCCTGACTTGATTTCAAGTTCTCTTTGGCAAGGTCACAAGCTGCACGCAATCTTTCCTTGAACTTGCTAACATAGTCTAACAGACTGATGTACGGCTCTTCCTCTTGCCATTGTTCACTCAATAATAGCAAAGGTCCTCTCACTTCATGGCCAAACACTAGCTCAAATAGACTGAATCCAGTAGACTCCTGCACTGCTTCTCTAGCTGCAAACAACAGCAAATGAACACCTTCATCCCAGTCTTTCTCATGGTCATAACAATAAGCCCTCATCATTGTCTTGAGAGTGGAATGAAACCGCTCTAAGGCACCCTGACTTTCTGGATGATAGGCACTAGAAAGAATCTGCTTTGCACCTAGTTCATACACAACCTGCTGAAACAATCCTGAAGTGAAATTGCTACCCTGGTCTGACTGAATTTCCCTGGGAAGGCCAAACAACGTGAAGAACTTTATCAAAGCCTTCGAGATTGCAGTTGCCTTGATGTTACATAGAGGTATGGCTTCGGGGAATCTGGTAGATGCACACATGATTGTCAACAAGTACTGATTTCCAGATCTAGTCTTGGGTAATGGACCAACGCAATCAACAATGACCCTAGAGAATGGCTCCCCAAATGCTGGGATAGGCTGCAATGGAGCTACAGGTGGGTCTAACTGGTGTTTTCCAACTACCTGACAAGTGTGACAGGTTTTGCAAAAGTTGGAAACGTCTTTCTGAAGCCCAGGCCAAAAGAAGTGTTTCATGATCTTATCAACAGTCTTGTTAACACCAAGATGACCTCCTAAAGGTAAACTATGAGCCATTGTTAAGATCTCATTCCTGTAGACCTTCGGAACAACAATTTGCCTGACCACTGCCCAATCTGCATTGGCAGGGATATCAGGAGGGCGCCACTTCCGCATCAACACACCATCCTTGAGATAATACCCAACTGGAACTGCGTCTATTTCTTTATCAGGAAGGGCTCTCCTCTTTAGTACACAAATTTCAGGATCATTAGTTTGCTCCTCAATCAACCGCTTTCTGGACAGAGACAAGTCTCCAGACACATCAGAATCACCAGACCCATCCGGCTGGCTGAATAGAGAACTGATAAAAGTATCTGATAAGTTCTCAAACGGAGAAACCATAGTAGGCCAATCAGAGTCATGAGGCAAACCACCTGAGTCCTGACTATTCAATGTACTGGATGGCACCACATCATCTTCTTCTTTAGCCTTCTTGGCCATAGCACGAGTCACTGCGCAAGAAGGATACAGAGATGGGTCCTCATCCCCATCTTCAGTGCTCGGCTGTGAAGTAAGATGTACAGGGGGAACTACTTTGCCCCCAGCCAGGTCATTGCCTAGCAACAGAGAAACACCCTTTATAGGTAGACTTGACATAAGTCCCACCTTTACCTGTCCTGTAACTAAATCTGACTTCAAGAATATAGAGCGCAGGGGTACAGATACAGTCCTCCCTTCAATACCTTGTACAAGTATGAAATCCCCTGAAGGGGTCTCATCACGTAACTCCAAGGAGTCCATCAACAAAAGTGACTGAGAAGCTCCGGTATCCCTTAGGATATATATGGGGACAGGAGTAGTATGCTCATTCAGAGCCACAAATCCCTCTGACACAAATGGAAGAAATTCCTCCCTCACAAAGTCAGCTGTATCAGGCTTTTTAGCCCCACAAGAAGCAGGCAATTTAGCAGATCGGTTATCTACTACAGGGGTTTCTAATCTTGTTTTCACAAAGGTATTTGGTTTGGTATCCTTTTCTTTTTCTTTCTTAGCTTTAAGGAACCAACAGTTAGTTGTAACATGACCAGATTTCTTGCAATAACTGCAAACTAGACCACTTTTGTCACTGTCAGCTTTCACACTTTGATCAGACCTGTTACTGGATTTCTGAGCACCATCACCAGATTTGTCTTTGTCTTTGGGTGAGGAATCTATGGTATCACCGTAACCCTTTTTCTGAAATTGGGACCATCTATTATTACTGCTAGACTGAAATTTGGACTTATGTGTGAGAACATATTCATCTGCAAATTTGGCAGCTGATTGCAAACTCAGTGCTTGCTTCTCATTAAGGTAGGTCTTAACATCATCTTTAACACAGTTCTTGAATTCTTCAACTAACACCATCTCTTTTAGTGAGTTGAAATCATCCTTGACCTCCATAGAAGTACACCAGCGCTCAAAGCAATCCTGCTTTTCATTAGCAAATTCAACATAAGTCTGATTTTCAGATTTCTTCAGACCTCTGAATTTCTGTCGGTAAGCCTCTGGAACCAACTCATAAGCTCTCAAAATAACCTTTTTGACAACCTCATAATCAGAGGAATCATCTGCAGACAAAGCCGAATAGGCTTGTTGAGCTTTACCCTTGAGGACAGTTTGCAACATCAGAGGCCAGTGTTCCTTTGGCCACTGGCAACTCTTTGCTACCTTTTCAAAACACTGGAAATAGTTGTCAACATCCTTTTCCGAAAATGGAGGCACCAGTTTTACCTCCTGACTGGCACAAAATTTATTTTTAGTTTCAATTTTAATTTTTAGTTGCTCCATTTGGAGTCTTTCTTCTCTATCGAGTTTCTCTAATTCAAAATCTCTCTGTCTTGCAAATTTTTCTAACTCAAATTCTCTTTGTTTTTCTTTTTCCTCCCTTTCTATTTTCTCTTCTCTTGCTAATTTTTCTAACTCAAACTGACTTTGTTTTTCTTTTTCTTCCCTTTCTTTCTCTCTTTCTTCCCTCTCAAATTCTCTTTGCTTTTCTTTTTCCTCCCTTTCTTTTTCTCTTTCCTCCCTTTCTTTTCCTCTTTCCTCCCTTTCAATCTCTAGCATTTTTAATTTAAGTTCCATTTCTATATTTGGATTTTCCACTGGAAACTGTTCCAGATCTCCGGGTGCAAACACATTTTCATCAATGTAATATTCAACTATGTCTCGAGCCAGTCTTGCTTTTCGCATGGCTGGTTTCACCTCTGTCAGCTCTAAATGTCTGCAAATTTCTAGCAGTTCTGTCTTTTTAAAAGACTTCAAAACCCCTACGGTTGGTGATGCCAAGAAATCATCCATTGCTGTTGTCAGTATATATGTATCCAATTAAAAAAAATCAATTTTACAATTTGAAATGTTAGATTTTCAATAAATTACTCACAAAATGGTCTATCCCGGACGAGCCCCCAATTTGTTATGGCCCCAATTTGTTATTACATTTATAACACAACAGCAACAGCAAGGGATGACAGACACAGTTTAAAAAAAAAACCTCAACACATTTAATTAACAAACACCATAACAACTAACTAACCTAAAGACCAAGATTGAAATATGTACAAAACATAAATATTTACAATCCCTTTTCGTGGGGGTGGCTTGGTGATGTCCTGGATGATGAAAATGCTCAAACACAGGCAAAGAAATCCACAAAAGAAACGTCACAGGTCTTGAACAGAATGGCAGGTCTGGTCATCTTCTTGCAATTTCTCCTACTACTTTACTGTCTCAATTCTTTTCCTTATATACTCTTTTGCAGACCCCACCCACATTTAGACCTCTTTTTTTTTAATTTTCTGAGACTTGCCCCAGACATGTCCAGGACATGTCTAAACATGACTCCAGTCTGAGCTTAACAAAAAAAAGGTAAATACTGCCATCTAGTGGCCTATATTCACATTACACATTATATACTTGCACACCAGTGGCGATTGCTCTAAGACTGCTAGAGAAGCTCAGCTTCCTCTAAAATATCAAAAAATAAATGGTCAAATACAGTATGTACCGTTGTGTTAATATTTCATTGATTAAAATTGCGTTTTAGCAGCATATGCACCCGGAAGTAAAATTCACTCATAGACTCCCATTAATTTTCACCTTCTTAAAAATGACATTTTCAGAAACACAAGCATGTTAATCGGTGTTATTCTGGTATCACTGTGCAGAGTAACATTTTGTCTCCCTAAAAATGCGCTTTTTTGGGTGGATGGAAGAGGCGGACTCGCGGAAGGGAGGATCGAAAATGTGACTCCGTGGCAATTGATTCATTTGACAAATGCCAACGGTGTTAAAGAGAAGCGCTAGTTAACTGGAGCTGCTCTATTAACAAGTTTCGCCTCACCGATCGCGAGGATGGCGAAATGTTTTTTTCCCTCCTGACTTTTGTCAGCCAAGCCCTTCTCTCCTCCTAGTCTTTTGGAAATCTGTGGCTCATTTAACAAAAGCGTAGTTGCTTTGTGACTGATGTTCTGCATACAGAGATTATAGCTAATGCTAGTTTCCAACTCCCGTCCCTAGTTAGGCTTTTAGTAACCAAAGAGGGTTAAAAAAAAAAAAAGACATCAAATTTACATACCAGTGCAGTAAAAAGTACAATACAGTCATGCCATGTCTCATTAAAAATGCATGCAGCCCTGATTTTGTTTCAGCCAGACATTTTTTTTTTAAATCCTAATGTCTCAAGTTAATTTTATATCGGTTGGTAACGAGTTCCACATTTGTGAACTCTTTATAGAGAAAGGATTGCCCAAAGGAAGTCTTACGCCGCAAGATTTTACAGTTACCACTTGCCGTACCCCTGGTGATCCTGTCAGTGTTTAGTCAACTAAAAAGACGACACAAAACATTCATAATACATAGTTTGTCCATTCTCAGTCAATGGGACCAACTATGTCATCACCTTTATTGACAGACTCGCGGTCCACGTTAGAAAAAATAAAAATAAAAAAAACACAAAAGCTATACTAACATGGATATACAGACCCACACATGTACATATACATTATAAAAGACCCCTATACCAGTGACTCCAATTTGGTGGCTGGCTTTCGTGTGGCACTATAACCTAATAATATTGTTCTGGGACCCATTCAGGCGACAGATAAGTTTACACATCAGCTTCCTCAGTAACGCCTTAAAGGCACTGACCTCTGCATTACAGAATAACTCACTAGCACGACAGCACCTTGGTTTTCTGAGTAAAATCCTCACAGTCAGTATAAACAACCTGCTATTTCACTTCGTCCATAAGGGAGCTGTATATAGTGGGGTACAAAATGCCTTAAAAAGCCTTATTCTAGCATAATCTGAGCACATATGGAATTTCCTTCTCAGCATATTAGTTTGGGCACACAATATGTGACACTGTCTTTATACATCATGAACCTCAGGAATCTGATCTGTCATGTACTGACCCAGAGACCTTATTCTTTTGCCGACATTTAACACTCGTCCTGACAGATAATAATCTGGAAAGCAAAGATCTTTGTCCGCTTTAGTTCTGCTTATCAAAATGGCACTCTTTAAAGTATTGTATTGCAAATCATATTTAATCCCATATACTCAGAACATTTTGCATATTCAGTCTCTGCTGAAACCCAGTTCTGCTGGGAGAGAGAATGGCCCAATCATCCGCATACATCGGATTTACCAAAGTGTTACCGATTATATAGCCAATTTTGCAGCCACTTGATTGGTTAAAGACAGCTGGTGAGAGAAGGAGGCTGAAACGCTGTCACCCCATCTAACCTGCATTCTCTGTTTAGCATACCAATCTGCCAAAATCCTTATAATACTGTCAGGAGCACCCCTTTGGCTCAATTTCTTAAAAAGCTTGCCATGATTTACTCTATTAAATGCCTTCGATACATCAATAAATCCAATCAAGACAGAGGAGTTCTGCCTCACGTTCGCATTTTTTGCCTCCTTCAAAGCATAAATACACATATCTGTGCCAAGCTTTGCTTTAAAGCCAAACTGATTGTGAGTGGTGCCAATATAATAACTCAAGCAGTCAAGCAAAATATTCTCCAGGACTTTAGAAATCACACTGGCGAGGACTATAGTTATCCACACTCCCTACTTTGCCAGCTTTGTCCTTGATAACAGGCACACAACATTGGGTCAGGCAGCAACCCATGAGTCATGAAACCAGAAAAACAGATGGCAAGCGGTGCTGCAGCAAACTTCAGGTGCTCTGCTCTGATGTGATCTGGGCCACTTGCTTTGTTATCAGACAGCTGTTTAACTGCACGATAGACTTCACTGAAAGTGATGATCCTATCCCCGTTGGTAATACTTCCCACTTTGTAGGGGACTCTTTGTACGCAGTGAAATTAGGCAGAGTAGTGTTGCCTCCACAGCTAAGCTATATCATCAGCCCTACAAACACCCTCTATGGCACAGGGAAGTGCTGTATCGGCCTTTTCAGAGATCTCACCTCCTTCCAAAAACCAATAACATTTTTACATAACAGCTTATCAGCCATCGCATCCACCCTCATGACCTGTTCGTTTTTATCTCCAAACCGAACGGCATATTTATATCTAGCATTGGTGAGCTTTTAATGCTCCAGAACAAGCCCATTTCTGGGTCTGCCTGCCTGCACCCAGGCCTTAAACGCCTCCCGAGGCTCTATTTGATACGCCGCCACATGGCTTGACGTGGTTTGGCTTTACTGTGTAAGTTAGGTATGATTCTCTGGTCCCATACACAGCACCCGTAATACTGTCATACATTGCACATGGGAGTTCTCCTTACAATTCACATATGAGCACACAATAGCATTTTGGGGTAAACATATATTACTTTAAAAAGAATATCAGTTTTCATATAGTTTGCTGACAGATCATCATTTGTGAGCTTTGCTCAATCCAACTTGGCCTTGCAGCTCATAATGTGACAACAATGCATAATGTAACAAAAATGTAATAAAAATCATAATGTTATTACTGGGCAATAATGTAACAAAAATGCTGAGTGCATAACGTTACAACTTTTTGTGCATAATGTAATAACTTGTTTCATTTTGCGTCTGCTATTACATTATGAAGCAAGCAAAATACTTTTCTCCTATATAATGTAATAAAGTTATTACACGATGAGTGAGTGAATAATGTATGGATTAACATGTTAATTGCTTCTCCTAATATTCTAAAAACTATAAGATATATTGTTAGAAAAGGTCAGGTGGACACCAGATGCAGAATAAAAAATTTTTATTTAACACAACACGAGGGAAAAGAGGGCAGACAGGTCAGACATAAAACACTGTGCACCTGCACTGAACCACTGGGAGGACTAAGGTACACTGCCCAAAGCAGGGGGAACAGAAGTACTCACTCCTCGAGTGGCTAGGCTAAACAAACACTGGATCTAACTAAACTGACAGAAACACTGGGAGACTCAGACAAAGGGCAGACAAGACGTGGGCCCAGGAACACGAGACTCGGGAATCATACAAGGGAGAAACTCAGGAAACAAAACAAAGTCCCGTCTGACGTCTCGTCTTCTTCCCCACTGATATACGAGTGGGAGGAGGCGGGGATACAGGAGGAGGCGGGTATACGGGAGGAGGTGGGGATACAGGAGGAGGCGGGGATACGGGAAGAGGCGGGGATACCGGAGGAGGCGGGGATACGGGAGGAGGTGGGGATACAGGAGGAGGCGGGGATACGGGAAGAGGCGGGGATACAGGAGGAGGCGGGTATACGGGAGGAGGTGGGGATACAGGAGGAGGCGGGGATACGGGAAGAGGCGGGGATACCGGAGGAGGCGGGGATACGGAAGGCAATCTCAGGGGGAAACAGAAACACATGGGATTAATGAACAAATTCCAAGGACCAGGTTAACAATGTAGAACCTGAATATTTGATTTAGCTCAAAACATGGGTCAAAAATCCTATTGTTGGAACACATGCTCATTACGCTGGTAAAATCTGAATGTTTGGGTGATCTGACACAATCCAGAGCGAGCAGTTAACTTTTACAATCTTACAGCCTGCCGGTGAGAGTGGCATCCTTTGTTCCCCACGGCGGGGGGTGGGAGCCATCAAGTCTAGCAGGCCCAGCATCTCTGGAACTCAAATTCACTGGTTTCATTGAAGTTAAAGCGCAGCTACTTCAATTGGCTTAAAACAACTTAAACCTCTATCAAATTCATATTTTGTTTATGTTCAATATCCTAAAAGGAACCTCTCATATATTTATCACACTATTGGGCTATAATATTCCATTTTAAGGCTTTTCCATGACAACTGCATCATTTTAGCACACATTCCTATCATGTTTGGTCTCTTTATTCTCGGGGGAGTCCAAGGAGTTGAATGGAACATGTTTCATTTCCCTTGGAATTATGGTTTGTTTGTAAGATTCATTCAAGCAACTACCCTAGTCTCCCTGTGCAAATTATCTTATCACCTAGGCCAGTAAAACTCTGATTCGGCCAACCTTCCCTCTACCTTGTTCGGAGGTGTGGTTTGGAGCCTTTAAAGGTACGAGATCCTGAGGGGGCGGGGCTCTTCTTTCTCTTCTCTGTCAACGTCTGAATCGTGTTGGTAAGTGGGGAGGGGTGACATGTTGCCTTGTTCCGGAGCGCGGGAACATGTGAGTTCTCCCCGACCACGTGGAGCGACTTTTAGCTCTACGTGGTCATTCATCTTTTCCAGGTATGAAAATACTCTAAATCCTTCTAAATTATATGTAACGGTAATTGGCTTATCATTGATTTGTTTGATTCAAGTTGTGCCTACCTGGTGAATTAAATTATTGTTATTCCTTTTCTAGCTTGCGTGGTCTCGTATCTTTAAATCTTTTTATTCTTCTTAGCCCCGTCTCGGCGAATACCTAGGGGAATATTTTAACCCCACTGAGGAACGACTGGCCAGCGGCCCGGTGTGGGAATCGGTTGGTTAAGTTGGTTTAGGCGACCATGAACTACCTATTGTAAGGATTTATATATGTTGGTTCTGAGTTTTAACCTATAGAACCCTTGGGCTAATATATAATCCTAGGTTCATTGTAATATACCAGCAGAGGCTATTGCAATGATGGTTGACTTCCAACCGCTAACCTAACCAACGAACCTAGGATTCGAACATGGTGTTAATGCCCAGGAACATTAATGTAGCGGCGGTGGTTGTCTGTTAGGAATTCAAGGTATAGTCACTTCATGTTTGTCCTTAGAGTCTAAGTTACTCGTTATCACTGTCTCGAGATTCACGCAGGTGTTCCCTAAATTATCAATTCTAATTCTAATTTGGAGTCAGATTTTAACGAGATTATAGCTAAATTTTGTATTCTAACTATTATATGGAGTCAGATAAATCGTAACCATTGCGCTTTCATGCCCCGTCCTCGGACGGTGAAAAATATCCATTTTATTGTGATTCACCCCAGCCAGAAGAATGCTCTAATTAAAGTTAGACTTAAAAAACACGTAAGGCCTTCAACCCGGGCAATATCCGCCTTTTGGTTATTGCTCTTTTGGGGTTTTACAACAATAATGACTTGAGACAAGACGCTGAGACCATCAATCAAACTAGACAGTTTAGATTTAGGTCATCTAAACGTGACGAGTAAAAAGCACCATGAGAGAAGCAAAGGAAAGCACAGCTTTAAACGCAGTTAATCAGGGAAAGCTTAGGCAGGAATTACAAAAGCTAGAAACACTCACACTCGCTAATGAGTTAATTAGGGTAATACTATGTGACGAAATATATACATACCCTTAAACAAGCGCTGGTTAGTACAGTTAGTCATGGTCCTATCAGAGAATGCATTCACTCAGAGTTTTCAGAGGACACATTCACTCAGAGTTTTGCGAGACCCAGAATTAAGCACATGTAGAAGCAATGAATGAAATACCACAGCCAAAACCGAAAGAGGAAATGTGATTGGACAAGGAGACTCAGGCTTGCTGAAGGCTGTCACACGACATCACAGGAGTCAGGGCAAGAGGGAATCAATGGTCAGACTGCGTGAATGGGGCTGAAAAACAAATCAAGAGGCACGAGGGTGAAAACGTACTAGCACAAGTAAGCACACGAGGCAGAACCATAACATATATGACTTCAAATGTATGCTGCATGTGGACTAACCTAGAAAAGATCCTGCATCTACTGTATTTCTTGTATGTTATGATTACAATTGCTGCTGCGAGGTTGAAGACACTGTTTATCTTTAATAAATCCACTTTGGGAGCTATTATTATTGTGCCCTTCTCATCTCATCTCATCATCTTCTGCTTGATCCGGGGCCGGGTCGCGGGGCGGTCGCGGGGCCAGCAGTCTAAGCAAAGATGCCCAGACTTCCCTCACCCTGGACACTTCCTCCAGTTCTCTCGGGTGTATCCTGAGGCGTTCCCAGGCCAGCTGAGCGAAGTAGTCCCTCCTCCTCCTCCCGGTGGGGCATACCCGGAACACATTCCCAGGAAGCCGCCCAGGGGGCATTCGATATAGATGCCCGAGCCACCTCAACTGGCTTATCTCGGCGTGGAGGAGCAGCGGCTCTATTCTGAGCTCCTCCTGGGTGACAGAGCTCCTCACCCTCTCTCTAAGGGAGTGGCCCGCCACCCTGCAGAGAAAGCCCATTTCAGCCGCTTGTATCCGAGATCTCGATCTTTCAGTCATGACCCAGAGTTCATGGCCATAGGTGAGGGTAGGAACGTAGATTGACTGGTAAATTGAGAGCTTTGCCTTCTGGCTCAGCTCCTTCTTCACCACAACAGATCGGTACAATGACCGCATTACTGCTGCTGCTGCACCGATCCGTCTGTCAATCTCACGCTCCATCCTTCCCTCACTTGTGAACAAGACCCCAAGATACCGGAGGGGAGTAGCCACCTTTTTCCGGTCGAGAGCCATAGCCTCTGACTTGGAGGTGCTGATTCTCATCCCAGCCGCTTCGCACTCGGCTGTAAACCACCCCAGTACATGCTGAAGGTCCAGGTTCGAAGGAGCCAACAGGACAACATCATCTGCAGAAAGCAGAGATGAGATCCGCTGGTCCCCAAACCGGACTCCCTCCGGCCCCTGGCTGCACCTAGAAATTCTGTCCATAAAAATAATGAACAGATCCGGTGACAAAGGGCAGCCCTGCCGGAGTCCAACATGCACCGGAAACAGGTCTGACTTACTGCCGGCAATGCGAACCAAGCTCCTGCTCCGGTCAAACAGAGACCGCACGGCACGGACTCCATACTCTCAAAGCACCTCCCACTGAATGCCACGAGGGACACGGTCAAATGCCCTCTCCAAGTCCACAAAACACATAAGAACTGGTTGGGCAAACTCCCATGAACTCTCAAGCACCCTGCGGAGGGTATAGAGCTGGTCCAGAGTTCTACAACTAGGATGAAAACCGCATTGTTCCTCCTGAATCCGAGGTTCGACAATCGGACAAATTCTCCTCTCCAGCACCCTGGAATAGACTTTACCCGGGAGGCTGAGGAGTGTGATCCCCCTATAGAATAGAATAGAATAGCCTTTATTGTCATTGTACCAAAGATACAACGAGATTAGTTTGGAGAGAAAGTGCTCCGGGCCGCTGCAACGTGTGTCACGCCGCCAACTCCACTATCTTCTTCGAAAAATTAAAGGTTACAGTTAACACAGAAGATGACATCAGACATAATAATACACATCAAGTTATAACCCGACACGCAGGAAAGGCGTTGGAATTTTTTCAGGGGAATGGGAGGGGGAGAGAGGTGGCGGAAGAAGGGATTAAATGCAGGAGGGCAGCCTTGGCAGAGTCCAGAGTCCTTATCAGGGCAGAGTGTTCTGTCCTTGTCCGAGGGATAAGAAATATGTTGACATTCTGTGTGAGAGTGAGGCAGACAGAGGGGAGACGCGGAGTGGGGGGGGGGGGTGCCGAATTTTATTTCAATTTTGGGTTGGAACAAGCAATTTTGATTGATTCATTTTGTAAATTTTTTACTTCACGCTTCAGGGCCACCAGTTCTCCCATCAGTTCTCCCATCCTCTCGTCCTGTCTCTTGCCCAAATTCACAGTCAAACGCACAAACTCCCCACACTGACTCAAAACCGCGTCCATCTTTCTGTGCATTTCTGCAGATGATCCCAGAGTCTTTTTGAGCTACTCACCATTTTTCACCATCAGCGCTCCGTAATTAGTTTGGTGCAGGCCAGCGCATGGGCCATTTTTCTCGCTCCCCGCTCGCGTACTTTGCGGTAGACCAGAGCAACTTCCATGCCAATTAGGAGAAATCCCGTCACCATAAATCCAAAAGGATAAATATCCTCCACGTCTTCAAGGGATAGTGCCGCCAGACAAAGAACTTACCATCTCGAGTACGCGTCCCGAACGTAGCCAGCAGCAAAAGTTCCATCCGGGCAGCGCGGATCACAAGATGCTCCGCTTCTTGGTGAAAATATTTTGTCAATCGCATTCAGGGACCAGCTAATTAATTCCATCTTTACTTGAAGAGCCTCAGAAGCAGACGGAAGGTCCAAAAAAAAGGAAAGAGGGGGTAACAGGACAAAACAGGACAAAGAAAAAGACTCAGGCAGGAGCAGAGATAGAGTGCGACTGCTCTCCTCAGAAGCCGGAAGAAGAAGGCGCACACCCTCCGGTCCCCCTTCTTAAATAGAGGGACCACCACCCCGGTCTGCCAGTCCAGAAGCACTGTCCCCGACTGCCACGCGATGCTGCAAAGGCATGTTAACCAAGACAGCCCCACTACATCCAGAGACTTGAGGTACTCAGGGCGGATCTCATCCACCCCCGGTGCCTTGCCACTAAGGAGCTTCCGAACTACCTCAGTGACTTCAGCCCGAGTGATGGATGAGTCAGCCTCTTGGTCCCCAGCCTCTGCTTCCTCTATGGAAGGCGTGTCACTGGGATTGAGGAGATCCTCGAAGTATTCCTTCCACCAGCCGACTATATCCCCAGTCGAAGTCAACAGCTCCCCACCTCCACTGTCGCACATTCGGGCTGTGCCCGGCCGGGTCCTGTGGGCAGAGACCCGACCACCAGGCGCTCGCCTGCCAGCCCCAACCCCAGGCCTGGCCCCAGAGTGGGGTCCCGGTGACGCCAATCCGGGCGACGTGAAAGTCCTTACTGTATGGTTCATTCATGAAGGGTTTTTTGTGCCCTTCTCTCCTCAGTATTGTTTATTGGTCAGGCACCTGTCTTACTCGCTATGAAGTGCTTGCATGAATTTCTTCATTGCATTGTTGTAACACATACCTCAGTTAATAACTAAAATGTTTTTACATGTAGGCACCTTATGTAATATACTTTATATATTTTACGTGCGTACAATTTTATATACTTCATGTACTTTTTGAGCTAACATTACCATGTTGTAGTTTTTGTCTTTGATCACTAGGTGGCTCTTACTCAGGCTTTTTCATACTGGATCTGGATGGTCGAGTCATGATGATGCCCTCGTGTTTGGCTCAAGGCCCTGGGATTGTCTCCCTATCACTGGAACCCATTACCCTTCCTCCCTCCCCCATCTGCCTAGATATACTGAATGAGATTAATGCAAACACAAAATATAGTTTTGGGATGGGGAGATTAATCAATATGCATTGATGCATCTCGTCTGAGCGTGTCACTGTAAGTGCATCGGTAGAACAGCTGTGAAAGACTGCAATTTTTGAAACAAAAAAAAAGCAAGATGCATGGGTTATGAAAAGTTTGCATCAGTAAAATTTTACATTTTGATTACTGAGTGGTTTCTGCACTTATTTGTATTCGTAAACGACCAAATTAGTTGTTATTTTTTGACATTTTTACTCCGACTGAATAGGATCTAGGTTACTTTTATGTGCGGGCGCATTGATAGACGTGGCCGCGCTGTTCAAAACAAACATGGCGGAGACGTGAACATACAGTATACTCAACTGTCGACTATCAAACCAAAGTTGGCGATTCTGTTGATTTTACAAAGAAAGGAGAACTTGGCAAGTCTGACGCAAGTTGTAAAACGTGCTGAGCAGCTGCACATGACACCGGGGCACCAGGAGCCTCATTAGTCACCTGAAGCGACGGCGCGGTGTGACGGTGCAGTCAGGTGCAGCGACAACATCCAAGAGCCGTGAGTGACTTATTGAAAGCTTAATTTTTTTTGTGAAAGGCCTGGATTTTATTCGATTAAAAAATAAGTAAACTCATTGAATTGTGCAGTGCATTGTGATTGAGTTGTGAATCAAATCCTATTAGTCGTTGAAAATATGTATGTACAAGTATGGTATTGTATTGGTTGGTGTAAATATGTATGTACATGTATCTTATCGTATCGGTCAGTGAAAATATGTATGTACACGAATCTTATCATATCGGTCGGTGAAAATATGTATGTACATGTATCGTATCGGTTGGTGTAAGTATGTACTTTTGTATGTACATGTATCATATCGTATCAGTCGGTGTAAGTATGTTTGTACATGTATCATATCGTATCGGTCGGTGTAAGTATGTTTGTACATGTATCTTATCATATTGGTCGGTGAAAATATGTATGAACATGTATCATATCGGCCGGTATAAGTATGCTTGTACATGTATCTTATCGTATCGGCCGGTGTAAGTATGTTTGTACATGTATCTTATCGTATCGGCCGGTGTAAGTATGTTTGTACATGTATCTTATCGTATCGGTCGGTGTAAGTATGTATGCACATGTATCTTAAATGCATCTGATTGTGAACAGTGAATCACAATGTGCATCCTATCGACCTCATGCCAGAGATGCCCTCAGTACAATCTATACAGACCAGTAACACTATTTGTGTTTATATACAGCAGTCCATGGTCCTGAAGCCCAAGTTAGGGAACTAGCTAGCTAGTTACAGGTGACCATTAACAATAGTTAGCAATTGCTTTTAGTCAGCAGTGTATTCTAGTCACTAGCACTGGCTAATTAGCTGGCCAGCATGCAAATGCGACATTCTCCATTAAGGTAATACATTTGTGTTTCTACGACAACCTTCGCATGAAGCGTTTTACTACTGCCCTTCGCATGAATATTTCTAAAAAACGCAGCTGCACATCTCAGCATTTTAACGATTATATTAGCTTATTTGAAATTGGCCTGATAGGAAACCATTCATTTTAATGAAGAGGTTGGATGTATCAATATGGTGGCCCGGTGCGTCACTTTTTTGGAATGTAAATATGATGTCATCAGCAATCTAGTGTTCTGAATATACATATATCTATGGTTGAAGCTCAGCGTCTCTGGGCTTCGATGAGATGGTTTTTTTCACTGCAGCAAAACTAGACAGTCATTGGAAAAATGCTGCGATTTTGTCGCTCTCACAGACATTTAGTGTCTCTGGGAGTGAATGGAGCAGTGGGCGGGCCTGGACACTGGGTTTCTACATGATGATTGGAGGATCTGTCTAATGACTGAGACCTTGTTCACACGTAGCCGGGTATCTGATAAATCGAAGATATTTTCCTACGTTTTGACCTGTCATCCACATGACAGCACATCAAAAACGAATGTTTCAAAAAACTCCGGGCAAAGTGAAGATTTTTGAAAACTCCGTTTATGCATTTGCGTGTAGACAGAGATAACCGGAGTTTTGGGTTTTCGAACGTCACAATCTGTGCCAAAATGACAACAAATCTGCTCTGACGTCAAACGTGCGACCTTTGTTTACTGCAGAAACCAGAGCAGAAGCATGGACAGAGAGTAAGGGATCGGAGTCGTGCCTTGAAAGCTGTGATAGCGTTAATTATTGTGCAGGCGCTTTATACGTATTTAATTTTAGAAGCCCAACTACTGCTCCAAGAGCACAGGCAACGGACAACATCGCGGTCGGTGATTTACCCCATCATTACCATTGGGTAGGATTTGGGGAAATAATGCCATCTACAGATTTGGAGGCTTATTGAAAACTCAGATGTTCGGTTATGTGTAAATACATTTTTTTTTTATAAACCGAGGGGGGGAAATACCCGTTTTTAAAAATACCCGGCTACGTGTGTACATGGCCTGAATCTCTTTTCGAATGACAGCAATTTTGAACTATACATCGGCACTGGAGCATTTTCCAGTTCAGTCTCATTGCAGGAGAAGTCAGGAGACAAGCTATACAGCTCATTTCTAGTCTTTGCTTGGAGATATAGCTCATTTCCATTGTACTCATCCCATTGTACTGGAAATAAAACACAATTGTAGCATTTGCTTGTTTCAGTTTAACTTCATTCTCACGTTTCCTTGTTTGAGTTTAATATAGTTTCATTAGTTCAATCATTTATTCAAGTCTTACACCTGTAAAAGAATGGGCCAAGTCCGTTTCAGCAGGCTAGCTCTGCTGGCTATTGAGAGGACACTGGTCAAGTCCTTGGAAAAGACGCCCGATTGGTACGACAGGGTCTCAGACCATTTTCTTGAGGAGGAACGGAGGGCAGAATTTGCATATTAATAAATGAACATAGCTCATGATGTAAGCCAAAAATTAGCTTCCCCTCAAAAATGAGCAGCTGCCACTGTTGCACACCCACTGTTTGGCAGCAAAATCCATGATGAATTTTACCGGGCCTTGCACTTTAAAAAATAAATATATATATCTATAGTGGCGAAGTGGACTTGGATTCACTTCAGAGATAAAGCACACCAACTTGAATGACTCACTCTATTTCTGAATTCTATTTTTTCTCCAGAATTAAATTAAAATGATTCAGTATGGCCAAGATGCTTTCAAAAATCATTACCGGTTATGTATATTGAAAAATATACCATAATGAGCCATAGATTTAAAAAAAAACAAAAAAAACAAAATCAATTCAAGATTTGGGATCAGATTTTGCCAAAGATGGGGTACACTGTCTTGTTGTTTTATTGAATGATTGGAATGATTTTTTTTCTTGCTCTGAGTGTGACAGTGTGCAGAGCCCAGCGCACATGCTCAGTGTGAGCCCAGACGTCAGGAGGGAGACTCCAGTGCCCGACCCTTATCACAGCTCTCTCCTCACTCCCCACTCCATCCTGTTCAAAATAAAACCCCAGAGGAAGAGATAACAGCTCAATAATAATGTACTACGGTCTGAGAATGATAAAAGATGATGGTACCACACCAGCGAACTGCACTGGACTCGCACTGCTCATTGTGAGCTCAGATGTTTTATTCATGAACAAGATTATTTTCCTAAATCTTTTCAGAACAATTTCAAGAACATAATCTTTAATGTAATCTAAAACAGCCCCAGTAGTAATTGAATCACTCAATGTTCACTCATAATACAACCTTCAGTCAGTCCACCCACTCCACAGATATTCAGAGAAAACACCTCTACAGCTCGGACTCGGACCCGCATCTCATCTGAACGGAGTCGCCTCCAGCCTGTGAACTCTGTGTGTTTGATCCGATTCTCGCCGCATTGATGCTTTATTCATTTCCAAGATGACACGACTTCTAAGACTCTTTTATTTATTTAAATTTTCCTGAAATGATCAAGAGCACTTAACCTTAGTAGCAGTGGCAGAGATTCATTCATTCATTTTTGAAAACCTGAAGTCAGTTTAGAGCCACTGCAGAGGCTGTCTGAAGACAGAGAAAATATGTCGACATTTTCAAGGTTGGGATCCACAGCTCAGTAGCATGATGTCACTGGTCTTTGGAGTCTGGATCACTGGCCTGCTGGTGCAGGAAAGACAAAATTCCTACAGTCAGCTTCATTAAATTTAACCCTGAAACACTAAGGTGCAGCTCATAGCCCAGAAACTCAGGTACCACCTGGGGACTCAGAGGGACAGCAGTTCCAGTCCCAATGTTGCTTCAATAAGATCAGTGCAGCTGGTGCCTCACTTTGCCTGGTCTAATAAACTATAAGGTGTTTTGGGATATGGATGTCAGCTGAATAACAGAGCTGACATGAAGACAGTCTCCCTCTATAGTCCTCTGCCCTCCACACTCCCTCACCCATACAAGCCAATGAGCAGCCAGTGAACTCTGGCCAAACAGAGGGGTAGTTATGATTCAATTAAGCAAACACAGGACTCAAAATCAAGCCTCTTCAGTGAGCATGTGCATCTCAGCAGGATGGATTGCTCGCCTGCTCATTTATAGATCCTTATCATGGCATAATTACACTCCGACTGAAAACAAATTACGACAGAACAATAGTCCAATAACCATACGAGGCTGCACTCCACCGTTTGTTAAGATCTGAGGTTTTTCTTTTCAAAACCCAATATATTTATTTTACTCATTTTGAGTAAATCGGCTTTTTCTATGCTGGTGCCTGTTGTATTTTAAAGAAAAACAGAAACGTTGACCATGAAAAATAAACCTTATAGTATGAATTTCTAAAAACTTTCTTGCGCCAGGTGTAAGAAACACAGGGCTATTGCTCTATGGCATTATCTCAATTTTTGTAATTTTGGCACTTATTGCGTTTTGGAAATAAACTCTTCATATCCACTCTGAGTACCGTAATGCTTCCAAAAAACATCTATAGATGGATTTCCATCCATTTTTTGGCGAGCGTTTCATATTGTGACAGATTATTGGAGTGAGGAAATTCCTTTAGGCTATAATCCTGGCCCATATTCATTTTCAAGCAAACTAAATTACTGGATTCAAATGATGCCGATGAACTATCAGTGAACAAATATTCAGAATTAACAGCAGTATACAGTCCAAAAGGTACATGAAATATTAGGTGTGGCGTCCAATCCCTGTTGGAATCATATCAATGCCCTTTGGGTAAACTGTCCGGCAGCTGTCCTGGAAAATTAGTCGTTGGGTTGTTCTAATCATGAGGGGAACATGCAGTAGTTCTCTGGCAGGGTGGCTGTTTCGCCTGCTTCTCTTCCTCCAGATAATCACAGACAGACATGATAATGCAGACATGTGGCAACTCTGGAGGCCAAACCATTGATTGTATTCTTTAAGTGAATACAAATATTTCTCAGCGACAGTGATAATTACTTATTTATTCGTTTTTTGAAGGGGGGGGGGGTGAATTCAATAATCTTGAATGTTTTCTTTTCTCACATAAACATTGATGCCGAAAAAAAAAACAGTAAACTAACATTAGAGACCAATTAAGGATAAAAATCTCAAAAAGTGAACACTCACTCCACAGTGCAGTACTGTATGGGTAAATTAAACCTCAGGTAGTTTGACACATGGAGCCCTGCTACTAATTACAGCCAATACCAGTATGCAATTACTGAGAGGTAAACATGCACCAATCTGAGATCTAATCCATCACAAGAAAAAATACACCATCGACTCACACATACCTATGGGCAAGCAGAGGTCTAATCCATGACGGGGCTCATACACCGTCCACTCACACATACCTATGGACAAGCAGAGGTCTAATCCATTAAAGGGCACATACACCATCGACTCACACATACCTTTGGGCAAGCAGAGGTCTAATCCATGACAGGACACATACACCGTCCACTCACACATACCTATGGACAAGCAGAAGTCAAATCCATTACAGGGTACATGCACCATCCACTCACACATACCTATGGGCAAGCAGAGATCTAATCCATTACAGGGCACATACATCATCCACTCACACATACCTTTGGGCAAGCAGAGGTCTAATCCATTACAGGGCACATACACCATCGACTCACACATACCTTTTGGCAAGCAGAGGTCTAATCCATGACAGGACACATACACCGTCCACTCCGAATACCTATGGACAAGCAGAAGTCAAATCCATTACAGGGTACATGTACCATCCACTCACACATACCTATGGGCAAGCAGAGATCTAATCCATTACAGGGCACATACATCATCCAGTCACACATACCTATGGGCAAACAGAGGTCTAATCCATTACAGGGTACATACACCATCCACTCACACATACCTATGGGCAAGCAGAGATCTAATCCATTACAGGGCACATGCACCATCCACTCACACATACCTATGGGCAAGCGGAGATCTAATCCATTACAGGGCACATGAACCATCCACTCACACATACCTATGGGCAAACAGAGGTCTAATCCATTACAGGGTACATACATCATCCACTCACACATACCTATGGGCAAACAGAGGTCTAATCCATTACAGGGTACATACACCATCCACTCACACATACCTATGGGCAAGCAGAGATCTAATCCATTACAGGGCACATGCACCATCCACTCACACATACCTATGGGCAAGCGGAGATCTAATCCATTACAGGGCACATACACCATCCACTCACACATACCTATGGGCAAGCAGAGATCTAATCCATGACAGGGCACATACATCATCCACTCACACATACCTATGGGCAAACAGAGGTCTAATCCATTACAGGGTACATACACCATCCACTCACACATACCTATGGGCAAGCAGATATCTAATCCATTACAGGGCACATACATCATCCACTCACACATACCTATGGGCAAACAGAGATCTAATCCATTACAGGGCACATACACCATCCACTCACACATACCTATGGGCAAGCAGAGATCTAATCCATTACAGGGCACATACATCATCCACTCACACATACCTATGGGCAAACAGAGATCTAATCCATTACAGGGCACATACATCATCCACTCACACATACCTATGGGCAAACAGAGGTCTAATCCATTACAGGGTACATACACCATCCACTCACACATACCTATGGGCAAGCAGAGATCTAATCCATTACAGGGCACATGCACCATCCACTCACACATACCTATGGGCAAGCGGAGATCTAATCCATTACAGGGCACATACACCATCCACTCACACATACCTATGGGCAAGCAGAGGTCTAATCCATTTCAGGGCACATACACCATCCACTCACACATACCTATGGGCAAGCAGAGATCTAATCCATTACAGGACACATACATCATCCACTCACACATACCTATGGGCAAGCAGAGGTCTAATCCATTACAGGGCTCATACACCATCCATTCACATATACCTATGGGCATGCAGAGATCTAATCCACTACAGAGCTCATACACCATCCACTCACACATACCTATGGGCAAGCAGAGGTCTAATACATTACAGGGCTCATACACCATCCACTCACACATACCTAGTGGCAAGCAGAGGTCTAATCCATTACAGGCCACATACATCATCCACTCACACATACCTATGGGCGAACAGAGGTCTAATCCATTACAGGGTACATACACCATCCACTCACACATACCTATGGGCAAGCAGAGATCTAATCCATTTCAGGGCACATACATCATCCACTCACACATACCTATGGGCAAACAGAGATCTAATCCATTACAGGGCACATACACCATCCACTCACACATACCTATGGGCAAGCAGAGATCTAATCCATTACAGGGCACATACATCATCCACTCACACATACCTATGGGCAAACAGAGATCTAATCCATTACAGGGCACAAACACCATCCACTCACACATACCTTTGGGCAAGCAGAGATTTAATCCATTACAGGGCACATACATCATCCACTCACACATACCTAGGGGGAGGTCTAATCCATTACAGGGTACATACACCATCCACTCACACATACCTATGGGCAAGCAGAGATCTAATCCATTACAGGGCACATGCACCATCCACTCACACATACCTATGGGCAAGCGGAGATCTAATCCATTACAGGGCACATACACCATCCACTCACACATACCTATGGGCAAGCAGAGGTCTAATCCATTTCAGGGCACATACACCATCCACTCACACATACCTATGGGCAAGCAGAGATCTAATCCATTACAGGGCACATACATCATCCACTCACACATACCTATGGGCAAACAGAGATCTAATCCATGACAGGGCACATACATCATCCACTCACACATACCTATGGGCAAACAGAGGTCTAATCCATTACAGGGTACATACACCATCCACTCACACATACCTATGGGCAAGCAGAGATCTAATCCATTACAGGGCACATGCACCATCCACTCACACATACCTATGGGCAAGCGGAGATCTAATCCATTACAGGGCACATACACCATCCACTCACACATACCTATGGGCAAGCAGAGGTCTAATCCATTTCAGGGCACATACACCATCCACTCACACATACCTATGGGCAAGCAGAGATCTAATCCATTACAGGACACATACACCATCCACTCACACATACCTATGGGCAAGCAGAGGTCTAATCCATTACAGGGCTCATACACCATCCATTCACATATACCTATGGGCATGCAGAGATCTAATCCACTACAGGGCTCATACACCATCCACTCACACATACCTATGGGCAAGCAGAGGTCTAAAACATTACAGGGCTCATACACCATCCACTCACACATACCTAGTGGCAAGCAGAGGTCTAATCCATTACAGGCCACATACACCATCCACTCACACATACCTTTGGGCAAGCAGAGGTCTAATCCATTACAGGGCACATACACCATCCACTCACACATACCTATGGGCCATCAGAGGTCTAATCCATTACAGGGCACATGCACTATCCACTTACACATTCCTATGGGCAAGCAGAGATCTAATCCATTACAGGGCACATGCACTATCCACTCACACATTCCTATGGGCAAGCAGAGATCTAATCCATTACAGGGCACATACCCCATCCACTCATAGATACCTATGGGTAAGCAGAGATCTAATCCATTACAGGGCACATGCACCATCCACTCACACATACCTATGGGTAAGCAGAGATCTAATCCATTACAGGACACATGCACTATCCACTCACACATTCCTATGGGCAAGCAGAGATCTAATCCATTACAGGGCACATGCACAATCCACTTACACATTCCTATGGGCAAGCAGAGATCTAATCCATTACAGGGCACATGCACTATCCACTCACACATTCCTATGGGCAAGCAGAGATCTAATCCATTACAGGGCACATGCACCATCCACTCACAGATACCTATGGGTAAGCAGAGATCTAATCCATTACAGGGCACATGCACCATCCACTTACACATTCCTATGGGCAAGCAGAGATCTAATCCATTACAGGGCACATGCACCATCCACTCACACATACCTATGGGCAAGCAGAGATTTAATCCATTACAGGGCACATACCCCATCCACTCACAGATACCTATGGGTAAGCAGAGATCTAATCCATTACAGGGCACATGCACCATCCACTCACACATACCTATGGGCAAGCAGAGATCTAATCCATTACAGGGCACATGCACCATCCACTCACACATACCTATGGGCAAGCAGAGATCTAATCCATAACACTGCACATACACCATCCACTCACACATACCTATGGGCAAGCAAAGATCTAATCCATTACAGGGCACATACCCCATCCACTCACAGATACCTATTAGTAAGCAGAGATCTAATCCATTACAGGGCACATACCCCATCCACTCACAGATACCTATGGGTAAGCAGAGATCTAATCCATTACAGGGCACATGCACCATCCACTCACACATACCTATGGGCAAGCAGAGATTTAATCCATTACAGGACACATACACCATCCACTCACACATACCTATGGGCAAGCAGAGATTTAATCCATTACAGGGCACATACCCCATCCACTCAGAGATACCTATGGGTAAGCAGAGATCTAATCCATTACAGGGCACATGCACCATCCACTCACACATACCTATGGGCAAGCAGAGATCTAATCCATTACAGGGCACATGCACCATCCACTCACACATACCTATGGGCAAGCGGAGATCTAATCCATAACACTGCACATACACCATCCACTCACACATACCTTTGGGCAAACAGAGATCTTATCCATTACAGGACACATACAACATCCACTCACACATACCTATGGGCAAGCAGGGGTCTAATCCATTACAGGGCACATACACCATCCACTCACACATACCTATGGGCAAGCAGAGATCTAATTTATTACAGGACATATACACCATCCACTCACACATACCTATGGGCAAGCAGAGGTCTAAACCATTACAGGGCACATACACCATCCACTCACACATACATATGGACAAGCAGAGGTCTAATTCATTACAGGGCACATGCACTATCCACTCACACATTCCTATGGGCAAGCAGAGATTTAATCCATTACAGGGCACATACACCATCCACTCACAGATACCTATGGGCAAGCAGAGATCTAATCCATTACAGGGCACATGCACCATCAACTCACACATACCTATGGGCAAGCAGAGATCTAATCCATTACAGGACACATACACCATCCACTCACACATACATATGGGCAAGCAGAGGTCTAAACCATTCCAGGGCACATACACCATCCACTCACACATACATATGGACAAGCAGAGGTCTAATCCATTACAGGGCACATGCACTATCCACTCACACATTCCTATGGGCAAGCAGAGATTTAATCCATTACAGGGCACATACACCATCCACTCACAGATACCTATGGGCAAGCAGAGATCTAATCCATTACAGGGCACATGCACCATCAACTCACACATACCTATGGGCAAGCAGAGATCTAATCCATTACAGGACACATGCACCATCCACTCACACATACCTATGGGCAAGCAGAGATCTTATCCATTACAGGGCACATGCACCATCCACTCACACATACCTTCGGGCAAGCAGAGATCTAATCCATTACAGGACACTTACACCATCCACTCACACATACCTATGGGCAAGCAGAGGTCTAATCCATTACAGGGCACATACACCATCCACTCACACATACCTATGGGCAAGCAGAGATCTTATCCATTACAGGACACATACAACATCCACTCACACATACCTATGGGCAAGCAGAGGTCTAATCCATTACAGGGCTCATACACCATCCACTCACACATACCTATGGGCAAGCAGAGGTCTAATCCATTACAGGACACAAACACCATCCACTCACACATACCTTTGGGCAAGCAGAGATTTAATCCCTTACAGGGCACATACACCATCCACTCACACATACCTATGGGCAAGCAGAGATCTAATCGATTACAGGGCACATACACCATCCACTCACACATACCTATGGGCAAGCAGAGATCTAATCCATTACAGGACACAAACACCATCCACTCACACATACCTTTGGGCAAGCAGAGGTCTAATCCATTACAGGGCACATACACCACCCACTCACACTTACCTATGGGCAAGCAGAGATCTAATCCACTACAGGGCACATACACCATCCACTCACACATACCTATGGGCAAGCAGAGATCTAATCCATTACAGGGCACATACACCATCCACTCACACATAACTATGGGCAAATAGAGATCTAATCCATTGCAGGACACATACACCAGCCACTCACACATACCTATGGGCAGGCAGAGGTCTAATCCATTACAGGGCTCATACACCATTCACTCACACATACCTATAGGCAAGCAGAGGTCTAATCCATTACAGGGCACATATACCATCCACTCACCCATACCTATGGGCAAGAAGAGGTCTTATCCATTACAGAACACATACACCATCCACTCGCACACAACTTTGGGCAACCAGAGGTCTAATTCACTACAGGGCACATACACCATCCACTCACACACAACTATTGGCAAGCAGAGGTCTAATCCATTACAGGACATATACACCATCCACTCACACATACCTATGGGCAAGCAGAGATCTAATCCATTACAGGACTCATTCACCATCCACTCACACATACCTATAGGCAAGCAGAGATCTAATCCATTACAGGGCACATACACCATCCACTCACACATACCTATAGGCAAGCAGAGGTCTAATCCATACCAGGGCTCATACACCATCCATTCACACATAACTATGGGCAAGCAGAGGTCTAGTCCATTACAGGGCACATACACCATCCACTCACACATAACTATGGGCAAGTAGAGATCTAATCACAGATTTAAACCTTCCTAATGAGAATCAATACAGCAACCACCTGTCTATGCCCATCACTGCAAAATCACAAGAACCCCGAAAACGGTAACTGCATGCAGTACATGGATACAGCGAGCAGATCCTTTGATCTTTTCACAGGTTCAGGAGATTTACAGCATTTCCTGGCTGCTGCCAGAGGGTTTCCCTCACCTGACAGCTGAGATGAAGACCACACACCACCACACACCACTGGGAACTGACAGAGGGAGGAAACAATACACACACACACACAACACACACACCCGCGCGCGCGCACACACACAACACACACAAACACACACACACACACACACGAGACAGACAGCATCTGATCGAGGAGTGCGGCCTCAGAATGATCAAACATCATTTATGATAAACCAGCGCACTGCTAACAGCAGCTCTCTGCTCTCTGCCAAATCAAACCGTCACCGAATCGGGACACAGCTGCCAGGGGAGCTTCAAGGGTTAATGCGCTAATCTCCCAACAAAAAAGACAGAAAAAAATGGGGGGAATTTCAGATTACCCATCTGTCGATTACAGAGAGTGACTGCGCAGATTTCCCTACTGAGCGCGTGCAGCGTCGGGATCCTGTCTCTGCTAAAGATGTTACGCGGGCCTCAGCGGATTTGTAAGCCTTCAAACAACCACAGCGAGATCAATAGCTGTAAAATGCCTACACGTATCTTAAAACACCCGGCGAATCCTCGCCCTGTGTGAAGATTTTAACCCCATCAGTCTTCACAGAGCTCACATTCAGAAGCATTTTCCACAGTAACGAAAGAGAGGACAGAGGTAAGTACTGCTGGGACGAGAATGGTTTTGGGTTTGGGACCTAGCCTGGATCCTAACTGCATGCGTGGGATCCCTGTGCTTGCGTAAGCTTCCTCCTGACACTGCAATCAAAAATATGCACACCACAGATAAACACTGTGGGTTTGAATCCAGCCTGGGGCCTTTCAGTGTGGAGTTTGCATGTTCTCCCCGTGTTCGCGTGGGTTTCCTCCGGGTTCTCCGGTTTCCTCTCACAGTCCAAAGACATGTGCATCAGGCTAAATGGAGACGCTAAAGCGCCCACAGGTATGACTTTCAGAGTGAATGGTGTGTGAATGGTGCATACGCTCTGCGATGGATTGGCGAGGTGTCCAGGGCGGGTCCCTGCCTTTCAGCCAAAGTCAGCTGGGATCGGCTCACGCTCCCCCGCGACCCGAGGGAGAAAGAAGAGAAGGAGTAGAGGATGGATGGATAGAGATAAAAACTGACCTCTATGGCCAACGCTGGCACATTCACAGACATGTTCATAAATGTGCATTGACCGCGTCAAATAAATTAACAAATATAAATGACAAAAACTTCTAAAATGTCACAGGATTCCTGGGGCCTGAAATGTCCTTAAAGCTGGTCCCGCTGCCAAAGCTGGGTGAGGCAGGAATCTCAATAAATTGAGATTTTTTCTCCTGAATTTAAACAGAAAAGTAAGCTTTCTAATTTAAGTACATCATTATTAACTTTATCTATTGGTATATTATTTTTTATGGCATATTTAAGTGTAATATAATTTCGATATTCAGTCTGCGGTATAACTTTTCTGTAATGAGATCATAAAAAGCCTTAAAACAACCATTATTCTGAAGATGATGAACATCAGTTATCCCATATTCTTTCCATTTAATCCAGTTAATTCCTTTTTGTTTATCATAGTATTCGAGTTATTCCATAATGGCTGAATTCCTGAAAAAAATTGAATTAATACCCCAATTTTTTTTGCTTAATTTTAATATTTCAAAGGATGTTTCTATTGGGCTGAATTAAATTTCCTTAGGATTTGAATCTATATTGTAAAGGCTTTTTAGTCCTATATTTATATAAACCTGGAAATGGTCCTATAAAGACAGTCCAACCAATTCTAAGAGATAATAGTGATAGTTAGTGATAACATTCTTAAAATATAATTTAAACTAGGTAGTACAGTCATTTTAACTACATTGATTCTTCCCCATAAGTAAGTTGGTAAGTTTGACTATCTCGCTTTATTATTATTTCTTTAATTCATAATTTGGGCAAGATTAATATCTCGCATTTGATTTGTGTTTAGTGTGATCCTTCGTCCTAGATGGCGTATTTCAATTTCAATTTATTTGTATAGCGCTTTTCACAGACAAACTGTCACAAAGGTGCTTTACAGTCAGAGATGAGTTACTGGAAGGGCAGTGCCCAGCCTATTCCCCACTACAGCAAATCAGGCAAAAAATGTCTGTTTCTATTTCTGTTTGCTTACTTTTTATTTCTGTGTTCTGTGTACAAATCATATTACAAAGCAATTTAGTGGCATTAATTCTGATTTTGCCCAGTTTACCTTACATCCTGAGAATTTGCTAAAATCTTGAATAATTCGATTTAAGTAAGTGAGTGAAGATTCAACGTCCGTTAAACGTATGGTGATATTTTATAGGTCTCCTGTCCTGTTGTCATGCCTTTTATATTATTAGCTGATCTTATTTTCTGAGCTAATGGTTCAATCTTGAAATTAAATGGCAGAGCTAATGCTGGACACCGTTGCTTTGTTCCCCAGTGTAGGGTAAATGCTCTTGAGATTTGATCCTTAGTTTATATGGATGCTTTAGGATTTAGATAGAGCATGTGTATCCTCTGTTGAAAGTTACAACCCAAACCATATTTTTTAAAGTGTGAAACAAAAATGGCCATTCGACCCCATCAAAAGCTTTTTTCAGCATCAAGAGTGTAGACAGCCACAGAAGTATGATGTTGTTTTGCACACTTAATAATATTAAATAATTTCCCAGTATTATCAGAGGAATGTCTATTTTTCATGATGCCAGTCTGTTCTGGATGTATCAGTTTGTGTACAACTAACGTGAGTCTTGCAGTTAGTATTTTTGCCAGGATTTTCTTGTCCAGGTTTGCCAGTGAAACTGATCTATAATTATTCCATAGCAGAGGATCTTCATCTTTTTTTTATTTAAAGTGAGATGCGAGTGGGCGATAGCTCATTACAAAATGTTTGATAGAATTCAGCATTCAAGCCATCTGGCCCTTGTGATTTATTTTTTGCAAAAGATTGGATGGCCTTTTTTATATCTGATACAATTATTGCTTTTTCTAATTCAGTTCTTTTTTCAGGGAATATAAATGTCTTGAAAAAATGAGTCAAGTAACTCAGATGTATCAGAAATGTCTGACCTGTAGGGTAGGTCCACATGGTGTTGGTGGTATCTGATTGAAAAATTACGCAGCCTTGGTCGGATGGAATTTCAGGGCCTCTGCGCTGCATTAAGTGGATGAAGGTTACTAGCTTTTGGTCGTTAAAATTGCTTAAATCCATGTGAAACCGGTGGCACTGAAATTGCACTTACACGGCACCAGTGGGGCTTGCTATAGCCTTAGTCACCGGGGAGGTCCATATGGTACTATTGTTTAGAAAATGAAAAGTGATCTAACAGCCTGGAATAAGTGTTGGGCCTCTGTGCTGCAGGAAGTGGATGGAGGGGGGTTGACTGTTTCCTGACCAGTCTGCTTATAACTTCTCACTTGGCACATGACAGAGGACGGTACTTTTATTATCATGCAGTAGTTATCCAGTGCCTCACACCCCTTTCTTCTGTGTCTCTTTCCGAGGATCTTTCCATCCACTTCCCTGAGTCCTGGACCGTATGAGCCCTGTCCCTCACCATGAGCGCTGGCTGCTGCTGTCCTGCTGTCCTGATCCGATCCGGTTTGGCCCTGGTCCAGTCCTGCACCATCCTCGACTTGCCACTTTCTGAATCTACCGTTGCCACTGTTTAGATGGACTTAAATGGAACTCCTCTGTCGTTCACTCCATTTTACTTTTTTTTGTTCTTAATTAGCTAGCCCGCAGAGGATGGGCTCCCCCACTATGGCCGGGTTCCTCCTGAGATTTCTTCCCACTGGGGAGTTTTTTTTTCTCTCCTGTTGGAGGATTTTTCTCCCTACTGGGAGTTTTTTGCCTCATTTGCTGTAGTGGGGAATAGGCTGGGCACTGCCTTTTTATTTCTTTAAACTCTCACTGTAAAGCGTCTTTGTGACAGTCTCTGTGAAAAGCGCTATACAAAATAAATTGAATTGAACTGAACCTGTAGAGGTTCTCATCGTATGATAAAAATGTTGAATTTATTTCTTCTGGGTCAGCAGTAATTGATTGATTTGTTGTGATATTGGATATATTGTTTCTCGTCTGCTTTTTAAGTCTTATGAGTAAAATTTTTCCTGCTTTTTCTACATTTAAAAAAAAATTGTTTTGCATCATTTAGCTTATACTGAATTTCATTTCTCATAATTTCATATTTCAATTTTAGTTTACATAATTTGGCCTAGGAGTGATTATTGAATTGATTAGATAAGGAGATTTGTAGTAAATTTATTTCATTTAATAATTCATTTTCTTCTTTGAGTCTCTTTTTGCTCTGAGTAATTGTTATCTTTATTAGTTCTCCTCTGAGACAGCATTTTAAAGGTTCCCAGACAATGGTAAAGCTGGAACTGGAGTCCTTATTGTTTTGTTTTTAATTTGTTCGTCTTCAAATAAAGAATTAATGGCCTTCCTCTGTTTACATTTTCTATAGATTGAGGGTATTTTAAAGGTTATCTGAATTGGACTTTGATCTGAGATAACTATCGGTGTATCGCACTTTGCAATACATGTCTCACAATCTCCCGAGAAACCAACAAAAAAATCAATTCTTGAAAAGGTTTGATGTATATTCGAGTGAAAAGCATAATATCTAATAGTTGGCTTTAAGATCTGCCATACATCCTGGAGGTTGAATATCTGCATTAATTAAAGTGAAGTAAATTTGAAGTTTTTGGGTTTAACTACAGCCCCACTTCTATCTATTTGGGGATTTTAAGTCAGATTAAAGTCACCACCTGAAATTAGTGTTGAATTATGAAATCTAATCAAATTATGCTCAATCACATTAAAAACGGAAGGATTGTCTTCATTGGGAGCATAAACATTTGCAAAAGTCATATTCTTTGACTCTAAGATCCCATTTATGAATATAAATCTACCTAATGGGTCTGAAACCATTTCACTAACCTGAAACTGTAATTTCTTATTGAACAGTATTGAACCCCGGCTCGCTTCGATGACTCCCCTGCTCCACAGACCTCCCCAACCCAGTCCCTTTTTAAATGATGGAGATTTACTGTTTGTAAGTGTGTTTCTTGAAGAAAGACAAAATCTGGAGTGAACTGCTTTAAATGCTGCCGAATCTTACCTCGTTTAACTTGATTATTATTACCCTTTACATTACAAATCATGCATAATTTCTTGCCACCCATATGTAAGGTTTATGTTTCAATTTGTGTATTATATAGTTCAATCTTTTCCATCAAAAAAAAAGAATTTAAAAAGGTTCCTTGCGTGCGCAGCTACAAGTTTCCCGATAATTTCCTCTTCTCCTTCACATATCTTTCCCCTCTGGCAATTTCACACCAGCCGCCAAACGCACCCAAGTTCAAAAAAGACAGAAAGAGAAAGAAAGTGGTGAGGAAAGATAGAGATACATCAAAACATACTCAAAACACAAATACAAAACATAGCAAAAACATTGGTAACATAGCTTGTTTCTTTCCTTAAACCACATTCACAAAACAACAAAATATTAGATTAGATTTGATTGGTTCTGCCTGAGAACGCGCTCCCAGAGTTGGCACAGCCAATGGCATCATCAATACTTGCCAGTGTTTACTGACGCTACTCAACTGCAATTGTCGACAAACTTAGTCAATGAATCTGTGTTATCATCTCCGCCGCTTCGCCATGTTGTTATTTTGGTGTTTCTGTAAAGAACCCCATCAATGAACAATTTATCTTTTTTGTGTCATTTCCTCGCTTCAACCATTAAAGGATGTAGTAGCCTTCTATTCTGAAGAATCTCTGGTGGAAATTGATCATTAATGGACATATTATAACCTTTCAGCTCTCGTCCTTTCTCCATGACCACAAGCTTTGTCTTATAATGACAAAACTTTGCCACAATAGGACGGTCTCGCTTCAGCTGCCCTTCAGGTTTAAAGCGACCTATCCTATGGACCCTGACGAAGCTGATAGCTTCAACGTCTTTTTCGGGCATCTTTAGTTTCTCCTCAAAAAAGTTTTGGCATGTTTCTCTGCTGACTGGTTAGAGTCATTGTCACTTTCCACAAGTCCATGAATGATCATACGGTCACAGGTATATCTACACTGCATGTCCAGTATTTCATTTTCCATTTGTCATTTTCTTCCTGAAGTTGCTTTGTTCTTTCTTTATTTACATCAGTTCTCAAGGATCCATTTTCCTCTTTCAGAGCCGCAGTCAGGGATTGTTAAACTCAGATCCTCAATCAGTTTTTCAGATCCTCAATGTCATTTGCCAATTTTTGTAGAAGGTCAAGCTTCTTTAGCTGTTCGTTTATGGTAAGTGTTGATTCTTTGGTGAGATCCATATCATCGCTTTCGCTAGACCCAAGCTGTCTGTCCCATTTACCTTTCCGCAATTTACTTGCCATTTTGTCATCATATTTATCGATAATGTTGGGATTCTGTGATTCTGTTCTGCCGTGTGTCATGTTTAAGTTCTGTGCCTGGCTTAAGCCATGTTTAGGATTTCTATGTTAAGTGACCACTGCCTATCTGACTATTCTTAGTATTGTGTATTGTGTTTTTGGTATTTAGATTTCTTGTTTTATTATTTTACATGTGTAGATCATTTAGTTTCCATGCCATGTTTTCATTTCCATGCTTTGCACTTTGTCTCCCCTGTCTTGTCATGTGTGTATCTTTGCTCACAGTCCCTTGTCTTGTGTGCCACTCATTCGGGTGATTTATTGGTTTCTGGGTTTCAATCTTCTTTCATTATCTCGTGTTCTTCATTCCTCTCTATTTTACTGTCTTACTAACACATACTAACAGTTTATTGTTTTTGCTAATTACTAACCACACTAATCCTGTATATTTTTACTAACTTACTAACATGCACTCGGATTGTATAGCTGCACATACTAATTGACTAACGATCTCTCAGCAGTCGCTCAATTCTAATCTCCGCCTCCTTGCCTATCCCTAATTATCTCTGCTGCAGTTTTCCACTTATATCTCATGCTTTCCTTTTCTTTAGACTATGCACTTTTAGTACTCTTTAACCGGAGCTGTTGTTTGTTCATAGGATTGTCTTGTGATCCCTGTCTGCGTTTTGGCATTTGCCAGATTCGTGTAATTAGATTATTCCTCATGTGTCACTCCTGATGTTTGTATCATTGATTGCACCTGTTCTCCCTGGTCATGTGTTTCACCCGGATGTGTATTTAAGATGTCTGTTTAGTCACTTCCAGTTGTCAGATCGTTCTTCCTAGCTTCCTGTGCCACGTTTGTTTACACCTTGATTCTTAGTGATTTATCTTTCTGACTGGACCGCCTGACTACCGAGCTTTGCCTATTCCCTGTATTGTACTGCATTCTTGTGTATCAACCTCTTTTTGCCTGACTACGGATTTTGTGATTGGTGCCCTGGTTTTGATTCTGGATTACGCCCATTGGACTTTGATTTTGGATTGCGGACATTGTACTGTTGCCAGCTCTGTGGGGGGTTTCCCCCTTCAGAAATAAAACCTCCTTTTGCATTTATCTGGTTTTCGCTATTGGTTCATTTCGTAAATCCCAACAGATAAATGATTCCAAATGATGTAGATCTTCAGAGGATTCTTCCGTCGAATTCAGTTTGAATCCAGGAAGAGGTGTTGTGAAGGCGGGGCTTTCCTTTGCCGTGTTTGGATTCGCAAACCAGCATGGAGCACCTTCCTAAGTAAGAGACGGACCGCTGTGGCAGACTTTGCTCTGAAATAAGGCAGCTATGGCGGGATTTAATGAGAAAAGGCGCAGTTACGACAGGAGAAAATCGGGCAGCTCACAGACAGGGACGTGCACTTGGCAAAGAACATCGAAACACAAGACACCACAGTGTCGCAGTCCGGCCCAGCACCTCCACGTCCTAGTATCATGTCTACACCTTGATCCATTCCTATAATCCGGTTCTGGTTTTCCCCCTTTCCTGATTCTGGGCTGACGGACAGAGGAGACATCCTATCAGCATTCTCCTGTCCACCACACCTGTTTCCACTCCCCTCATCAGCCACAGTATTTAAGCCAGACCAGATATGCTGAATTATTGTATCTCCTTGGTGCTTTTCTGGCCATTTATCTTGTTTCTGGATTATGTCTGGTTAATCTGAGTCTGGTTATGACTCTCGCCTGTTTTGTGGATTTTGTATTTTTGCCTGATGTTTTGGCACCTTTTCCCATTTCTGTCTCAAGTGTTTTGATCACTGCCTGTTATTTGACCGTTGATATACTGCCTGAGCCCTTTACAGGCAAGTTACCAAACAGTTTTTTGTACCCTTTTGCATTTTTGACTGCTTTTTGGATGTTTTTGACTCTTTCTTCTGTATTTTAGTGGTCTATTATTAAAACTCTTCTGTAGTTGGCCTCGTCAGTCAGCTCTTGGGTCGTCCACTGCCACCTGTCCTCACCAGGCCCTGCCGCCTGTCCTCACCCGGCGCTGCCACCCGTCCCTATCCGGCCCTGCTGCCTGTCGCCACCCGGCCCTGCCACCTGTTCGCACCCGGCCCTGCTGCCGCCTGTCCCCACCCGGCCCTGACACCCATGGGAAAAACCAGGTGCAAAAACTGGTAGATGATACTGAAAGGGTAAACTAAACTAATCAAGTGGAAATAAATAAAAACCAGAACAGGCAGAAATTCACAGATTACAACAGTGTGTATATAAGTATGTAGGTGTGTGTGTGTGTGTGTGTGTGTGTGTGTGTGTGTGTGTGTGTGTGTGTGTGTGTACTGTGCAGTTAGGACTGTAATTATTCAGACAGTAATGCTGCACCGAACGTCTGCAATACTAACAGAGCTTGATGTTGTGAATGTAAATCCTCACAGGAAAATTGTGATGCAGCACACAACTGCAGAACAAAAATGTGTCACCGTCAAAGCGTAAGAGAGGGACCTGATTACAACCCAAGAATTATGGTTTATTCCAATAATTCAACAATAATTGGAAGTTCACGCTGGCAATACCATTGAAATAACTTTAAAGAAATAAATGTTGGACTGAAATCGGACTCACAGAAGCAAAAATTTACAAATCCAATTTTATTCTGTGTGAAGATACATCAAAAGAAATAATAAATCAAACAATGGAAATTTTGAATTAAAAGTGTGCACTGATTGCGGCATGACCTACAAAAACTTGGAAATTCATCACATTCACTTTTTTTCCCCCTTGTTCGTGAGTTCTTCAGAAGTGGAAGAGTCATTAGTAATGACTGAAATCGGGGCCTGACAGGCGCAGGTGTCCTTCTGGAACAGGCAGAGGCTGCGTCTGGAGTGACAGGCTGAGGGATCTTCAGGGCAGAGCCTCCTTCTCCAGGGTAAGAGACTTCAAACACCAGCAGGAACAGGACCCTCATCAACCCGCCACTTCTTATTCATTACCTTCTCAAACAGAGTCTCCGAGCTCTCCGCCGAGTCCCCTCCGGCGTCTCAGCACAGCAGCAGAAGTCATCCGCAGACATGTATTCTGCGCCGCTATCAATATACATCTGTAAACTTCAGGGAAGGACAGAGAGAGAGAGAGAGAGAGAGAGAGAGAGAGCCTGGAGCTCAATCTGTGCTGTATGTTTTATCAGTGTGACACAGAGAGAAGCCGAGGCGGAGGAGAAAGACCGAGAGATTTCCGGCTCTCAGACATCTATAACATCTGTTTTCCATGAAGAACATAAATATCACTGCGGACGGGAGGAGAAAGCATTATTTACAACAAAAAATAAATGCAATATGTAAAGGCACAAGCCCCTAAAAACTGAATAAGGCTCTCGGAGTGAGTTTAGGACACTGATGAAATTACAGTACATTCTGTACTTGAACTTATACCTATAGTGAGCGTTTTCTCTCTCAAACACACACACACAGTTCAGTGATGAGAAATACTCTAATCGTAGCTGCAGTAATTCTTGGAGAAGTTGGGATACTGTAATCTGTAATCTGTGGGGGGCTCTTAGTACAAGTTTCTCTAGCCGAAGCTTTCCAAACAGCTTGTTAACATGTAGATTAACATGGAGCCTCCAACAACTACCTAACCCTGTCCCATATCTGACAGTCCTACTTAGTAGCACAACAAGATTTCTCAGTTTTAAATGAGGTGTCTTTTGTGTAGCTTGGAGTGAAAACATCCAGGACGGTAGATTTCCAGGAACAGGGTCAGGCCGCCCTGGTTTAGAAACTTGATGACAGAGTCCACTGAATTGTGCAGCTCTGAGGGTGTGATCCTTAGGTTTTTCTATGCCAGCCTTACCATCCTCCTCATCCTAATCTGTCCATTTTGGGTGAAAGTGTTTTGCATTTTCAATAAATATGGATAGCAAGGTGATTTCATGTCAGGGAAACCTCATATTTATCACTTGATGAAATGGAACTGGTGAAATATTAATTTCTCATAATTTCATTTCTCATACCTTTTGTATGGTTTTATTATTAAGTACTATTCTGAGGTTTTGACATGAGTGTGATTAATTGAATTTACTGATTGGGTGATGATGAGACACATCTATATTTCCAGGCATTAATCGAAAGGAGACCTCAAAAGCCCGAGGATACTGTGGCCCTCCAGGACTGGAGTTGCCCATCACTGGTTTGTACGATCTTTTTTGCTCATTCGCATGACGTGTGTCAGAAATGTATTTTGTTTTCCACAGTTGGGTTGATGTCCTAAGTGTCTGGTTTTTCTGGAAATCAAACACGTCTCATCTGGCACCAAAGACAGAAAATCCAGGGGTTACAAAATAAAAGTCCTGCCATGTAAATATTCCACACACAGACACTCAGGCAGTACATCGACAGACATTATGGCTGGAACACGAAACTAAGGAGGACTTTTACTTTTGTAAATCTAGATTTAAACTTCTATCTGACGAAAAAAAAAAAAAAGTTTTACCAGAACCACTTACAACAACTTAAAACAACAGCAAACAACTTAAACATTTTGGTCAATTTTAACATTAATTTACTTGTTATTCTTTGCACCTAAATGATTTCTCCTTGTGGTTTTGGAGATTCTGGAACAGGCTCTACATGAGCTGCTCTCAGCCAGACATGCAGTTTATTTCTCCCTCCTCTGCTCGGGTCTGTAACACCACACAGTCTGTGGCGCTGGGTCAGAATGTACTCCCCCCTTCAGTTCCTCTGAATTATCTGCTGTAATTCTCCCTGGGCTCACTCACTTCTGTCTCTCTCATATGCTCATGACGCAATGACAAATGGATAATGTTTCTTTCATTAATTACTGTTTAATTTCTTCATGTACACGTCAGTTAGCCTGCTGCTTCTAATGCTGCCATCATATTCTGCTTACAAAACATATTCATAGATAAAACAAAATGGGCAAATGGAATATAAATATCCAACTGAAAACTTTTGGAAATTTTCAAAGCTGAAAAGAAGCCAAATGCGGTCGCAGAATTTGAATATATGAGTCTTGAGCTTTTCTATGTATAAAGAGACAGTGAAATCAATACAAGAAGCTTTGATTTTCTAGGGAAACTTTTGCTGCTTTCAACCAAGGCCAGCGAGAGGGTGAGATGCGTTAGATTTTGATTCACCATGAATTGTTCATCTGCTGTCAGGAAGCTGGAAAAATGCTTTTCCGAGAATCACAGCTCTACACTGCTATTAGTGTCAGTCTGAATGTTGTTAAAATCTGCGCCGGTGAAAGCCTCCAGTAATCACATCTGGCTCATTTCCAGTGTAACGTAATGTAATGTAATGCCCCTGTCAGATGTGCGCAGTACCACCTGCAGGCAGTTCCGTATGTTTAAATGTAATTAAAGATGTATAATATAAACAGCAGACAGAATTAATTCTTGTTTTTCACAGACAGTGGTAAACTGTGAGCAAATAGAGTTGAACATTAGAACATCAGAACATTATTTATTTATTTGCCAAATGAACCGCTACCTTAGTCCTAAAACCCATGCAAACAGCACAAGGTCATCATTGTGTGGAAACTTGATTATTTAACCCCTTTGTGCAGAATCCAAATTTGCCTATTTATGGGTTACCCACTTTAATACTGTATAATTCAAGATTTAAACTTCATAAAGAGGAAAAATGTGGCTCAATTCAGAAAAGATGCTTACAGCATTTAGAATTACATAGTATTTCAGTTTATTTTCATGATTTTGGTTGAGAAAATGAACAGCAAACATAAAAAATCTTCATGAGAATTCACCATTGAAATTGCAAAAAAAAAAGAATTCTGCGGATTGAAAAACTGCTGGGGCTTAAAACTTTACATTTCTGGGATCATAAACTCCTTGACCACAAGTACAATTCATCTTCAACATTACTATCTAGATTACCTACATGCTATTAGCCAAATTATCATGTATTTAACACAAATAAAGTTTTAAGGCATGAAATTTAATATGAACAAATGATACTCTGGTTGAGTTTAGTATGAATTTATCAATACCACAATTTGATCTGCTTCAGCTGCATGGCTGAAGCTAAGCAGGTGTGGGCTTGGCCAGTACTTGGATGGGAGACCACTGAGGAAAACCAGGTTGCTGCTGGAAGAGGTGTTGGTGGGCCAGTAGGTGGCGAACTTCCCTCTGGCGGGATAATCCCCAATGCCCTGGTGCAGTGACGGGGACACTGTACTGAAGGAGACGCCGTCTTTCGGATGAGACGTTAAACCGAGGTCCAGACTCACAGTGGTCATTAAAGATCTTATGACATTCTTCGACAAGAGTTGGGGGTTCCCCGGTGTCATGGCTTAAGTCCCAACCTGGCTCTTTCAATCTGCCACCTAATCATCCCCTTATCTAATTGGCTGTGTAATTCCTCTGTCCCTCCCCACCTCTTCCCCCAGGGCTCCCTTGAAAAAGAGATTTCAATCTCAACGGGACTTCCCTGGTTAAATAAGGGTTAAATAAAATAAAATAAAATAAAAATATCAGTGCAGTTTAATATCAGTGGTCACCAGTAACCTCCCCAAACACAAAACATGCCTTTTCTTTATAATAAAGTTTAGAGTTTTGGCCATTTTTCTTCAAAGCCAGCACAAACACGGATAAAATAAACTTCTTATTAAACGGTCAGAACATTCACCCTGTAATGGAAGCTACCAGTCCCCTCTTCTAAGCTCACGAACCCATTTCAACACTTATAAGGAACAAGTACACCTCACTAACTCAGTAATATCTGAATTCTGAAATATACCTTATTTTAACAGAACAGACACTCCACTTTCAGGGAATATCAAACAATCCATTGCCTCTCCCGATTCAAAAGAAACGTGGAATGAACGTACCAGGGGGTCCATCCAAATGCACGGGCAGTTCGTGTTTTAAACAGGAAAAAAAACCTCGACATTCGACTTTGTCGAGTATGTATAGATTCCAAAACGAAACAAACAAAAAAAAAGTAGCAGCCTAACCCTCCGGTCCTGTTTCATTCGAAATAATTCCAATAGACCATATCCTTATCTCATTTAAATCCTGTAAATGTAACTGAACACTTTAAGGCTAGTTTTGCGAACCTGTTTTATATAAATCGCGTCTATTTTAGCCGTGTAATGTGAATAACGTCGACAGGATACAACCGAGCCTGCTGATACGCATAGGTTTGTATGCTCTGTGTTAGTCCAATCAATGTGTTTCACTTACTCTAAAATGTTGAAACACTCGAGAATTGGATAAGAAACGAGTCAATCAATACATTGTTACCAGGGGAACTTCACGAGGGCATGAAGTGTAACTCTACAATTACGCAGAAGACCCTGAATGTATGGTTGAGTGATTTGCTATCAACGCCAGTACTTGGGTGGATATAAGGAAGCGCTGGATTTGTCAATGAAGGAATCTACGCGTAAATCCACGGTAGGGAACAACACATTTTTTTGTATGTGAAAACTGTAATTGACAGTAAAATGTGAGAGAATCAATATCATGTCGATTTTTTTGCCCCAGAAAACAGATTTTTCTGAAACACTAATTGGAATACCATTGGCTCACTGTGGCTAAACTTGTTGCTATAAAAGATAACGATTTTTTCTGTGTCAAGATATCATTTTTTTAAACTGCTGGATCGATACTATGGGCAAGGATACTGACCAGTTTGCTCATCAGGCTTAGCTGAGGAGTTTAATTCATGCAGCTCTCAAAAAACAGGGAGCGGAGTGAACTTCCCCATATTCAGAACCGCGTTCGAGGACTGCTTCCTTGTGAACATTCAATAACTGATCCGGGGGTGCCATCTAGTGATCGAGTACAGTAACAGCGTGCTTAAATTTGCAGGTCTATAGATGCAGGCGTCTACATCTACAGAAAGGGGTTTATCTACTTAATATCCACCATTAAACATGAAATAGGCACCCTGTTCATCTCTTTGAGAGACAGCCGAACCACCTTAGCTAGCTTGTAACTTCTAGTATTACATTGCTGGCGAATTACACACTATTTAAGTCAGCAGCAAACTTTTTTGAAGCAGTGCCTCACAGCATTGTTCATGTCATATGGACCTATTTGCTGTCTCAGAGTTGTTATGTTGTCATTATTATCCATCAATGAAATACAGCCAAGAGCCAAACTATGTCACGATGAAGTGAGATAGCGAGGTCGGTATGATGTTAGCACAAGTATGGTTAACTGTTCAGTTAGCGTGTCAACACAGATTTTGTCCTAATGTAAACAATGCGTTATTTTCGCCGATTCTGCCGTTGGTTTCAGGTCTCATAATTTTTTTTTTATCCCCCCTGGCATCAAAATGCAGGGAGATACAGCCATTGCCTCATCCGTCTGTCCGTCTGGGCAGGCGTCCATCTGTAATAATTCCTTGTCCGGGCCATATCTTGGTAACTACACATACGATTTTAATGAAACTTCAGCATGTGCCATCGGGGGCCGGGGGGATTTGCCATTGGCAGATGGCTCTTGTTTCAACAGCAGCAGTGTTTTTCTAGCGTTTGTGAAGAATTACAGAGTGAAAATGAGGTAAATGCCAATAAAAACGCAAAACTGATGAAATGTCAAATCCCGCTTGTGTCATATATATGTGAGGTATGCATGGTTGTATGGGACACGAAAAATGACATTAGCAGGTTACAAACCACAATTAAAATTTGTTCAATTTTACAATACAGTTTGTACAACACAATTTTTGAACAATGCTTCAAGCATCCTTTGTTACTAAACTTGTCATTTTGATCAATTTATGTGAATGAGTTCAAATAGGATGTAATGGAATATAACGCACAGCCATGTGTTAAGAATCTCAAGTTGTTGGTGACATTGTTTTACCTCAGAATAATTTTGATAATAAATTTAGTATTACTAATTTAGTTCTTTGACCTTTGAATCAGAGTTTTGTAAAAGAGGTAGGTAAACTAACAATATGAGTGTGTGGCACAATGTTGATGAGTGTAGGCAACATATTGAAAATGCGAATGTCGTGCAAATTTCTATACACTTGGCTATGACTATTTTGTGCTGATAATAGTAATAAAAAATATTCAAGTGAATATTTCAGTTTGATTTGATGCATAACCTATATTTAGAGATGAGTAAACCCTAAATTTCAGAAACATGAAACGTGTGTAAACTGAGTTTACTTACATTCAGCCCCCACAATAGCCTTACTCAGGTAAACATATAAAAAAATAAATAAATAAAATGAAATGAAAAATATTTCCCACGATTGAAAAGGGTGCGTCTGGTGGACCATGTCATGGATTTCGGCCCGCCGGCAAGAGACAAAGCCTACGAGTGCTGGGACCATGTTCCCCAAAAGGGAGAAGGGACCCAAATGCACAGGCTGAGTAAAAACAAAAGCTCTTTAATATAAATTAAGATAAAAACTGTCCCAGTGGGCAGCAGCACAGCAAACCACAGCAGGGCTCAGGAACAAACAGAAAACTGCTGCATCAAGCTAGGTGCAGCCAACCCTTAAACACAAATACTCCACCTCCACCTTAACGAGCAACAGGTGTGGGGCTGCAGGCCAACACCATGACAGACCAGCCTGAACCAGAGGTATCATCAGCAATCTTTATTTTATTACTGAGTTTGGCGATTTGCGTAATTTCACACATCTCCTCCAAAAGCACTGGAAATAGTATGTTTTCCGCATACACCGGTTTTATTGTGTGACAAAGACGATGCGCCAGGTTTCAAACATAGTTATGAAGTGAAAACTCCATTTTGAAACCGTTTTTGCTCGTAAAACTGGCTAATTCAATCAGCTGTTGTAGTGCCTGTGCATATAACCCGTAGCAAGGGTATCGGCGAGTAAAGATGAATAACGGCTGTGGCTAGAAACTTACTGCATTTCATTAATTGTCAATTGTAAATTAATTAGCTTATTAATTGTAAACATTCCTTGGCTTCAACCAGTTCTCTTCATGCAGTGAGTGAGGGTCAGAAAGGGGCAGATAGACCCACATTTGTAATCTTTGAATAAAAAATTTTGTGTACTGTGACTGACTGTCGTCCTCTGGACACACCCACTGGCGTTATTAGTGGGGGGGATGGGGGGGACATGTCCTCCTCAACATTCAAAAGGGTGGTGTTCGTCCCCCCCAAAAAATGAAACAAATCAAACATCTACTTAATATTAGTATGTAACTCTGTGGTCACACTTAATCGAGGAGAGCGTTTTGGAGCTGTTGTGTATTTGATTAGTTGCGGACCCGTAAAGTTCACTCTCATGTTCGCTGAGCAGCTCGCGTCTGTCCCCCCGAATGTCAAAACAAAAGGCACGGATAATTAATGGTAATGCACTTACCAGTATAACTGTGGGATTGTGTCCATAGGCCAATTTGCCAAAATGTTGAAATATCCCTTTAAGATCAAATCGGTGAGTGCTGACAAATAGCGGACTATCATGATCGTCCGGCCTGAAACATCCAGTAAACCATGTTCCTAAAACTGCCCGGGACGAAAATTGTATATATAGAAATTATATAATGAACGTTACCGAACAATTCCAGGTTACAGGATACTTTCGTTTGATTTGTCGCGGTTTAGTTCGCTTTCTTTTTGACAGCTGTAGTGTTTTCAGCGAGGACGAAGTGCCCACTCCTACAACTGATAATGTGACCCGGTTCGGCCACCGGATGGTTTCGGGGAGACTCCTGATTGGACGGAGGCGGTGCTCGACTCGTTGGGAAATTCAAAACAAGAACAACCTAAACTGAGCCTGGCGGGATCGCACCTTTAACCAAGAAGGAGCCTTCAGTTGGTGATTGTGCATTTAGAAAAAATAAAGTGTGTGGCTTGAGAGAACTGAACAGCCGAAACTTTCGTTTAAAGGCGATCTTGAAGTGAAGAGTTGCCGGGTAAATATACTGCGTTTGTTGTTTTCATAAAGTCTGAAAACGTGTGAGCTTTGAAGACATGGACATTCAAGATAGTATGTGAGAGACTCCACTAAGATACTAGCTGTATCTTTCACCAAGAAAGTGCCATGTTAATTTGCCACCGTTGCTAATGGCTAATGAGGACGAACTTGCTGAACTGCGGAGGCGACTGTTCCACCAGCTGCACTGGTTTCTCCACTCAACGTTTCCGATTGGCTTCTCCTGTTTCACGGATTCGTGAGGTAGTGTCACTGCATCGGAACGAAATCAAGGATTTATGTGCTCTAACGTTTGGTCCCCAATGCAAAGCCAAGTGCTTGGTTATTGTCTGAAAATTTCCAAGGATTAACGTTAGTTTAGCGCCAACGCTTTCATTTCACTGATAGTGATTGTTTCTTAAAGTAATTTTACTTCAATTAATTTCATGGTTTAAATTTGAGCCAAACCAATGAGGTTCTGATTTTTCCGGTAATTCGCGTCTATTTGTATTTTCCAATTTCCCTGTTGGGTGAATTTTAAGAGAACCCAAGTGAAATTTGTGAGACTAAAAAATTTAAAGGGTAAATAAGAGAGTTTCTTAATTAGATTTTAAAAGGGTACAAACTAAAGTAAAATTTTATTTGCGATATCATTTTTTAAGGGTTTCTTATACACTGGTACATTTCCTTGTGTTTATTGGTGACTGTGAAGTTACAAATGAGGATTTCAGTAGAAAAAAAGTGTGAAAATACATAATTCATTTTAGTGTGTAAAAATATACCTGTTTGCATTTATTGACACAACAGTAAAATCACTTTGAAAAATATTATGACCTGGAATACAAGTCATAGTTTCACAAAACAGTAAAAGAAAAGATTTTTGAATGCTGAAGAGACCAGAACTTAAAACATTATTTTTGTTTTTACTTGGCTGACCTCCTACTAGTGTTGAGCCCTTGATTACTATCATTAGGTGTAGCATTACTAAGCTGGGCGGTATTCCACAAAGCTTACTAACTGAGTAAGCCTGGCATTTGCACAAAGTAAAACCTAGAAACTATTTAAATCTGGAACATGGACTGAAATAAATATAGCTTTTTGGGTTTTACTCTGTGCAAAAGCCAGGCTTACTCAGTTAGCCAGCTTTGTGGAATACCCCCCTGGTTTTCATCGAATGTGAAACAAATTTTTCGCATGACCGTGCATTCGCGTCTTTGCATTGACTTTGAATGTAATCTGTGGTGCGAAAAATTTGTTTCGCGTCCGATGGAAAAAGCACTTAAAAGTGCTGCACCTGATTTTAGTAATCAAGGTTTTTATTGAACCCCGATTAGTTAATTAGATGATTCAGGTGATGTAGCGCTGGGCTAAAATGAAAACCTACACACACAGCGGCCCTTTGTTGATAAGATTGGACTCTCCTCACCTAGTCAGTGCTCCTTTTCCAGACAAAATGTTAAGTAACATTGTAACCAAAACCTTGATTAGAAATCTTTTGAAGATGCATGTTTTTGGAGCATTTAAGCCTTTATCTTTACGGACTGCGCAGCGTTGAACATTGTCTGCTTGTGAGTAAAAAAAAAAAAGACCCTTAAAATCTTGTCCCCCCCCAAAATTTGAGACACAGTAACGCCCTTGGACACACCTACACCGACCAACCACCCCCCTTGTCTGCTGCCACCACAGATTGCTTCCACAGAAATCCTCCCCTCCCAACACCCTTTGAAACCCCAAATTGCGGCCACATTGTGTCAGGTAGAAGGGCAGGATATCAGCTGACTGATAGCTGCAGAGCTCTTTGATGGAGCCCTTGTGTGGAGCAGGACAGTATGTCTCAGATGAAGAGAAATAGAATTGGGCTTGGGCCCAACTTCCAGACTCTTACCCTGAAAACTGCTCCAGGGGCTGAACACCCCCCAGTTCTCTGTGACCTTTCTCAAAGGCCATCCTTGAGCGACGCGTCTGGTTACATAAAGGTAAAAATATCTTTTGAAGCTGAAGTAGATGCACTCACTCATATGCCTGTAACTGCATACACTCCCAGCAGGCGTTTAAGGTCCTTCAAAAATAAAGAACTCGAGCTCGCTGTAAGTGGTGGGGCGGTACAGCTCACTGACGGCCAGTAGTCTGGTTTGAAGTTTAGATTTACCAAACCAGTGGGAATTCCTGGGAAAGGCGTGGGCCATTTTCTCTATCAGCTGACAGGCATTTACAGATAAGTTTTAGTTGCCAGGCAGGACGTGAAGATATCCAGATCGCATCGAGAGTCTCGACGGGATAATTGGAATAAAAGTGCGAAAGCGAGCGATAAGCACAATGTCTCTTACAGAGGGATTCAAAGCGCCTTTGTCAGGAAGAGCAGTGCGCTAAATATCCTGTCTGCAGATTTCTGTTGCGATATCACCCTCGGGAGATGGAGAGCATCCTGTACACACAGCCACAGCACCTGCCAGCTGGATCCTACAAGACAGGGAAATTATACCCTTTAATAGATAACATATTTACAAATATAATGGATGATAACATTAAAAGTGGGTTATTAATCAATGATATCAGTGATCATCTACCAGTTTTTGCTGCTTATGATTGTAATTGCAAGGGCAACAGAATCAAGAGTAACATAATTTATAAAAGAATCCGTACAGAGAAGACATTAAATATCTTTAAAAATGAGTTGCAAAAGCAAAATTGGAATATCATATATGAAGAGAGAGATGTTAACAAAGCATATGAAACATTTTTACAGATATTTAAAATACTATATGATAAACACTGTCCAGTAGTACAATGTAACATGAAACGAAACTACACAGGAAGACCATGGATGACTAAAGGGCTACAAAATTCCTGCAAGTGAGAGAATGCCTTATATTGAGAATTTATGAAGCATAGAACTATTGAAGCAGAAAATAAATATTAAAAATATAAAAATAAGTTAACCAATATAATGAGAACGTGTAAAAAAGAGTATTTTAGTAATAATTAGAATATAATAAAAATAACACAAAAGCGTTATGGAGTACACTAAACAGTGTAATTAAAAATGGAAAAAAACATGATCAATATCCTCAGTATTTCATAGTTGAAGGAAGCTGTGTTTAGAAAATGAAGGATGAAGCAGACGGATTCAACTCTTTTTTTGTAAATATTGGACCAAAACTGTCAGAGTAAATAATGGTGGAAGGAACAGAAATTGATCCTACAGACTATGTTGAGAGGAAAAATAGTTCAATATTTTTAACAGCTGTAGAAGAAAAAGAAATTTATGATGTAGTTAAAGGATTTAAGAACAAAAACAGTATAGATTGTGATGATATTGACATGTTGACTGTGAAGAATGTTATTGATGGTATTACTAAGCCACTTATGTATATTTTTAACCTGTCTTTTCAAAATGGGTTATTTCCTGATAAGATGAAAGTAGCAAAAGTTGTTCCCATTTACAAAGCAGGCGATAAACACAACTTCACTAATTATTGGCCGATATCAGTGCTTTCCCAATTTTCAAAAATATTAGAAAAAGTATCCATAAACCGATTTGATGGTTTTGTTCAGAAACACAAGTTGTTAACAGACAGTCAGTATGGATTTAGAAATAATAGATCAAAAGCCATGGCACTGTTAGAATTGGTAGAAGAAATAACACACTGTATCGATACAAAGAAGCACACAATGGGAGTGTTTTTAGATCTCAAGAAAGCATTTGACACAGTCAATCATGACATATTGATTAGAAAATTGGAGTAATATGGTTTCCGAGGTCATGTTTTGGATTGGCTGAAGAGTTATCTACTAAACAGACAGCAATTTGTACAAATAAATCAGAATACATCAAGTTTCATGAATATTACATGCGGGGTGCCTCAAGGATCCGTTTTAGGACCAAAACTATTTATTATGTATATTAATGATATTTGCTGGGTATCTAATGTATTAAGGTTTGTGTTATTTGCAGATGACGTAAATATTTTTTGTTCAGATGTGGAATAACAGCAGCTTTTGGAGGTGATTACAAAGGAAATGAATACCTTAAAAAGGTGGTTTGATGCTAATAAATTGTCTTTAAATCTGAACAAAACTAATTTTATGTTGTTTGGACATGATAAGAGAAATAAAGATGTAAAATTAAACATTGATAATATTAGCATAGAAAGAGTAAATGAAATTAAATTCCTTGGTGTAATTCTAGACCACAAAATCTGCTGGAAACCACATAATAAATATGTTCGGGGGAAGCTGGCACGGAGCATCGCCATCCTGGGAAAAGCAAGGCAGATCTTCAACTTGAAAGCTCTATATATTTTATATTGGGCATCAATTTGACCTTATCTGACCTATTGTGTAGAGGTATGGGGAAACACATACAAAAGTAATCTTCAAACAATAAATATAATGCAGAAAAGGGCTATCAGATTCATCCACAATGTAGGATTTAGAGACCACACAAACAGACTTTTCTCAAAACTGCAAGCTCTAAAATTTCAAGATCTGATTCAGTTTAAAACAACAGAAATAATATTTAAAGCAAAAAATGACTTACTCCCAGGCAACATAAATAAACTGTTCTCAGAGAGAGAAGGAGGCTATAATCTAAGAGGGGAACTGAACTTAAAAATAAATAGTGTCAGAACTACCTTGAAAAGCATGTGTGTCTCAGTCTCTGGGGTAAAATTATGGAACAGTTTAACAGATGAATTAAGGAAATGTAAAACCATTGGCAAGTTTAAAAAAACATATAAAATACAAATTGTAAATAAATGTAAGGATGAGGAACAGCAGTTTGACCCAGGGCGGTAATGGCAGGGTTTAGACAAACGTGGATACATTGACTTGTAATGTCTTCTTCTGTGTGTGCGCAGGGGGTTCTAGAAGTATAGAAATTCAGTATTATATGCAGGTGCAATATTCTGTGTATATTTGTATATAAGTAGCTTATTGAATATTATAGTCAATAAATTGTAAGTACCATTGGTTCTTGAATAGATGGTGAATGTTGTAAATATAATAATAGAGAATTTAATAACTTGACTGTAGAATGTGGTATTACAAGGGGTAGGATTAAATAAGTTCTTACTTCTACTCCTTTTCGAGCATATAATCTTGCTGCACATGCAAGACAGTTATCAACAAATTGCTTTTTGTTTTTGTTTTGGTATTGGCATGGTGGCCATTTGTTTGGTGATTATCTCTGTTTTATCTTTTAACGTGTTCGAAATAAAGAATTTCTATACATCACACTTGTAAGTGATGACAAAAGAACAAGGGCTCCCAGTACAGTGAGAGTCTAACAGTGTTACATAGAAAAGGCCGTTATTGTATTCAGCTGCAAATGTAGGGTTTTGCAGCATCATCAATGACGATCATCTTGTAATTTTCCAATATCACGATCCATACACACTGCATCAGTGTAAGACAGACTGAATTCAACAACAACCTCTATTGCCACAATCACTCCGCATCAGTGAGATTCCAGTTCCTGTCTCTGTAGTTATAAAGCTGATATCACTTGTTCCGTTTGCCGAAAGCTTCATTTCCGAGCCCCACCTTTCCTCCTTAACATTCCTTCAGAGCAAGAATGTGTGAGATGACAGCTTCCACGGTCTCTCCAAACATCTCTCATCCCCCCCCCTCCTTTCAGGTTTGGGTAACTGTAGTGTTGCACATGACAGGGGAGGTTACATGACAATCCAAGTTCGGAGCATCGTCACGTTTGGTGTCATTGTGCTCGTGTCAATATGACTGGAGCAATGGTCTGATTTCCATGGCAGTCGTTCAAGGTCTCAATATACAACTGAGAACCTGGCAGTAAACTGCACCAGTGTGGAGATCTACCTCCTGGGAGGCAACACGGCCCGACACTTCGTTCAGCACCCACCTCATGCGGGCTTGGGAGCTGTGGCTCGAAATTTTACATTGTTCATATATGGCTTTATGATTAAAGGATCAAACACCTTGGGCTACCGGGTTAGCCCCCTAACGCGCCGCATTGCAGAGCAGTAGTGACCATCATGACCCGGGTTAGATTCCTGGTCATAGCAGTGCTGGTGGCCTTTCTGGAGCAGCGCACAATTAGCTTCGCGCTGCAGGGAAATAAATTGGGAGGGACTGCCAGTTTAGTATGATACAATGACAGCATTGATTGCTCTAGCGCCTCCTGTTGGACAGCCGGGTGCTCATCAGTTAAATCTAACCTAGCACATGTTCGAGTATCCTCTGCTCTCGTTCTGAGCTTGCAAAGTTTCGAGCTTTGATAGTAAAAAGAGCCAATGGCTGACAGACGCATGCTTTGGAGGAGAGCCGTGAGCTGTCTCGCTCTCCAGAGATGGCAACATGGGGTCGCATACGAGCAAGCTTGTGGACATCGTTCTTTAATTCTTCCAGATTAAGGTGGGATTGGAGATGTCAATTTTAAATTAATTAATTGATTAAAAAACAAAAAGATAAAACGGCTGGTTTGTGCACTTAAAGTGAGGAAACAAACCCTAAGTCGAATTCTGCAGCCAGACTCTCGTATGACGCCTCATGTGTAGCTTGTTGCCAGGTATGAATGTGATCTATTTTGATTTTTTAATTTGATGTCATTTCTCATTTTTATAAATACATTTTAAGTGTTTTGACATATGTTTAATTCAGATTGTAACTGACTTTAAGTGACCTACCTGGCTAATAAATGGTTAAACCCCCCCACCCCCCCCATGCTGCCACAAGGAAGGATAATATTTTATTGGATTGTATCATGGAGTATTGCAGCCGTTGACCTCTCCCAGCTGGCATTTTAACGTTTTTTCACTGTTGAATCAACGTTTTTGATCATAGTTGAATCACCATTGAATTATGTTTTGATTCTGAAAGATGAATCAACGTTGATTTCCCAACATCTTTTCAACATTGGCCCGTTGGGCATGAGTACCATTCACCACCTCCACTTTTTTGGGCTTTGTTTTGGCCAAAACGATTTTAAAAGCGGGCACAAATATTTGGGGGGGGGGGTTATGAGTGAGAAGGGGGTTTAGAACGATGGGGGAAAATTTTTTGAAGGAAGGGGTAGATGCGGCATGAGGAAAAAACATTTTTGTGGTAAATCCAGTATCCTCTAACATGCTCCTCCCTCGTGACGTTCACTCTGTGTACGATCCTTCCTACTTCTTCTGACAGGCTTTTTTACGTTTTTTTTCCCCTCCATGGATGAGGCTGGGAACAAAGGTTAACATGGTAAGTTAGACATGACATTAGTGTCTGCAGTGGGATTTGAACCTGGGAACCGGTGGACTAAGCAATTTCAAAAACACCCTACACTGTGGCCTTAACCACGACTCCAACTGAGTTTGTAACCAGCTCAACAACAGCTCAAACTTTTTCTCTTTCTGTCTTTTATTAATTGCTGTCAATGAGGAGATGTCGAGTTAATATCCATTTTGATGTCTTTCATGCTGGGCAGTTGCCTGATCTATTGACACTGGGTAGAATAATTTGAGCAGAACGAACCATTGTTTGCGGCCGAGTTGGGTTAAGGTTAGGGTTCGGCACAGGGATAGGGATAGCATTCCCAATGGGTTAGGTTAAGGTTAGGGTTAGGGATAAGGGTAGCGTTCCGTGTGAGTTGGGTTAAGGTTAGGGTCAGATATAGGGATAGGGATAGCGTTCCCTGTGAGTTGGGTTAAGGTTAGGGTTAGATATAGGGATAGGGATAGCGTTCCCTGTGAGTTGGGTTAAGGTTAGGGTTAGATATAGGGATAGGGATAGCGTTCCCTGTGAGTTGGGTTAAGGTTAGGGTTAGATATAGGGATAGGGATAGTGTTCCCTGTGAGTTGGGTTAAGGTTAGGTCAACAGTGTCATGGCTACCACCTTTCTAAACTTGCAGCATTTATAGACGCTCTGGAAATTAAAGTGTAAATTCTCTTAACTGGATGTGCACTCAACGTTTTTCCACATCGACTATTTCACTTGGTGTGTAAACATTAAGGTAAGCCGAAAAAGTTGTGATTTTACAATGTTACAATGTTCTGAGAGCAGTTAAAAAAGTACTGGATTCTTCCTAAAATTAAGTCTAAAGCTAAATGATATGCTTCTATTCAAATTTGACTTCTTAAATTAATAATTAATAGCTCTTTTGAATAGATATTTTTTGCAACAGTGTTGAGGGGGAACGCACACAGATACCCTCAACCTATTTGCTAATTTTCCGAGTTGGGTTAGCGCTGGGTTAGTGAAGCATGAGTATTAGGTTTACAGTCTCCCCACATGAGGAGGGCCCCATGGTCCACTGCCCCGCAAAACAAATTAAACAAATTTAATTTAACGGAATGCTAAAAAAGGACCAGCCTTGCATGCAAAAGAAGTCTAGTTTTGATGGAGCGGAGAAGTGTGGCTTGAATTTTGAACATTTGCATAGACAGCCAGAGGGATGAGGAGGCGCTCCTGAGACGTCTGAGATGCTGTCTGGTGATGAGGGGTGACGAACAGCGAGAGTTTCAGCATTCGAGAGGCTAACAGGCCTGCAATATCTGAATGCTAAATCTCACCGAGAACGCTAGCAGCGGCTTCAGCGGATCTATTAGGAAGTCAGAGCATATGAAACTAAACCCAAACTACTGGAAGATAATTAGTGTCACTGCTTCCTGACAGGTAGGCTAACAGTTCACGGATGCTTTGACAGTTACCCTGGAGACAGGACTGCATGACGAACAGAGTCTCTGGATTGTAATACAGACTGTAATGACAGTTTAAGGGTTGGTTCAGCACTCACTCGTCTTTAACGCAGACGCACCATTAAAAGTGGGCATCGATTATCATTTTCCCTGCATTCCTTCACATTCAGTATGTAAAATGAATGCAGTCGCCAACATGAACAGAAAGCCAGAAGCAGCTCTCCTGAAGTTCATGCCCGTGAGATTGGCGGCAGGAAAACCTGGCATTCAGGACCAATAATAGGGAACGTGAAGGTAGATGAAGCCACTTCACCGGGTGGGAAGAGGACGCGACCTTCTCAGGAACGTTTTCACTTCCTGTGCCTCCCTTGAGGTTACGCTGCTTACCTTTTGTTGTTGTTTGGCTGAAAATGTTTTGATTCGATGATTCTGATTGAGTCGGGACGAGGTGGTGATGGGAATATAGAGAGATATAAACTGAACTGCAATGTGAACCAACTCTATGTAGACAAGCCAAGCACAATAGACAACGTAGATCCATAAGACTTGACTGCCCAAGACCGACTGGACTCTGACACACGGCCTCCACTCACATACCTGCACGTTATGAATTATCGCTTTTGGGCTGCATGTGTTTCGGAGTGTAAATCGGTTGAAGCCTGCAAGCAGCTCTGCCTTGGATGTGTGCAGAATCTGCAGACAGTCCTGCTCACGAAGGTGAAGTGGCACTTCTGTTTTAGCATGATTCTTCCCCCCGACAAAACGTGCAACTTTCAAACAAATTCAGCCATATGATAACGTTACTGACTCACTAGCAGTAGGTTCCACCAGTAGCATCACTTGTGGGAAAATGTGGATTATTGTTCTTTTAGGGGGCAGATAAGGTGTATGTGGTGATGTTGGGTGGAAAATGTCTTCATGTCAGTCTGTGCTTGTTAGAGTCTGGGCATCAACAGATGGAGACACTTCACACCTATAATGCAGAGTCCCTGTCTTTCCTGATTCTCATTCATGTGTTGTGTGATTCAATGGCAAAAAAGACTAATAACTTCATCTTACCAAACATTTCAATGTCGTATTAAGACTTAAAAAATTAATTTCCACTACCCTTATGACAAAAATTTGCCAATGAGGTGAGATAATATTGAAAAAAAAATCACTTGTCAAGTCAAGTGTCATAATAAGACTGAAAGACTTGTTAAAGATTCTGTTTCCAGAGTTTTTATTGTTTCCTTTAGCTCATGAACCTCCAGCGCCTCATGAGGCCTCTCTGACGGCTCTGGTTATCACTGACCCTCCTGATGAAGGGCCTCAGCTGTCTGTCAGGACACAGCTGGTGCTGAAGACTTGCACAAACACCAAGGCCCTGCTGCTCAAAACAGAAGCCTGGAGCCGGGAAAGCAGGGCTGTAACAGACAGAACTGGGTATCGGTTACTACCTAAATACATCCAGTGGGGCCACAGGACTGATCACATCTCTGCTGCTTCAAAGCGAAAATCACTGAACAGCCTCCGTATCGGTTAAACTGACAACTGTCCCGGCTTGACGACTTGAGCCAGGGAGATGTCAACACCAACCCCACACGTCTGGATCCACAAAACCTGCAGTCAAATCTGCAACGCTGAGCAGCCCTGCGCATTACTGCGAGGATTTCAAAGGTCCTGCGCAAATCCTTTCCCCGACTCATGACACCGGATGTGATGGATGGATTTCTAAATTTTGGAACAGCAGTGCGTGGCGAGAAACACACAGGCTGATGTTCCAGTGGATCAGGCTGTCAAGATTGAAAATAAGACAAGGAAACAACAGCAACCTGCTCTCTAGTTTTCTGCTGGAGCGGCAGGGTAACCGACTGGAACATGTGAGTGTCTCGGCTGTTGGTGTCAGGGAGCCACCTCTGTCTCCAGCTGAGAAAGTTTTCCATTGTAAGGGCAGCAGATCTGCCTCTGATGATGTCACTAGGGGGATGAGACATGACTGAAAGGCTGGAAAATGTACGTTAAAAAATCCCACTGAACAGCAACCAATAAGTCACAGCAAGGTTTATTTCCATAAACCCAGCTTTCACTGAACTGGGAGCAGCTCTACTGTCTGATGTTTACAATCTTCAGGATGAAAGACGGCTTATGGAACAAAAAAATTCTGGAGAAATCCTGCCAAACATTTTTTGTGTGCTTTTAAAGATGTTTTGTCCACTTGCTGCAGTCATATTAAAACATGATGTGCTGAAACACACACCCACATTTTCCAATAACCCATACCGTTATTATTTTTTGTCTCCAGCTGTTATCACCACTAATATCAATCCATATCCACATATTTTTTTACATAGTTTTTTCCTTTACATTTAATCGTCAGTTTATTTCTTTATCCCACTTTTATCACGATTTATTTAGATTTTTTGATAGCAATATTCTTTCTTCTGAGACTTAAGTCTTCCACCAAAAGATGGTTTGTTCTTAAAAAAAAAAACTCTTTATTTATCCAGCCCCCGCCCCCCCATACCTCCACCCAATCACTGGCAGGGGTGGGAGGGGTTCAGCATCGACAGCGAATCCACTCTCTCGTTAACTCTGAATGTGTCCAATAGATCAGAGTGCAGGGCTGCTCCCTCCTCCCCTCTTCCGGAGCTTAAGTCCCCTCCCTGCTGCTCAGTGACAGGAAGTCATTACCCATCTCTCCTCAGCGGCAGGTTCCCCACCGACTCACACCCATGAGTACAACAAGAGCACAAAGAACTGCATGATGGGAGCTGGGGAGATCGGAGAGGACGGAGAGGCAGCGATGGACTTGATTACAGAGAAAGACACGCTGGAGGGGGTTCGGCAGAGATGGGCTCAGCTCCCTAAAGCCCCTCCGAGCCCCGCCGAGCCCCCCCATCCTCCCCCGTCACTGAAACCCCCAGCAGCTCATACAGCACAGGGACACATTTCACATAACAGGGAAAAACTCCTGAACCAGTCACTTTCAGAGCAACATAAAACTAAAATACATCACCACAGAGGAAGGGAGTGTTTCACAGTCAAAATTAAATATGTCCAGAGGCTCATTCATATTTCATGCCTGTGTTTCAGGGGGACTGGATACAAATGAGCACAAGTCTCCGTCAGCTTCATTTCTGTGGGCCTGACAGGAGGGTGAAATACAGTCCTGAGCTTCTGTGTAGGACATAACTCAACTACGGCATCTACCCCCTGTATCACACTCATGAGTTAAACTCAAACACAGCTTCTACCCCCTGTATCACACTCATGAGTTAAACTCAAACACAGCTTCTACACCCTGTATCACACTCATGAGTTAAACTCAAACACAGCTTCTACCCCCTGTATCACACTCATGAGTTACACTCAAACACGGCTTCTACCCCCTGTATCACACTCATGAGTTAAACTCAAACACGGCTTCTACCCCCTGTATCACACTCATGAGTAAAACTCAAACACAGCTTCTACACCCTGTATCACACTCATGAGTTAAACTCAAACACAGCTTCTACACCCTGTATCACACTCATGAGTTAAACTCAAACACAGCTTCTACCCCCTGTATCACACTCATGAGTTAAACTCAAACACAGCTTCTACCGCCTGTATCACACTCATAAGTTAAACTCAAACACAGCTTCTACACCCTGTATCACACTCATGAGTTAAACTCAAACACAGCTTCTACACCCTGTATCACACTCATGAGTTAAACTCAAACACAGCTTCTACCCCCTGTATCACACTCATGAGTTAAACTCAAACACAGCTTCTACACCCTGTATCACACTCATGAGTTAAACTCAAACACAGCTTCTACACCCTGTATCACACTCATGAGTTAAACTCAAACACAGCTTCTACCCCCTGTATCACACTCATGAGTTAAACTCAAACACAGCTTCTACCGCCTGTATCACACTCATAAGTTAAACTCAAACACAGCTTCTACCCCCTGTATCACACTCATGAGTTACACTCAAACACGGCTTCTACCCCCTGTATCACACTCATGAGTTAAACTCAAACACGGCTTCTACCCCCCGTATCACACTCATGAGTTTAACTCAAACACAGCTTCTACCCCCTGTATCACACTCATGAGTTAAACTCAAACACGGCTTCTACCCCCTGTATCACACTCATGAGTTAAACTCAAAAACGGCTACTACACCCTGTATCACACTCATGAGTTGAACTCAATTACGACATCTACCCCCTGTATCACACTCATGAGTTAAACTCATACACAGCTTCTATCCCCTGAATCACACTCATGAGTTAAACTCAAACACGGCTACTACCCCCTGTATCACACTCATGAGTTACACTCAAACACAGCTTCTACCCCCTGTATCACACTCATGAGTTAAACTCATACACGGCTTCTATCCCCCGAATCACACGGCTACTACCCCCTGTATCACACTCATGACTTAAACTCAAACACAGCTTCTACCCCCCATATCACACTCTTGAGTTAAACTCAAACACAGCTTCTACCCCCTGTATCACACTCATGAGTTAAACTCAAACACAGCTTCTACCCCCTGTATCACACTCATAAATTCAACTCAAACACAGCTTCTACCCCCTGTATCACACTCATGAGTTGAACTCAAACACGGCTTCTACCCCCTGTATCACACTCATGAGCTAAACTCAAACACAGCTTCTACCCCCTGTATCACACTCATGAGTTAAACTCAAACACAGCTTCTACCCCCTGTATCACACTCATCAGTTAAACTCAAACACAGCTTCTACCCCCTGTATCACACTCATGAGTTAAATTCAAACAGACCTTCTACCCCCTGTATCACACTCATGAGTTAAACTCAAACACGGCTTCTACTCTCTGTTTCAAACTCATCAGTTAAACTCAAACACGGCTTCTACCCCCTGTATCACACTCATGAGTTAAACTAAAACACGGCTTCTACCCCCTGTTTCACACTCATAAGTGAAACTCAAACACGGCTTCTACCCCCTGTATCACACTCATGAGTGAAACTCAAACGCGGCTTCTACCCCCTGAATGACACTCATGAGTTAAACTCAAACACAGCTTCTACCCCCTGTATCACACTCATGAGTTACACTCAAACACAGCTTCTACCCCCTGTATCACACTCATGAGTTAAACTCAAACACAGCTTCTACTCTCTGTTTTCAAACTCATGAGTTACACTCAAACACGGCTCCTACCCCCTGTATCACACCCATGAGTTCAACTCAAACACGGCTACTACCCCCTGTATCACACTCATGAGTGAAACTCAAACACGGCTTCTACCCCCTGAATGACACTCATGAGTTAAACTCAAACACGGCTTCTACCCCCTGTTTCACATTCATGAGTTAAACTCAAACACGGCTTCTACTCTCTGTTTGAAACTCATGAGTTAAACTCAAACACAGCTTCTACCCCCTGTGTCACACTCATGAGTTACACTCAAACACAGCTTCTACCCCCTGTATCACACTCATGAGTTAAACTCAAACACAGCTTCTACCCCCTGTATCACACTCATGAGTTAAACTCAAACACAGCTTCTACTCTCTGTTTTCAAACTCATGAGTTACACTCAAACACGGCTCCTACCCCCTGTATCACACCCATGAGTTCAACTCAAACACGGCTACTACCCCCTGTATCACACTCATGAGTTAAACTCATACACAGCTTCTATCCCCCGAATCACACTCATGAGTTAAACTCAAACACGGCTTCTACCCCCTGTATCACACTCATGAGTTAAACTCAATTATGGCATCTACCTCCTGAATCACACTCATGAGTTAAACTCATACACGGCTTCTATCCCCCGAATCACACTCATGAGTTAAACTCAAACACGGCTTCCACCCCCTGTATCACACTCATGAGTTAAACTCAAACACGGCTACTACCCCCTGTATCACACTCATGAGTTACACTCAAACACAGCTTCTACCCCCTGTATCACACTCATGAGTTGAACTCATACACGGCTTCTATACCCCAAATCACACTCATGAGTTAAACTCAAACACGGCTACTACCCCCTGTATCACACTCATGACTTAAACTCAAACACAGCTTCTACCCCCCATATCACACTCATGAGTTAAACTCAAACACAGCTTCTACCCCCTGTATCACACTTATGACTTAAACTCAAACACAGCTTTTACCCACTGTATCACACTCATGAATTAAACTCAAACACAGCTTCTACCCCCTGTATCACACTCATGAGTTGAACTCAAACACGGCTTCTACCCCCTGTATCACACTCATGAGCTAAACTCAAACACAGCCTCTACCCCCTTTATCACACTCATGAGTTAAACTCAAACACAGCTTCTACCCCCTGTATCACACTCATGAGTTACATTCAAACACCGCTCCCACCTCCTGTATCACACTCATGAGTTAAACTCAAACACACCTTCCACCCCCTGTATCACACTCATGAGTTAAACTGAAACACAGCTTCTACCCCCTGTATCACACTCATGAGTTAAACTCAAACACGGCTTCTACCCCCTGTATCACACTCATGAGTTAAACTGAAACACGGCTTCTACCCCCTGTTTCACACTCATGAGTGAAACTCAAACACGGCTTCTACCCCCTGAATGACATTCATGAGTTAAACTCAAACACGGCTTCTACCCCCTTTTTCACATTCATGAGTTAAACTCAAACATGGCTTCTACTCTCTGTTTGAAACTCATGAGTTAAACTCAAACACAGCTTCTACCCCCTGTATCACACTCATGATTAAACTCAAACACAGCTTCTACTCTCTGTTTTCAAACTCACGAGTAACACTCAAACACGGCTCCTACCCCCTGTATCACACCCATGAGTTCAACTCAAACACGGCTACTACCCCCTGTATCACACTCATGAGTGAAACTCAAAAACGGCTTCTACCCCCTGAATGACACTCATGAGTTAAACTCAAACACAGCTATTACCCCCGTATCACACTCATGAGTTAAACTCAAACACAGCTTCTACTCTCTGTTTTCAAACTCATGAGTTACACTCAAACACGGCTCCTATCCCCTGTATCACACCCATGAGTTCAACTCAAACACGGCTACTACCCCCTGTATCACACTCATGAGTTAAACTCAAACACGGCTTCTACCCCCTGTATCACACTCATGAGTTAAACTCAAACACGGCTTCTATCCCCCGAATCACACTCATGAGTTAAACTCAAACACAGCTTCTACCCCCTGTATCACACTCATGAGTTAAACTCAAACACGGCTTCTATCCCCCGAATCACACTCATGAGTTAAACTCAAACACAGCTTCTACCCCCTGTATCACACTCATGAGTTAAACTCAAACACGGCTTCTATCCCCCGAATCACACTCATGAGTTAAACTCAAACACAGCTTCTACCCCCTGTATCACACTCATGAGTTAAACTCAAACACGGCTTCTACCCCCTGTATCACACTCATGAGTTACACTCAAACACAGCTTCTACCCCCTGTATCACACTCATGAGTTAAACTCAAACACGGCTTCTACCCCCTGTATCACACTCATGAGTTAAACTCAAACACGGCTTCTATCCCCCGAATCACACTCATGAGTTAAACTCAAACACAGCTTCTACCCCCTGTATCACACTCATGAGTTAAACTCAAACACGGCTTCTACCCCCTGTATCACACTCATGAGTTAAACTCAAACACGGCTTCTATCCCCCGAATCACACTCATGAGTTAAACTCAAACACAGCTTCTACCCCCTGTATCACACTCATGAGTTGAACTCAAACACGGCTTCTACCCCCTGTATCACACTCATGAGCTAAACTCAAACACAGCTTCTACCCCCTTTATCACACTCATGAGTTAAACTCAAACACAGCTTCTACCCCCTGTATCACACTCATGAGTTACATTCAAACACCGCTCCCACCTCCTGTATCACACTCATGAGTTAAACTCAAACACACCTTCCACCCCCTGTATCACACTCATGAGTTAAACTGAAACACAGCTTCTACCCCCTGTATCACACTCATGAGTTAAACTCAAACACGGCTTCTACCCCCTGTATCACACTCATGAGTTAAACTGAAACACGGCTTCTACCCCCTGTATCACACTCATGAGTTAAACTGAAACACCGCTTCTACCCCCTGAATGACATTCATGAGTTAAACTCAAACACGGCTTCTACCCCCTTTTTCACATTCATGAGTTAAACTCAAACATGGCTTCTACTCTCTGTTTGAAACTCATGAGTTAAACTCAAACACAGCTTCTACCCCCTGTATCACACTCATGATTAAACTCAAACACAGCTTCTACTCTCTGTTTTCAAACTCACGAGTTACACTCAAACACGGCTCCTACCCCCTGTATCACACCCATGAGTTCAACTCAAACACGGCTACTACCCCCTGTATCACACTCATGAGTGAAACTCAAACACGGCTTCTACCCCCTGAATGACACTCATGAGTTAAACTCAAACACAGCTTCTAGCCCCTTTATCACACTCATGAGTTAAACTCAAACACAGCTTCTACCCCCTGTATCACACTCATGAGTTACATTCGAACACCGCTCCCACCTCCTGTATCACACTCATGAGTTAAACTCATACACGGCTTCTACCCCCCGTATCACACTCATGAGTGAAACTCAAACACGGCTTCTACCCCCTGTATCACACTCATGAGTTAAACTCAAACACGGCTACTACCACCTGTATCACACTCATGAGTTAAACTCAATTATGGCATCTACCCCCTGTATCACACTCATGAGTTAAACTCATACACGGCTTCTATCCCCCGAATCACACTCATGAGTTAAACTCAAACACGGCTACTACCCCCTGTATCACACTCATGAGTTAAACTCAAACACAGCTTCTAGCCCCTGTATCACACTCATGAGTTAAACTCATACACGGCTTCTATCCCCCGAATCACACTCATGAGTTAAACTCAAACACGGCTACTACCCCCTGTATCACACTCATGACTTAAACTCAAACACAGCTTCTACCCCCTGTATCACACTCATGAGTTGAACTAAAACACAGCTTCTACCCCCCGTATCACACTCATGAGTTTAACTCAAACACAGCTTCTACCCCCTGTATCACACTCATGAGTTAAACTCAAACACAGCTTCTACCCCCTGTATCACACTCATGAGTTGAACTCAAACACGGCTTCTACCCCCTGTATCACACTCATGAGCTAAACTCAAACACAGCTTCTACCCCCTTCATCACACGCATGAGTTAAACTCAAACACAGCTTCTACCCCCTGTATCACACTCATGAGTTAAACTCAAACACAGCTTCTACCCCCTGTATCACACTCATGAGTTAAACTCAAACACAGCTTCTACCCCCTGTATCACACTCATGAGTTAAACTCATACACGGCTTCTATCCCCCGAATCACACTCATGAGTTAAACTCAAACACGGCTACTACCCCCTGTATCACACTCATGAGTTACACTCAAACACAGCTTCTAGCCCCTGTATCACACTCATGAGTTAAACTCATACACGGCTTCTATCCCCCGAATCACACTCATGACTTAAACTCAAACACAGCTTCTACCCCCTGTATCACACTCATGAGTTGAACTCAAACACAGCTTCTACCCCCTGTATCACACTCATGACTTAAACTCAAACACAGCTTCTACCCCCTGTATCACACTCATGACTTAAACTCAAACACAGCTTCTACCCCCTGTATCACACTCATGAATTAAACTCAAACACAGCTTCTACCCCCTGTATCACACTCATGAGTTGAACTCAAACACGGCTTCTACCCCCTGTAACACACTCATGAGCTAAACTCAAACACAGCTTCTACCCCCTGTATCACAATCATGAGTTAAACTCAAACACGGCTACCAATCCCTGTATCACAGTCATTAATTAAACACAAAGACGGCTTCTACCCCCTGTATCACACTCATGAGTTAAATTCAAACAGACCTTCTACCCCCTGTATCACACTCATGAGTTAAACTCAAACACGGCTTCTACTCTCTATTTCAAACTCATGAGTTAAACTCAAACACAGCTTTTACCCCCTGTATCACACTCATGAGTTAAACTCAAACACGGCTTCTACCCCCTGTATCACACTCATGAGTTAAACTCAAACACGGCTTCTACCCCCTGTATCACACTCATGAGTTAAACTCAAACACGGCTTCTACCCCCTGTATCACACTCATGAGTTAAACTTAAACACGGCTTCTACTCTCTGTTTGAAACTCATGAGTGAAACTCAAACACGGCTTCTACCCCCTGTTTCACATTCATGAGTTAAACTTAAACACGGCTTCTACTCTCTGTTTCAAACTCATGAGTTAAACTTAAACACGGCTTCTACCCCCTGTATCACACTCATGAGTTACATTCAAACACAGCTTCTACCCCCTGTATCACACTCATGAGTTAAACTCAAACACACCTTCTACTCTCTGTTTCAAACTCATGAGTTAAACTCAAACATGGCTTCTACTCCCTGTATCACACTCATGAGTTAAACTCAAACACGGCTACTACCCCCTGTATCACACTCATGAGTTAAACTCAAACACAGCTATTACCCCCGTATCACACTCATGAGTTACACTCAAACACGGCTACCAATCCCTGTTTCACATTCATGAGTTAAACTCAAACACGGCTTCTACTCTCTGTTTGAAACTCATGAGTTAAACTCAAACACAGCTTCTACCCCCTGTATCACACTCATGAGCTAAACTCAAACACAGCTTCTACCCCCTTCATCACACGCATGAGTTAAACTCAAACACAGCTTCTACCCCCTGTATCACACTCATGAGTTAAACTCAAACACAGCTTCTACCCCCTGTATCACACTCATGAGTTAAACTCAAACACAGCTTCTACCCCCTGTATCACACTCATGAGTTAAACTCAAACACGGCTTCTATCCCCCGAATCACACTCATGAGTTAAACTCAAACACGGCTACTACCCCCTGTATCACACTCATGAGTTACACTCAAACACAGCTTCTAGCCCCTGTATCACACTCATGAGTTAAACTCATACACGGCTTCTATCCCCCGAATCACACTCATGACTTAAACTCAAACACAGCTTCTACCCCCTGTATCACACTCATGAGTTGAACTCAAACACAGCTTCTACCCCCTGTATCACACTCATGACTTAAACTCAAACACAGCTTCTACCCCCTGTATCACACTCATGACTTAAACTCAAACACAGCTTCTACCCCCTGTATCACACTCATGAATTAAACTCAAACACAGCTTCTACCCCCTGTATCACACTCATGAGTTGAACTCAAACACGGCTTCTACCCCCTGTAACACACTCATGAGCTAAACTCAAACACAGCTTCTACCCCCTGTATCACAATCATGAGTTAAACTCAAACACGGCTACCAATCCCTGTATCACAGTCATTAATTAAACACAAAGACGGCTTCTACCCCCTGTATCACACTCATGAGTTAAATTCAAACAGACCTTCTACCCCCTGTATCACACTCATGAGTTAAACTCAAACACGGCTTCTACTCTCTATTTCAAACTCATGAGTTAAACTCAAACACAGCTTTTACCCCCTGTATCACACTCATGAGTTAAACTCAAACACGGCTTCTACCCCCTGTATCACACTCATGAGTTAAACTCAAACACGGCTTCTACCCCCTGTATCACACTCATGAGTTAAACTCAAACACGGCTTCTACCCCCTGTATCACACTCATGAGTTAAACTTAAACACGGCTTCTACTCTCTGTTTGAAACTCATGAGTGAAACTCAAACACGGCTTCTACCCCCTGTTTCACATTCATGAGTTAAACTTAAACACGGCTTCTACTCTCTGTTTCAAACTCATGAGTTAAACTTAAACACGGCTTCTACCCCCTGTATCACACTCATGAGTTACATTCAAACACAGCTTCTACCCCCTGTATCACACTCATGAGTTAAACTCAAACACACCTTCTACTCTCTGTTTCAAACTCATGAGTTAAACTCAAACATGGCTTCTACTCCCTGTATCACACTCATGAGTTAAACTCAAACACGGCTACTACCCCCTGTATCACACTCATGAGTTAAACTCAAACACAGCTATTACCCCCGTATCACACTCATGAGTTACACTCAAACACGGCTACCAATCCCTGTTTCACATTCATGAGTTAAACTCAAACACGGCTTCTACTCTCTGTTTGAAACTCATGAGTTAAACTCAAACACAGCTTCTACCCCCTGTATCACACTCATGAGTTAAACTCATACACAGCTTCTACTCTCTGTTTTCAAACTCATGAGTTACACTCAAACACGGCTCCTACCCCCTGTATCACACCCATGAGTTCAACTCAAACACGGCTACTACCCCCTGTATCACACTCATGAGTGAAACTCAAACATGGCTTCTACCCCCCGTATCACACTCATGAGTTAAACTCAAACACAGCTTCTACCCCCTGTATCACACTCATGAGTTAAACTCAAACACAGCTTCTACCCCCTGTATCACACTCATGAGTTAAACTCATACACAGCTTCTATCCCCCGAATCACACTCATGAGTTAAACTCAAACACGGCTACTACCCCCTGTATCACACTCATGAGTTAAACTCAATTATGGCATCTACCTCCTGTATCACACTCATGAGTTAAACTCATACACGGCTTCTATCCCCAGAATCACACTCATGAGTTAAACTCAAACACGGCTACTACCCCCTGTATCACACTCATGAGTTACACTCAAACACAGCTTCTACCCCCTGTATCACACTCATGAGTTAAACTCATACACGGCTTCTATACCCCAAATCACACTCATGAGTTAAACTCAAACACGGCTACTACCCCCTGTATCACACTCATGACTTAAACTCAAACACAGCTTCTACCCCCCATATCACACTCATGAGTTAAACTCAAACACAGCTTCTTCCCCCTGTATCACACTCATGACTTAAACTCAAACACAGCTTCTACCCCCTGTATCACACTCATGAATTAAACTCAATCACAGCTTCTACCCCCTGTATCACACTCATGAGTTGAACTCAAACACGGCTTCTACCCCCTGTATCACACTCATGAGCTAAACTCAAACACAGCTTCTACCCCCTTCATCACACGCATGAGTTAAACTCAAACACAGCTTCTACCCCCTGTATCACACTCATGAGTTAAACTCAAACACAGCTTCTACCCCCTGTATCACACTCATGAGTTAAACTCAAACACAGCTTCTACCCCCTGTATCACACTCATGAGTTAAACTCAAACACGGCTTCTACCCCCTGTATCACACTCATGAGTTAAACTCAAACATGGCTTCTACCCTCCGTATCACACTCATGAGTTAAACTCAAACACAGCTTCTACCCCCTGTATCACACTCATGAGTTAAACTCAAACACAGCTTCTACCCCCTGTATCACACTCATGAGTTAAACTCAAACACAGCTTCTACCCCCTGTATCACACTCATGAGTTAAAGTCATACACGGCTTCTATCCCCCGAATCACACTCATGAGTTAAACTCAAACACAGCTACTACCACCTGTATCACACTCATGAGTTAAACTCAATTATGGCATCTACCCCCTGTATCACACTCATGAGTTAAACTCATACACGGCTTCTATCCCCCGAATCACACTCATGAGTTAAACTCAAACACGGCTACTACCCCCTGTATCACACTCATGAGTTACACTCAAACACAGCTTCTAGCCCCTGTATCACACTCATGAGTTAAACTCATACACGGCTTCTATCCCCCGAATCACACTCATGACTTAAACTCAAACACAGCTTCTACCCCCTGTATCACACTCATGAGTTGAACTCAAACACAGCTTCTACCCCCTGTATCATACTCATGACTTAAACTCAAACACAGCTTCTACCCCCTGTATCACACTCATGACTTAAACTCAAACACAGCTTCTACCCCCTGTATCACACTCATGAATTAAACTCAAACACAGCTTCTACCCCCTGTATCACACTCATGAGTTGAACTCAAACACGGCTTCTACCCCCTGTAACACACTCATGAGCTAAACTCAAACACAGCTTCTACCCCCTGTATCACAATCATGAGTTAAACTCAAACACGGCTACCAATCCCTGTATCACAGTCATTAATTAAACACAAAGACGGCTTCTACCCCCTGTATCACACTCATGAGTTAAATTCAAACAGACCTTCTACCCCCTGTATCACACTCATGAGTTAAACTCAAACACGGCTTCTACTCTCTATTTCAAACTCATGAGTTAAACTCAAACACAGCTTTTACCCCCTGTATCACACTCATGAGTTAAACTCAAACACGGCTTCTACCCCCTGTATCACACTCATGAGTTAAACTCAAACACGGCTTCTACCCCCTGTATCACACTCATGAGTTAAACTCAAACACGGCTTCTACCCCCTGTATCACACTCATGAGTTAAACTTAAACACGGCTTCTACTCTCTGTTTGAAACTCATGAGTGAAACTCAAACACGGCTTCTACCCCCTGTTTCACATTCATGAGTTAAACTTAAACACGGCTTCTACTCTCTGTTTCAAACTCATGAGTTAAACTTAAACACGGCTTCTACCCCCTGTATCACACTCATGAGTTACATTCAAACACAGCTTCTACCCCCTGTATCACACTCATGAGTTAAACTCAAACACACCTTCTACTCTCTGTTTCAAACTCATGAGCTAAACTCAAACATGGCTTCTACTCCCTGTATCACACTCATGAGTTAAACTCAAACACGGCTACTACCCCCTGTATCACACTCATGAGTTAAACTCAAACACAGCTATTACCCCCGTATCACACTCATGAGTTACACTCAAACACGGCTACCAATCCCTGTTTCACAGTCATGAGTTAAACTCAAACACGGCTTCTACCCCCTGTATCACACTCATGAGTTAAACTCAAACACGGCTACTACCCCCTGTATCACACTCATGAGTTAAACTCAAACACAGCTATTACCCCCGTATCACACCCATGAGTTACACTCAAACACGGCTACCAATCCCTGTATCACAGTCATGAGTTAAACTCAAACACGGCTTCTACCCCCCGAATCACACTCATGAGTTACACTCAAACACGGCTACCACCCCCTGTATCACACTCATGAGTTAAACTCAAACACAGCTTCCACCCCCTGTATCACACTCATGAGTTAAACTCAAACACAGATACTACCCCGGGTATCACACCCATGAGTTAAACTCAAACACAGCTACCACCCCCTGTATCACACTCATGAGTTAAACTCAAACACGGCTTCTACCCCCCGAATCACACTCATGAGTTAAACTCAAACACAGCTACTACCCCCCGTATCACACCCATGAGTTACATTCAAACACCGCTCCCACCTCCTGTATCACACTCATGAGTTCAACTCAAACACACCTTCTACCCCCTGTATCACACTCATGAGTTAAACTGAAACACAGCTTCTACCCCCTGTATCACACTCATGAGTTAAACTCAAACACAGCTTCTACCCCCTGTATCACACTCATGAGTTGAACTCATACACAGCTTCTACCCCCTGTATCACACTCATAAGTTAAACTCAAACACAGCTTCTACCCCCTGTATCACACTCATAAGTTAAACTCAAACACAGCTTTTACCCCCTGTATCACACTCATGAGTTAAACTCAAACACGGCTACTACCCCCTGTATCACACTCATGAATTAAACGAAACACAGCTTCTACCCCCTGTATCACACTCATGAGTTAAACTCAAACACAGCTTCCACCCCCTGTATCACACTCATGAGTTAAACTCAAACACAGCTACCACCCCCCGTATCACACCCATGAGTTAAACTCAAACCCCTCTACCATCCCCTGTATCACACTCATGAGTTAAACTCAAACATGGCCTCTACCCCCCGAATCACACTCATGAGTTACATTCAAACACCGCTCCCACCTCCTGTATCACACTCATGAGTTCAACTCAAACACGCCTTCTACCCCCTGTATCACACTCATGAGTTAAACTGAAACACAGCTTCTACCCCCTGTATCACACTCATGAGTTAAACTCAAACACAGCTACTACCCCCCGTATCACACCCATGAGTTACATTCAAACACCGCTCCCACCTCCTGTATCACACTCATGAGTTCAACTCAAACACACCTTCTACCCCCTGTATCACACTCATGAGTTAAACTGAAACACAGCTTCTACCCCCTGTATCACACTCATGAGTTAAACTCAAACACAGCTTCTACCCCCTGTATCACACTCATGAGTTGAACTCATACACAGCTTCTACCCCCTGTATCACACTCATAAGTTAAACTCAAACACAGCTTCTACCCCCTGTATCACACTCATAAGTTAAACTCAAACACAGCTTTTACCCCCTGTATCACACTCATGAGTTAAACTCAAACACGGCTTCTACCCCCTGTATCACACTCATGAATTAAACGAAACACAGCTTCTACCCCCTGTATCACACTCATGAGTTAAACTCAAACACAGCTTCTACCCCCTGTATCACACTCATGAGTTAAACTCAAACACAGCTTGTACCCCCTGTATCACACTCATAAGTTAAACTCAAACACAGCTACTACCCCCTGTATCACACTCATAAGTTAAACTCAAACACGGCTTCTACCCCCTGTATCACACTCATGAATTAAACGAAACACAGCTTCTACTCCCTGTATCACACTCATAAGTTAAACTCAAACACAGCTACTACCCCCTGTATCACACTCATAAGTTAAACTCAAACACGGCTTCTACCCCCTGTATCACACCCATGAGTTAAACTCAAACACCGCTACCACCCCCTGTATCACACTCATGAATTAAACGAAACACAGCTTCTACCCCCTGTATCACACTCATAAGTTAAACTCAAACACAGCTTTTACCCCCTGTATCACACTCATGAGTTAAACTCAAACACGGCTTCTACCCCCTGTATCACACTCATGAATTAAACGAAACACAGCTTCTACCCCCTGTATCACACTCATGAGTTAAACTCAAACACAGCTTCTACCCCCTGTGTCACACTCATGAGTTAAACTCAAACACAGCTTCTACCCCCTGTATCACACTCATAAGTTAAACTCAAACACAGCTTTTACCCCCTGTATCACACTCATGAGTTAAACTCAAACACGGCTTCTACCCCCTGTATCACACTCATGAATTAAACGAAACACAGCTTCTACCCCCTGTATCACACTCATGAGTTAAACTCAAACACAGCTTCCACCCCCTGTATCACACTCATGAGTTAAACTCAAACACAGCTACTACCCCCCGTATCACACCCATGAGTTAAACTCAAACACCGCTACCACCCCCTGTATCACACTCATGAGTTAAACTCAAACATGGCTTCTACCCCCCGAATCACACTCATGAGTTACATTCAAACACCGCTCCCACCTCCTGTATCACACTCATGAGTTCAACTCAAACACGCCTTCTACCCCCTGTATCACACTCATGAGTTAAACTCAAACACGGCTTCTACCCCCTGTATCACACTCATGAATTAAACGAAACACAGCTTCTACCCCCTGTATCACACTCATGAGTTAAACTCAAACACGGCTTCTACCCCCTGTATCACACTCATGAATTAAACGAAACACAGCTTCTACCCCCTGTATCACACTCATAAGTTAAACTCAAACACAGCTTCTACCCCCTGTATCACACTCATGAGTTAAACTCAAACACAGCTTCTACCCCCTGTATCACACTCATGACTTAAACTCAAACACAGCTTCTACCCTGATCTAGTTGGTTCAGTCCGTCTCCCCAGTCTGTGCGCTCACATGTTTCGGGTGATTAAAGGTTTCTGGTGTTTAATAATAAACCTTCATTTCTCGTTTACTTCCTTTGTCTTTTTGTTCTGATTACTAACAAAACTAACATTTTTATTTTGTATCATAGTCAACTAACCCAACTAATCCATGTATATATATTACTAACTCACAAACAACCACTCGAGTTAAATCTGTAAAGTTGCACCGCTATTAATTTATACGACCAGGATTCCTGTGTTTGGATGCCCTGTGTATGACCCACTGCTTTGTTTATCGACTACAACTTTCTTCCTGGCGTCTATGTACTGTTGCTCGTCTGTTTTACTGGTTCTGTCCCCTGCCTGTCAAGTCGACTCTGTTTTTTGATTTCGTTTTGTGGCTTTGCAATTCTTGTGTTTTTTCGTACTGACTCGGAACTCAAAGACATACGTTTTTTGGATTTTCCCCTCTTGCGTGTGGTTCCTGAACACACCGTCACACATTGAGGGTTGTTCACATTTGCTCACTCACTTTCAATCTTACAATCGCTCTCATACACTACTACATGACGATATTCGGGCACAGATTTGCACTTTAGTTGACCAAGTCTGCAAGTGATTAATTTAGTTGGTCTTTTATCTGAATGTGTTCCTGGTAATTAAATATTTTTCATCGATGCACATTACACATGTCCTGTCAAATTATTCATTAAACAAGATGTCAAGGGGAAAACATCATAGATAATTAAACTCACCTCCCTTACAGCTGTCAAGACGTCCTAGTTTTAGGGAGACAAACAGCACTGTAGTTCTGAAACACACTGTTACACAACAACAGTGCTCTCGCAGCGCTTTAACACCAGGAAGGTTGGGCAGTGTTGTTCCTGTGTGTTTGTCCATCAAAACAATCATCCAGCAAAAAGTTTTAATGGTACAAAACCCCTGTAACGTCAGCAGACACACTAGAAATATAACACCGTATGGAGTGTACTGTGCACCAACATGGAGAGATTTGTGAAGGAATCTTTTTTCTTACTGTTATGGTTTTAAAATTCCTTGTCGTAATGTTGAGTGTTCTTTGATTTTATTAAATTATAGTTTTATTGCTAGAAATATTGATATACTTGTTCAGAGATCAAAAAAGTAAAGAAAGTAAAAGTCCTGCCAAGTTTTTCTCCCTCCCAGAGAATGAGCTGATCACTCATATTGGCTCTATCTCCAGTTAGAAGTAAATCCAGGTGGTTGAAATAAAGTTCTGGGGAGGATTTTTACTTTCTGAACCTGGAATTTACACCTCTGTACTTGTCTAAAATGGAACTGCTTATTTTGTATTCAGCATTAGGCTGTAAGAAAACCGTGTGTGGGAAAGTACTGATGGGAGGGGTGCTGCACCTGGATAGCAGTTATGGACTCATGTCTGGTAAACGTACCACCTTAAGATAATGCTGTTGTTTCTATCTGTACCATGGGTATCCACATTGGGCTCTAAGCACTAAGGGGTCTATTCTCCCATCTGCGCGTAAGTCTTTTTTTACGCAATTCTAGCAAAGCGCTTTTGAGTTACGCGTATTCTCCCCTACTCGCTTCGATCACGCCCACGGCGCTTAACTTCAGAATGTAGGCGGCCTTATGAAAGAGGTGTGACTGATCCAAAAGAGAGGCAGACTCTGTACAAAGCTCATTGATTATGGCTGTCAGGAAAACAAGGAACAAGGATTTTCTGACTAACCATGAAAATGCAGTTGTGGTCCATGGAAATCGCAAACCAGACTTTAAATTTGAATATCGTGGCCCTGCTGATAAAACCTCGTATCCGCAAACTGATAAGAAACGAAAACTCACATGTCCACTATTCTTACATGCAGAATTAAACATTTTTTTATTTTAAACTATATTTATCCATTTATACTATTTTATTATTATTATTTAATTTTATATTTATTTTTTATTTTCCTGTGAAGTTTGTCATTTTGAAGATACAAGGCGTTATTAGCAGGCCGACGATATGCCGCTGTAATAGTAGGCCTATGTGTGTCTGTGCCAATTATAAGAAGTAATGCAGCATCTCTTTTTTATTTCTTACTCTAGCCACCATGGCAGTAAAGTTTTGCAAACAAACAAATTACTGTGATAATGAAATAAAAAATAAATAATTTCGTGCTTGTTAGCCTGTTTGTTCCATGGAAGACAGGGAAGAAGACAAAGGGAACATTCTAGTCACACACAAAAAGACAATCAAAGACAGTTTATATGATCTCATTTAGAAATTGCGGTCTTGAAATCTCAAACTACTCCGATGTCAGGTTTGCAACTAAAGGACATGGAAATGCTTTAACAAGGATTCTTACCCCGCATGCAGTCAATCCCCCCGCTCCAAAACAGCCTCAGCAATGATGCAATTCCATATTCATAGCCTATTATGTCCCATTTGATTTGAGCGACACATTCACATGAACTTGTGCCTAATACTTTATTAAAATCAATTATCCCATTTACTGATAATGATTCTTCCCATGTCCACTATTCTTTATAGGCTAAAATTGATTAAAAAATGGATAGTACTTTGGTATTGGCCAGGGTAGGGCTCAATCTAGAGTAGCCTATTTAATAATATCTTTATTCACACATTATAATACACAGTATCATCAATGGTAAAAAAAAAAAAAATTACAAAGACACGAGTTAATACAGATATCCTCAATTAGAAAATCAATCTCTTCACTCGTGAGAGTATCACAGCTTATTAGATTATCACAAACATATAGGGCAGTTGCATTTGTTAATAGAACATGAAGACAGTGATGGAGACGTCAAGCCAAAGCCGAAAACCAAATTTCACAGATGTTGGTATTTTATGGCAAGCAAGCACTGAAGGCTGATCCGAGGAATTAAGCTGCGAATCGTTCTGGATGTGGCTTTGGTGGGGAGATGTAAGCGCAGTATCCCCGATTTAAAGCAAAAATGGAGAGATCTGCGGGGCGCTGTAAAAGCCAGGCTCTCTGCACACCGGAGAAGTGTACACGCTACAGGTGGTGGGCAACCATCACCCACTGTGCATTTCACTGCACTGGAGGAGGGGATGGCATCCACTCTTTCTGCTGTGGAAGTGCATGGAGAAGAACTTGGAGCGTCAACGAACTGCGTCAGACACCTTGACACAGACGCCTGTGATGTGTATGGCATCACCAGCCACTCTCTGGAATGACCCAGATGCCAGGAGCGACAGCGCAGTTCTGACGTTGATGACCACGGGAATGTTTTGTGGAAAATTGCTGCGGCTGGATAGCTGTTCATCCAGAAGTCGGCAAAGATAGATGATTGCCTCATGCACGGTCCAGGCGAAAGCGCTGGATGCACTCGATGTTTGTTTGTCCCAGGATGTCTAAACTAAGCCGATATATGCGTGTTCGTCTTCGAGTTCGGCGCGCTCCTCTTACTCTTTCCCAATCACGCAAGAGAGCATTAATTATTTGTTTTGCATTTGTAATTGAACTAATTGGAGAAGAGGCTGTTGCGTAATATCATGTGATGATTTTGTTTGATAAATTATCATGGCTTTGAGAAATGTAGTTTAGAAATAAGGAAGAACAATCGAATATTCAATGTCCCAACTTTTTCTATATTCCTAAAGAATTATGTATGTGTCATGTTATTACTGATTTCTTGAAGGAACACCCAGCAAGAAGGGCATAAGAAATGTCTGTGAAAGGTGTTCATCAGAGACTGACCTCTGACTGCTGCACAGAGTCCCTGTTCCCTCTCATTCTGCAGAATTTTATAGCAATAACCTGTTGATCATGTTTTTTTTTAACGAGCTCTGAGACGCTCTTATCACGACTCGAACAGAGAAAATCCTTCATAGATTTATTCGAACATATTACATCTGCATACAGACATCATATCTGTGAAGTTGGATATAAATTAAACTACAGGGGGGAAAACAAAAATCTTTCAATGCAATGACTTCAGAACAGACATGGAGGCAATCTGGATATTCATAATAACGTGTCAAAACGCTGGAAATAACAGTCAAAAAATATTTTGCTTTGGCCAATGGATTTTTGTGTCTGAAAAAATAATGTTATTCATTTAATCCCCCAGCAATGACCTCTGGGCACCAGATAAACATGTAGAACAGCACAGTGCTGAAGAAACACAGGAAGGTCATGACCTCCGACACACTGGGTCATTTATGCAGCCGGAGACATCACCTACCCACTGAGGAAACAAGGACACACATTTCTATTCGCTTCAGAAATCCACGGCTGCTATATTACCTCAATTCATATTCTGACATCATTCTCATGTTCCAACCAATGCTAAATGCGCCCTTTTCATCAAACTTTCGGATGCATGTGAAGGGGCAACTCAAAAAAAAAAAACAAAAAAAAAAAAACCACTACCTGGACGCTAACAACATAAGGCTGAGATTAGCCTCCTTATTCAGCAGTTATGACCCCCATTGGACATCTTTGGGACATCCTGGATCAGTGAGTTTGCCATCGAGATCACGATGAGCTTCCTGCTGCTCTGTCGGCAGAGTTGGGTCACATCCAACAGAGACAGGTCCATAATTTGGTGACCTCTGCGCCACGTAGGATTCAGGTACTGCTTGCAGCAAACAGTTGACACAAACATTTTTGGTGTTGTTTTCCATATGATCCAGAAGGATGTTTGATTTTGTAAAACTGTCAAGTCTGCATTAAGAAATATGTCTAGAAAGTTTTTACTTATAATAACGTAACATAACATAACATTAATGGTGAGAACAGGCCATTCAGCCAAACCAGGCTTGCCAGTTTCTTTTTACTATTGTGAGTATATCCCTTCACATACTCAATGACTCAATGGTATCTAGCTTTAAGTCAAGTCTGCTCCTGAAAACTCCCAAGGTCTCTGCCTCAACAATATGGTCAGGCAAGCTGTTCCACATCAAAATTACTCTTTGGGTAAAGAAATATTTCCGAATATCAGTGCTAAATTTACCTTTGGTCAACTTCCATTTGTGACCCCAAGTTCTACTCGCAACACTTTGTCGAAGGAATCCAAAACCAGTGAAGTTGGCACGTTATGTAAATCGTAGATAAAAACAGAATACAATGATTTGCAAATCCTTTTCAACCAATACACTGCACAGACAAGGGGCTCTAATTTCGTAGACCAGGCGTAGGCGCGGCGCAGGCGCGGCGCATGGTGGGTGCGCCGCGCCAACGGGGTGTGTCCAGGCGTATGTGGCAATTTCGTGCCCGGCGTAGCCTGGCGCAAGAACTCCTCTGTCCCGCCTCTGCCCCTCCTTCCAGCGCAAGTTGGCAAAGAAGGCGACACAGCCGAGTCAAATCTTGCTCACTGGCAAGAGAAACGATGGATAGCGTGTTCCCATGAATTACAAACTGTTGCTGCTTTAAATTTTGGGATTAACATGCATGGACAACAATGCAAGATACGTGACACATTTATTTTCAATATGCGATCTTAACTCCGTACGAGATCATAGCAATCAGGCTGTATTCCTTTTCCCCACTGAAGACGATAAAACCGAAGTGACAATAATAGTAGCCTTGTATTAAGCCGCTTGCACACTGGACGCGAAACGAATTTTTCGCTCGACAGATTGCGTCTTGTGCCCGAAAGTCTGACAGGGTTTTAATAAATCTCCGTGTCCGACAGTCTATTATTGTTTTTAATTTCTTCAAATCTGTTGACTCTTGTCGATATTAAACGTGAATGTTTTGATAAGAGGGCTCAGTTCTTTAAGATGAGTACCGAGAATTTCAATCAATGTTTCTGTTTAAGCTCTGCTCAGCGAGTCGACACTGGCATGGGACAATGTACAATGCCTCCGTGTCTGACAGCTAAATAAAAAAAAAAAGAGGACGATTTGAACAGATTGATACCGAAATAAAGAATAAAAAGAAACATTTTAACAACAGAACATCCAATGAACACTGGGATTTATTTTTAGCGGGTCATCTTTGTTGGATATCCCGTTATAAATCTGTTCTCATTTCAATACTTTTACTTTTTGCTGGCTGGTGGACATGGAGTATTTTGCATTTCGTGTCGGACAGTCTTAATTGTGCATGCGATAATTTCTTCACACTGTCAATGGTCATGGAATTGATTTGCTCACGCACTGTTTTATCTCAGCTGTGGAAATAAAGCGTGAATCTGTTCGGTCCATCTGACTAATTTTCAAAAGAAAGACCGAATAAAGACTGCTGGCTATCTTCAACGGAAGAAAACAGAAGAATAGGCTAAAAAGACCAAGAAAAGTCGATAGCTATCAATTGCATTCTGTGAAGGTCGAACACAAAAATGGCCAAGTTTCCACGTCTAATAATTCCTGGAATACTCGGAAAAATTAGAACTTTTATGACTTTCGGACACTGAGCTATATTAAAACCCTGTCCAACTATCGCGTCTTTGCATTGACTTTGTCTGTAATCAGTCGGGCGAAAAATTCGTTTCGCGTCCAGTGTGCAAGCGGCTTTAATGAGCATAGAACGCAAGCATTCGATATATATATATACATATATATACAGTTTGTGGTTGGCTGAGAAAGATGTGAAGTCGTTAGTAAGCATCACAGATTCAGCTGCGTTGATTAAGCCCGGTCAAGTTTCCATTACGCGTGGCAACCGCCTTTAATCTGACATCAGGACAATCGATATAGATACAATAATTTATGTCCTTATTCAGATAGTTACATTAAATCGTGCTTCCTGTAATTATTTCTTGCATTGAAATGAGCCTGACATTCTGTAAAACTGCCTGTGAGATTTCGGTGACGTGTGCGCTCTCTGCGCCGGTCAGCCAAATTACCACTGCACGGAAATTAAACCAGGTTGGAGTTGGCGAGTTTTCTGCGCAACTCCAGCGGAGACTTTTTCTACGAAATTGTCACTGCGTCTTGATGAATATGTGACACCTCCCCCTACTACGCCGCCACACCCATCTCGGCGCACCTTAGTCTACCGAAGGCTGCGCGGCTCACGAAATTACCACTACGCGGGCTGCGCCCTACGAAATTACCACTGCGCGGGCTGCGCTTCGCTACGCCACCTGCGCTGCGCCAGGAAATTAGAGCCCAAGATGTTCAAACTGAGAAACTTTTTTTTTTTTTTTTTTTTTGCAAATAATCATTAACTTAGAATTTAAAGGCAGCAACACTTTGCAAAAAAGTTGCCACAGGGGCCTTTTCACCACTGTGTTACATCGCCTTTCCTTTTAACAACACTCAGTAAACGTTTGGGAACTGAGGAGACCAATTTGTGACGCTTTTCAGGTGGAACTCTTACCCATTCTTGCTTGATGTACAGCTTAAGTTGTTCAAAAGTCCGGGGTCCCCGTTGTCGTATTTTATGCTTCATAATGTGCCACACATTTTCAATGGAAGACAGGTCTGGACTACTGGCAGGCCAGTCTAGTACCCGCACTCTTTTACTACGGAGCCATGCTGTTGTAACACGTGCAGAATGTGGCTTGGCATTGTCTTGCTGAAATAAGCAGGGGCGTCCATGAAATAGACGTTGTCAGACGTCAGACTCGTCAGACCACAGAACACTTTGCCACTTTGCATCAGTCCATCTTAGATTAGCTTGGGCCCAGCGAAGCCGGCGGCGTTTCTGGGCGCTGTTGATGAATGGCTTTCGTTTTGCATTATAGAGTTTTTACTTGCACTTGCAGATGTAGCGACGAACTGTAGTTACTGACAGTGGTTTTCTGAAGTGTTCCTGAGCCCATGTGGTGATGTCCTTTACACACTGATGTTGGTTTTTGATGCACTACCGTCTGAGGGATCGAAGGTCACGGGCATTCAATGTTGGTTTTCGGCCTTGTCGCTTACGTGCAGTGATTTCTCCAGATTCTCTGAACCTTTTGAAGATATTACGGACCTTTTAGATGATGAAATCCCAAAATTGAAAACCCTCGCCCCATCCTTGTTTGTGAATGACTGAGCTTTTCAGGGAAGCTGCTTTTATACCCAATCATGGCACCCACCTGTTCCCAATTAGCCCGTTCACCTGTGGGATGTTCCAAATAAGTGTTTGAGCATTCCTCAACTCTCTCAGTCTTTTTTTGCCACCTGTGCCAGCTTTTTTGAAACATGTTGCAGGAATCAAATTCCAAATGAGCTAATATTTGCAAAAAATTACAAAGTTTACCTGTTTGAACATGAAGTAACTTGTCTTTGCCGTGTATTCAATTGAATATAGGTTGAAAAGGATTTGCAAATCATTGTATTCTGTTTTTATTTACGATTTACACAATGTGCCAACTTCACTGGTTTTGGGTTTCGAATACAATTCACTTTGTTAATCCCTTTAATATATTTAAAGTTCCAATCAGATCACCCTGTAGTCCCCTTTTCCTAAGACGAAAGAGATTAAGGATCTTCAGCCTCTTCTCAAAGCTTTCATCTTTTATACCTGCTCTTCTCTGAACTTTCTCTAGAGCCTATATGTCTTTCTTAAAGTATGGACCCCAGAACTGTTCACAATCGTCCATATGTGGTCTGATGAATGTGTTTTATAAAAGAAGCATCACCTCCTTGGATGTACCCCAGCATTCGATTGGCTTTTTTTAACTGCTACGGCACAATGGCTAGAGCCTGTGAGGGTTTGCTCAACAGTGGCTACCAGATCTTTTTCGTGTGGAGCACATTCCAGTTTTAAACCTCCCATGAAGTTATCCTGTCTATTGTCTTTATTATCTACATGTACAACTTTACATTTCGCTACATTAAATTTCACATTTCTTGCAAAAATTTCCTTTCCACTATTTAAAAGTCAAAAGTTTACATTGTTGTGCTTTTAAATATAGGATCATACATGAGTTAGCAAAACCTATGAAAGTTATGCAAAAAGTTGAGTAAATTTAGCATTTGTTGCAGGATTTAGCGAGCATGTAGTGACTGTTTTGACATTAGTGACCGCCGTCAGGTCATGCCCTATCTTCACTAACATCAATACCCCACAAAAATGACCAGTCCCACAACGTCCATGGTCTCACATAGCCGTGGATTTTGTAACAGACCATCCAGTATCCGAAGGTAACCCAATAATTTTGGTGATTGTTGACTGGTTTTCTAAATTCAGCAAATTTGTCCCTTTCGCCAACATGCATTCTGCCCTCCAAGTGGCAGAGGCATTGCTCCTGCTGGTCTTCAGGAACTCCGACCTTCCAAAAGACATCCTCTCAGACTGTGGGCCGCAGTTCATGTGTAAGGGTTTTTCCCTCGCAGTCCCTCCCTGCCGTATTCTTCACCTCCACTTTCACAAGCTACAAGTGTGGCTCGTTGAAGTGGAGGTGAAGGCAGGCTATTTAAGGGCTGGCTTTGCCACTAAACATTGTGCTTAATAATGCCAGCAGCCTCAAGTTAATCGAATAGGGTAGTACAGATGTTTTGGTCCGGCGGAGTAAGGTATAGACCCATTATTGGTCCGATGCATGGCATAGCTCTAAATTCACTAATTAGAGTCAGAACAATATTTATGCCAATGCATAATTTAATAATAACCGCAAATGGTTACAACTAAAGTTTATATCCTAAATTTAATATGGAGTCAGATGAACTGTAACCGCTATGACATTAGGACTGCAGCATCCGCTAGACACGTTTCAGGCCACTTAAAAGCAGAACGTGAAAGACGTCATCATGTTTGATCAGAGGCAGTGGCCTAGCGCTGATGCCGTAGCCAGGCCCGATTATTATAATGGAGACTGGAAAGACTTCCTTTTCCCTGGCTGTTTAGGCAAACACGCTGAGACCTTCCACCTCAGCTGGGACCCTCCTTGGACTAGTTGCACGGAGTTTACCTGGGTTCCTTTCTCAGCTCTCAGCTTTTCTCAACCTACAGTCCGGTAGGACCAAACCATGACATCAAGTTCCAACTGTGGAGGGCATTTTTCAGGAAGAAGGGAGCTTCAGTAAGCCGCATCTCGGGATATTATCCTGAATCGAATGGGCAGGTGGAGAGAACCAGGACCTGGGGAGAATCCTCCGAGCATTCTGCCACCAGCATCAACAAGATTGGTCCAAGTGCCTGCCCTGGGCGGAATGCACCCAGAATTTTTTAAAGACTCTTAATGTTTATGTTCTGCACTTCTACTTCGCAACCAGGAACCTCGTTTCCTAGTTTGTTTATATTTGTAGTACTTAAGCACTGCTACCATTGTCACAGTTCTCTCTGTTACTCGTAATATTATCCAGGAACCTTGTTTGCTTGTTCCGTTGTAATACGTTCTACTTTGCTTACCTGCCTTGCCAAGAAGGCATAATAAATCTGATCCATCTTCGCACCTGAGTCCAGTTCTGCTTTTTCTGCTGTCGGAGCCTCTCACCGGGTGCCCAGAGCACACCCCAACACCAACGAATCAAGAAATAAGTGAATAATTAAGATGTTTTGGTCAAAAATATTCACAGGGTGTGGAAAAGGCAATATTGTGTTTCCTTAGTGACACGGTCATAAAGGAAAACCATAGAAGTGGGTGGCAGAATTACAACTTTGGACAATGGTCTAGAACCTTCTGAACATGAAACAATTAATGATCCCTCATTCACTATTGCAGGCACCCTTTGCACACACGCAGACACACACACACACACACACACACAGGCACGCGCGCGCACACACACACACACACACACACACACACACACACAGCCTTCTTGAGCCCAATATAAGCAGGACCGCAGGAACCTCTCACCAGTGTTAGAAAAGCTATTTTGCCCGGTGAGATTCCCTTTTTGCGTAAAGTAAATCTAGTCAGCTAGAAGCATGGAAATAAAAGATTTTAGCATAAATATTATTCATTTTAAATTAATAACTTAAAATTTGCATTATGAAAGTGAATTAAAAAATGAATTATAAAAGTGGATGGCATAAGGGTTACATATTAAATTTGTTAATGACTGAAAGCTCATATTTTAGCAAGAAAATTATTTCTCACGAGCATCTTCATTAAAATGCATAATTATTTCTGAAGAGAGAATCTGGGAAAACAGGGCAGGATATTGAACAGCATTTCTCTTCATGTGTAAAGCGTGAGGTCGACATTGATTAATCTCCCTTGTTCTCGAGTGTAATGCCATAATGCAGGACACTATTTTTACCATTTTAAACATGATGGAACCCATTAACAGCACTGCAAGTCATTCTGAAAAGCCCAGTGTTCCCTTTGCCATAATCATACTACTGCATTGTTTTGCATCAGAATAAACACCACAAATGAAAAGATGTCTCAGCTTTTAGGATAAACCAGCCATTTTAGAGTGTAGCAAATTAAAGCATATTTCCATTTGCTTAAAAAGAATACGGATGAGAAAATGAGAGACAGAGACTGATGATGCGTGTTGTTGGGGTGGTTTTATGTAACCAATATTAGTGAAGACTGGTGTGTTGATGTGGTATTTTTTCATGACTCTTTGTACCTTTGTGATGCCCCTGATGTACGGTAATGTGACTGCACCTCTGTTGTCTGTGCTGTTAATGCGTTTCTTTTCGCGGCCCTGTGTGTTGTCTGTGTTTTTATTTTTAACCTGCTGCATTCCCTTTTCTATGGGCCCATTTCGGTCGTTGACAGTTATTTAGTGCCTCTTGTATGTGTTTCTCCTCCTGCATCTCGTCTTCTTGCTCGGTGAGTATGTTGGCGCGTTGGTATGGGGTTCTCACCACTGATGTGTGGTGTGTGTGTAGTGTGTGTAGTGTGTGTGTAGTGGGGTGTTCTGATGTCCATAATAGATACAGATCTGTATGTGCAGGTTTCCTGTGGATTTTCATCTTTATGGCCCCATTTTATGTGTGGTGTATTTTTGTGTCTAGGAAAGCTATGGACTTCTCTGATTCTTCCTCGTGCGTGAATTTTATCTTTCCGGTATTGTCCAGAATGTTTCAGTGATCCGTGAGCTCCTGTGTGTGTCCCGCCTTTACCTTATCGATAATGTCGTCTAAATACCGCTTCCACGGTGTTAATCGGCTTTGTTTAGGTGCTGTTGTCATGGCCCTATCTTCCAGGTTTTTCATAAAAAAGCCACACACATTGGCTGATACTGGGTCTCCCGTGGCAAAGCCTTCTTTTTGTAGGTAAATTTTGTTCCGGAATTAAAAGTAGGTGGATGTGGCTACGAACCGGAGTAGTTGTGATAATGGTCAGATTTGTTCGTTTTTTGAGTGTTTTGTCTGTTTCAAGGCGGTCCTGTGCACTCTTTAAAGCAGCCTCCACTGGTGTTTTAGTGAATAGTGATACAACGTCATGTGATATTAATATTTCATTGGTTTCTACTTTCAGGTTCTTGAGCCAATTGTTTAGAATTTTTTGCAGTGCTAGTCTGTTTGGCCTAAAAGTGGTTTGAGTTTGTCTGCGAGAGCTTTAGATAAGTTGTATGTGACCGATCCAATACTGTCGACTATGGGGCGTAGGGGTACTCCTGGTTTGTGAATTTTCGGGGCGCCGTATATTCTGGGTGTGATATTCGCTGTGGGTATTAAATAATTGTTTGTCTGTTTGTCTATTTTATTTTCGTTCAGTAACTGTTTCAAAAGTGCCTTAAGTGTTTTAAGGGACTCCGTCGGGTCCCTGTTTACTATTTCGTAAGTGTTGGTGTCCTCCAGCATCTCTTTCATTTGACTCTCGTATTTTTTTGTGTCCATGACAACTGTGGTTCTTCCTTTATCTGCCGGGAGGATAGTGATGTCCTTGTTCCTAGCTAGTGAGTTCATGGCTGTTATTTCTTTTTTGATGACATTGCTGGATGGTAATTTAGCTGTTGTTAGAACAGTTGTTCCCCGCAGCTTCGTTTCGTGATGCTGCTTTTAGTCCCTGATGCTAACTCTTTTAGATGCTAACTCCGTTGCTAAAATAAACTCTTCGTATGGAATGTTTTTTAGCGTTATGGCACAGTTTAGGCCTCTTGATAGCACACTGGGTTCTGTCTCTGTTAACGAGTGGTTAGATAAATTGTGTATCAATTTGTCATTTATTTTGAGCAACTGTGATTCTCTTTTTAATTAATTGAAATCAATCTGTTTAGTTTTTCAATGTGTCATCTTTTGGTGCAAATTCTACTTCATGGATCTCGTTTAAATGTTGTTGCATATTTGTTTCTACCTCTTTGCTAAGTGGATAATGGCGTTTAAAACGATCCATTTGTTCTCATAGTTTTAAGATTATTTATTTTGTTTGCTGTAAATCTTATTCTCTCTTTGACCAAAGCTATCCGCACTTTCTAAATCACCCGTTCCGCATTTTTGGTCGGAATAGGTTTTTTGATGTTTAGGTTGGCAGGTGTAATTCCTTCATCTCGGCAGCGCAGATTAAATCTCAGATGGTGTCTTTGGCCTGCCCGTTTTCTCTCTCGTTGTTCCAATTGGCTAAACTCTTTGACACAGACTTGTCCATAACTTTTGTTTAATAGTTGGATGAGATTCATTATGTCTCTAATTTTAGAATCAAAATTTGATTTCTTTTATATCAGACAAGAAAGCGTAGTTCTGTATTCATACCTTGACATGTTTCAATAGGAACTCCCGTCTTCTTCAGAAGTGTCACATGATAATATTGTGACGTGTCTTATCAGCTGTTTTTATTGAGGTGACGAGGGGGCGTACATGCTGTCTCGCACGTGGAGTGCGGTTCTGAAGAGGTGAACTAACAGCAGGTGGCGTGACCGTCCTGTCAAACTTGGCAGGATGGTCACGCCTCAATGAAAACAGCTGATAAGACACGTCACAATACCATTATGTGACACTTTGAGGAAGATGGGGGTTCCCGTCAAAACATGTCAAGGTATGAATGCAGAACTACGCTTTCTTGTCTGATATAAAAAAGAGTCAAATTTTAATTCTAAAATTAGAGACATGATGAATCTCATCCAACTATGTGAGCCATTTTACCTGACAGGACCCATCAGATCACCATGCAACTGTGTGCCATTTTACCTGACAGGATCACCGGAGAAAAAAATCCTATATGTTCAAGCTGATGTAGATAATGTAGAAATCATCTTTCATGTGGGGCCTTTTCCTTGCATCTCAGCCATACAGTTTGTGTCTTTCAAGCTTTTAATTTAGGAATATCAATAAATCAAAATCAAAATTGTGAGACTTAAAGGGTTAAAGTGTCAGCTGTGATCATCCATTATTCTCTTAACAGCATCTTCCTCACCAGGGTCATGGGCGGAGCTGGAGCCTATCTCAGCTGACTATGGGCTCAGGAACCTGTCGCAGGGCACACACACCATTCATTTACACTCTTATACCTCCAATTAGCCTGATGTGCATGTGTTTGGATTCGTAGATCCACAACCATTTTACAGTGAAGTGGCAGTGCTAACCACTGCGCCACTGTGACATCTCAGATGTCGCCCAGGGAAAACACTGCACGGTATCTGGAGAGCCAGGTTAGATCAGACACAGTAATACTGTCAGGTGTGATGGCTGGGGTCGGGAGAGAGCTGATCTCAGATCTGCAGCTAGGCCTAGAGCAGTGGTTCTCAAATTCGGTCCTGGCGCCCCCCTGTGTATGCTGGTTTTTGTTCCAACCACAATTGCAATCTTAGGATTTTAACAAGCTGTTGATTTGTTTAAATTAGGTGCATTTATGCAAACATCCACATTGAGATATATTGTAAATATCGGCAGAGGAAAAAAAATTTTACCAAACATTTAATCAACATAAATAATCAAGAGGTTCCTCATTGGTGAAACTCTTGACACATGGTGGCAAAAACCGACAATTTACTTGGCAAACAATGGAGTCACACCTGTTGTGTTTTATGTTGATTTTATTTGGTTCAGGCAGGTTATTTGGGAAAAACTCAAAACACCTGTATTCAGAAACCTAATTTGGAGCTTATTGATTTTCTCAGAGTCTAATTTGATCTGTTTAAAAATGTTTTCTCCTGAAAATCCTAGCAATATTGAAAATTAAGCACAATGTGTTCAAGGGTTTTTAATCTTCATAGCAGAATGGATATGTCCATCCAAATGTGACTTAAGATGGTAAATAACTACTCTAAACATGGAATGCTGCCAATTAAGACAAAGTAACAGCTTTTTAAAATCCTATAATTGCAGTTGTGGCTGGAACAAAAACCAGCATACACAGGGGGGCGCCAGGACCGAATTTGAGAACCACTGGCCTAGAGTAATCCCCATGCAGCACTACAGCACCAGGCCTTACTCACTAATATTCCATCTACAAGCAGCAGCTGAAATGATTACAGACACGCTGAAGACACTTACTGTGTCTGTTACTCCAGCTGCTGCTGTCCATGGTCCTGCAGAGCTATTTGAATTAGACTGGTGCTGTCCATGGTCCTGCAGAGTTATTTGGATTTTACGGGTCTGTCCATGGTCCTGCAGTGCAATTTGAACTAGACTGGTGCTGTCCCTGGTCCTGCAGAGTTATTTGAATTTGACTGCTGCTGTCTATGGTCTGGAGCACAATATGGATGAGGCTGGTTCTGTCCAAGACTCTCTACATTTATTTGAATTGGGCAGGTTCTATCCATGGCCCAGATGCCCAATTTGAAGGACAGCACTACCATAATATTGTTGCTCTATAGTGTAGAGTGCAATCCTTGTTCCTGTCGTGTTACCCGTAGTGTAGTAATGCTATCTAAATTTGGTTGGAGCTGCAGTGGGTCTAGTGGAGCCATTTGAATTTCACTGATTCCATCCTTAGTCTCGTCACGCCCTCTCAGGAAGGTGGTTGTTGTCCACGGTCCCGCACTGATCCTCTGAGCACCATATGAGCGTCTTCACCTCATGTTCTGGGATCCCACAGCTGTCCTGTGTTTCTCGTGCATCATTGTGAATATTATTAACCTGGTGTCAGTCAGCAGTGTTGTACAACGTGTCTACAGACAATTTATTTCTGACAAAGGATGAGATTTCACTCAGGCCTGCTACAATACCTAATTTTATGGGATTTGGGGGAAAACAATTGTTGATATGGGATAATAAGGCTTTTGTACAGTCTAAATAAAATACACAGTAGGGGAACTCAACACACACACACTCACACACACTGTCACATTAACATAAATACACCCAGGAAACACAGCTCCCCTGAGTTGAGCTTAAACTGCTGAATTTAAAGACCGCCAATTCCAATCATGTCACCTCATACATTTTAAAACATGACAAATCTCGAAACCCCAAGGACCAAACCCAATAGACTGGATGTTTTAGTAACGTTAAGTGAATGTGGAACACTTTTTCTTCTGATCTCCTCTGAGCCACATTACCATTTCAGATTCATATTGAAATTGACACGGCTCATCTTGTGTGTGTTTGTATGAATATGTATGAAAGCGTATGCCTGTGAGTATATATCTGCCGCCTCTCAAACTCCCATTGACCAAATACCGACAGACAGTAGTACACAGTGTGTGCTTTAGCGCCAAGGTAAGATCCCAGATCAGATGGCATTTTTCACAGCGTGCCCGTTGGCATCATCGCTCCTGAGGGAGCTACTATGTGTGTGGACGTCTCGGCTGCTTCTGAGCGCGTGCACTTGGCACACTCTCAGCGAGTAGGAGATTTTTAAAAGCGAGTGGAACGGACTTACAGGGGAAATGACCTGTAGAGTTTTCTTAACTGCACACACACACTTCATACGAAATCCGCTTCCTCTCTCCTCCCCCTCTGGCAGTGACCCCTGTGCTAAACACACCCAGAGGACGGCAGAGAGTAAAGCTTCAGTATCTGTACTGTCAGGGAAACACTCGACTCAGTGTTATTCAGCCCTGCGGCTGGTGAGCAGCCTCCTTCTGTTCTGTGTGTGAACTCTGCCTCGACCCACAGCGGGTGCACAGCGGGACAGGAAGGGAGCCCCGCCCAAAAACACAGCTGAGCTCACGCCACTTCCAGAGGCGAGGAAGCGGCAGTCGCAGAAGGATCACAGGGTATCAAGCTGATGAACAGGGTCAGGAATCTCGATGAGATGAAAGTTTTCATCTCTGAGTGAGAGATGTGATTCACACACTTCGCCTCCTGAATTCTCCTCTGATGGGTCCCAACATGCTTCACTCCTCTGAAAACTTCGAGCAGCCTGCCCCGTCTGGTCGAGCCTCACCGCCTAAAGCCGACGCCCTCTCAGCCTGGACTGGGTCTGGTTCTGTTTATCAGTCGGCAGTGAATCCTCAGATGAGCCCGTCTGTCTGTGCAGCTCTCCTCCCAGGTAACGGGTGCTTCCTTTGTAAGGAACATGACGAGGACTTCGGCACAGATACCCAGCTTCCATGTTTGCACTGAATTATGGGAAGGATGTGGGATGGCCTATTATGGCTCAGGCAGTGCAGTGCGTGTGTACAGGGGCAGAGTAGTTTACACTCATCTCCTCCCCACAGGTACTTATTATTCAAACCCCCCCTTTGGAGCTGATTTACACACAGAAGTTTGTTCCCACAGCAGCCCATAGCTGAGAGCAGGAATCACACGTATATCTGTCCCCGACAGCCTCATCGGTGCCAGCGGAGAGGGGACTGCCCCCGCAGCTTGACCTCATCCTAAGGCCTTATCTCAAGGCCCTGAAGGTACACACAGTTCAGTACAGGGACACATAGTTCGATTAAGCACAGTCCATAACACTTCTGCTTACGTTCAAGCTAGATTACAAGGATAAGCAATTATGCACAAGCTGGGTTACAAGGATAAATCATAAGGATAAACAATTTATAATAAAATTTCTCTCACATCAGTGAACACTGCCTGAATTCAAGACACTATGGCAAAAAAAAAAAAAATTCTTAATATTACTGTAAAAGTACAAGTTTACATTTTGCAGTTCAAGCTTTTTTAACTTATTTTCTGTTCAATGTATATGACTATATTCATATACTTATTTATTCTACAAACCCCAATCCCAATGAAGTTGAAACGTTGTGTAAAACATGAATAAAAACAGATTACAATGGCATGCAGATATCCTAAACCCATAGTTTATTCACAATGGAACATAGAAAACATATCAGATGTCGAAAGTGACACATTTTGCTATTTTTATGAAAAATATTAGCTCATTATGAATTTGATGGCAGCAACTGGGACAGGGCATGTTTACCATTGAGTAACATCCCTTCTTCTTTTAACAACAGTCTGTAAACATCTGAGAAATGAGGAGACCAGTTGCTGGAATTTTGGGAGAGGAATGTGGTCACACCCTAATCAGATGTAGGATTCCAGCTGCTCAACAGTCCTGGGTCTTCTTTGCCAGATTTTCCGTTTTATAATGCGCCAAATATTTAATATTGGTGAAAGGTCTGGACTGCAGGTAGGCCATTTCATCACCTGGACTCTTCTAATGTGAAGCCATGTTGTTGTGATGGATGCAGTATGTGGGTTAGCATTGTCTTGCTGAAATATGCAAGGCCTGTCCTGAAAGAGACGTTGTAAAATTTCTATGTACTTTTCAGCATTGATAGTGCTTTTCCAGATGTGTAAGCTGCCCACACCATAGACACTACTGCAGCCCCAGACCATCAGAGACGCTTTAGAGCTGAGCGCTGATGAGCTGGATGGTTCTTTTCCTCTTTACCTACACCACACGGCATCAGTGGTTTCCAGAGAGAATTTCAAAATTTGATTCATCTGACCACAGAACAGTTTTCCATTCTGCCTCAGTCCATTTAAATGATCTTTGGCCCAGAGAAGACGGCGGTGTTTCTGGATCCTGTTCACATATGGCTTCTTCTTTGCATTATACAGTTATACAACTATAATATACTATATCTATATAACTATATGTTCTATTCCTGATCAAATTACAGCATTGAGATATCAACAACAGTTTTTAAATTTGCAGCAGGTACACATGGTTCTTTTAATAATCAGTAATTTAAAGTAAATAAGCCACTTATAAGACCTAATAAAGTAGCTATAAAGATTAATAATTCTATAATTATTCATTCTATAATTTGAAGCATAATTTACGCATAATTTACACATTTATAATGTATATAAGAACTTATAGGTTCTTATTAGAAACTACTAAACAGTTTAAATCCCTGTCCTGAACATTAAGAAGATATTTGTTATCATGAATTACACTGAAGACAATTGAACCAAGTTATTTAATTCTTATTATATTCGTATAAACAGCTTTAAAAAGATTAATAAGATTTTTGTTAACATTACGAAACTTTGTAACGGTTCATTAAAATCACTAACATAACTAACATAATTATTAGCACCCCAACAAGCACTTATTATAAACTTGTTCACAAGTTAAATATACTTCATGAACGGTAATAAGATGTTTATTAACATTAATAAGACCTAATAATTTAGACTATTTATGATATGACAAAATCCCTTCATTCTTAGCTTGTGAGATATTTTTGAGAACACAAAATTGACAGTTGACAATTTGTAGACCATTTATCAACATTAATTAGATATTTATAACTTTCATAAGACTTAATCAGTGTTAGTAATTCCATAAGACGCATTTGTTAGTGGCTTTAAGATAATTATTAGAAACTTGCTAAGAGTTAACAGACCGTTTAACAATGTCAATAAGATGTCTAATCACAGTAATAAGACTATAAGAAGTTAATATGAATGCTCTATAAATGCTAGCAGTTCATTTTAAATGGACTTATCAACACTTCTTTTCCACAGCTACTATTTCCAAAGTGGGAACAGTGTTTCAGGATTAATTAATCTTTTATTCTGCCCTTATTAACAATTAACGGTAATGTTTCCTTTTACGGGACGGTAATTACATGGTATTTACATGGTAAGTACCATGTAATCAGGAGTAGTTACTGTAAAATTGGCTTGGTAATTACTCTAAAAGTACTTGGTAATTAGTGTTATTTTACAGTAGTTACTGTAAATTAGTTAATTTTACAGTAACTACTCCTTATTACATGGTACTTACCTGGTAATTACCATGTAAATACCATGTAATTACCGTACCGTAAAAGGAAGCGTTACCCAATTAACAATGCTCCTTTGCAGCCACTAGATCTAAAAAGGGAGCAGTGTCTTAAAAAGTCTTATAAGTGGCTTACTAACTATTAATTATCACATTTTACAAAGACCTTAATATATAGTATTACCAAATATCAGACATGCTACATCTAAGGGAGTTAGAAAGCCTTAGTAACAAAAAATTACAAATCCTAATTTACTGACTCATCTTCAGTTCTTTTAGAAATCTTAAAATGAATCCATCACAATCATAAAGAAGGCTTCAGAGTAATACAAATAAAGCCTTCCATTTGAGAGCAAAATTCTGGAAGCACTTGAACACTAACCCATAATCCTGATGGTCCCTTGCCTGAACAGATCATTCAGAATTCGACCATTATTATAGATTATGAACAAATTCATGTATTTCAATTCAAGTATTCAATAAGTGTTTAATTTATGCTGTTTATTCATTTGAGAATACTGTCCTGCCTTCTAGGAATTTAAATAAGCCTGAAAATGGCTGCTCTGGATTCTTGAGGTACTGGGTACAGTCCGTCATAGAGCCCTTACATTTATTTAAGAAGATAAATTTAGACCACATCACTAAACACTTTAAAATAGGGTTCATTGGCCGTCACTTACAACCCCAAATCAGAGTTGGGTTGGTATGCTAAGTCAAAAGAAAAACTGATAAGTGATTTGTTAATTATCTTTGACCTGTTTTATGTTGAAAAACTAAATACAACAGCACATTATTTGATGTTTTACCATGAAAAAATCCATTGAATTCTCAAAACAAACATTTATTTATGTTTTGATTTGTGCAAAATATTAACAAAAGCTTCGGGGAAGTAAAGTTTTCTCCAATTTGCAATGTTGCCATTCCTTTTTACAACATTTAGTAAATGTTCAGGGACTGTAAACACTGAGTGATTAAAAGTGTAATTTTGTCCCATTTTTTCAACAAAAAAAAAAACGCCTGAAGGTGTGCTACAATGTGGGGTCTTTGTGGTCGCATTTTTTATTGAAAAATGCCCTACATGCTCTTTTTGTTTGGGACAAGTCAGGACTGCTAGCAGGCCAGTCCAGCACCCACACCAACCTCCTGCGATGCCATGCCTCTGTCATGCTTGGAGTGTTGAATTTCCTTGTTGAAATACATATGCAAGTCCCAAAAAATGATGTTGTCTTGAAGGCAGCACATGCGGCTCCAAAATCTCCATGTACTTTTCTGCAAGTTGTCCTTCGCAAGGGCACGGACATAACCCTTATACCCGACAAAGCATGATATTTGGACTTCATCTTTTTCTTCTTCAGTCTGGAAAGCACTGGGTCTATATCTTCGAAAAACAGACCTGAAATATTGATTTTAGTTTTCTGACCACACAGCGCGTTTCTGTTGTGCACTGTTGATACCTCTGAGCTAAAAAGCAAGGTCAGAGAAGCTGACCTTGATTTGGGAAACTTAACATACAGCAAAATTTTAATGAGTGCTTCTGCATCTAACTTTGTATGAAAATACTTGACAAAGGCTTGCAAATGTTATACTGAGCCCATGTCTTTAAATTACTCGAAGATAAATGCCAGTTCCTGACACAGTGCTGCTGAGTGATCCTCGGGTGCTCATTTTAGGCTTGCATCCCTGCCCTTTTCTCGCTTAAATTCCCCCTGATTCCTTGAGAGGTAAAATTATGTTATGCACCACAGAAGGTGAAATATCCAAATTCCTGTGTTTTTTTCTTGAAAAGAAAATTGTTTTCACATCTTTTGAATGATTTTCTCCAGAGCTTCTATTCAAATTATGATCCTCAGCACATTTTTTGCTCCGAAAGAACAAGGCCTTTCCTGGATGCGGCTTCTGCACAAAATCATGTTTACAATTACCTGCTGACATCAGCTGTTTTAAATCACTTCGTTATTCAAGTTTCTACCTCATTACTGGTCCTAACTCTCCCGTCCCGAACTCTTTTGGAATGTGTTGCAGGCAGAATCTGGTATATATTCTCAAATAAAATGAAATCGCGCAGACAGAACATTAAATATCTTGTCTTCATACTGTCTGCTATGAAATACAAGGGAAATTAAATTCAAAAATCACCGCTCTGTTTCTATATGCTGAATATTTTAGAACCAGGGAAAATAGCGTTTGAATGTTATGTACAAGTGGAATTATATGCAAAACTATTTGATCTGGGTTCAAATAATATCACTACAACAGTTTAAATTAATATGGATGGATATAATATTAGAAGAGAGTACCTGCTTTTCATAAGATGGTCAGTCTTGTTGTCCAATGAACCTTTCCGACCCGTCAATCAACTGTCGAATAAGTGCCAATCACATTGCCTTATCTTACTAAGGTCCTGCCTACCCCGACAGCACTGCCATACCGTCCCACATTAAATGCAGTCATTAGCTGTGTGTAACAGGCAAGGTGTCGGACTTTCTCGAAAACGGTCTTAGATGCGCTTTAGGAACGTGTAGAACTGATGAGAGATACCCAGCCCGGCAACAGGGAGCTCAATTAGTCCATTTTCCAAGGCCAAAAAAGCAGGTGGGGAAGTGTGTTCAGTGGATTACGGTCTGTGGAAGGTCTCCCACTCAACTCAATGTGAATAAGATCAACAATACAAGGCTGTTTGGGTGAAGGTGAAGCAAATAAACATTTTTGGCCCTATCGCCCTCTCCAGTTAGTTACCAACAATCAGTGCATAAGTTTTGGTGAGCAGACAGAATTGCACCAACAGTATCATTGATGTACACATTAAACATCTTATCGTTTTCCCCCAGTGAACTTCTGCACGCTGTGCCAGACAGAGCTGCAAACCAGTAGCTATCCTGCTGAGAACATGATTCCTTCATGCCACCTATATCTACATTTTACAACTTAACAGAGGAGCTATTAGGGTTTCTGTTATTATGCCTCATTCTCGGATCTGAGGGCATATAGCAACATAACACAGGAGAACTTGACATACGCTGTACGATTCCTCTTCTCTGTCCGGTTTGATCTCATTGCGCCGTTTATGGGGTTTCCGCTTCCCTGCATCATCTGCCAGCGCTTCGCTGTGACTGTTGTATCTTCACTTGTTCCATTAAAAAAACTTAAATTCATAGATATATCCTTGTATAAAATAATTAAGGCCTCTCTGGACAAGTTGGCCGCATTCGGAAAGGAACAAACCGCAATATTTTTGGGAAAACACATCTGCTATGCTGATAATGTGGAACTTAGCCGAGTTGCATGGGGTCCATAGCGACTGTAACTAAGGGGGGCGGAGCTGGAGAGAGCGAGTCGGAAAGGTCCATGTCCATCTGTACCCCTGCCCGATCGGTTCTGTGCACATGCATAGAATTCCGCTTGATTTGTACCACATATGCGTAAACATTTTACTTGACAGCAGCCAGCAACTTCTTTTAACTGAAACAACATAACAGTATTCAAATTCACTGCAACACAAGGACATTTTCGTAAGATTATAGTTTATTTTGTGGTCCTTCATGTATAGATTATTTTATATGCACAAGTCACGGCAAAATATGGAAACTGTCGCACAAAATCTTGTAGAAGTGTTTGACAGTGCAGGTAGCTTGAGAGGAAATTTGGCACACTGACGGTGCATTTTCCACAGACCGCCCTCCTGCTCTTTAGGCTCCCGGCGGTCTGTGATCTGAAGAATGTCATGTTATCCCTTACAGCTCACAATGGGTAAGAAACGGAGACTTGTGGATGCGTACGAAAATAAATGGTTTTTACATCGGGGGAGGGTGGTTTTTTTTTTTCTTTTTCTGATGGGGGTACAGATATCCTGAATGCCTGAGTTTAAAATTGGCTATTTATCTATGTCTATATTATCAATAGGGTCTCGCACAATGCAAAATAAAATTAGGGGGAGTCAGTTACTGGAGAACTTAAATATTTTATAAAAACATTTGAATCACAGAACTACCTGAGGTAAAATTTAGGCTACCCTGTGCCGTTTTTAGCGATGTATTGCATGCGGCAGTTGAACTGTATTTTCTACTTTGATGATTAAATTTTGCGATTAATTCACGTTATACATGCATGCCCATTCCCACGGATTATATTCTGACAGATCCGGCCGAGGCCGTCATCAGAGACGATCGTCGCTTCATATACCGCAACTGAGGTAAGGACGTCTCATGTCACTTAAAACACGTCCTCGTTTCATCTGTCCTCTTTCCTCCATGCATCCTCGGTGGGAGGGATTAAGGAAACAGGGATAGGACGCAAGTGAGGGGAACGAGGATGCAATTTAAAAGACTTGAGATGCAGCCTTTGTTTCTATCACTTATACAGCACTTGAATTACCAATCCAATCGGTAAAGGGTTTTATACATGCATGGAACACATCGGGCAGTGTCGTTAATATGAGTAAAACACAGCACATGTGCAGAACGTTTGCGCATGCGCAGAACCGATCAGGCAGGGGGTACGGATGGGGCACTGACAGTCCATTCTTTCCTTTGTGTTTAGAGATACTGCTCTGCACGCTGCCAAAGCAAATAGCTGTTACTAGAAAATTGAAGCACCTATTACTAAAACCCCATAAGTCACACTTGACTTGACTTGAATTGTGGGGTTTTAGTAATCAGTGCTTCAATTTGTGAAAGTTCTGGTTGCCTACAAGAGTCAAATGACCTCTCTCCAGAACCAAACTTCATTCCCCAGAGAGCTGCCGCGCATCGGATGTTTCAGTGCAGTTTTCTAGAGATAAATTCCAAAAGCAGGAGCCTCCATGTCAGGAGTGCAAATACAAAAGTGTGGCCAAGGTCACTTAAATCATGTGTCGATACGGATAACCCCTCTCACGTCTAGATGAGTGATACCTCTTCACCGGGGCTGAATTTATGAGTCGGAGTCAGAAGGCCTGCTGTTGTGAGGAGCGGGCTATTTACATGAAGCGGTGTACCTAATAAACTGCCAAAAAGAGCACCAAAGGGTAATATATTGGAAGCAGAGAGTGCGACAGTGTAGCGCTGACAGCCTTAGATCAAGGAGGGCTTGTTGCTAAAAACATCTCTCAGAACGAAACTCAAAACAGAAGAAATGCGTCAGAGGACGCCTTTTAGCTCTCTCCATTAACAGCACAGAGCGTTAGCTGCACAGCGATAGCTCCGGGGCAGTTTGCAGATTTCCCTCCAGACGCAACCTCATTCCGCTCCGCAGCACCCTCTCCACCTGACCTCACCTGCCAGCTCTGACTCTACGTACCAGACCCAACACCCCCTAAAACACACACACACACACGCAATCCTAACACCCCCTACACACACACACACACAATCCTATCCCCCCCTACACACACGCAGACACACAATCCTAAAGCCCCCAACACATCAACCCCACCTGTAAGCTCCAACTCCATGTACCATTCCCAACACACACACACACACACACACACACACACGCACTCCTATCACCCCCTCACACACACAAAATCCTAACACCCCCTAAACACACACACACAATCCTAACACCCCCTCACACACACACACAAACACACATACATATACAATCAATGCGCATACCAACCCTGACCCTAACCCTAACCGCCCTCGCACGCATAATGCATCTGCACACACACACACACACAAAGTTAAGCAGTGCCATTCTCTCTGTAGAAACAACACGCCTCCACAGTTACACTGGTGCACTCAAAGGGAGCCCCTCCTGAGTAATTAAATTAGTGAAGCGTAGCGGCGGACGCACCAGAGTACAGAGTACGAGGTGTCCTTCTCTAACTGCGCCTGTCTTGCTCATCAGACCATTATTTACACACAGTCCAGCACTCAAACATTTAATCACAAGCAGATCATTTCAGGTTCCTTATCAGCCAGAGCTCGCGGCATCAGGTGCTCAGATCAAACACAGACTCTCCATCCACTGAGCTCACAGTTCATCTGTGCTCATATAAAACACAGACTCTCCACCCACTGTGCTCACAGTTCATCTGTGCTCATATCAAACACAGACTGTCCATGCACTGTGCTCACAGTTCATCTGTGCTCATATTAAACACAGACTCTCCATCCACTGTGCTCACAGTTCATCTGTGCTCATATCAAACCCAGACTGTCCATCCACTGTGCTCACAGTTCATCTGTGCTCATATAAAACACAGACTGTCCATCCACAATGCTCACTTTTGTGGGCGCTTTTGAATTCATTAAAAATGAATACTCCATTGGTATCTTTTTAGATTTATCAAAGGCTTTCGACACTATGAATCATGAAATCCTGGTATCAAAAATGTCATGTTATGGTTTCAAAAAATGCATTTTAAATTGGGTTGTAAACTACCTTACCAACAGAAAGCAATATGTTGTTTTCAATGGCAACTGCTCACATCTGGCTGTGCTAAATTGCGGTGTACCACAAGGATCCATTTTAGGACCCTTGTTGTTCCTGATATATGTAAACGATCTTGCAAAAATATCTAGTGATCTGTCACCTATACTTTTTGCTGACGACACAAATCTCTTTGTCAGTGATAAAAATTTTGACTCACTTGTCGAAAAAGCAAATTCTGGACTCATTTTGTTTGCTCGTTGGTTCCAGTTGAACAGGTTATCACTAAATGTAAAGAAATCCAATTTTATTATTTTTAAGAATAAAAACAAGAACTTTAGTTCGGACAGACTAAAGATTAGGATCAATGGTAATAAACTTACACAAGTTTCATCGGTAAAATTTTTAGGAGTCATTATTGATGATAAACTCAGCTTTAAGAATCACTGCGAACATGTCTGTAAGAAGGTTTCAAAATCACTAGGTATTATAAAAAGGGTTAAACCCTACCTGAGAACTAGCACACTGTTAACATTGTATTACAGTCTAATTTATCCTTATATTTCTTACTGTAACATAATCTGGGCTAGTACTTATCCTTCTTACTTACAAGCTTTTCATAGAAATCAGAAATCATTTGTAAGAATTGCCACAAACTCTCCTTATTTAGCTCCAAGTAAACCTTTATTTTTAAAACTGCATTTACTCATGGTCTATGAAGTTAACAAGTACCAAACTGGAGTTCTTATGTATAAAATTATGTGTTTACCTTCTTCTCTCCCTGTTTGTTTTCAAAGTTATTTTATGTCCAATGTTTATATTCATACGCATTTTACAAGACAATATAATAATCTTCACATTCCATTCTGCAGGACTTCTGCTGCCAAATTTTCTTTTACTTACCATGGTGCAGTGATATGGAATGATATAAAATACCTGACTGAAACATGTTTCACTTTAAATGCCTTTAAAAGCAAACTTAAAAATGCGTTATTATACGACCTGTGTACTTTTGTGCTTATTTTATTTCAATGTAATTATTTTTCTTTAAATTGTTAAAAAAAATTTTTTTTTTTTTTTTTTCTATTTAATGTATCTTGTGTGAGTGTTGGTGAGTGAGTGTACTGTGTCTGTGTGTGTGCGTGTGTGGAGGTAAGTGTGTTTGAGTTAGATGTATGGATGTTTAACTGATGTGTGCGTGTTTGGAGAGGGGTGGTGTAGGGATTAGATTTCTTGTTTTCCTTTTTAATTGTCTTAAAGAGGAAGGTCGCTTATAAACCTTACAGGTTTTTTGACCTTTTCCTGCACATTCTCAATCTTATCATATATTGTTTTTTTTTTATTATTGTGTGTTGTAAGTGCAAATAAAATAAAAAAATAAATAAATAAATAAAAAATCTGTGCTCATATTAAACACAGACTGTCCATCCACTGTGCTCACAGTTCATCTGTGCTCATATTAAACACAGACTGTCCATCCACTGTGCTCACAGTTCATCTGTGCTCATATCAAACACAGACTCTCCATCCACTGTGCTCACAGTTTATCTGTGCTCATATTAAACACAGACTGTCCATCCACTGTGCTCACAGTTCATCTGTGCTCATATTAAACACAGACTGTCCATCCACTGTGCTCACAGTTCATCTGTGCTCATATTAAACACAGACTCTCCATGCACTGTGCCAGTGCGCCATCTTTAAACCCACAGCAACCCATTGTGCCAGAACGCCATCTTTAAACCCACAGCAGCCCACTGTGCCAGTGCACCATCTTTAAACCCACTGCAGCCCACTGTACCAGTGCGGAATCTTTAAAACCACGACAGCCCACTGTGCCAGAGCGCCATCTTTAAACCCACAGCAGCCCACTGTGCCAGTGCGCAATCTTTAAAACCACAGCAGCCCACTGTGCCAATGCGCCATCTTTAAACCCACAGCAGCCCATTGTGCCAGTGCGCCATCTTCAAAACCGCAGCAGCCCACTGTGCCAGCGTGCCATCTTTAAACCACAGCAGCCCACTGTGCCAGAGCGCACCATCTTTAAACCCACAGCAGCCCACTGTGCCAGCGCACCATCTTTAAACCCAAAGCAGCCCACTGAGCCAGCGCACCAGCTTTAAACCCACAGCAGCCCACTGTGCCAGGGCGCCATCTTTAAAATGAGAGCAGTCAACTCCCATTGCCTTAAAGAACCACACAGAGAAATCCATCCAATCATATTGACTTTATAGATGCCTTTTAATTTCAAAACTATCTGATTACAGACTTAAGCCAATCCAGATATAGTGCTTTTAAACACCAAAATTGCCACCTGGCCTGACTTGGACAGTTGTATTAGTAAAATGATATAAAGTACAATGTGGGTTAATGATTTAATTGCTGGTAAAATAGGTAAGATCCCACTGTCTCTGAAATAGCCTGTTAATTACCAAATAAAAGTTTGTGGTGATTTTACATCTCTGTTCCTCTGGTGCTAATGATCGCCAAATGCAAAATAAAAAATAAACACAATGAAAACAAATGTAAAAATGAAAAGGCCCACTCCCACTCACTTCCCATGTTACCTGACCTCATTAATGACTCCAATCCTGCAGTCAAAACAGCGTGTTTTAAAATGGCTCCCCGGACACACACTGTTGTGTCGATGCTGTTCGCGTAGCATCCTGGCTCAGCTGTTCGAATTATCTGAGGAGTGGTTTAATATAGACTGGGGTGTGATTGCAGATGATTAGAATAGTTAATGGTTGACTTAAAGTTTCATTAGAATATACAGGGCAAATACATGCCTAAAAACAATTAAACCCACAAAGCTGTATCTGCGTTTAGCCAACTTTAGGTGTCAGTAATATTCTGAATTTTTTACGGATTTAGCGGTCATCCTGTTGTGTCGCAGTCGGCTGTCTTAAGAGAGAGTGGGCATTTGCCCACTGAATTCATCATCTCTTTTTTTATCAAAGGGAAAGGGTTGTATTAGGATTAAAGAAGCTGACAGAAATATGAGTGCATTCTGCTGTATACATGAGGACATGGTGCTGTATCCGGGTGTGACGTGAGCACCATGACACTGATCTCAGAGCCCATTGGCTGCCTTCAGGCTGCTGGAGGACGGGGGCAAACCTGGAGATCACAGGAGGAGGGAATTACACTGAACAGAATCCCAGAGTCCCAGCTTCTGAAATCCGAGACAGAATATAAATGAGGAACGAGGGAATAAAGCTGAATATTGGGGCCACACTTTAAATCTTTAAGTCGAGTTCATGGCGGGGCTTAAGCCTGTCTGAGAGGGGCCTGCTCAGTCCCGCACTCACCACTGGCCCATGGAATGATAGAAATGATGGCAGTGACTCCACCCAAATATGGCTTCCAGGAAGCAGACGAGCGTCAGTCCACCTGAGACGTTGGCTGTGTCCGAAATCACTCGCTCATTCACTAAGCCCTACTCACCTTAAGAGGACTGTCTTTGTTGGTGACTGTATAGTGAGCTCATTGGCAGGGGGAAGAAATACTTTTGGACACTACCAGGCTCGTTTTGTCGCTGCTGTTAAGAGCATCATTGCTGTCGCAAAATTAAATCGTATCTCTTCAACATCAGCTGAAGGATTTGGATGTATATAATGTATTGGATGTATATATTTATTTGTAATAAATTGACAGAGTATATTTCCCACCATGTTTATGTTTACCATTATCGTTGAAATTATAAAATTTGCCTTAAATTTTTTATATTCTCTTCTATTTTTTGTCCTCTAGCTCATCATTATTCATTTTAATTGTACCTGGATGTTCATTTGAAATCTCTCTCTAATCTTTACGTTCAGTGCACTTTGACTGTCCTCACTGAAATATCCTCTGCAAACAAACGGGTCTCCTGCGCTGCTCAGTTTCCGATAAAAAAACCAAAATATTTTAGCGCCTGAAGTTGAATAAATGTCTCGTCCCTGTTTTTACAAAGCAAAATAATCCAAACCCCACTGATTAAATGCAGCTCATATCTTTTGCAGCTTTTCAGTTTGTGTGCAGTGCATGTTGGGTAAGTGACCGTCGGATGCTCACCACATTTTGTGGTGAATTGTCGTATGTAATGAGTTCACTATATAGGGGATAATAATTCTTCCTAACACTTTGGACAGCACTACAAAATGGCGTACCCACTCGACAGTACACTATATAGTGATTAAGGAGTGATTTTGGTTACAGCCCAAGACTGTTTGACTGTTTTTGCTCCAGAATCAAATGCGTTGAAGAACCTTGAACCACAGCATGATAGAGTGAAATAAATCTTTCCACAAAATTTCAAAGAGATGGAAGTCAATTTTCCAGATGTAAAATGCAAACGCACATTCCAAACAGCAATGGATACTAACCAGTTTTTCACCGCTGAAGACTAACCCACTGATGCATTCAACCCAGACTCCTCCCTCTAGTACTAGATGAAGACCTATTAAAAGTGTGCTTCCTGGGGCATGAAGGAAATCTGCTTCACAGTAGTATTTTTTAAGGAATAAATACTCTGATTTGTTTTCAAAAGTTTTACAGAATGGAGAAAAATGCTAAAAAATGTATGTTGGTCTCAGCTGGTCTTTAAAACACAGCTTGAGGCAGCAGGACAGCTCACAGCCCAGAATCTGATTGCAGCCCAAACCAAAGACGTGATCCACATTGGTTCATGATACATTTGACATTGGATTAAATGACCTGGAGGTGCCAGCTCAACTGTAGTAGGTGTGAAATTGTCAGCCATCTTACATCAGAGGAGCAGCATCGGTCATACTGGCTGCATTCACCATCTATAACACATTTATATGTGCCCATGTCAGGCTGTCGTTACGCCCAGTGTCGCCCTCGACCGCTGCTGTGCCGTGTCATAGCAGAGACAGCAGGGACAGTGTGATTACACACTCCGACAGCGCTAACGCGCTATTGGTTCACAGCACAGCCCTGCAATCAGCTGATGCATTCATCTGCACAGGTGCACAGACGAGAGGGGGGCTCAGGTGGGGTGGGGGGGTGGGGTGTCGGATTCTTCAATTTAATGAACGGCACCCATGTCAGCACACAATACATACTGCTGCACAATAACTCCAATTCCCACAAACATCACTCACTCCGAATGTCCCAACGAACAGCAGAAAACATTTACTTTACAAAAAATATTTTTAATCTAGCAATAAAATAATAGTCGTTGGAGCACAAGATCTGTCTAAACAGAACACGTTGAATGTTTGTACTGGTTTTGCCTTAATTGGAACACTATGCTACATTTACTAAATGCTACATTTTGCACACATGGCATTAATTTATCATTATTGTCATTGTTATAAACAAAATAATTCAAATTAGCATCACAACTGAACAACAATTCGCATCTTCAAACAACCCTGCTATAACTTGACAGAAGGTTAAACTTTTGACGGCCTAGTTTCTCTGTGCGTGATTTTCTTCTTCTCAGTTAGGAATCTGCTTCAAAGGATTCATTTTACACAAATAATAAGCCATAAGTTATACATGCCATTAATCACGGACATTAGGATGTGAAGATAAATCACAGGATGTTAATATGCCAGGCTGATTTTTTTACCCTTTTTTATAAAAAAATGGCTCTTTTTCCATCAAAACTGCAGCACTTTATCCGCCTCACGGAACTAAAAAATGCTGATGGTATAACTGCCACCTCTGAAACACATTCTCTTATTTGTAATGAATGCTGTATTTTTCATATTTAAGACCAGCTCTCTTTATCAGATACACCTTCTCGTTAGCACACTTAACCAGCTCCTCTCAACAGCAGATCGACCTGCTTCGACTCAATATGCGAAGCAAGAGGGTTTGCAGTGGATCCAATGTAAAGCCCATAATATTAGGGACATGGTGATGGTTGCTCTGGACAGATATTGAGCTGCAGAAACACAGCTAGGAATCCTAGGCCTCTGAGAAACACCACGAGTGTCAAATCTGACCAGAGGTTTGTGTGGTCAGTGTCCTGCCGTGAGCCAGCCGAAGATGGGGGCTCCTACCACTGCAAGCACTTCAGCCCCCAACCAAAGCCTTTACCTGGGCGACCACAGCTGGGAGATGATCTCACGGAGTCCGTCGTAGGAGAGACCCGTTAGACAGGAGTTTAAGTCTCAAACACAGTTCAGCATGACAGTGGTTTCACAAGCAGGCCCAGGTCCATACATGATTCCTCAAGATTGATGTAGAAGAACTTAGCTGGCATGCACATATCCCCAAACTAAACCCAATTACACTCCGCTGGGATCTAGACTGAGAAGCAGAGTTTGCACCAGTCTTAAATCAGCCAACATCACTGCTTGACCTAACCCATGCTTCTCCTGGAACAACTGAAGAAAATCCCTGCAGCAATGTTCTAACTTCTAGTAAAGCTCTCCCAGAGGAGCAGAGGCTTTTCTTAGCAGCTGTGAAGAAGCCGTGCAGCTCAGCGATGTCCCACAGGCTCCTGCTTTAAGAGAAACTGTAGCCTGGCGCTCTCACATGCTGCAGTAGAGGGGATGAGTGGAGACAGGCTGTTAGCTGCAGCTTTAAAAGAGCAAACTCCACCAAGCGATGGAGCGCAGGCCAACACATCCTGTCTCTGCATCCTCTTCAGCAGAGTCCGGAGAAATGTACGGAGGACTCAACATGAGGGCCGAGTGCATCTGATCTCAAACATTTATCTGAACGCAATAAAACCACTCATTTATCAGTACTACAGCCAACCATGCTGCATAACTGATGTCTGACTGCGCACAAATACTGATTACCAATGTAAAGTAAAACATTTTGTGGGTAAATTATAGTACCACAGCTTTCACTCACGCTTAAGGCTACTATCCCTTTCTAAACTGCCTCGAACCCCTGCTTCTTGTAATCCCTGATATTATTTAGTCCGCCAAAAAAGCTTCAAATGGGGGTCCGGTTTATCCAATCAAAAGAACAGGAGGTGTACTGTAGCACACTGGTGGCTTCAGCAGTCTCTCACTGAGCGCACTCAAAAAAAAAAATAAAGTGACTAAACACTTCAGAACTGCTGTCAGAGTCAATCACCGTCTCTCTCTAAACAGCAGGCAGTTTAAAGACCCCTTTAATGCGGCACTTGTACTGCGCCTGCCTCCGGATGCGCTCTCTTTGTGCGCTGATTGCCGGGGAAAGGTGGGTGAAGATCCGTCTCTCGGGACTGTCTCTCTTTCTTAATGTTTGATCACGGAAACGCGGCTCGGAATCCGAACAGCCCGGCAAATCCAAAGGTTTGGCAGCGAGGAGGTGTGTTATGTTAGAGCTATAGCAATATCGCTCTCTCTCTCCGCGGAGGTTTTTAATGCACTGGAAAAAAGAATATGTGCGATTTGACCTGCGTCCCCTCATCAAGGAGTGCCAATAACTATTGAGTAATACATTTTTATATTATAAGAGCGCCAAAATTTGTACAAATGTTAAATATAAAAAAACTCTCTCAACAGTTTTTCCTTCAAAAAAAGGCGTGTACAGACCAGTGTCTAACTTTCTCTCTCTCCGTCTCCATTAATTTAATTAAGTGCTTTATTGGCATGACTGCTGATGAACAATATTGCTAAAGCAATTAGGAGATAAACTATTAACAATGACATGTAAGATACATCATTCATTAAGTTAATAATATACTCCCTCTCTTGGTCATACTCACCATCTTTATCACTTCTTCTCTCTCTCTCTCTCTCCCTCCCTCCATCTCTCTCAAACAGAAGAACGGACAGGTGAATTCAGCACAGAGCCACACACCGCTCGATCACTGATGGAGTCCACGGAAAACAAATTAAGCATGTCGGCTTTGGCGATTAAGGCAGTTTACAGCAGCGACTGAGACAATTACCCGGCAGTTTGGAGGCGATTTGAAAGGTGTCACCCGTCAGAGAGCACAGGCCTGGCGAGGCTGTTACGGGGAAGAGGTCACAACATTCAAACAATTAACCTTTAACGTCCATTAACACTGAAAAACATCCTACGGCAGTTAACAGAAAACACTGCACCTAAAAATACGCACAAATATCTGCCTTACAGCACTCAGAAGAGGCCAGCGCTACAGACCCTGACTGTCAACGTGCCACTGCAGATGGACAGCAAGAGTAATAAGCATTATTGAGCAAGTACAATGGATTCAATGCAATTTCGACCGAATGCCCATACAGCATCTTTATCTCATCCAAGAGTCTATGAATCATCCATCCATCGAACTGCGGAAAGCTAAAAGACTGTAAAGACTGTACGAAAGGCAAATTGCGAACATTACAAAAACTAATCCTGAATGTTTTTTCTTGTGCAATAGAAAAAAGAAAGTTAACCCCATCTAGACCGTGGAGGGGGCTTTTATGCTCGCGCCAATTTTCACGTCGTATAATTTCTGAACGGCTTGAGAGTTAGGACCACCAAACTTTTCCTCAAACTTGTGTGGGAACAGTTGTATACCAATAAGTCAAGTCGACCATCTTTGCAGTTTCCATGGCTACGGTTTTCTAACAGGTATGTATGGCGAAAAATCGACAATTTCAGTTTCATGAATTTAGTTCCAGATTTTCTTTTTAACATATACTTATTCCATTATATTTACAATGTGTTACGTAATTTCATGTCAGCTTTGTTACGTAGAATTAATTTATGCTAATAAATTGATGTCATTGAATTTAAAGGGCCTAAATCCATGATGGCGGGCTATATTTTTGACTCAGGTTCATTTTCCCTCAAATTTCATGAGTTAAATGATGATCATTCGAGGTACAGGTTAAATGTGTTACGAGGTACATTGTGACCCCAATAGTCACAAACTTAAGAACTCAAATTGGACTACTCAGGTCCTGAACAAAAATAAACCAAAATTTACAGTGTTGCGTTTTATAAATAATGGACAGGATTACTTTATGGGAGATTCATGTGAGACTGCTGTGCTGCAACACTCAAAAAGGCCAAAAAGATGTTGGGATATAATGGAGCATGACATAAATTCTAATAGGCCACGGAGTCAAGCTTGCTAACATAGGGGAGCTGCTTCTCCCGCCAAAGAATCACCTGAGTCCAAATGACTGACATCTGACTCTACTTTCAAATGGTTGTTCGACGAAAAATATGTTGGCTTACTTAAGGTCTGGCATCCTGAGAGCAGCTCCTCAGCATACAAACTTAACAAAGACTGTACAGGAAGCATCCACCGGCTACAAGGTTTGCGGTTTTGATTATTGCTGCAACTTCTTTAACAATGTTTATTTGTTTGCCGCCCTATGGCAGAGTTCATGTGTTTCTTAGTCTTTGACATTATGCTCACCTATGCAGCCATGCTGGAAGTGTAGGGGTATGAAGGTTTGTCTGTGCAAAAGCTTAATTGTCTTAAATGTAGCATGTTTTGAAAATATTGCCTATGTGTTTACCAAAGGAACCTTCTTTTTTTTTTGATTGGTGTGTCATTTGTTAAGCCGTAAATTTAAAGCAGCACTGCTAGTCCTAATGCAGCCACTGATGGTTGGTTATTCATTCCAGTTCTCGCACACCGAGGCAGGACTCTTATTTTCAACTAATAATTACTTCTGTGCCAAAAAATGTGATCTGCTCCACCAAGGGCAAATTTTCACTGTTCTAAACTTGGTGTTTTCTGGGCATCTACAAAGCATTTGGATGCTTAAAAATGCAAGAAATGTACTGCGGCTTAGCCGTAATCGGGCAAGTGGTGCTTAGACCTGCATGTCTCACAAATGAAGTGTGCTGCAGTGCAAATATTTCATGGTGTCTCGGCAGTGTTTGTCACATAGAATCTTTCTCTTATATTTGGCTTCAAGAGAAATTGTGCCAGCTGTTGGGCTGTCACTACACATAGAACACTTCACATGGAGTATTCTTCTTTCTGTTAGGCTTAAAAAGAAATTGTGCCCATCACCGGGCTGTCACTACACATAGTACACTTCACATAGAATATTTCTCTTTTATTTTGCTTCAAGAGAATTTGTTCCAGCCGGTGGTCTGATGCAAGGTACGCTTGGGGTAGAATATTTCTCTTGTATTTGGCTTCAAGAGAAATTGTGCCAGCCTTCGGGCTGTCTCTACACACAGTACACTTCACTTGGAGTATTCCTCTTGTATTTGATTCAAGAAAAATTGTGCCAGCTGCCAGACACTTCACATAGAATATATGTTTTGTATTTGGCTTCAAGAGGAATAGCGCCAGCTTGCAGGCAGTCACAACACACCATACGCCTCACATGGAGTATTTCTCTTGTATTTGGCTGCAAGAGAAATTGTACCAGCCTCCAGCCTGATGCATAGTACGCTTGGCCTAGAATATTTCTCTTGTAATTGGCTTCAAGAGAAATTGTGCCAGCCGTCAGGCTGTCACTACCATTGAATACTTCACATGGAATATTTCTCTTGTATTTGGCTTCAATAGATATCAGCCTAGCTGCCACAAAACATATGGTATCTTCATATTTTATGCCTTTAGCTAATACCCAGCATGATTCTGTTTGGGGGTTAGTTGCAGCTCCCTGCCTTCAGTTCCATGCTTGGACAGGCAGAAATCTCTCAGAACAAAGCCATATTGCCAAACTCAATGAATGCTCGTACGCAGTGATCTAATCAGAATGGGGAAAAGTAGTGAGAATAAATCAAAGGCGGTTCTCATCCTGTCTTACAATAACTTTGTCAGGCCTCACTTTGAGTGTTATGTGCAGTTCTGGGGGCTATAACACAAGAAAGATGCAAAGGCTTTTGAAAAAGTTTTTTAAAAAAGCCAGAAAATTAATTCCTGGTCTTAAATATATCAGCTATGATGAACATTTGAGGAATATTAATCTCTAAGACCTCAGTAAGAGGAAACTTTGGGGTGATCTGATTGAGGTCTAAGTACATTATGTAAAAGGGATTAATTGTGCTGGAATATTGAGGCGAAGGTCCATTTGCAGTATTTGGGATCCCAAATGGAACTTAGCAAAGGGTAAATCTATCAGTGATATACGCATCTTTTTTTCATGCAAGGAGGGATAACAATGTGGAATAGCTTGCCTGCTGTCGAGGCAGAAACTCTAAGAGTTTTCAGGTCCAGGCTTGATGCAGAGCTAGATGCCATCCAGTCCTTAAGTATCTTAGTTCTCTGTCGCAAACCTACTACTGATGTTTTGTTGATTTGTCATAATGTTATACTGTTACGTTATATTATGTTGTTATGCTATATTGTATGTCTAATTGTTATGTTATATTGTCACATTGTCATATTGTGATCTTGTTAAGTGATGTTATGTAACATGTTATGTTAATTATGTATGTTATGTCATGTGTTGTTAGTATATTACATTATGTTAAAAGTGAAGCCTTAAGTTATGCTGTTACGTAATGTTACATTGCTATGCTTTGGTGTTCTGTCATTGTAGCATTAAGTTTTGTTATGTTTTTGCATTAAGTAATGTTATGTAACGTTATGTGATGTACAGCTATGTTGCTGGTCAGGGTTTTAGGGGAACTGGAGCCCACAATATGCCAATATTCAGATTGGGTGGCGCAACTAGGACAGTTTACCAGTCTACTGTAGGCCACTGTAGGCCCAACACCATTCACTCTCACACTCAGACCTACAGCCAATTTTGAGTCTGCAATTTTATAAACACATGAGACTGTAGGAGGAAATCAGAGCACTAAAATTTTGTAAAACCCTTGAAAACTCTGAACTTAAATGAAAGCTCTGCTTCTTCTTATTTTTTGGAATTAAATCCACAGTTAATTTTGATTACAGAATCCTCGTGAGAAAACAGGGTTTCGTGGGAATGAAATGACTTTGCTGTGGGTACCAGGACACCGAGGAGCATGTCGAGGGCCTATGTTTCAGTTCAGAGTTCATCACATTAGAGTTTTCATCATTGTTTGCTGAAAAGATGACATTGCAAAGTACAACTGTAATCAGCTCATTTCAAAACCACAAATGAAGGTTCCAGGAAGTCTGTAGCCAGAATGTTCGCAGGGGGCAGGTTTTAAAAGCATGCAGATACGTCTCATGCATTTATGTGGAGGACTGATCAGAAAGCAGCAAATTGTCAGCTGCGCAGCAGCTCTCCCATGAAAACGTTCTGCCGCACAGCTGATAGTTCAGAGTCTTTGCAGTGTTTCCTTTAGAGAATAAAAACATGTAAATTGAGCATGTTTAATGATGCGTGTAACGACACTCTTAAAAGCAGGAGTCACACCAAATGGACTACAGCTGCACTGGTAATTCACAGCACTGATTTATACCCCATTTCGCAGTGATGGAAATGCAGCTCTTCCTCACAGCTCTCACTTAAAGACAAAATGCAGAATGAAGCTGAAGCCAATCGTCGGACACGACCTGTGCGCCCCGGGACAGGCAAGCGAGGGATGCGCTTTACTCAATGCTGACGTGAGTTTAACCAGTGGGTTTGTGAGTGAGCACAGGAGTACTTATCCTGGTGTGTGTGTGTGTGTGTGTGTGTGTGTGTGTGTGTGTGTGTGTATGCTGGCTTTGTTTAAGTGTGTGCCTGTGTGGTTCCCCTGTTGGAAGTTTGTGTGTATTGGTATAGTGCATCCATCTCATAAAGAATACAGCTGGTCTAACTGATGCCCAGGTACTGGAGGAAAGTATGAATGCAGGGCAAACAACAGGTCCATGTAGACTGTCACTTGTTCAGCCATACCATACATTCTGCTTCTGAAAGAATGAAAGTTAATGAGGACTTGACATCACTGAACGACATGGGAGTATCTGAGAACAAGTCGACATGGTCTACAACATCCCCCGCCAATCGTGCGCTTCTCATTTTCGAACTCAATCAAGGCCTTTATGGTCTGAAGCTACACACCAAATTTGGTTACTGTATCTGTAGTAGTTTCTGAGTAAAGCTGTCCCCTTTATCTCGGACGGACGGACGGACGGACGGACGGACGGACGGACGGAGGTCAAACCTATATCCCCCTCCCACTTCGTGTTGGCGGGGGATAATAAACTCCACCTTCTAACTGAAACAGCCTCACATGAGCCCATCACACAGAACATGCTCAGGAAAGAAGTCCAATAACAAAGGTGGACATGTAATATTTTCACAAGAACAAGACCTCCTGAAACAACAGTGTCACATGACCACATGAAACGCACAGGGGATTGCTCAAGGTTTTTCAAGTAAGTAACAACTATGCTACTTTCCAACTAGTTACATCAAAATTATGAATGTGGTGAAATCTGGAACATTTCAGACATATGTGAAAATAGTCCAGTCAAAGAAGCTAACTGTCCCCCAGGATCTCAAAGAAGATCAACAGACTCCACAGGGATACAGTAAATTTTTTAAAACAGTGCTGTGGTTTGTCATCACTACTGCTGTAGTACAATAAAACAGCATTAATCCAAGCTTCAGCATGTATAAAATGAAAATATAAGAGGCAAACTGCAACATTTCAACAGCTGAACAATAAAACAGTAACTACAACCCTAGACTCCAATGAAGCTCTGTCAGTAAAAGAATTGCTAATTCCTGTTAGCAGTCCCGGGTGATGTTTCCAGCGTTGGGTACTGCAGCTTCTTTCAACAGTCTTAGATAGGGTCATGAAGGACGTTTCCACACAGGTGCATGATTTACTACAGAATGTAAAACTTTAGTACAGTTTGGCCTGCAGTGACCTGCAATGCTCTGTCCCAGGTTACAGACCCATTACAGGGAGCGCAGCGATGATCCGGTCTCACCCCGTTTATGGGATGTTTAAGAACAATACATTCCCTCATCTTTTGTGCAACTTAATTCAACCATCTAACACTCACATTTACAGGCCCGCAGCACGCACGCGCACACACACACACACACACGCACACACACACACACACACACACACACATACACACACACACACCAACTTATTACAAGACAAGCACATTAGATTCTGAATCAAAATAAGGTCTTTCAACAATTTTGATTCAGAACCTAAAATGTTTATTTATGATGTTGCTGTAGGTGCCACTACAAAGCTATAAAGAGGAGCTCTCATCTTTAAATCAATACCAAACACAATTTGATTAGTGGCATAAACTTGAGAGGGCAGGCGACATGAAAGGATTCGCTCAAATCAACCGCAATGTGCCATTTCGCCGAGAAATAAATTAGTCATTAAAGTTCGCAGTACCTACAAAAAGCAGTACCTGGCGATGTCTCAGACGTTTACGACAAATACGCAAATTTCACTCGGAATAAAGTGACCTTAAATGCTTCATATGCAAATGCTGTCTGGCAGAAGTTGTAAGTGCAGCAGGTCTGAGGTAATCACACAGATATATTTTCATAAAACCACAGAAGAAAAAAGCTTTGAGCGCATTCGCATTTTCCTTTCTTCTCATTCCTGTCGTGCGCTTTAAGTTACCTTATGCAAATTTGCAAGATAAACCACAGCGCGACTGCCGCGCAATTAGCCGACTTGAAGGATCAGGCACCATTACAAAAATGAATAAAAAATGGCGATTTGAAGAAAGACTGTCTGCGGGATGATGACTCGTCGGAGCAGAACAGAGATTCCCAGCAGACAGCAGACCACACCAGGCCTGTTTGATTCAGGAAGATCAGGTGTCAGCGTGCCATACAAGCGCAGGTTGAGCCATGAATAATGGATCCGCCGTAGGCCCAGTCCCCGTTGGGAGCAGTCTGCAGGGTCGTGCCTTGAATTCAAAATGCGCCGTTAACGGTTAGCCTTCGCCGTCACACGGCCCCCACGCTGCTGTAAGTGATTACGCACCCAAACTGGTAGACGCGGCTAAAGATGAATTCACTTCTGAGGAAATTGTGTGGCTACTAGTGATGCGCGGGTCGAGGTTTTTTAACACCCGCACCAACCCAGCCCGACGTGACAGGTACCCGCCCCGCCCCGCCCGGTAAAAATAATACAGTGGGTCTGTGTGACATGATTTGCAATGGAAAAAAAACGATTCCTCTGTTACACTATGGATTTGAGTGGAGCACAACATCCACTCGGCTTTTGGCTGGAATTATTAATCTAAAGTTTAGGCTCTGTCTATTCATTGAACCTTACCGTGATTTCAGATCTTTGCAACCAGACAATATACCATCAGGCAAAATATTTTATTGGAAAAAAATAGTAAACATTTTAAACATAACTGTGGCGCACTGGCGCTATTGCCTACCCTCCCATACAGTGGTGCGATATCCTGTCTACGAGGAAAATGTTTTTTTCCTTTTGTATTTATTTGAAGATTTTTTTGGGGGGGCTTTCAGGCTATTTTTTCAACACAGCTTATAATGTAGGCCTAGGGCTATTTTTTCCCAAACTATGCAAAAACAAAATCGCATCAACAGTGCCAGGGTTTAAGCAATTACGAAGCGCTTCCAGGACACGGCCAGCCAAACTGAAGGTTCGCTCAATTGTTGCGCTAGTTGTTGGGACGCAGAGGACTGCTGTGGCCACCATGGAGAGAAGGGGATACTCAAATTTGTGATCCCTCCAAAAGTGAAGCACGTCGTCTTGGCAGTCCTGCAGGATAAAATGTGACGGCACATGTCTCTGCTCTTCGTCTCGCTCAATGAAGTCAGGACTGTCTTCCCATTCCTGGAAAATCCTTCTCCTTTTCACGACAGGCGCGTCTGTAACAAAAGCTTAGCTGGGATAGCCTATTTTCTAATCAGCCTGAAAGCTGGCAGCCGATAGGCCAGGTATGTACTTACCGTTTTACACGATTATTCTTTGTCTCATGGTATGGTAATTAATGAGAGCAAGACTAAGTTTATGACCATACATGCTCCAGTAATGATAAGTTACCTTTTCGTTTGGGTGATATGTGTATAGAATGGTGTTATAGACATGTATATCTAAGAAGTGTCTTTACTGCCGATGGCAGCACACGCTCTGCTGGTAGAGAACACGTAGCTGATAAACGGAGGCACCTCAACAAGTTGATTTTATTTTTGAATAAGAATTGTGATATACCTTTCACTGTAAAGTGGCGAAAAATGTTTTGAATATGTGTTGTTCGGACCCACGAGTCAATAAGATTATTTAGGTGCTGACTGCAGAACGATTTATAAGATGAGCCATCATTCAACCTTTAGATCCTTAGTCTCACCGTGGAGGATTAAGCCGCGCACCAGTGAGTGCGTGTACAACGAGAGTAGAGAGTAGAAGGGAGAGGTACAATTGGCCTTCTATCCTGCTTAAGGTAGCATTACATCGTTTGACAAGAGCATGTTATCTAGGCTGTATGTCTAGAGCCTTCAAATGGCCGATAGCCTACTATACTTTTTATTCGCAATTTCGTGGGAATTAGACGTTGCCACTGTTTGGCCCAACCCACCCGCACCCGCTAAATGTTATTAAAATATTTACACGCCCCGCCACGGGTTCCGGGCCGACCCGCGTATCAATAGTGGCCACACATAATTCCTCATGGAGATCACGTTTCATTTTTGTTAACAACATAAATGCGCCAAGACGGCAAGATCTAGTAGCCAGACTCTGCTCATTAGAGCCGTCGCAAACGGGGACTGTGAGGTCCCCTACAGAAAAACCTCTTTTCATCAAAACTTCTTTTCTGTTAAGGGTGGCACAGTGTGGAGTCCGTTACCGTCCACCGTAAGGGATCGTTTCCCTCTGGCCACCTTCAAATGGAAGTGTAAACGAAAGTTCAATCACGAGACGGAGGATTCCCAAGCAATTACGCTTACCCAATCAGCGCCTTCGGTCTTCTTTATACGTAGGCTCATGACGTGTTCCTGTCTGCTGTTTCAGAGATTCTGCGTCGCCCACCACCTCCCCACCACCACCAACTTCTGACTCCGGCCTCTTCAGCATCTACTTCATCCGTGTGACCCTTCTGTCCAACGGGGGATGGCTTCGCCCCTGCCTGCTACCCAGGCAGATCAGCGCCTCTCCCAGCTTGAGGGTCCTCGAGGACGGAGTCATCGCCAAATCCTGTGGGCCGAAGAAGCAAATCATTGAAAATAATTGAATCCTCCAGCTCGAATACACAGAATCTGGAATCGTCACTCCGCTGTGGTAAACAGTGCAGCTCTTCAGTAGATCACACGGGACATTCAGTGTGGGTTTGTTTTTTTTTGGGGGGGGGTTGTCTGGCTGAATTGAAGTATTACTGTCAAAAAACCATGTTTAACCTTGAGATTTCCATGTAATGATCACATGATTCCCATCGAAGATATGCAGTGGCTCTGAGAACTTCTGAAAGTCGCTTTCACTGGATTTAATTCTATGTCGAGCCACGTAAATGATGTGTCTGCTCAAAAAGAAAATTGACAAGTCTCACACAGTCATTTTTTCCGTAATTCTTGAGATTTTTTAAATTACATCTGTGCATATGACTTTGCTCACTGTATCCCAGTAACTTGGTTCAGAGGCCAAAATACGGCACAATTCAAACGTGTGACTGTTAACTGCAGAGTCCTGCTCGGTCCTGTAGTGACAGATGCAGCGAAGTCTGCGGACCTGATTCTGTAGCACATTACAGCGAAAGAAAAAGCAGGATGCAAAGCAAATGCAGCCGCCTAACAATACCCACCCCCTCACCCTCAGGCAAGATTTCCGCACTTCTTAATTAGTCAGGGCGTCAGAACATCCTCCAGTAGGTACCTACTGTGCCCTCGTTAAAATGCCGCGTTAGGCTGTTCAGCGATATAAATGTTGAAGGTTTGAACGTAATAAACAGCGAAATGTGAAAAGCGAAACCCAGCCGAAATGCACAATTCAGTTGCTCCAGCAGATTGCGATATGGATTCATACACGATGCAACTGCTGTTTATGGACTGGTTGCTCAGATGTAGATTTAACTGAAACTGCACTCCGAACAAATCAAACTGCATCTCTGTGTTCCAATCACAAGAATACCTCAATGTCAGGCTTCAAAAACAGAACTGACAGTAATGTAGTGCACAATCTCAGAAACACAAGAGCAGAGGTGTCACCTCAGCGCTAGATGGACAGGTTTCTGACATTTCCAGTCTGATATTTTTCTTCATCAAATCCAGTCTATTGCGCTGTGAAGTTGGGGATTTTGAATGAGGTAACGTCTCTTGAATGATTCATTTATCTTCTGACAAGTCTAAAACACACTCCTGAAACGAAAAAATAAAAGCTCCATTCAACTTGAATTTGTAAAGTCTAAAGGTGAGGAAACCTTATTTTCACAGTCATCACACCAGTGCTGTCCACACACATGCAGCCAAGTAGTAAAATGAAGGCTGACACGCCCTAGATCTCAGATGCCAAAAAAACAATTCGCACAATTCTACTTCCTGTCAGTGAGCCAGGTCTTGAGTTATTTCACGGGTGCAATTTCACACATAATGTCAACCAAGATTTTGTCAAACTGCACCTGAAAAATGTGCTTGGACTCATAAGATTTCACTTTTCAGTCTTTTTTTGTCCGAGTAATTTTGAGCAGCCAAACGTTGTTATAGAATAGCACACATGAGGGGCGTTTCCACTGGTCACTTTTTAGAAAGCAGCTGAGTGTTTTGGCTCCGCCCACTTTTTAGTTCCTCTAAACCCTCTGTTCCCATTGGGTACTTTAGTGGCGGCTCGCCAACGGAGTCGGAGTGTGACGTTAATACTCCTGCGATGGATCCTTCCAGGCTCGTCTGGACCCTCTCTTGCCCCCAGTAGACAAGCAAGTCCTGGATTCGTCGGCGGTCTGTCTCTTAACTTTTTCCAACATTGTTTTTCTATTCTTGAATTTGATTCTCTCAAATGTTACTCTGCTTATTTCTTGGCGATGTTTAGGTTGTGGTTTGTGTCGAGTTCTACTCATGTACACATCCCATCTCAACGGTATCCAATCAGCATTGACTAGTGAGCAGCGGCTCAGAAAGCGGCTGAGAAAGTACCTACCCAAGGTCTGTACTTTCTGAGCTGCTTCGTGAGCCGTTTATCAGTGAATGTGGGTGGATCTTGGGCGGATCCTCTCTCCCAAGCCACACCCATAGCGGCTCACGAGGGCAAAAAGTACCTAGAGAAAACGCGCCTATACTTGCCATTTCCACTGGCCACCTCACCCAAATGTGACAGCTTTGTAGATGAAACTAACAATGCAAAGATACCTGATAAAAAAGGCATGCCAACATCAAAAGGTAGAGACATGTATTTGTGTTTATTTGTTAAAACCTGACATCAGGTGGAAAAGATGAAGACCTGGCACAAAAAAATAATAATAGTAATTAATGACCACACTGGAACAAAGTATCAAAAAAATAACAGGTCCACGGCATCGAAATGGAAAAAAATGTAAAATTCATTACTTTATTTGCAAGCATCATACTATAAAGCAAAAAATCTCTGTCTGCACATGTATATATGTAAGCTAACCTCTTAAAGATCGCAAAACTTCTTTATTTTTCACCAAAGTTGATCACAGATCGCTGCAAATTAAATTTATTGATCACTTCCGGTGGAAGATGCCGACCCCAGCCTGAGCAAACCCGAAGTACGGATGACATCAGCGCTAGAACACAAACAAGCAAGGTCAACATAGCTTCATACAGTTTTAGTGAATTTAGCCAGAATTCTGGTAAGAGATTTCACGACTGGAGTGGTGAGAAATCAGTAGGCAGAGAATTAGTTCTTACTTTGGCAGATACGGAGGAAAACAGCGGTCCTCAACCCGACATGTATGAACCACCAGCAAAGCAGGAAATCCAGGACCAGCCGGGACATGCAGCTGATGCTGTTCCTGACGATGTGGTATTATTACAAGATTGCGTTGGCAGTTAAACTTGTTATGTTGTTTTCCTATAGTTTGAATTATGGTAACGTTTATTTGAAAACAACAGTAAATTAATCAAGTGCATAAGGAATGACTTGACATAGTTTAACATCCCTGATCTCCGCAAATATATTTGAATATTAACTGCATACAGTGGTGTGCCGTCAGATGTCAGGAAAGCCTTCAGTAACATCACCCTTTCCTGCATACTTGCTCTTAAACTGTTTGCGATCAAGTTTGCTGGATTAACAATCAAACAATTTATCAACTGAACAAGCACCACCAATGCATGACACGTAATGATTAAGAAATGCTAATTACAAAGCGATTGCCTATCAGCTATGTTGATTTAATTCATGTGACTCCGCAAGGATGACAATCTGCAAAAAATAAGAAACTTTCACTGACTTCATATTAATTATTTTCGCCATCACTCAGCTGTGCATCGTACCTAACAACGCATTTTAGCTGTCACAACATCCAGATTATAGAACAGATTCCTGTGCCTTATTGCTCAATGAGCCTCGCAAACTAATTTACGCAAATCTGTGCTGTTTCACCAGCAACACGAGCGCAGAAATTATAAAGACTTATTGATATTTTTCGTTGTCATTGATGTGCGGAAGAAAATGCAGTATAATTTCATAATGCACTGTATAATAAGGTTTTCAAAAATAAATTAGACTCTTACCGGTTCTACCAATTAGTCTGAGCAACTGTTGCTATCAGGAGAGGTAAACTTGCTTCAGTTTTTGGAAATTTGAGAATACTATGTCCGGTTTTATCATAATTTCCACAGAAGTTGACAACACAATGCTGAACCATTGTTCAAAAAGCTAGATTAATAATCAAAACAGCACAAGTCGATGGCTGAATTATGGCTGTTCGTGTGCGCCTGGCACCGCCTGGACATTGATTTGCGTTCTAGAGCTGACGTCACATGCCACTAACAAGAGCGCCAACCTGTTTTTAGCCAGGCAACCAAGCAGCGCGAAATGGTGGTTTTCAAACCTTGGTGACACAACAAAGGACCACTGGGTGGAACGGGTGTCTCATTTCAAACAAAACACAAAAGCACAGCGAAGCACGGTGATAGCAACTGTACAATTAAAACTCATTTTAATTTCACTTATATGTCACTACAGGCATAAATTCCATCCAAATACAATCACTTCTTAAATTTTTTACATTTTTATTTATATGTTTATCATTATTTCTGCTAGTCCTGAATACATTTTCCCATTGAAAGAAAATACATACAAAGAAAATGAAGTTTTGACTCCACTGGAGCAGAATTATTTTTTTTAAAATTAAACAAAATTATTGATACAAAGATGTTTTTTATTGGTATCACTAACGTTTTAAGCCTTTTGTTGCCCCTCTCCTCTCCCAACTTTTTTGAGATGTGTCGCTGCCATCAAAATGAGCTAATATTTTTCTTGAAATGGTATAATGTCTCACTTGCAACACCTAATATGTTCTCTATGTTCTATTGTGAATAAAATGTGGGTTTAGATTTCCAAATCATTGCATTCTGTTTTTATTTACAATTTTTACAGCATCCCAACTTTTTTGGAATTGGGGTTGTTTACAAATATTTTCCATTCATACATCCATCATCCAAACTGGTTCTTGCTCACAACAGTGAGCGTGAGCTGATCCCAGCGGTCTCTGGGCGAAAGGCAGGGACACACCCTGGGCAGCTGACCAATCCATCACAGGGCACAGACATACACTACTCCCTCACACACTCATACCTACGGACCAATTACAGTCTCCATTTGGCCTTACGTGGGTTTTGGGCAGTGGGAGGAAGACTGAATACCCAAAGGAAACCACACAAACCCGCAGAGAGCATGTAAATCTGAAAGGCCCCAGGCCAGATTCAAACCCGCAGCCTTCATGCTGTGAACCAATAGTGCTACACTCTGGGCCACTTTGCTGTGTCTCTAAATATTTTTAAATTACAAATTATAATGAGTCTTGTATTTCAAATGCGAGGGAACAGACCCTGATGATTGGTGTCATCAGGAAGCACTATGACTGCTTTATTTTTCATTCCAGCAGCCGGTGATTACGATGTCATTTAACTGGCATCGGAGGGTTAAGTAGGGGCAGGACGTACCTGACCAGAGTGAGATGTTCCCTGTTACAGCTCATTTAACACTAAAGACTTTGCTGTGGAGGGAGTGCAGAAGGTTGCCAGCTGGTGATTGGGGTTGGTTGGTTGCCCTTGAGCGAAGGCATTCGATATGCTGGCCAGCAGATGCCTGACCTGCCCAAAACCTGGAGATCAGGTCCCAGGGATGGGACCCAACAGACGGGGAGTTACTCAAGGAGGAGGCAGAGAGGGTGTGGTGCCAAACGGTCTTCCACAAAAACAATCGTCTCCTGTCATTTCTACACTGCAGCCAATCACTAAATGACAACAGATCTGTAATCCCTCACCACCCCCAAATAACTCATGAGAAGCAGATTCCAGCAGAGACCACCTGAGGTGATTAACTGGCAGAGACACATAAAACATCTGTGACATCAGGCAGCCTGTGTGTGAGGCCACCGAAAAACAATTAAAAGATCAGGCGCCCCAAGGAGAGCAAACGTGACTCCAGCGCCCCGACGACAGGGCACTGCACACCGGCCAGCTGGCACCAGTACAGGACTGGCAGAGGAATATATGCTGGACCCTCACAGGACATAAAGAAGGCTGTAAAGGAACCCCGCTCTTCCATCAGGAACAGCATCCTGTTCAAGGGCTCTCTGACAGGTGAGATGGCTCAATCTCGGAACCGAGGATCTCAGGGCCTGGGACAGAGGACTCCATGGAGACGAGGAGAGACGCTTTTTGGAGTGCAGGGGAGAGCTGGCGCAGAGAATGGGAGCACTGTCATGCTGAAACGGAGCAACAGTCTCCAAACTGTGAGACGCACAGGTTCATCTTGAATGTCACTGTATTCCGTACCTGCAAGATTTTGTCCAGTGGAACCAAGATGCCAAATCTGAACCAAGAAATACGGCCCTATTTTAATAACAAATATAGATTTGGCCAAGGCATTCATCTTACACTGAACTTGTTCCATATTTGTTCACATTAGCCATCTGCAGTCATCACAATGGTCCCGGAGCAGATTATTCTGCAGTCTGAATGGCCAGTGTGCTTCAGTTCATTACAAGACTACAGCCAGCAGAGAGATGATCAAATTATCATTCATCTTCAGTGCATTTCTCCATTTCACATGAGGTGGTTACCTTGGCACTCAGTCTCCACACTAAGCAGACAGTCTCACAACACTACAGTGTGAACAGTTATTTTTTGGAAGCACAAATAGCAGACTGTAAAATCTCCTGAATGAAAAACAGAAAATGCAGACATCGTAACACCCAGGCTATGGACAACACTGGCCAGAGAAAAGGCAGCGCTGGACTATACACTGTTATCTCAAAGCACAACAAGAACATTTTACTGCCTGGTGGTATTATTAATATGAGCCCTTAAAGCCTGTTTATAATGGGCAGTTTATCTGCTTATTACAGACAACCTTGAGAAGAGAAAAAGAGTAATAAACACTGAGGTATGGAATTACACCAGCCCTTCTCAGATAAAGCCTAAATTGAACCTCACTTATCTGCATACATGGAATTGTGTTTCGCTTACAACCCAACCCAACCCCCCCATCACCTCATAACGTGACCCCTACACGACCACACACACTCCTCACATAGTTACTACATGTTCAAGAGGAAAGACCTCCTCAAAAATATTTCAGTCATTACTTACATATGGAGCAAGCTGGCCGAGAGGCCCACGGTCTCCCATCGCCAAAATAAATATGTACCCTGTGACCTTAAAGGAGGTCAATTCTGTCCTACATGAAAGTGGATATGTTGTAAAAGATGTGTGTGTGCGCGCGTGTGTGTGTGTGTGTGTATGTGTGAGTGTGCGCATGCGGGTGAGAGAGAAGAAAGGGGTGATCTGAGGTGTGAGTGGAGGTGCCCAGCTGACCATGTGGAGTGGGGGAAGGCAACCCTACTGTAACAAAGACCAAATCTTTGTAGCAAAGGAAAGTTTTAAAGAGTTTTAAAGTCAGTTAAATGACTTAAAACACTCAGTGCTGTTTGTGTGTGTGTGTGTATTCGGTTAAAATGAAGAGATGTGTGTGTTTTGCACAGGAAAGGCGCCGTGTTAGTCTACAGGGGGTTATTTGCATGCAAGACCTTGTCTGCTACACATTAATACCATCCTGTCCTACTAAAACACAATCCTAAAAACAATCACAGCAACTATCATTTTAAAAATACACACAGTCAGTTTTAGTCGTAAAAAAAGGTTTGAATACCCAGTCGTTACCAGTTCTTAGAAGAGGAAGGAGGTTTGGAGGTTGCTTGAGGATCCGATCGTGGCCGATCTTGATCCGGCTGGGAAGAGCGGTTCTGGTGCTGCAAAAGTCCGTGTCTTTGCTGTGGGAAGAGGAGGGAAGCTGGCCGCTCCTCAAAAGCAAGCTGTTGCTTCCAAGGCTGCTCTACTCCTGGTAGCCTGGCAGATTCTTCAGCATGGCCAGTCTATGCTGGGCCTAAGAGGTGGGGGAGGAGTTCCCCAGCCTGAGCAGTCCACAGGGGTCCAGAAGCCTCTCCAAGGGAGAGAGAGAGAGTCCAGAGCCAAGAGCCAAGAGAGAATCCAAGAGAGCAGAGAAGAGAGGGGAGCTCCAAGAGAGAATAAAATGGTTGACCACTGCTTTTATGTGCCTGGCCTGCTGGCGGGAGGGGCTTGCAGGCAGCAAGTGGTCATGGGAAATCCTGGGCTCCATTTTGTTTCCTCACATATGAAAGTTTTCCTCCATGTGACCCCAACAGGGCAAACTGATATCATGAAATCACATTATCCAGCCAAGTTCTTCAGAGGGACCTGGGAAATGTAAGAGTAGAAAATACAGATGGTGATTCAGCTGAAGCTTTGTGAAACAGAACCAGGGTGAGACTCTGGACTGGACTAAAGTGGGTTATCGTTATTTTTAGAGAAAAGCGTGGGAATAGGACAGTTTCTCACTGCCTTCACACCGCGGAAACGCGATTTCTCACAGGTGTTAAATTTCAAAGCCCATTATGTTGGGGATCGGGCGGGGTGGGCGAAATTAAATGAGCACCAACTCATGGTAACTCGCTGCAGGGGCAGCATTAAGCAGACGCGCACCAGCCCCATGAAACCGTTGTTCAAGCGCTGTAGTACTTAACCAGAGTAAACCTAACAGCGTGCAAAAGGGGCAAGAGGAGAGGGGTAGTGAGATACGGAAACCGAGGTCAAACACCGGGAAATCACCGAGGAACCAGACCAAAATGCCGGTCAAACACCGGGAATCACCGAGCAACCAGACCAAAACGCAAGGCCTAACACCGGGATTCACCGAGGAACCAGACCAAAACGCCGGTCAAACACCGGGAATCACCGAGCAACCAGACCAAAACGCAAGGCCTAACACCGGGATTCACCGAGGAACCAGACCAAAACGCCGGTCAAACACCGGGAATCACCGAGCAACCAGACCAAAACGCCGGTCAAACACCGGGATTCACCGAGGAACCAGACCAAAACGCCGGTCAAGCACCGGGATTCACCGAGGAACCAGACCAAAACGCAAGGCCTAACACCGGGATTCACCGAGGAACCAGACCAAAACGCAAGGCCTAACACCGGGATTCACAGAGGAACCAGACCAAAACGCAAGGCCTAACACCGGGATTCACCGAGGAACCAGACCAAAACGCAAATGGGACAGGCCAAGGGTCAACCAGCTTGTCCTCCTAGGGAAAGTGTCTACAGTACAACAGAGCTCGTAACACGTATTACTCCGAGGCGCGTCATGCGATACAACACTACCACCCAACCCCAGTGAGCCATTCGCACGGCTGTGATAATGGGAGCTGAACTGTTATTGTGCAATTATGAGGAGAGAGAAAAAAATCAATTAGGCATAAAAAACCCTAATCTCATTTCAACACACAGTTTGTTGGAGAGTTCTGTTTTGTATAACCAGTCAAAAATGTGTTTGTTGCAGACAATACAAGTTCACTTATCTGCGAGTCAAGGTAAAAGGAGGGATTTGATTTATTTGTCTCTGAAGCTTTTTCTACAGCAAACGTACCCCTGGAATTCAGTGATAAATAAATGCAGGTGTGCTGTACAGGAGCTCATTTTGGTGAACGCTCCCCATCCAGAGTTTACTGTCACTGTTACTCAGAATTACACACCTGGTCCGACTACAGCAGCACAGCAAAAGTACGGTGACAGGTGAGATCGGGAGGAATCCGAGAGAAAGGAGCGGAGCGGGCATCGCTTCACTCATAGTTCTCTCATTGCTTGCTACCAAATGTTTCCCACAAAGCTTCCTGTTTTTTGGATTATTTGGGAGATGTTATAAACCAAAGAAATATTGATTCAGGTTATGAATGTGTGTTAACGGGAGGTGCCCCGCTGTGTCGTAATGACCTCACTGAATCGTTATCAAGATGTTTGATAAGATGTTTCCTGTTTTTTCCTCTTTGTCAAAAAATAACTTATTTTCTGTTATTTTAAGTCATTCAGTCTGTTTGTAGCCTACATTTCCCTAAGAGAAGGCCTGTAACAGCCATAAGTACCGAGTGTTTGCATGACACGGTCCTGAATTTGATACGTCTGTGATATTCTCCTCAATAAAATGTGGTGCTTTTGTCCACAGTTTTATTAAGAATGCAGAGCCGGAGTGTTTTCACTAAAAGAAAGAAACCAAGGAAACCAAAGAATCATCAGCAAATTACAAGCCAGTAACTGACTGATTGCTGCATAAAATGAGGATGCAATATGGTCATAAAAGTAAATAATTTAATTACAAAAAGCACTTTCAGACAAACAATTAGCCCAAAACAACAAGAGCCGGCTAGGACTTCAAGTAACTGCCGCAGAACAAGCTGGTTGTTTAATTGCCCTTTTGCACAACGCTAAACTCTTTTTAGAGGGCATTGCCAGTAGCAGCCAATCCTGCGATTAAACACACCCAAAACACACAGTAAAGTCTTCCTGCCACTAGGAGCAGCATTAATGCACAGGGTCATAACACTTTCTTGCTTATATGGTGACTCCAGTCACCAAGCAGTGATCCAAAGGGACCAAAGAGGGATACAGGGTGGCTCTCCCAGGCAGACAGGACAAAAACCTAAATTATCAACAACCAAAAATGTGAAATATTTAGGACAAAGGAACATGAACTTAAAAAAAGCTCCAGATTTGACAACACGTCGCCAGCCCCCGTGGCCAGTGAACGAATGCCGAGCCCCCGGAGGAGACATAGCTGGCCCACATGGCAAACTGACAAATTCCGAACCCCTGGATGACACATAGCTGGCCTACGTGACAAGCCAATGAATTCTGAACCCCTGGAGGACACATACTTGATGGCCCTCAGGTATTTCTGATTGAACTGAGAAAATGTCCCTGTGCACTTTTTGTACTCTCCTGGTTCAAATGAAACACAAACTGTTCCTATGAGCTAGAATGCTTCTTCTTCTCTGGTGTTACCTAATGTGAGTTGGAAAGGAATAAGAATCAATAAACATGACAATGAAGGCAGAAAAAGTGCATCAAACTGCAGAGCCACTCAGTGCAGTCCTACCCCCTTATGTTCAGCCTGCGTATGAGAAAGGCGATGAAGCTCTATTATTCTGCTCTAATCAATACCAGTAATTCTGTCGGGCACTTCCTTCCTTCTCCCGTCTTCAAGACGGAGCATTAGCTCAAAGAACCTCGAAATATAAGAGTGAAAAAACCATGCAGAAAAACTGTTGGCCATCTGGCTCTTTCTGTGAAGGTAGCGGCTACATGGACCGCAAACTATAGCTGAATGCCACCATTAGGTGTGTGTGTGTGTGTGCGTGGGTGCGTGTGGTGGGGGAGGGTGTTTGTGTGTGTGTGTGTGTATGTGTGTGCGTGTGGTGGGAGAGGGTGTGTGTGTGTGCGTGTGTGTGTGTGTGTGTGTGTGGTGGGGGAGGGTGTGTGTGTGTGTGTGTGTGTGTGTGGTGGGGGAGGGTGTGTGTGTGTGTGTGTGTGTGTGGTGGGGGAGGGTGTGTGTGTGTGTGTGCGTGTGTGTGGTGGGGGAGGGTGTGTGTGTGTGTGTGTGTGTGTGTGTGTGGTGGGGGAGGGTGTGTGTGTGCGTGGGTGTGTGGTGGGGGAGGGTGTGTGTGTGTGTGTGTGGTGGGGGAGGGTGTGTGTGTGTGTGTGTGTGTGGGTGGTGGGGGAGGGTGTGTGTGTGTGTGTGGTGGGGGAGGGTGTGTGTGTGTGTGGTGGGGGAGGGTGTGTGTGTGCGTGGGTGTGTGGTGGGGGAGGGTGTGTGTGTGTGTGTGGTGGGGGAGGGTGTGTGTGTGTGTGTGGGTGGTGGGGGAGGGTGTGTGTGTGTGTGCGTGTGGTGGGGGAGGGTGTGTGTGTGTGTGTGAAGTGGGGGAGGGTGTGTGTGTGTGTGTGGTGGGGGAGGGTGTGTGTGTGTGTGTGTGAAGTGGGGGAGGGTGTGTGTGTGTGTGTGTGTGTGTGTGTGTGTGTGGTGGGGGAGGGTGTGTGTGTGTGTGTGTGGTGGGGGAGGGTGTGTGTGTGTGTGTGTGGTGGGGGAGTGTGTGTGTGTGGTGTGTGTGTGTGTGTGTGTGTGGTGTGTGTGTGTGTGTGTGTGGTGGGGGTGTGTGTGTGTGTGTGTGTGTGTGTGTGTGGTGGGGGAGGGTGTGTGTGTGTGTGTGTGTGTAGTGGGGGAGGGTGTGTGTGTGGTGGGGGAGTGTGTGTGTGTGGTGTGTGTGTGTGTGTGTGGTGGGGGTGTGTGTGTGTGTGTGTGCGTGTGTGTGGTGTGTGTGTGTGTGTGTGGTGGGGGTGTGTGTGTGTGTGTGTGCGTGTGTGTGGTGTGTGTGTGTGTGTGTGGTGGGGGTGTGTGTGTGGTGGGGGAGTGTGTGTGAAGGGGCATCCAGCTGAGGTTCATCAGAACTCAGGGTTTTTGTTTGGGTTTAGTCAGTTAACCGTTTCTGCTCCATGTCCACATTGCAGCTTCTGCTGGTCGATCGGATGCCCTGGGACTGCATATTAAAAGCTGCTTGTTAAAATATAACTTAAGTTATGCAGCAGATGGTTTCATCTAAATTGACTAACAGCAGGTTACACTGAATTGGGACCAACCCTGGATTCTGAACTGCCATACTAATGATCTCAGGGCTAATGTGGCTACAATGAGGTCAGTCCACTTAAATATGGAGTCTTTGTCAAATACCATTGTGATAAGGCTAAAGGCTAAATTAGTCTTTCTCCAGCTCCGCAATATTCAGTACATGCCTACTACTAATCTGTGGTAAAGACAAAGAATGTGAAAAAATTGCTTTATGGCCTGCAATCTAAATTCAATTTTTGAGAATAGGTTCATTGCTCAATAAACCTCAGACTTCATTTCGTTGAAGCGGGATGTTAGAAGATCATCGCTGACAGATGGCGATCAGATGTCAGAGTTTCTCCAGTTGGTATCTGATTTGTCCACCGGTTGGGTCACGCAGTGCAACACATCTCCTTCACTCGGTTGTTTTGGTGTAGGATGTTCCCTCTTCACTGCTGAGCAGGCGAGCGAATGTTGTCCGGAACAGCAACATGCTGACAGAGACTGATCGAGAGCGGGAGCGAATGTTGTCCGGAACAGCAACATGCTGACAGAGGCTGATCGAGAGCGGGAGCGAATGTTGGCAGGAACAGGAACATGCTGACAGAGACTGATCGAGAGCGGGAGCGAATGTTGGCAGGAACAGGAACATGCTGACAGAGGCTGATCGAGAGCGGGAGCGAATGTTGGCAGGAACAGGAACATGCTGACAGAGACTGATCGAGAGCGGGAGCGAATGTTGGCAGGAACAGGAACATGCTGACAGAGGCTGATCGAGAGCGGGAGCGAATGTTGGCAGGAACAGGAACATGCTGACAGAGACTGATCGAGAGCGGGAGCGAATGTTGGCAGGAACAGGAACATGCTGACAGAGGCTGATCGAGAGCGGGAGCGAATGTTGGCAGGAACAGGAACATGCTGACAGAGGCTGATCGAGAGCGGGAGCGAATGTTGGCCGGAACAGGAACATGCTGACAGAGGCTGATCGAGAGCTGGAGCGAATGTTGGCAGGAACAGGAACATGCTGACAGAGGCTGATCGAGAGCGGGAGCGAATGTTGGCAGGAACAGGAACATGCTGACAGAGGCTGATCGAGAGCGGGAGCGAATGTTGGCAGGAACAGGAACATGCTGACAGGGACTGATCGAGAGCGGGAGCGAATGTTGGCCGGAACAGGAACATGCTGACAGAGGCTGATCGAGAGCGGGAGCGAATGTTGGCAGGAACATGCTGACAGAGGCTGATCGAGAGCGGGAGCGAATGTTGGCAGGAACATGCTGACAGAGGCTGATCGGGAGCGGAAGCGAATGTTGTCCGGAACAGCAACATGCTGACAGAGACTGATCGAGAGCGGGAGCGAATGTTGGCCGGAACAGGAACATGCTGACAGAGGCTGATCGAGAGCGGGAGCGAATGTTGGCAGGAACAGGAACATGCTGACAGAGACTGATCGAGAGCGGGAGCGAATGTTAGCAGGAACAGCAACATGCTGACAGAGACTGATCGAGAGCGGGAGCGAATGTTGGCCGGAACAGGAACATGCTGACAGAGGCTAATCGAGAGCGGGATCGAATGTTGGCAGGAACAGGAACATGCTGACAGAGGCTGATCGAGAGCGGGAGCGAATGTTGGCAGGAACAGGAACATGCTGACAGAGACTGATCGAGAGCGGGAGCGAATGTTAGCAGGAACAGCAACATGCTGACAGAGACTGATCGAGAGCGGGAGCGAATGTTGGCCGGAACAGGAACATGCTGACAGAGGCTAATCGAGAGCGGGAGCGAATGTTGGCAGGAACAGGAACATGCTGACAGAGGCTAATCGAGAGCGGGAGCGAATGTTGGCAGGAACAGGAACATGCTGACAGAGGCTGATCGAGAGCGGGAGCGAATGTTGGCAGGAACAGGAACATGCTGACAGAGGCTGATCGAGAGCGGGCTACAGATGTTCCATTGGCAACATGTCAGGTGAATATGAAGGTCACTCGAGCTTATGGACGTCTTCAGCTTGCAGGAGCTGTGTGCTGATTCTGGAGAGAAGAGGTCAGACATTACCCTGCTGGAACATAACACCACAGCACAGCAATTACTGTCACAGTTTCATCATGATATCTTCGGCCATTCAAGTTCCAGCTGATGTTATGTGACCGTGGCTTCATTACGATTCCAAGACTCGCTGCCAGTGGCTTTAATACGTCTCTTTATACCATGGTCTGGGTGAATATTTGATTCTGATTGGCTGCAGAGTGTCCGTTAAAAAGTGTTGTAGGACACCTATAAAAAAGTTTCAGTCAAATAGCCTGATTGTTCTAAATTATTGCACTGGCTCGAAGGCTAGTTGGCAATCGTGGCAACAGAAACTCAGTCCACTCAGCTGCTTCTTGTGAAAAACTTGCGATTTTAACGGTAAAACGGTGAAAAAACATTTTTAACATATTAATAATTGATTTAATATTTATTTCTCTCGTAGGTGACCATGGTATAAGCGGCATAATGCCCTTCGAGGTGTCCATTATCAGAAATGAATGGACTTTGCGAAAGCAACCGTCCTCCGCTTCGCATCGGACGGTTCACGGCTCCGCGTCGTCCATTCAATTCTGATAATGGACACCTCATCAGGCATCATCCCTTCCATCATACCACCAACCTCATGGGTCACTCTGCATATGACACAGGTATCAAGGAACTTCTTACAAATGTTTAGCCATACAGGCCGTCTGCCAGCAGCGAAGAGATGTAACCCTGATTCATCCATGATCATCTTGCGCACCAGACATTAAACATGCACACATCACTCCCCTCAGGCGCACCAGACATTAAACATGCACACATCACTCCCCACAGGCGCACCAGACATTAAACATGCACACATTACTCCCCTCAGGTGCACCAGACATTTAACATGCACACATCACTCCCCTCAGGCGTACCAGACATTAAACATGCACACATCACTCCCCTCAGGCGTACCAGACATTAAACATGCACACATCACTCCCCTCAGGCGCACCAGACATTAAACATGCACACATCACTCCCCTCAGGCGCACCAGACATTAAACATGCACACATCACTCCCCTCAGGCGCACCAGACATTAAACATGCACACATCACTCCCCTCTGATGCACCAGACATTAAACATGCACACATCACTCCCCTCAGGCGCACCAGACATTAAACATGCACACATCACTCCCCTCAGGCGCACCAGACATTAAACATGCACACATCACTCCCCTCAGGCGCACCAGACATTAAACATGCACACATCACTCCCCTCAGGCGCACCAGACATTAAACATGCACACATTACTCCCCTCAGGTGCACCAGACATTTAACATGCACATATCACTCCCCTCAGGTGCACCAGACATTAAACATGCACACATCACTCCCCTCAGGCGTACCAGACATTAAACATGCACACATCACTCCCCTCAGGCGTACCAGACATTAAACATGCACACATCACTCCCCTCAGGCGCACCAGACATTAAACATGCACACATCACTCCCCTCAGGCGCACCAGACATTAAACATGCACACATCACTCCCCTCAGGCGCACCAGACATTAAACATGCACACATCACTCCCCTCTGATGCACCAGACATTAAACATGCACACATCACTCCCCTCAGGCGCACCAGACATTAAACATGCACACATCACTCCCCTCAGGCGCACCAGACATTAAACATGCACACATCACTCCCCTCAGGCGCACTAGACCTTAAACATGCACACATCACTCCCCTCAGGTGCACCAGACATTAAACATGCACACATCACTCCCCTCAGGTGCACCAGACCTTAAACATGCACACATCACTCCCCTCAGGTGCACCAGACATTAAACATGCACACATCACTCCTCTCAGGTGCACCAGACCTTAAAAATGCACACATCACTCCCCTCTGATGCACCAGACATTAAACATGCACAGATCGCTCCCCTCAGGCGCACCAGACATTAAACATGCACACATCACTCCCCTCAGATGCACCAGACATTAAACATGCACAGATCACTCCCCTCAGGCGCACCAGACCTTAAACATGCACACATCACTCCCCTCAGATGCACCAGACGTTAAACATGCACAGATCACTCCCCTCAGGCGCACTAGACATTAAAAACATGCACACATCACTCCCCTCAGGTGCACCAGACATTAAAAACATGCACACATCACTCCCCTAAGGTGCACCAGACATTAAACACGCATACATGTCCTCACAAATCATTTCTCATGCTGGACAGCAATGAGATTCAGGACGAAGATGATGAGGGTTTCTGCTCACAGGAGTTTTCAGGCGGTTTGTGAGGAAATGTCTGTTTTGTGTGCCGCTGGTCTATGGAGATCCTGCAGGTGCGAAAGTTGCGTGTGACAGTCTTCAGCAGCGTGAATAATCACGATCGTGGTCCCCAGGCAAGAGGTTGATAAGCAGTGGTGTCCATCTCTCTAGAATGACATTTAGCTGTTAAGTAACTCATGAGATCAACATCTCAGCATGCTACATACCAACCACAGGCTCCCTCATGACTTATGCCATGTAGATTTGTGAAATTTTACAAAATTTTACAGTTTTGAGTGGCGTTTTACTTTCTAAAAGACCAAGAAGCATTTCTGTTATGGTGACGCTGGGTGATCAGAATCTACACAAAGCACCCCGGTCTCATGAGTGGATTCCCTGTTGCACAGATGACTGCTCATTCTCAAGGATGTGCACATCTTTTTTTTTGCTACATACAAGTCAAGAGAAATTACCATAAAACATTGACAAAATTTTGGGTCATTTTTGTTATAGCCACGTCATGTGGCACCAATGAGAAACAGTGTGTTTCTGTTTTTGTTCAGAGTACAGATAAAATTTCCTTTTTTCCAACAATTAAAAAATAATATATTTCTAGAGGTCAGGCAACAATTTGAAAGACTCTCACTTTACTTTTTACTTTACACTTTACCATGGAACTTGTGATGCACAAAATGACTCAGAGCAACTGCATGGCAGTTTGTTCCACCAATATTATACAACAGTTTTGCAAATCTAGCGCTTTGCTTTCAGAGCAAAATTTTTAAATCGCACATACAGCGATGTTAAAATACATCATGTTTATCACCTGCATCTAATCTAACAAACTAAATACAATACATTGCATTACAAGCAGCAGATGGACCAAAACAAAGTGACTTCCATAAGGGGAGATAAGTAAGGGATAATTAACGAGAAGGTGTGCATTCCACGATTTTAATGCACGACGCGGAGGCAAATAACCATCCGACGTGAAGCGGAGGGTGGTTGCCTCCGCGAAGTGCATTAAAACCGTGGAATGCTCACCTTCGAGTTGATTATCCCGCTTATACCATGGTCATTTGCCAGCAATATCAACTCGCAGCATTCAGAAATTTTGATGAAAGTTTTGCACTAAAAAAAACCAAGCTGGTAATCATTAAAGAGGCGCCGCGCCTTCTCATACCCAATAGCCTACTATAGGCTTAGTTAAATTGAACCAGCTATCTTAGATAATCTTACATTCATGGAGAAAGATTTGCACACGCTTACATCCGTTTACCAGCTGATTTGATTACGGATACCAGCTGAAATGGAGATTAGTCATAACGCAACATTATGTGCGATTATGCAGACTGTAGCTAACTTGCTACCCACAATTACAATGAACTTATGACGGTTTCCGCAGTCAGCGAGCTGAAATCAGTCTGCTGGCATAGCACGTAGCTAGCGAACTGTCAGCAGTTGCTGACACATGAAGTGAACAAATTAGCTTCATTTGTAACCGTACACAATTACAATCGTTTAATGAATAAAGCCTGATTACTTCGCTGCTATAATATTTCCGGTCATTATCGCTCGAGTACCTATAGTTAACCGCCCCGCTGGACGCAACTTGTATGACGCCGCTAAATTTACTGGAGATAAATTAGCAGCTAGGTTTCCATTGTACCCAGCCAAATACCACGTTTAACGTTGCTAGGGTTACAAGTTGGCTAGTGGATGAATTTCGAATGGTGAAACGACCGTAGCCGAACTACCTGTGCGGTTCCACGGTTTTAATGCATACCTGCCAGCCAATCAGAAAAAAGTATTCACCCAGACCATGGTATAATAATTTATAATGTTAAAAAATACCATTTCAGACTAGCTGTGCACAAATTAGCAGTTAGTTTCAACACATAATGGAATAACATAATGTTTTTAGTTGAACTACGTTTTACTCAATGATAACACTCAGCTCAGAGACTGGACAACACAATACTGTATATTATAAAAAGGCATAGAAGCAGGACCTCCACAGCATGGGCTCGCTCTTTTCTGCACTGTGTTTGCAAATGACTGGTCCTGTTAAATGCATTGATGGGGAAAAAATCTGAAGCACTTATACAGACCATGTTCAGGAAAAGATAATGTTCAAATATAATGACTTTTTTTATTGCGAGAGGACATTTATGGTTTATATACTGACCAGAAAAAGAAATTCAGTTTTCTATTTCTTAATTTTATCGAGTGTAGCTGTTATTAATCAACACTTCATTGGAATCAAATGAAAGAGGGAATCTCAGACAATAGATTTAACAGAAAATCAGGTTGGAATATTATCATGTTGGCTTTTATTTAACAAGGTGAAGTTTGACATTACGAAACATAAATGACACCATCAGATTCACGTACGTCCCCTGTTAGCGTTGCGCACGGCGGTACGCCTGCATCTCATACACATCACCAGGCGTCTGATTGTTGCTTGTGGAAAGCTGTTCCACTGTTCAGTCAGAGCTCGTCTTAGCTGACGTACTGCAGCTGGCGATGGTTGACGTCTCCGGATCGCTCTGTCCAGAATGTCCCACAAGTGTTCTATAGGTGAAAGATCTGGAGAAAACGCTGGCCAGGGAAGGATTTGCACGTTTTCAACCCGAAAGAACTCTGTACAGATACGCACCGTGTGCAGACGCGTTGTCCTGTTGGAAAGTCAGTCGATGATGTTGGACAAACAAAAGGACGACTTTATGGAGAATTTGGCGTTGAGGTTTCCTTCAACAAAATGAAGGTTGATTCGGTGTGTAGCAGACAGTCAGCTGTGATATGATGGTCAGACGCTGGAGTCATAACATGTGGCCTACGGGATCTGGGGCGATCGGTCGCGTGTCCAGTGGCATTAAAACAGGTTCTGAGGGGACTAATTGTTGCAGAATGGATGCTGAATTGACTGGCAACTCTATCTACCCGACTTCCGGCCTGTAGCATCCTAATCGCGCGTTCTCGTTGAAATTCCATTAGTAGTGGCATTATAACTCGTTTGATTTTCACTCATTTTCAGTCAGACTTTTTTAGGCCCCGATGTCTACGAGGAACTCAAAACAAAAATGGGAGTGTTAGGACAATGGTAGTACTCGAACCCAAGCACTCCCGATTGTTTGTTTCCGGACGAATGGCGTCTCCAGAATAAGTGCTATGACCGCAAAAATTTGTATAGTAGAAGTACTCACCTCCAAAAATAACACAGAACAAAATCATCTTTTTCAGTGGGTTTGTTGAAATTTGGTACCGGATTACATAATTGCATTGTTAAGTATAGTTAGTCACATGCAAAGCATAATTTTCTACTTCCAGAGAACAACTTAAAAGATTACAAGCAGAATGTTCCACCTAGAAATGACATAGTTTGGTACACGGTGCAAAAAATTATACTCACATATCAATACTGTATATTATTTATTTATCTATCAAAGGTAGGTGTTCATTCATAAAGAGAGGAAAACTACCAGCCGTAACTGGACTGAAGTCCAAGTACAGATGATTAGCTGTGTTTGGATCTCAAACATGAGCTCAAAATGTGTCGTATTTAAGCAGCAGATTACCAGAGAGACAGCAGGATTACCTCAGGTACTTGTCTGGTGGCAGTACAAGCCTTCAATTTAAGCCCAAAATACCAGCATAATGCGGTCACGGCGGTAAAGAGAACATTAGACATCAGCCGACAGTGCGTAATGCTCAGCCCATCTGGGCCGCCATTCGCCGATGTGTAAACAAACGAATGAGAAATCAGCAGCATTAACGGAGTACCTGAGTCTGGAGGAGTGAAGATTACCTGAGGATGAACGCTCATCTGCAATGGAAATGCTGGAAGAGAACAGCTGCTCATCAGGAAAAGAAATCTAAATGGGGAGAGGGAGAGCAGAAGTGGTCTGGGGTAATAGTCTGGGGTAATAGTCTGGGGCCAGCGGTTCGTCAGAAACATTTGGAGTCGGCGTGGCCCCGAATGCATCACTTTTAGCAAAAACTGTTAATGGAGAAAGTAACTCACCCCAAATAGCACCATTAAGCATCGGCTATAAAATGCGAGGCGCCCGCGATAAGCGGAGTTGGCTGGATAAATGATGCTGTATAATGTGGCGGTGAGAAAGCCAAATGGACTCAGAGGTAATCTGGGAGAGAGAGAGGCAGAGTTTGGATGCTGAATCAAGCTGCGCTGTTGTATATCAATTCTTTCTCCTGTTTCTGGGGGTCACGCATGGGGTCTCACAGTGCGATCAGATGGGGGCTCCCTTTTGGGCCTAAAGCCTGGAGGCCAGCTGTGTGCCCTGGAGCAAAGCCGTGTAACAGCCGAGGGGGATTAAATGATTTCCTGGAGGAGATGTGCGCGGGGTAGCGCTGTTTAAGAGGGTGGCACAAAGTGGTGGAATGATGTAGCGCGCATGATTATGTCCTCTCCACCAATCTCATCGCCCACCGTCAGCAAAACCATTTCAATACGTTCCTCTCAATCCCATTGTCTATCTTAACCTCAAGCTGCATCAAGCACCATTCATGATATTATACTTTCTGTTCATAGCTCGATGGACTTTGATGACATCAGAGCTCTTTAAAGGCTGGAGGAACACCTCAAAATCCAGAAATGAAGACCTAGGGAGACATAGGGCAGCCACTGTGCACCAGTATTCCCACCACAAATTACCAAATAGTAGTGTGCAGTGATAATTATACACCATCACTTTTGTCTAAAATGTGTCCTAAAATATTACTTCTCAATAATTTTTGAAGAAAATGTATTAAAAATGTATCTATTGTAGGCAATGAGATCAAAAGATCTTGCATATATTGGGATAAAACTATGAGTAAGAAACAAAATCACTTAAAACTATTTTTTACAGTGCCTTGGCAGCATTTAACAACTTCACAATTATTTCTAAGTGACCAACCAACATTATGTTAGGCCAAGATGTGACTACGAACAATCTAAGAGAGCTCTTCCCATCGTGCTATTGTGCTTTACACTGTGACACTGCTCAAAGTCCATATCACCTTGTACACTGGAACAACTGACCATCGGGGGGAATTTTGCAAAATGCTGCCAAGGCACTGTAAGAAACACCATCAAGCATTTCAAAGAGATCGGTTCACTGAAAACTAGTGGCAATAGAGGTGCAAAATGAAGGTTAAGTGCCTCTGATGTTCAGTATCCGTGTATGACAAGTAAAAAATAAAGGTGGCTGACAGCACAACAACTCAGTGATGATATTAATAGCGCCAGAAATGAACAGAAGAAAGGAGAAGATATCCAGACGCCTGTGTGAAAATGGACTGGGAAAAAGTCCTTTGGGCCGATGAATCAAAATTTTGAAAATTTCTCATCCAAACACAGAAGTTATGTGCACCATAGAGATAAAATTTAAAAAAAAAAAACTTTAGCCTCTTAAGTAAAACATGGAGGTGGTAATATTATGGTTTGGGGTTCAGTCTGGTCAAACAGAGCTGCAGATCTCATAAAAATTGACTGAGTAATGGATCAAATGAAGTATCACAGCATCCTTGTGAGGCATGTATTGCCATCTCGAAAGAGACCAGGGTATTTCAGGGAATTTATTTTCAACAAGATAATCACCCAAAACAGACTTCTCATTTGTGCAGGACTTCTAAGTCGGAAAGAAACATCCAGTGACATAAAAGTTATGGCTTGGTGTGCTTAAAGTCCAGACCTTAAAGGAACTACAGCGTCTAGAGGGCGAAATTTCACAAAAGTCTCATTATGTAATTTTTTATCCAGAGAAAAAACATGACAGTCATTGCCCATAATATCAAACCGTTTTGGAGTAATTAGTAACTTTCTACTTGCCCTGGGAACACCCCTTTATAATCGCTACAATCCATAATGCCGCCCTTTCTTCGCGCGACATCATATCAAGAACTCCGGACCAATTCGCTGCGTAGCCGGTATGTACAACTGCATGTAAAAATATCATTTTGATCACTTCATTTCAAGTTTTTGTCACCTCAGTGCTTAGTAACTTCAAATCTGATATAGTTTACATTAAGAGCAAAAGAAAACCTGGCAATGTATATTTTTTATTTAATCTTACACAGGTTTTCTTAAGGGGCAATCAGAGACGCGCTAAATGGGCTAGAGAGCCGGCTCGTGTTCGCCGTCTGCGAAAGCTACTGCTAAAGGCATTATCCAGGTGTTTGGTTCTCCATTTACAACGACATAAGTTCTGCTTTTTAAGAACATATGACCCAGATTTGTGTTATGAAAATCTAATTCCTCGATCAGCTGTTCGCGAGTTTGCCAAACTGTGTGCTACACTTTGATGTCAATTTGACTTTGTTCATTATGCTCTCCTGAGCTGACATCCAACAAGGTCGTTATGTACAGTATGTAGTCAGGCTAGAGTAAAACAATAATATGATCTGACGAAGAGAAAAAGATTAGAATACGAGACAAGAGTCAAGACACAGCGGCAGCATGCAACTAGACGCGCAGCAGCAGCCAGGGGAAAGCGCTTTCACACTGGACGCGAAACAAATTTTAAGTAGGACAGATTACATTCAAAGTCAATGCAAAGACGCGAATGCACGCATTTTGCGTCCAGTGTGAAAGCAGCTTAATAGAGCGCTGGAGAAGAGAAGGCGTTAAACATGTGGAATGCAAGCCAAAGCCTGCTAAGTGCTAGCCAAAGCCAGCGCTCTATTATGGTCTATAGTGTCTATAACGAAAGCCCTGCTGGAGCGCTGGCGTAGCTAACGCGTTATAATTGTTCATTAGCAGCCTACCTTCATTTTCTTCCATTTCTCAGAGCCCGATCTGCTCTTCTTTCTCCCCTTTTCCTCGGTGCTTCTCTCCTCGAATGGACTTATGATTTTCGGGATAGCATCTGACTTGATTTTTCTCCTCTTTTTCATCGCGAACTCAGACCAAAACCCTTCATCCTCGAAGTCGGAATCGTTGAAGTGGTTGCTACAAATCACACTATTGTCCCTTGGTCCTTGCCATTTTGCCCAAGTCAAATTTGACTTATTTTTTAATCTTTTGGAAATCGATGAAGGCTGACTCCTTCTTTAGATACGTTACCACAACCTGCTACAATGCATCTGGTAGGCGTTTGCTCCACCGTTTCCTGAAATTTTGCGAGAAAATAACGATTTTATAAACTTACTGCAGTTCGTGTCTCATAGGCGGTAATAGAAAAACAAGGTGGCCTTAGCTCGTCTCGTTCTTTATATGACGTGAGCAGGGTTGATGTGTCGATCCCACGGGATTTTGGACCTAATTGTGGGTGGGGCAGAAACCGGCTGCAAATCAAGGTCTGCCATCAGAAAACAAGCCTAAAATTATTACTGTGTGTATTTTCATCGGAATTTTTGTCGCAGACATACAGTGGCTCCAATAAGTATTTGTACACTACTTGAAAATTCGACTACATAACAGCTTTTGTATATTCGGCTAAATGCTTGCAATTGTGTGTAAAAGTGATTAAAATATTTGATAATCAATATGTTTTAAACATATATTTAATGGCAAAATGGCATATTTGGTCAGAAAGGCGATTATCTGACCCAATAAGTATCTGTACAGTTCCATTAGTGAGTCACAAAACTTATAATACTCACCTAAAATTGACTCAAGATGTTTACAGGACATGGTTGACTCACTTGGTCTGATTTGGTCAAGCGTGACCATACTGGACACTCCCTCTGTACACAGACTGGCCTATGTAAATGGCCTGACCATGCCCATAATGTATTCCTGTGATATATGGCTAAGACAGGCGAGATACCCCGTGGAATGCGGGAGCAAATCATTCAGCTACATAAAGAAGGCCAAAGCACCAGAAAAATTGGAACTCGGCTATCGTTACGCCACACGACCGTGCAGTACATCATCAAGAAGTACAAGCAATCTGAACGCATAGCCAATGCAGCCAGGAAAGGACATCCCATGAACACCAGCCAGCGCACTGACCGGTACATCTCCCTGCTGGTACAGACGGAGAGACAGTCCTCGGCCTCCGGTCTTGCCACCAAAGTGGAGGAAGCAACTGGAAGCCATGTTTGTGCCCTGGCCATCCGTAACCAGCTCCATGAAGTACAGTAGAGTACAAATACTTATTGGAGCCACTGTATATTTCAAACAGTATGTTCATAAGTTAAGAAATTGCCATTCGTGTCCATCAAGTCAACTATAGACCATATATTCCTCTCATACCAATCTTCAAAAAATAAGGATTTACAGTGGCTCCAATAAGTATTCTGAAGGATCCACTCTCATTTGGGACTATGCGTTTTCATCACATTTCAATTTCAGCTGCGGAGATTAAATATTACTTGCAGTGCTTCCCAGCCCTTATCGAGTGAAATGTGTGCCTCAATGTGTTCAATTAATCAAACCATTACCAGTGCCTTAATTTTGAGTTATGAACAATAGCGGTTGTCCTGATTTTTCTGTTGGCGCTGACTTGTTGTTTTTAAAAAGTATGTATTATGACTGCAACTACCGTTCTCATATTTCTCAAACTTGATACATAATTAAGTCAGCGTCAACACTGTGACAGATAATGAGAGTGAGGTGTGTGTGTGTGTGTGCTGTGCGTGTTGGACTGAAAGCAGACACACAGGCGCAAATTGAGCAGGTTAAGTATTTGAAATGTTTAGGGAATTGATTACGATCCACTGGGTCGGGAAAATAAACTTTTACAGTCGGGGAGGGGGGATGGGCAGTTTGCGGGCGGCGGGGTTGATTGATATCGCCGGAGGGGCTGTAAAGATGACGGATACGCGCTGCTGATGAGGCGACTGGGAGGCGGTTTTAACGACTGCTGGAAAAGACGCTTGGCTAATTGATCTGGGGTCCGTGGAAAGTTTGTTCTCCGCGCTGCCGTCTGGCACCTGCTTCAGGACCCATCCGGATCAGGATGTGTGGTGAAGTCGTCCTCTGTGCCGCCCTCTCACACCTGTTCCAGGAGCCTGCCCATGCCTGGGAGCTTGGCTCCCCGCACCGGCGGCTGTTAGCTTTACCATTAATGGCACAAAACCACCACTCATCTCCCTAGTGCGACTCAGGATGGTAGTTAGTGTGTGTTACTGTTATCACTGCTGATTTATTTTGGATTTTTGGTGCCGTAACGGTATTTTGGAATACGGATATGGAATCGTTTTACTGAGAGAAAGAAATAAGTTCTCACAAGTAGCAAGTACTAGCAGCAGTATACTAGTCAAGCTCTATCAAAGCCAGAGCGCTGTTTTCCAGGTTTACAGAACACAGAGCACTGGGCAGGATTCTACATGCTTATCATTTAGTCATGAGACAAAAAAAGAAGGAAAAAAAAACTTTGATAAAATCAGACAAATGTGATTTATAAATGCTCCTCGTAAAAGTAATGAATGGGCACTTTTATTTGACATTGCTAACAAGGCTTGATGCAGTAATGTCAATGAACCCCCGGAGCAAACATATTCTCTTTGTTGCTTAAGTTGTCAGACAGTGTGAAATAAACTTGTGATTTCAGCTGTTCTGGAATGCGGCTTGAATATGAAGCTCATGGGCCATCCTGGAGCTGAATCCATGTTCTTCAAATGTTTAACGTTTCTCCAATGTTTTAGGAACAATCTAAGAACCCAAAATTTCCATCCATCCATACAGCGTGCATTTTGTGGTTGAGCAATTCAAGTAATGTCATACTACAATGGCACGTCATCGTCAAAACAACAAAAAATTTATGTTGGTTGTTGGCAGGCTATAGTCAGATTATTTAACTGTCAAATGGAAATGCTTCACTGAAGCCCAAACCCAAATGAACAGACATATCTCAGAATATGGACCTCTGCGGGGTGGAGTTCTAGGAGACTGGTGAAGACATGGAGACGTCAACAATGTCTGTGCAAACATGTCTGTAAAGACTCCATGGTCAATTATGATGAACATAATTACACCATACTGTGCCAGCTGCGCTCACTTTTTACTCCGGCCGGTAGGCCACGAGTCTAAGTTCTGGCTCCGTTTGTTGTGATTCTGCCTGTTTGCCATGTCTCTGCGCTGCCCTGCCATTTCCATGATCTACTTCGCCAAGTTTATATTTGGATTTTTGCATGTCTGACTATTCTTCGTAATGTGTATTGTGATTCAGTTATATCTGTTTATTTCATTATAACATAACAGAACATAACATAACATAACATGAATGGCAAGAACAGGCCTTTCAGCCCAACTAAGCTCGCCAGTTTCTTTATACTATTGTGAATATATCCCTTCAGATACTGAATGACTCAATGGTATCTAGCTTTAGGTCAAGCCTGCTCTTGAAAACCCCCAAGGTCTCTGCCTCAACAATATGGTCAGGCAAGCTATTCCACATTGAAATTACTCTTTGGGTGAAAAAATATTTCCAAATATCAGTGCTAAATTTACCTTTGGTCAACTTCCATTTGTGACCCCGTTATATTTGATATTCGCTCAATCACTCTGAATATCCTTCTGCACTACGGTAGGGTGCGGTAGGAGACCTGCTGGAATTCAAAATCCACTCACCCATGGCAGCCAGAGTTGGGTCGAAGTACTTTCAAGTCCTTTTGAGAATTGTATGCAAGCTTTTTTTTTTTATACATACCATAGTGCTTTTATTTGTATCTGAGTACTACCTAATATTAGGCATTAGGCCTAATATTATGAGGCCTAATGCCTAATAAGTACATGTACTTGTATCCAAGTGCTTTTGAAAGTACTTTACCAATCTCTGTCAGCACTAAGGAGACAGACTGGTCAAGAACTTTGAAAAGAACTTGAATAGGAGTACAAGTGCTTTAGGCATTAATAGGAAGTACTCCAATACAAGTGCAAGCACTTTGGTATTTAAAAAAAAAAATACTTGCATCTGATTCTTGAAGAAAGTACTTGAACCCAACTCTGATGGCAGCTGTGGACAAGTAATGCAAAAACCATGGTTGTTGGGAGCAAATTTTCATGAGTGAATGGGGTAAAGATGTCATTAAAGAACTACTGTCTCCTGAACAAAATATCATGATGGTCTCTGAAAACCTTCTCTGGAATTACCTCTCCTGCACTGGCCAATAAATCCTGGCAGACAACACTGTTCAGAGGAAAGGAAATAGTTTTTGGTGAGAGCAACGTGAATTTAGCCTTGTTTGCTTGGTGTGGTACCTCTTTCAGTCTTGGTTGATTTAAACTTTGAAATAAGTATCAAGTATTTTAACAACATAAACCCAAAAAGCTGTACATTAATTTCTCAGACATTTTTATAATTGATATTTACGTAAAAATGCTCACTTTGCTTATCCCCCACCAACACAAAGTGTGAGGAGGATATAGGTTTGACCTCCGTCCGTGTGTGCGTCTGTCCGTCCGTCTGAGAGAAAGGGGACAACTTTTCTCAGAAACTATTACAGATAGGACAACCAAATTTGGTGTGTAGCTTCAGACCATAAAGGCCTTGATGGAGTTTGAAAATAAGAGGCACACGATTGGCGGGGGATGTTGTAGACCATGTCGACTTGTTAACACATGCTGTGCTCATTCTGTGATTTTTTAAAAAAGTTTATTCTCTTTTATTTTTTTTAAGCCTCTCTACCAACAACTTTATTTTAAATGTTGTCAATACAGTAAAGATTCGATATGAGCATATAGCATGAATAAAAGCAAAAAGTAAAACTTAGCCATGGGTGGAAAATGAAGATTGCTGTAATGACAACAACTATATCTGGCTTGTATTTGATGTCTCAAATTGGTATTTTAGATTCACAGGATAAAAGGAAGTGAATCAGATTCAACAGAGAACAGAGAATCAGAACTTCATTTGCATACATCTGGAAGTGCAAAGCATTTTGATTAACCTGAGCAATTATTTCTTTTCCTGGATTACGCTTATCACTCTTACATGGTTATTGTACTTTATAAAATCTAGCCTGACATGGATTCTTCACAGAAAGCCTGATTAGTGTGTAAGACAGGGGAACTTCAGGGGAAGTAAAGATAAGCATTCAGCTCTTGTCCCGGCGTTAGCGTGATGTGGAGCTGTGCATTATGCACAGCCTGTCTGACCTTCCAGTTCATTCAGTGAGAGACGGCCGAATTCATGGCTGCATTGAGTGGGTTTAAAGAATAATGTTATTACCTTAGCGTTTGCCCAATATGCAGAGAAGACCATTTCATTTAAATTGTTTAAATGAAATACAACCATTTGAAATGTCTTCATGCAATTCCATTGCTTCCAACCCGTGTGCAAAGAAAAGCGAGAGTAATCTGGAATTAAAATCGGTTTTCATATTAGCCTACTAGTGGTGCAATCCACCGTAAGACATGTAAAACTGATAAACCCCCATACACGAAAACTTCAATTCTGTGCAAGAATCTCTTACATACGCATTACATACAAACTAATGCGAAGTTTATTAAAATTCTTCCTCAGAAAAAGACACAAAGATCATGCTAACAAACCTTGAGTTCATACCCTTAAGCTGTTACCGGCTCTCATTTATAGACAGCAATCAAGCAGGGAGGTAGTGCCAGTTCTGCATATATAGAGCGAATGCAGGTGCTACAAATCAATGAAATCAAACCAGTCCTGGTCAGTCAGAGTCCTGGAAAGGAATTTGATAATCGAGTGGCTAAAGCCAGTTGAAAAATAAGTAAAAATGGAAATGCGATCCTTGTCAAACAAAGAAATAAAATAAACAATTTCCAAAATCATGACAGGACCGATCTAACTCAATCGAAAAAATAAAAGGTCCACCTTGACACAGCATGATGATTGCATTCTCATGCCCAATCAGCAGTTTGAAATATAATTTTTCATGCAAATTATTTGCAGGAAAAAACGCATCTGGTGTGTAAAGGCCCTAATCGATTAAAAAACATTGCCCGGGGCTGCCGGGTGGCTCACACGGTTAAGGCACTGCGCTGCAGTGCAGAGGTGATCACCACGTCGCGGGTTCGATCCTCGGCGTACCCACCGGCAGGGGTCGGCAGCTTTTTCAGAGTAGCGCACAATTGGCTATCGCGCTACAGGGTTACAAATTGGGAAGGGACTGCCGGATTTGGGCTTTAGATAACAGCTTTGTTCGTTGCTCCAGCGCCTCCTGTTGGCCGGACGGGCGCTCGTCAGGAAGAATCCGGCTTGGTTCATGTCCGGGTATCCTCCGCCCTCGCTCTGAACTTGCGAAGATTCAACCAGCGAGTGTACAAGAATCAGTGGCTGACAGGCACGTGCTTCGGAGGAGAGCCGTGAACTGTCTTCACTATCCTGAGTTGGCAGCAAGGGGTCGCATATGAGCAAGCTTTGTACATAGTTCCCCAATTGGGCATTCCAAATTCGGGTGGGATTGGAGATGCCAAATTTAAAAAAAAAAAAAAAAAAAAAAAAAACATTGCCCGATGTGAATTGCGTCTCTTAGCTTGTTGAATATACTGGAGATTTTTGTGGTCAGTCTAAACCACAAAAGAGCGCTCAGCTCCCTCAAGCGAATGAAACCTCTCCTCCAGTTCCAGGTTAACTGCCAACAACTTTCAGTCGCTTATGTCATAATTTCCCTCGACTGAGGACTGAGATTGAGAGAAATGACAAGGGTGTACTTTTTTATCCTGCGCTCAGAAAGAATGGCAACCAGTCAAACCTCTGAGTCCTTAACTTCTACCAAAAAAGAGAGAGATGAGTTGGTCATAATCGAATCGAAGTTGCGTGGTAAACCTCTTCTTTAATTCCTCGAGATCTCCCCTCTGCAGGAGCCCATACAAAGTGAGAGGAGGCACTTTTTTAGTTAACGCAATAAACAAAGCTCTGCTTTAAAATGTAATTGCTATGCTAGTCAGCAGCGAACCTTTCTCCAATACTTTTTGTTTTTGCATCAACATCGCAGTGCTAGCTGGCGGTATTCAGGCTCTTTGCTGGAGACAGACAGTGTTGGGAAGGTTACTTTTTAAAATGTATTCCACTACAGATTAAAGAATACATCCCCTAAAATGTAATCTGTTACATCACTCAATCCGAGTATTGTAATCAGAATACTTAAATTACTTCCATATTTTCTTAAATTTTATAAATGCATGAATTTACACCCTGCTTACTAAACAAAATTGCTCTGGTGTGTACTATTTTGTAGCTCGAGGCTAAAATGAAAAACTGCACCCGCAGCAGCCCTTTACAGATAAAATTTGACATCCCTGCAATAAATAATAATAAATAATAATAATTCCATTTTGGTAGCCAAGTGGCACAAGTAGGCTGTAGACTAGGCCCTAAAAGCCTACAAGAGCATTCACACATGCTCCTAAAAATGATATTGTGCACTTGGAGACATTACAAAAGCTTTAAGAGTAGCGCTACTCCCAAATACCCGAAGTTGGCAGGAAGCTTCGTTCCAAAACTAATGGCAGGCTAACATGCTCTGATTAGCTCAGCTAGAATGTCAAACGGGCTACCAAAGCCCATGTTTAGCCATAGTGATATTTTCAAGTTGCACGTCGACATAAGCAGGCTGCCTTCATACATGCCAATATAAAAAAGTAAGGTTAAGATAACGGCTATAATGGCAGAGACTACTCCTGGCGAGTCCAATTAATAACTTACTTTTAGATGCTTACTCAGATTGAAGGTGGAGTCCTTCGAGGCTGAAAGCATATTCGTTGCAGGCATGCAGAGGTTGTACTGTGCAGTTATGTTTCGTTCTCTTGCGTTGTCCTTCTTCAGAGTGAAGTGGTGGTTGAATTTTCAGCTTAAAAATGCGTTTCTGATCAGGCTCTGACCTGCCAGTTCTGGCTCCGACGCCTCCGACATTATTAGAGCACTGAATGGGGATAAATGATGACAAGACTCAGGTCGCATCCTACGATCGCATCCTGTAAAAGGTGGCATTGCAGCGCGTGATCAGAGTGCTACAATTCTGGGACCAGCTGGGAAAATGCGTGGGAAAGAACTAATTTCTTCGCATTTGATTTGGGAAATAATTCTAATTTAATTTAAAACATAAAGTAATCCATTGACTTTTGAAATGTAACTGTATCCTAAATACCATGTATTAAAATTGTAACTGTAACGGAATACAGTAACTCATATTTTTATCCTAATTATGTAACACTGGTACTTGTATTCCGTTACTCCCCAACAGTGGAGACTGAAAGAGGTGTAACCCAATATTTACGCAGGTATACCCCCCGTTTACTCTATAATCTCCCCCTTCATCTGGCCACAGTGCAGTATGGGTAAACTGGAGACATGAGGGGATGTATATTTCCCATAATCCTGAGTGCACTGCTCTGGAATGCTATCTGTGCAGCTCCACCTCTCACGGCACCACCACACTCCCTTTAGCTGCTGACTGGCGGGCGTTAAAGAGGAAACATCCCAGGCAGTTTCTTTTTTTCTGTCGAAGGACAAATGCACAACCTTGAACAATCAAGCAATACATTGGAAAACCAGGGATTGAACGAGTCGGTATGAACAAGTCATTCGGAGAAGGAATAATTACAGATCCGAGCATGTAAGAGAAATACAGTAACACCCCTCCCTAATTAGCATAATTGTAATGGGGAAGGTGATTGTTAATAAAGATGTGCTGGTCTGTAAGTACCCATTGGCTCGTGGTTATTATCTGTGTGTTACTCCCTCAGACCTGCTGTAGAGTGTCAGAGGTGCCAAATCCCAGAGAGGAGGAGTTTCCTGCGTGTGGAGCTGGATGCTCATACTGGACACTGGTGCCCTCAGGCAGAGCTTAGACTTTTGACTTTGAGAGTCCACAGGGGGGTTTTGGGTTGCTGTGTTTGTTTTCCCAGACAGCAAAAAGAGATTAAAATAAACATTCTGATATTGTCAGGCTGAAGATTGGAATCAACATTGATGTCAGATGTTGAAAAAAACATTGAAAGTGCTCGCTATGATCAGCATGGAAATAACGCTGAATTTCCAATCAATTCTGACAATGAGTAAACCTTGATTCAACTATGATATGATCAACACTGAAAGATTGTAGAATTGCATCAACACTGATTCAACTGTTTATATGCATTGCATTATACATTGAAACAATGTTATTATTAAAGGGCCATTTCAACACTTTTCATCCCTCCTCCATTTGTTTTTAATATGCCTCATTAAAAATAATCACTTCATCGCTCTATTTATTGTATAGTTCAACAAGGAGCAGCCAAAGTAGTCTCAGAACTGTCAAACACCAAACAGAATAAAATGATTATTTTTTAAATGAGGCATATTAAAAACATACAGACGAAGGTTAAAATGCTGCAATGGTCCGTGAAGTACGCTATACTGCAGTGGTTCTCAACCTTTTTATACAAACACCCCACTTCACAGAGACATGTTTTGGTGGACCTCACACTTGATTATAATTATTTCACAGGTGAAAATTCAAAAATGTGTTGTGAGCTTGTAGATTCGCTATTTCCTTTTTTTTTTTTTTTTTTGAAGAAACCAAGGTTAAGAACAGCTGCTTTACTGCAAAATTCAACATAGAATTTATGTCTTTTGCTATCTGGGTTGTAAAAAAGGCTATTGTACAGCATTATGTTTTTCCTGTCTGGCTTTATTTTGCTCAGTTCTTTCAACTGAGAAGACATTTTGTTTATGGTTTGTAATTTAATATATATGTGTATATATATGTGTATCTTACTTCTGCAAAAAAAAAAGAGAGAAGTGCAGTAATTTACTCATTTTTTTGTGTAATTCATCTAACCAGGCAATGCACTGTCCTATTTGAATGAAAATAGTGATAAAACTAAACTTGCGTGCACATTAAATCCCACAGACTGATAGACATGCTGCATTCAAGACAACTCGGAGGTTACCGAGAAGTCAGAGCTCCAATTAGGAAATTTAGGACTTCCACCATCATTGCGGTACACCACAGTATAACTTGAAAAAGAAATAAACATGGACGCCTGAAGAAAGTTTTGCATATTGTAGCTTTAGGTGCCATTAACGATGAAGGCCGTCACGTCTCCCTGTGGTAACTCACGTCATGTCAGATAAATCGGAGCTCTGAAATAATAAATAAGTTACCGACATGTAATTTCCGAGTTTGAAGCCATTTAATTCATTTTTAACAACGCAAAGCTCGTATTCTACGAATTGTAAGTTTTCTTGAATGCAGCAACACCATTCGATAATTTAACCGGTGACAGATGTGTTGATGTGAGGGTTGAGCCCGCCGGACGCCTCATGGCAGCCCAGCAGATCACAAAACCTGGGTCTAGGGTTTGGGCTCGTGTGCAAGACGGGAGAGAGATAAGTTTAATAAAAGTTAGAGAACACAGAACAAAAAGTGAACAAGGTCCCAACTACAACTAATGCAAAGAAATCCCAAACTAAAAGAGAAACCAAAGAAAGACAGAGTGACGGCTAAAACCTGCTGACCTGCTGACATGTGATTACTTACAGCTGTGCTGATGAGCTGCAGGTGCCAGTAATTATCAGTGCAAGTAAGGTGTGCGGGGAATGCGGCGAGGAGGGGGGAGGGGGGCGTGCGGCGGGTAGGGGGTTGTGCGACGGGGCGGGGGTGTGCGGCTGGGAGGCGGGAGGGGGGTGTGCGGCACGGCCTCGCAGTGGACTGGTGGCGCAAATATTATGGAAAAGAAAGCATCATGCAGGTTACATTTCACAACGGAGCTGTAATTGAATTGAGTTCGGAGTAAAATTTCCAGAAAGTTTTGCACTTCTTCAAAATCTTAATTGCCCTGAGAACTTTCCAGGACAGAGTGATGCCTCTCTTCAAAGCATCAGGAATTAGAAGATAAATCCTGGAGAATTGGGGTCCGTTTCTGCTTAAAGAGGTCAGATCCTAAACACTGAGATGAAAAAGGCTGAACTGTAGAAGATAGTTCACATCTTATAACGGTTACAGAGACTTGGACAGAATACAAAATGAATATATTTAATTGGTTCGGCCCTCTGTGAATGAGGATATTTAGAGTACAGTGACAGACCATAAGTGTACAATGATTGGCTGTGTTACACTACACTGAATTAGTTCACAATGATCTCTACCCTGCATCTTTAGTAAATTAGGAGTGTATATTGTGGTGTGTGTCAGGGGGGGGGTGTATATTTTGGTGTGTGACTGGTGGGGCGGTGTTTATATTGTGGTGTGTGTCTGGGGGGGGTGTTCATATTGTGGTGTATGTCTGGGGGGGGTGTTTATATTTTGGTGTGTGTCCGGGGGGAGTGTTTATACTGTGGTGTGTGTCTGAGGGGGTGCTTATACTGTGGCGTATGTCTGGGGGGGGTGTTTATATTGTGGTGTGTGTTTGGGAGGGTGTTTATACTGTGGTGTATGTCTGGGGGGGTGTTTATATTGTGGTGTGTGTTGGGGGGGGGTGTTTATATTTTGATGTGTGTCTGGGGGGGTGTTTATATTGTGCTGTGTGTCTGGGGGGATGTTTATATTGTGGTGTGTGTCTGGGGGGGTGTTTATATTGCGGTATGTGTCTGGGGGGGGTGTTTATATTGCGGTGTGTGTCTGGGCGGGGTGTTTATATTGTGGTGTGTGTCTGGGGGAGTGTTTATATTGTAATGTGTGTCTGAGGGAGGTGTTTATTTTGTGGTGTGTGTCTGGGGGGGTGTTTATATTGCGGTGTGTGTCTGGGCGGGGTGTTTATATTGCGGTGTGTGTCTGGGCGGGGTGTTTATATTTTGGTGTGTGTCCGGGGGGAGTGTTTATACTGTGGTGTGTGTCTGGGGGGGTGCTTATACTGTGGCGTATGTCTGAGGGGGGGTGTTTATATTGTGGTGTGTGTTTGGGGGGGTGTTTATACTGTGGTGTATGTCTGGGGGGGTGTTTATATTGTGGTGTGTGTTGGGGGGGGGTGTTTATATTTTGATGTGTGTCTGGGGGGGTGTTTATATTGTGGTGTGTGTCCGGGGGGGGTGTTTATTTTGTGGTCTGTGTCTGGGGGGGTGTTTATATTGTGGTGTGTGTCTGGGGGGGGTGTTTATATTGCGGTGTGTGTCTGGGCGGGGTGTTTATATTGTGGTGTGTGTCTGGGGGGGTGTTTATATTTTGGTGTGTGTCTGGGGTGTGTTTATATTGTGGTGTGTGTCTGGGGGGGTGTTTATATTGTGGTGTGTGTCTGGAGGGGTGCTTATACTGTGGTGTATGTCTGGGGGGGTGTTAATATTGTAGTGTGTGTTTGGGGGGGTGTTTAACTGTGGTGTATGTCTGGGGGGGTGGTTATATTGTGGTGTGTGTCTGGAGGGGTGATTGGGTGTGTGTCTGAGGGGGTTTTTATTTTGTATTGTGTGTCTGGGGTGGTGTTTATATTGTGATGTGTGTCTGGGGGGGTGTTTATTTTGTGGTGTGTGTCTGGGGGGGGGGTGTTTATATTGTGGTGTGTGTTCCGGGGGGGTGTGTATATTGTGATGTGTGTCTGGGGGGGTGTTTATATTGTGGTGTGTGTCTGGGGGGGGTGTTGATATTGTGGTGTGTGTCTGTGGGGGGTGTTTATATTGTGGTGTGTCTGGGGTGTGTTTATATAGTGGTGTGTGTTCGGGGGGGGTGTTTATATTGTGATGTGTGTCTGGGGGGGTGTTTGTATTGTGGTGTGTGTCTGGGGGAGTGTTTATATTGTGGTGTGTGTCTGGGGGTAGTGTTGATATTGTGGTGTGTGTTTGGGGGGGTGTTTATATTGTGGTGTGTGTCTGGGGGTAGTGTTGATATTGTGGTGTGTGTTTGGGGGGGTGTTTATATTGTGGTGTGTGTCTGGGGGGGTGTTTATATTGCGGTGTGTGTCTGGGCGGGGTGTTTATATTGTGGTGTGTGTCTGGGGGGGTGTTTATATTGTGGTGTGTGTCTGGGGGGGTGTTTATATTGTGGTGTGTCTGGGGTGTGTTTATACTGTGGTGTATGTCTCGGGGGGTGTTTATATTGTGGTGTGTGTCTGGGGGGGTGTTTTTATTGCGGTGTGTGTCTGGGCAGGGTGTTTATATTGTGGTGTGTGTCTGGGAGGGTGTTTATATTGTGGTGTGTGTCTGGGGGGGGTGTTTTTTATTGTGGTGTGTGTCTGGGGGGGTGTTTATATTTTGGTGTGTGTCTGGGGGGGGTGTTTATATTGTGTTGTGTGTCTGGGCGGTGTGTTTATATTGTGTTGTATGTCTGGGGGGGTGTTTATATTGTGTTGTGTGTCTGGGGGGTGTGGGGGGGGGGTGGCACGATTATATATTTTTTTTTTGTAGTTGTTGTTTTACTCCTGCTAAGGAGGGTATGTTTCAACCCCTATTTGTTTGTTTGTTAGATTTTCACCAATTGAAAGGAAGTCATATATTAGGACCCCTTCCAGATGAAAGTGGTCGTGTTTCATCACAACTGCTCACTACTGTATAGGGACGGGTAACAGGTGGCCGGCGCGGGTGCGAAGAGTCGATATGAGAACCAGTGTCAGTAACAGATGGAACCATATTCAGCCTATTAATACTCACGGTTCTGAACGGTCTCTAAACAGCTCCCTGGCACATAAAATCGCTCATTTGCATCCATGACTCCATCTAGAAAAATGAGAAGTTAAAAGTAGCGGTAAGTTATGAAGTGCTGAGGCAAAGGGCGATACGGTGTGGATCCCAATAAAATTCCCAGTGTGAGATCAGCTCTGCTCTAGAGGTACCACCACCTGTGGTCTCAGAGTGATGAGTTACTTTCACTCTTCTTCTTGGGGAAAGATGGAACATTCAGTGAAGTTTAGAGTCTATTTTGCGCTGGATATTTCACTATTTAAAACAGCTTAAAGCCAGCAAAGTCTATTTAACAACAGAGTTAAGTTCAATGTTCTGCAAAGGGTTTGAACAGCAACAGTAAAAACACATTTCAAATAAATAAAACAGTTTAAGTGAGTCCAGTGCAGTTAAAGTGAAGTGAAGATAAAGTAAATGTAGCACAATTAACCCTGTAAAGCCTGAACCATTAAATAATAGTCATATATAAGATTGCATACGACAGGTTTTTAAGGAAAGTATCATGACATAGAGGTTGCAGAAAAAATATATGAATCAAATATGATACAAATGGTGGACAGGATTAAAGTGGGTTATGCATCGATTATGTTAGTTCATATCAGTTTCAGTTTGTTGAAGTAAAAGTAAGTTGATCATGTTATGATAATGGGTCAGCACACAGCTGAACTGAATTCAGCTGTGTAAAAGTGAGATTAGAGAATAATTAGTAGCATTATCATGTGTTACTAGAGATCAGCACAGAGCTAAAGTGACTTTAGTACGGTCAAAGTGAGTCGAGAACAGTGTTAATCTCCATTTGGTGTTATGAATGATCAGCACAAGCTAATCGATAGCTGAAGTGAGTTCAGCATTGAGTTATTCCCAGTATTCTGAATTATGGAGCAGTGGACAATTGGACAGTGTCAATCCAATTTTTTTACTGAATACTGATCAGCTCAGAGCTAATCTGTAGCTGAACTGAGTTGAGCACAGTGTTAATCTGTGTTGTGTGTAATCATAGATCAGCACAGTGATAATCCCTATTTAGTGAGTTGTGAAGGATCAGCTGAGAGCTAATTTGCATCTTAAGTGAGTGGAGGACTATACTAATGCCTGTTTTCCGTGGTTATTATAGATCAGCACAGAGCTGATACATTGCTGAGGCGAGTTGAACACAGCATTAATGCCTGTTTTCTGTGGTGATTATAGATCAGCACAGAGCTGGCACAGGCAGAGCAGAAGATCGTGCAGCAGGCAAGCCAGCTGGAGTGCAGTCTGAGGGGGGTCCTGCATGAGCAGTTTCTGGAGCGGCTCATCTCCGAGGAGCACTGGGACAGCCTGAGCAACCAGCCTGTAAGTCCTCCTACTTATCCCACTCACTGGAACAGCCCGAACAACCAGCCTGTAAGCCCTGCCCCTTATCCCACTCACTGGAACAGCCCGAACAACCAGCCTGTAAGCCCTGCTCCTTATCCCACTCACTGGAACAGCCCGAACAACCAGCCTGTAAGCCCTGCTCCTTATCCCAGTCACTGAAACAGCCTGAGCAACTAGCCTGTAAGCCCTGCCCTTTATCCCACTTACTGGAACAGCCTAAGCAACCAGCCTGTAAGCCCTGCCCCTTATCCCACTCACTGGAACAGTCTGAGTAACCAGCCTGTAAGCTCTGCCTCTTATCCCACTCACTGAAACAGCCTGAGCAACCAGCCTGTAAGCCCTGCCCCTTATCCCACTTACTGGAACAGTCTGAGCAACCAGCATGTAAGCCCTGCCCCTTATCCCACTCACTGAAACAGCCTGAGAAACCAGCCTCCAAGCCCTGAATTTTATCCCACACATCTAAATAGTCCAAGCACCCAGCCTGTAAGCCCTGTCTCTTATCCCACACACTGGAACAGCCTGAGCAACCAGTCTGTAAGCCCTGTCTCTTATCCCACTCACTGAAACAGCCCGAGAAACCAGCCTCCAAGCCCTGTCTCTAATCTCACGCACTCAAAAACAGCCTGTAAGCCCTGAACTTTATCCCACACATTTAAATGGTCCGAGCAACCAGCCTCTAAGCCCAGCCTGTAAACTCTGCCCACAGTGTGCTTAAACGAAATGCAGGGTTAAAAAAATTGAGCAGACATTTCCTTTCTACCAAATTTTGACAAGACCTCCACCATCATAATAAACTGAAAATTAAAATATTCTGTTGGGAAGATATTGTGTTATGTACACTGATCTACATATAAGAACTGGATTGCTGATGATGTATGTAAAACTGCCTGCTATTCATTGTCTAGTGTGAATCACATTATCTGTTTAAGTAGCTCTAACGTTACATCCTCATTGATAACCTGGCCGTCTTAAATTTGTCCGTCAACGGTAATTGAGTGTCAGCGGAACATTAGCCTTTTTTAGTGCTGGAATAAATTTACCGTAATGGTTAGACCAGTCAATACCTGGTTTTGTTGTCTAGTTAGTCTGATCTCATATTATAGACAGCGTTACACAACAGTTTTTTTCTGGATTATCTCATTTATGTCGTGTGACATTGATTTATCTGGTTAACTTCAGTTCGGTAATCTAGGTAGCTTTAGGCTAACCTGATGGATCACGTTAGCGAACATTAATTTGAATAGTTCCAATAATAACCGTTAGCTGGGCTAACATTATCTGCCGTTAAGGTAGATGGCCAGTGGCCAATAATAAGCAATATATTGTTTGAAATTGATTTATGTGTATCCGTCTTCACTACAGCAAGTGCACTGTCTCGCCACATACCAAAAAAAATGTTGCTCCGCATTGCAAGGCAGCACATCTGCGCTTCTCTGCCATAGAATACTATATAAAGATTGCTTACTACCGGGCATAGTAAAATGGCCGCCTGACCACTTACGCTTGCTTCATCCTCCCCACGCAGTTCTGCATCACGTCAGCAATCCAGTTATTCTATATAGATCAGTGGTTATGTACAGTTTTTTGTTATCAGTGAGGCTTCTGCATACATGTTTTTATCTCGTGTGAAGAATGGATAGTCTCATGGATATCCTATAAAATGTAGTCTGGGGAATAGATTATCAAGACAAACAAAATAATGTAGTTATTAATAATAGTCTTTATCTTTCCACAAAATCATTGTAGATCTCAAGTGCATATTCCATAAATGTGCATGACTTATAGTACACTGCCCTATAACCGAGTGTTCATTTATATTATACTTATGGCTCCATTTGTTCAGATTTGGTAAGAATTGAAATGCATCTTAGCACTGTAAAATTGATTTAAATGACTTGCGTGGGATATGTCTTTGATCCTATTGATAGCTTCGATAGCTATTGAATAACTTGTCAAACTTGTAGTGACATGTTTCAACCACCTGCTCAGAGAATCGACCCAAAGGCCTGTTGTGCTGCTCAGTGAACTCTGACACATAGCGAATCCAGATGTGGACCTCGCTGGTAACTGAAATGTTCAAGTTCTTGTATGTCCTGTCAAATCTGGCCACCTTTTCCTGGTACAATGGGTCATAGTGCGATGAATGGATGTCTAGGTTTCACCTTGGACCCATTATACCCTCCTGTACCCTCCATGCAGAGGCCCTGCTTTCACTCCGGAGCACTGTTCCTTACTGCTGATGTGTGTGTGTGTGGGGGGGGGTCTTTATTTCTTCTCTCATTTTATTAATTAAAGTTTTTTTTTGTTTTAATATGATTTTTTTTCTTTTCTTAGCTGACTGCTCTTTGAAGCAGACATCATTCTCACTAATTCAAACACTGCAAAAAATCCATATTACAAAAAAAAACAAAAACAAACACAAACAATCTTGTAAACACAAGTGCTCCTGTTGATATTTCTCCACTCCTCCCTGGAAGGGTGTTTCCACCAACCTGTTCTTTGTGGAGCACCAGTTCCCAGAGGAAGAGATCCAAGATGGACGTAGTCACCAGAACCGGCACAAGACGTTGTTCCTGGTGGATATGTTCCACAATCTCCTTTACCATCCTCACCACCTACACTGGCCTGGTATACTGTCTCTGCCAGCTGCTAACAGCCGCGCACTTCACAGTCGTCAAAGTTCACGTGGTGGACAAGTACCAGGGTGATGAGAACAACATCATTCTGCCGTCTCTCATGCGCAGGAACCCAGAGGGGCAGGTCAGCTTCCTCCAGATCGCCAACCGCGTGTGTGTGGCGCTGTCCTACACTGAGAAAGGCCTGTACTGCGTGTGGAATATGGAGAGTTGGATTCCGCAGCCACGTCTGCACCCGCCCCTGCAACCCCAATGATGCCGACTACAGGAAGTTTGAGTACGACAAGAAGGTTCTCTGCCACCTGGGGCACTGATGCCCGGGCCTGTGCTACCAGCAGTGCAGTGGCTTCTGCATCCGAGTGGAGAAGATCATATCTGGGTGTTCCCACAAGCAGATGGTGTCCTGCTTCAAGGACCCATTGGACTTTGTGTGCCAGGTGTCCTGCATGAAGAAGCTGATGTGTGGCCACTCTTGCGACTGACTGTGGGGAGCCCTGCACCGTCTGCAGCTCAGCAGCGGTTTCCCGGCAGCTGAGCTGTGATCATCGGCAGGAGGAGGTGTGTCACTACCATAGCTCGCACGCTGGCAAGCCTGCTAGCCGAACACCGTACGGTTCCTCCCTGACATGTGGGCACCAATAGGACTGCTACCACCGACTGAGCGGGAAGGGGTTCAGAAACCTGCTGCTGTCCTCGCACACGTGCGCCGAGCCCTGCACCAGGGATGCTAGAACCGCTGCGTCCACAGTGTCTGCTGAAAGTCCTGCAGACAGCCCTTCTGTGGAGCTCTGCATCTGGCCGTGCATGCACCATTGCTGTGCCCGCCTCTGCCATGAGCCCAACTGCTGCTGCGACAAGACCCTGGCATGTGGGCATTGGGCTCTGCAGCAAACCCTGCCACAACAAGTGCGATCTTCTTTGGCTTTGAGGACGAGCCTCAGGCCCTCTTCTTTCAGCCAGAAGACTGTGAGCACATCTTTGAGTTGACTGCCATGGATCGTTACATGGGTATGGGCATTCAGGGCGGGGGTGGAGACAAGGATGGGGGAAGAAGCGGGGGTCAGCATTCGATCGTCCGTCAAAAGAATTTTCCGTACTGTTGCAACCGTGTCTACCGCAACCTGCGCTATGCAGCTCACGTCAACTGCTGCCTTACTGAGATTGAGGCCGTCAAGGCCAAGGTGAGCAGCTCCACGGCCCAGATCGAGGGCAGGCGGAAAGAGCTGTCGGAGCTCCTGAAGGAGAAAACCCAGCTGCGCCGGCGCCTCCCTCTGGAGGCTGAAGCAGCAGCTAGAGCAGCTGGACCTCAGCCTCCCTGACCTGTTGGTGCTGGAGAACTGAGCCATTCTCCTCGAGAACCTGGGTCAACAACTTGGAGAGGTGGAGAGAATGACACAGGAGGACATTCGGCTCTTTGCTGAGCGAGTCGATGAGTGCTATAGCTGGCTGACGCATAACCAGACCCGCTTCTCACAGCAGCAGATACTGGACCTGCAGAACCAGATGATGCGACTGGTCTGCCTGAAATTGCGGCCCTCAGGGAGCTGCTGGAGGGGAACGCTCCCTTTACCGCGAGCAACGAGCGGCAGGCGAAGGGGGCACTGAAGAAGCTGGCGGAAATACTGCCATGTGGCGGGCTGGGCATCTCAGACAAGGAACGCGTCATGATTGTTAACGCCATGGGCTTGCCCAAATGGCACGGGTACAAGTGCCCCAATGGCCACGTCTACGCCATCGGTGACTATGGGGAAGCCAATCAGGAGGGGAAGTGCCCTGAATGCCGCCAGATCATTGGCGGGTGCCAGCACACCCTCGCCATGGGAAACCAGGTGGCAACAGAGATGGACGGAGCTCAACACGTCACTTGGTCTGATGCTGCCAACCTTCTGAACTTTGACCTCAACAATCTATGAATCTCTCAAATTTTGCCCTTGAGCAACTGTGGCTGTGAACCTCCCAACACTGCTAAGGAATCTGACGGTTGCACTGCAAGAGCAGAGTAGTCTGTACAACTCACCAATATTTACCGACTGACGACACTTTTTTCCTAACCTGCATCTTGTCTTTATTTTTGTATGCCGTTCTGCATTAAGTGCTTCTTCTTCTGACTTTGTTTGAAAAGCAAATGTATCTGAAGATATGTCCAAAGCTTTTAAACAGCACAGCTGGATATTTTACTGAAACACGCTCAGGTTAAGTGCCTCTCTCACAGAAGCACTGCATCATGAATTCTGATCATAACGACAGCGCTTTGCGGTCTGTTGGAACCATGAGTAATGCTGGCACAGTTTTAATATAAACACAGTGGTCGTATTTTAGGATGAGAGTACCAAAAAGAAAATGTGGTGTTGGGTACTGATTCACCTAATTGCCTACAAATTAATATGTATTTTATGATGCTACATGATGAATATGACAAATTTTGATCAAATTGAGCCCCAGCTTCGGATAAAGGGCAATGACTGACCAGATGTGGAATAATGGAGGCTTGCTACATGCTTTTATTTTGTGAAGTTACGTTATATTTCACAGGAATTCATAAATATTTTGGGCAAAGTCATTATGCAATTGTGTTGTTAGCAAAGCTTTGATGTACGGTTTCTGTCAAGGACAAAAAGGAAGCTCTGTGAGGAAGAATAATGAAATACCCTGCAGGGACAGATTTTGTGTGAAACTACTTGACCTTAATACTTGAATACATTTTAATTACTGATCACCCATGTGACGGAAAATAATAACAGTCGGTTCAGTCACTTTCTGTGGACCATTCAGAATAGCAGGACCTTGGGAATTTAAGGACAATTGTATTTTTTTCAAATAAATCATGTTTTCTTCTCATCTTGTGAGGTTAATTCTTCTTGACAAACATGAGGTGGCAAGAGCAACACATTGTAGATGAGGGAAAAAAAATAGTTGAACTGATATTTTGCTCAAGACCTCTAAAAGAAATAAGGATAAACCCAAAAACCCAAATCAAGTTCTCCTGAATGTGATGCATACATCAGCAGAGCAGGAAGTCACAAAAAGTACTTTTCGTGTCTAATTTTAATTGGACTGTGGCTGTTTTGAGTTTGGAGGCGATGAAGTTCTAGGGAGCACCTGTTATGCATAAATTCTGAATATGAGAAATCAACCTCTCTGCTGACCACAGATGGTGCCCGATGCAGTAATGCCAGAGCTCCCAGCAGACTGCGTGTTTGTGGCAGAGCAGCGTACAGCTCCAATTTGCCTCCAAACTACAGAATTCAGGGATGACCTCGACCTGGAGGCTCATTGAAGCCAAGAGTGGCCTCTGTGGTGATGAATGCAGTCCTGTCACACTCCAGAACAGAGATGAAAAAATAAACGACATCCTGTTGTTAGACGATCTGTGAGAAAACAACTGTACAATAAGTAAACGGTTGCTTTGCTGTGGGTATGAATGGCTTTGCAGATGTTCAAGATCGCGCTCTTCTATACACAGCTACCGATACTCTTTGCTATCCACGCCAGGTCAGTGTACTGTTATGGCCCCAATTTGTTATTACATTTATAACACAACAGCAACAGCAAGGGATGACAGACACAGTTTTAAAAACCTCGACACATTTAATTAACAAACACCATAACAACTAACTAACCTAAAGACCAAGATTGAATTATGTACAAAACATAAATATTTACAATCCCTTGGGGGTGGCTTGGTGATGTCCTGGATGATGAAAATGCTCAAACACAGGCAAAGAAATCCACAAAAGAAACGTCACAGGTCTTGAACAGAATGGCAGGTCTGGTCATCTTCTTGCAATTTCTCCTACTACCTTACAGTCTCAATTCTTTTCCTTATATACTCTTTTGCAGACCCCACCCACATTTAGACCTCTTTTTTTTTTAATTTTCTGAGATTTGCCCCAGACATGTCTAGGACTTGTCTAAACATGACTCCAGTCTGAGCTTAACAAAAAAAAGGTAAATACTGCCATCTAGTGGCCTATATTCACATTACACCTCCATTCCAAAAGGGAAAAATTTTGACTCATAAAGGCAAAATTTTTCTTTTCAATACAAAATGGTTAAGTGAACACTTGTCTATATATACATATCATACAATATTCAAACACATGATATATATATACACATTCAAACACGGGATAAGCAATCAGCAATTACATTGTCTGTACCCTTCACATGCTTAATTTCCAAGTCAAACTCCTGTAAAATCAAACTCCAATTCAACAATCTCCGATTCTTGTTTTTCATCTTACTCAAAAACATTAACGGATTGTGGTCAGTGTACACAATCATTGGCTTTTGTCCTGTACAAACATAAACCTCAAAGTGTTGTAAAGAAAGGACCAGAGCCAACAGTTCCTTCTCTATTGTGGAATAGTTCCTTTGGTGGCGATTGAACTTCCTGGAGAAGTATGCCACGGGATGCTCAATGTCATCAGAGTCACTTCTCTGTAGGAGCACAGATCCACAAGCTTGGTCGCTAGCATCGACCGCGATGGAGAACGGTTTGTTGAAGTCAGGAGATTTGAGCACGGGGAAGTGACACAGCAGAGACTTCAGGCGATCGAAGGCTCTCTGGCATGCATCATCCCAGGTAAACTTTACGCCTTTCTTCAGTTGGTTAGTTAGACTGAGAGCGATCTCAGCAAAGTTCTTGCAGAACTTGCGGTAGTACCCGATCATTCCAAGGAAGCGGCGCAAAGCTTTTTTGTTGTCAGGAACTGGAAAGTCCATGATGGCTTGGACTTTAGCATTTATGGGTGCCACCTTACCCTGGCCTATGACGTAGCCAAGATAGGTGACAGTAGCACAACCAAAGTCACTCTTGCTCAGGTTAACAGTCAGGTTAGCCTGGGTGAGGCGCTGGAACAACGTCTCTACATCTTTTAGATGTTCTTCCCAGGAGTCACTCCATGCGATCAGGTCATCGATGTACGCACCCGTGTGTGGCAATCCGGCGATTGTAGACTGTATCATCCTTTGGAACGTGGCTGGGGCATTTTTCATGCCAAAGGGTAGGACTTCATACTGGTACAATCCAGATGGTGTGGCAAAAGCAGAGATGCTCTTGGCCCTCTCAGTTAAAGGCACACACCAATAACCCTTCAATAAATCAATCTTGGTCAGAAACTTTGCTTGCCCTACAATATCAATACAATCATCAATCCTAGGTATTGGAAACACATCAGTTCTAGTTACAGCATTGACTTTGCGATAATCTGTACAGAATCTAGTACTTCCATCAGGTTTTGGAACTAGCACACAGGGTGAACTCCAATCGGAGTTGGAGGGTCTGATAAGATCATGTTTTAACATGTACTCAACCTCTTTCTCAGCAATCTTTCTCTTTTCAGGATTCATCCGGTATGGATGCTGTTTTATTGGTTCGGCATCACCAACATCTACATCATGAGAGGCTATAGTAACTCTCTTTGGAACATCAGGAAACAAATCCTCATATTTCTTGATCAACCTTTCAAACTGATCTCTCTGTGAGGGTTCTAAGTGCTGAAGTTTTACATCAAGATTTTGCAGCACTTCAGTGTTTGACAATTTACATGAAAGAACTTCAGCTTTAATTCTTGGTTCATCATCTTGAAACTCCCCCTCATCTTCACACGTTTCGACCATTGGAGAATCTGAAGTGACAGCTGCAACCCTAGCATTTCTGTCATGATAAGGCTTTAGCATGTTAATGTGACACAACTGTTTTGGCTTTCTCCTATCTGGAGTCTTCACAATGTAATTGAGATCATTGAGTTTTGTCAGAATTTCATAAGGACCATGAAATCTTGCCTGCAATGGATTGGACTGCAAGGGAAACAACACAAGGACCTTTTCTCCTGGTTCAAACTCACGGCTTCTAGCCTTATGATCATACCAAGTTTTCATTTTTCCCTGACTTGAGTTCAAGTTCTCTTTGGCAAGGTCACAAGCAGCACGCAATCTTTCCTCGAACTTGCTAACATAGTCTAACAGACTGATGTGCGGCTCTTTCTCTTGCCATTGTTCACTCAATAATAGCAAAGGTCCTCTCACTTCATGACCAAACACTAGCTCAAATGGACTGAATCCAGTAGACTCCTGCACTGCTTCTCTAGCTGCAAACAACAGCAAATGAACCCCTTCATCCCAGTCTTTCTCATGGTCATAACAATAAGTCCTCATCATTGTCTTGAGAGTGGAATGAAACCGCTCTAAGGCACCCTGACTCTCTGGATGATAGGCACTAGAAAGAATCTGCTTTGCACCTAGTTCATACACAACCTGCTGAAACAATCCTGAAGTGAAATTGCTACCCTGGTCTGACTGAATTTCCCTGGGAAGGCCAAACAACGTGAAGAACTTTATCAAAGCCTTCGAGATTGCAGTTGCCTTGATGTTACGTAGAGGTAAAGCTTCGGGGAATCTGGTAGATGCACACATGATTGTCAACAAGTACTCATTTCCAGATCTAGTCTTGGGTAATGGACCAATGCAATCAACAATGACCCTAGAGAATGGCTCCCCAAATGCTGGGATAGGCTGCAATGGAGCTACAGGTGGGTCTAACTAGTGTTTTCCAACTACCTGACAAGTGTGACAGGTTTTGCAAAAGTTGGAAACGTCTTTCCGAAGCCCAGGCCAAAAGAAGTGTTTCATGATCTTATCAACAGTCTTGTTAACACTAAGATGACCTCCTACAGGTAAACTATGAGCCATTGTTAAGATCTCATTCCTATAGACCTTCGGAACAACAATTTGCCTGACCACTGCCCAATCTGCATTGGCAGGGATATCAGGAGGGCGCCACTTCCGCATCAACACACCATCCTTGAGATAATACCCAACTGGAACTGCGTCTATTTCTTTATCAGGAAGGGCTCTCCTCTTTAGTGCACAAATTTCAGGATCATTAGTTTGCTCCTCAGTCAACCGCTTTCTGGACAGAGACAAGTCTCCAGACACATCAGAATCACCAGACCCATCCGGCTGGCTGAATAGAGAACTGATAAAAGTATCTGATAAGTCCTCAAACGGAGAAACTATAGTAGGCCAATCAGAGTCATGAGGCAAACCACCTGAGTCCTGACTATTCAATGTGCTGGGCGGCACCACAACATCTTCTTTAGGCTTCTTGGCCATAGCACGAGTCACTGCGCAAGAAGGATACAGAGATGGGTCCTCATCCCCATCTTCAGTGCTCGGCTGTGAAGTAAGATGTACAGGGGGAACTACTTTGCCCCCAGCCAGGTCATTGCCTAGCAACAGAGATACACCCTTTATAGGTAGACTTGACATAAGTCCCACCTTTACCTGTCCTGTAACTAAATCTGACTTCAAGAATATAGAGCGCAGGGGTACAGATACAGTCCTCCCTTCAATACCTTGTACAAGTATGAAATCCCCTGAAGCGGTCTCATCACGTAACTCCAAGGAGTCCATCAACAAAAGTGACTGAGAAGCTCCGGTATCCCTTAGGATATATATGGGGACAGGAGTAGTATGCTCATTCAGAGCCACAAATCCCTCTGAAACAAATGGAAGAAATTCCTCCCTCACAAAGTCAGCTGTATCAGGCTTTTTAGCCCCACAAGAAGCAGGCAATTTAGCAGATTGGTTATCTACTACAGGGGTTTCTAACCTTGTTTTCACAAAGGCATTTGGTTTGGTATCCTTTTCTTTTTCTTTCTTAGCTTTAAGGAACCAACAGTTAGTTGTAACATGACCAGATTTCTTGCAATAACTGCAAACCAGACCACTTTTGTCACTGTCAGCTTTCACACTTGGATCAGACCTGTGACTGGATTTCTGAGCACCATCACCAGATTTGTCTTTGTCTTTGGGTGAGGAATCTTGGGTATCACCGTAACCCTTTTTCTGAAATTGGGACCATCTATTGTTACTGCTAGACTGAAATTTGGACTTATGTGTGAGAACATATTCATCTGCAAATTTGGCAGCTGATTGCAAATTCAGTGCTTGCTTCTCATTAAGGTAGGTCTTAACATCATCCTTAACACAGTTCTTGAATTCTTCAACTAACACCATCTCTTTTAGTGAGTTGAAATCATCCTTGACCTCCATAGAAGTACACCAGCGCTCAAAGCAAACCTGCTTTTCATTAGCAAATTCAACATAAGTCTGATTTTCAGATTTCTTCAGACCTCTGAATTTCTGTCGGTAAGCCTCTGGAACCAACTCATAAGCTCTCAAAATAACCTTTTTGACAACCTCATAATCAGAGGAATCATCTGCAGACAAAGCCGAATAGGCTTGTTGAGCTTTACCCTTGAGGACAGTTCGCAACATCAGAGGCCAGTGTTCCTTTGGCCACTGGCAACTCTTTGCTACCTTTTCAAAACACTGGAAATAGTTGTCAACATCCTTTTCCGAAAATGGAGGCACCAGTTTTACCTCCTGACTGGCACAAAATTTATTTTTAGTTTCAATTTTAATTTTTAGTTGCTCCATTTGGAGTCTTTCTTCTCTATCGAATTTCTCTAATTCAAAATCTTTCTTTTTTGTATTTTTTTCTAACTCAAATTCTCTTTTTTTTTTTTTCCTCCCTTTCTATTTTCTCTTCTCTTGCTAATTTTTCTAACTCAAACTGCCTTTGTTTTTCTTTTTCTTCCCTCTCAAATTTTCTTTGCTTTTCTTTTTCCTCCCTTTCTTTTTCTCTTTCCTCCCTTTCTTTTTCTCTTTCCTGCCTTTCAATCTCTTGCATTTTTAATTTAAGTTCCATTTCTATATTTGGATTTTCCACTGGAAACTGTTCCAGATCTCCGGGTGCAAACACATTTTCATCAATGTAATATTCAACTATCTCTCTAGCCAGTCTTGCTTTTTGCATGGCTGGTTTCACCTCTGTCAGCTCTAAATGTCTGCAAATTTCTAGCAGTTCTGTCTTTTTAAAAGACTTCAAAACCCCTACGGTTGGTGATGCCAAGAAATCATCCATTGCTGTTATCAATATATTTATACAGGAAAATTCACAAAAACAATTTTACAATCTGAAATGTTAGATTTTTAATAAATGACTCACAAAATGGTCTATCCCGGACCTTGAGCCCCCAATTTGTTATGGCCCCAATTTGTTATTACATTTATAACACAACAGCAACAGCAAGGGATGACAGACACAGTTTTAAAAACCTCAACACATTTAATTAACAAACACCATAACAACTAACTAACCTAAAGACCAAGATTGAATTATGTACAAAAAATAAATATTTACAATCCCTTGGGGGTGGCTTGGTGATGTCCTGGATGATGAAAATGCTCAAACACAGGCAAAGAAATCCACAAAAGAAACGTCACAGGTCTTGAACAGAATGGCAGGTCTGGTCATCTTCTTGCAATTTCTCCTACTACCTTACTGTCTCAATTCTTTTCCTTATATACTCTTTTGCAGACCCCACCCACATTTAGACCTTTTTTTTTTTAATTTTCTGAGACTTGCCCCAGACATGTCCAGGACATGTCTAAACATGACTCCAGTCTGAGCTTAACAGTAAAAAGGTAAATACTGCCATCTAGTGGCCTATATTCACATTACAGTACAACATGTAGCAAGGGTTTTTGCTCATTGTGAAGTGAACATATATGATTATTGCTCCAGAAAAAAAAAAGAAAGTTCCAAAATAGTAACGTGTGTGTGTTGCCTGTAGCATGAACATGCAAAGGGAAACCAGTTTTATGTGCTCAAACAGTTTATGGGTGAAACCATGAGTGTTTATCAGAACACAAATATTCTAGCCCCACCCTCAGCAGAATTTTGAAAATTATCCTTCCAATTGGCTGATCCAAGGCACCGCCCAATTGATCAACCTCGATCATGAGATAATTTTAAGATGGCCCCCCCACATAGGCTGCTGTTGAGCGAGCCGTCACAGAAATGGCCAAATTACCTCTGAGTATCCGTAGATATTTGCCATAAATAAACCAACATGAAGTATGACCCTATACATAAAATACTTTTGTACCTTGAGCCAGCCCCTCATTCATAAAATGGATCACAACATGAAAATTTGATCAGCATAGAGGTACTCACTCAGGGTTCTGCCGATGCTGGTCGGCAGTGGTTGGCACTGACCAGAACTCGAAATGCATCAACCACCACTCAGTTGAGATAGCTAGTGCTTTTCCCGACCGGCACAATTTTTTCAAAGATCATTTAAATGAATGCATCCAATGTCCAATAAAATTGCTAGAAACAAAACATAAATGACCCTTAATATGACCCCCCCCTTCTTGTTATTGTCAGAATAGCAAACTTTCATTTTTGACCCGCACCCCGTCTCATCATCAACATCGGCGGTCACTCGAAGCGAGGATGACAGTCTTCCTCATTGGGGCGTCTACTTGTGGGTCTTCAGGTGGGCGTAGAGGCCGATCCGTGACCCGCATATTTTGGTGCAATGTTGGCATGGGAAAGTGGTGGTGAGTTGTGGTCCTGCTGAAGCCTTTTTCTGTCTTTCCTTGCGGAGCTGTCGTTTCGTTTCTGCGACACGGTGGATTTCCTCCTCATAATGTGCAGCACCTTCTTGCACCGCTTCCTTCCATCAGTGCCTGTTTAGAGCCATGTGCTCCCAGTCAGGGGATAAGATATTGAGTTTTTTAAGGTTTGTTTTAATATTGTCTTTGAAGCGTTTCTTTTGCCCTCTTGGAGCCCGTGGACCTCTCACCAGTTCAGAATAAAGAATTTGTTTTGGGAGACGGATGTCAGGTATGCGAATGAGATGGCCAGTCCATCGTAGTTGGTGTTTTATTATTGTGGTGGTGATACTAGGCATTTTGGCCTCTTCCAGGATGCTGATGTTTGTGCGTCGATCCTCCCATTTAATCCTCAGTATCTTTCTCAAAGCTCTTTGGTGGTGCTGCTCCAGAGCTCTCAGGTGCCTGCTGTAGGTGGTCCATGATTCTGCCCCATACAGCAAGGTGGAGAGAACCACAGCCTTGTAGACCAGGAGCTTGGTATCAGTCCTGAGACCTCGGTCTTCAAAGACCCTCGTCCTGAGTCTGGTATATGTTCCACTGGCACAGCTCAGAAGATGGTTGATCTAAGAGTCAATTTCAACTTTGGAGAAGAGAAGACTGCCGGGGTAGGGGTCAACATTTTCAAGAGGGGTGTTGTCCACTTTTATGATGGGTGGAATAAATGGCTGATTGGGTAGAGGTTAGTGTAGCACCTGGGTCTTCTTGATGTTTAAGGTTAAACCCAGGGCTCTGTATGCCTTGGTAAAAGCATTCAGAATACCCTGTAGTTCTTCCGCGGAGTGTGCTGCTATGGCGTTGTCATCTGCATACTGGAGCTCCATAATGGTGGTGTTTCTAACCTTGCTTTTAGCTTTGAACCTGGCAAGGTTAAAGAGCCAACTGTGGGTTCTGTACCGGATTGGAATTCCCTGTGGTAGGTCTTTGCCAATGAGGTGGAGTATGGCAGCAATAAAGACAGAAAACAGGGTGGGTGCAATGATGCATCCCTGTTTGACCCCTGTCTGCATGGTGAAAGGCTCAGACATGGAGCCGCTGCTGCTTAGCACCGTGGCTGTCATTCCATCATGCAGTAGCCTCAGAATGCTGATGTATTTCTCAGGGCAGCCATACCTCAGCAGTATGCTCCACAGAGCCTGGCGATCTACTGAGTCGAAGGCCTTTGTCAGGTCTATAAAAGCCATGTACACTGGCAGCTTGTGCTCACGGCATTTCTCCTGAAGTTGGCGAGCTGTGAAGATCATATCTGCTGTGCCTCTAGATGGGCGAAAACCGCACTGTGATTCTGGGAGTATTTCCTCAGAAAGTGGCAGTAGACGGTTAGCCAGAACATGAGCAAGTACCTTTCCAGTTGTTGACAGGAGTGAGATGCCTCTGTAGTTTCCACAATCAGCTTTGTCCCCCTTCTTAAATATGGTCACGATCAGAGCATCCCTGAGCTCTGAGGGGAGTTCTTCCTTTTCCCAGACCTTCAGAAGGAGGGCATGGAGATAGCACAGGAGTTCTGGACCACCTTCCTTCAGGACCTCAGCTGGAATCCCATCTGGACCGGTGACCTTGTTGTTCTTCAGACTCCTGATGGCATCTTGGACCTCGGATAAGGTGGGAGGTGCCCCCATGTCTTCCCTGATGGGACGCTGAGGGATGTAACAGATGAGATTTGACTGGGCTGCAGTGTCACAGTTGAGGAGTTCCTGAAAGTGCTCTTTCCATCGCTTGTTAATGGACTCATTGTCCTTCAGCAGCTGCTGTCCATCCTTTGAGTGCAATGGGTTACAGTGTTACAGGCATGAATCCGGTGGAGTCCTGCAGTGATATCAAAGTTGGAAAGACGGATGGTGAGGATAATTTGGGCTCTGCTTTATCAGAAAGTAAATACTGAAAAAGCAGACAAAGAAATAAAAAAGAATAAAAAATGACAATGTCTTTGCTCCGCAGATGCGGTGCTCGCTCCAAATGCCCGGGGTCTCTGCTCTACCCTGTCCCAGAGATGGCTGTCCTGACCCTCGGGAGCGGTGGTATTTTATCTCCATCTCAGAAGCTCCTTAAAAATTTCATTTGAAATTGACCTAAAACTTGCTCACTGGCGCAGGATATGTTCGTTTTCTTCTGAATTTGCAGTGAATGTCGCAAGTAGATACGGCTTCTGATACGGCTCGTGATCTACGAACCAAGTGAAGCCCTGTGTGCCTGTTCAGAGTTACTGTGCATTTTTTATTTCTGAGTTGTGCTCAAGAAGTTGAACAATAGAGGGCCTCTCATACAGGGTATCACCATGAGGTGGTGTATTTTATTGGAGTTTATGAGTTAAACTGGATGAAAGGCTCTGCGATTTTTGCAGTGTGACCCTAGCACATACGGCAGCGGTGTAGGTCTATAATACGCTGCTTGACTGTGAACTAAAGAGTTGCTGGTTCGAGCCCTCAGTGGGGCTTGTGGAGACATGAAGTTGGGGAGAACATTGGGCCCTAGACCAGGGCCCTTAAGCCCAAAACTGCTCCAGAGGGCCCTGTTTTTCTCTGTCCTTCCCCACTTGCAGCTGCACGATCAAACATTTATTTCAATGTATCCTGAAAAAGAGAAACACGCTCTCAATAAAACTTCTCAAGTTAATTAATGGTAGAAATAAATGAATAAATATGTCCTTTAATAAAGGCTGTAACCCTTTATTTCAAGTACATGAGCTTTGATCAATTTCATATATTAAGTTGCAAAGAGCATTGCCAAATCAAGCAAAAAATTTTTCCCAAACATTGTGACACACACTATGGCTGGTCTTCTGCACACTAAATAACCTTTAACCTGCTTCTGTTCCAGAAGGAGAAATAATTATGCAGATCTACACTGATGGACTTTTAAAACTTATGACCAAAATTGTAGCCAAACTCAAATTCAAATTTGTTACAATTTATTGACTTTACCCATGACAACAACTTTGACAACATGTCAGATAACATCAACAAAAAAACAACAAAGATCAACTCCAATCTCAGTACCGAGTGAGACGCCACGGGCCTGCAGCAAAGCCATCACTTCTCTTAGCATGGACAGCACTGTTCTGTTGAGATGTTGCAGGAGAATGGCCTGCCACTCCTGGAGAAGGGCTTCTTGGAGCTCCGCCCTCGTCCTGGGCGTTGGAGTGCGTCACCAAACCCGCCAATCCAACAGGTCTGACACATGCTCTATGCACTTCATGTTAGGGCTGAAAGGTGGCCATTCTGTGACTCGCACAGCATTCTGGGCCAGGAGCTGCTGAGTGAGGTCATCCGTTGTCTTACAGGAACGTGACCTCAGGGTGGTCTGTGATGTATGGCACGATGTGCGGTCTGATGACAAGTTCACAGTAGCGGGCTGCATCCCTTGATTATGACCAGGTCGGACCTCCAGCCGCACTGAACGGCACCCCAGATCATCACCGAGCCTCCTCCAAAGCCATCTGTCTCAGCAACGCAGGGGGCCGCGTATCTCTCACCGCGTCATCTGTAGACCCTCTGTCTTCCATCATGTTGGTACAGACAAAGTCTGGACTCATAACTGAAGGCAACATTCCACCAGAATCGGTTGGGGACTCGTCTCTGACCATATTCTTCAGCCCAGTAAAGCCTGGTAGCCCTGCGCCGTGCATCAAGATGCATTACAACACTTGCCCTGTGGGCTCTGATCCCTGGCTCTGCAAGTCGGTGACTTACAGTTCTTCTGATGATCCTTAGTCTGTGGATTCCTGGGGTCTCCTGTGTCGTCCTGGTGCAGGTTTGGAACCGATCTCTCAGGTGGATGAGGCTGATCTGATTGTCCTGCGCTGGGGTCGTGACCCTAGGCTGATCAGGTCAGGGTCGATCATTGGTGCTTACAATCTCCTGGTAACGAGCCACAAGGTTAGAGATTGTGGGTTGGCTTACCCCAAAAATGCTGGGCGATGCGATTTTGGGATGTTCCAACTGCATATCAGATATGTAATCATCTAATTTAAGTTCCCCAAACCCAACAATACTAGTCAGACTGATAAGTTTTTAAAGTCCATCAGAATAAAATGGAAGCCTGTAGGTATCCCTGTGCACCCAATAAAAATATAATTCTAACAGTTTTGGACATGTTTAGTGTATAACCTCTCAATATCATCACGAACAGCCCAGAATACTGATGGCCTGAGCATGTCTCTGTTTATTTAATCTCTCCACTGTGAATGCGGATAATTTCCCCGCTCAAGAGAAGGTCATTTCTCCAATATATCACAAGAATATTATTAACATGACCAGCCCTCCAATCAACATATTCAGAAACTGCTGATATAAATCACTCTTGTTGGTGACCTTGGGTGACAAGTGATGTCATCACGAGCAGCGATGTCACAGGAATGCAATTTGTTTGTGCTGATAATATTTGCTGGGTGTTTTCACAGTGTAAGTGTGGGAGTGGACGTGAGTGGTGTGTCCATCGCGTGTTCGCATCAGTGAGCAGGGGTGTGGGGGGTGTGTGTGCGGGAGGGGTGATAGAGGGATTAGCTTCACTGACACTGACTCATCTGATCCTCTCAGACGGGATAACTGCCAGTCCTTCAATACTCACTATTACTCTATAGAAACTAAAACTACATAAAACCTGACAATCAATTAACACATGCTAATGTTATTGTAAAGCACACATGGGATTCTCACATCCCCCACCATAGTTTTGGCTTTCTGGCATGGACAAAAAAATGTAACAGAGACAGACAGATGGACAGACGGACAGAAGCACGTATATAAAGGCAGAACCACACTATTAGATGTGCCCATATATGAGATTTTGAGGAAAAATGTTGAATTATTTAGGCCCAGAAATGATGCGCAAGTAACCGACACGTGGATGGACGGACAAACGGACATGCGGAAGGATGATACTCATTCTTATATCCCCCTCATGGGGAGTAACAACATAATACATTTTGGATTGTATGTATTTTCTCTTTTCAATTAAAAAAAAAAAGCGCTTGAGAACAAACTAATTTTTCTGTCTGCTTCTGTTGGTCAAGAAAATCCATATCCCCATAAACAAAAACTTTCCTCTCAAACAATTTGCTTGTTAACAATAGATGAATAATTTGATACAACAGCTTGTTTCTTCCTGGTGTGATGTTGACCGTGCTGGTGTAGTCAGACAGTTTTCCCAAACTAACTTTTTGATTTCGACACAAACAAGGACCCATTTCCAATACATTTCTATCTTGCATTAACTCCCAGTGACTGTGATCAACTTTTCTCTGAGGAGAGACAGCACTGTATGTTTTAATGAACCTATCTGAATGAAACACAAAACACAGAACAACACACCCTCAGTTCTGTATGTTTTAATGAACCTATCTGAATGAAACACAAAACACATAACAACACACCCTCAGCTCTACAGGGACGAGTGAAGACCAGAGTGAGTCATTTGCTGTGACCTAATTGGCAGAAAATATTTCCATTTAAAAGACCCTCAGCATCGCAGTGCATTTGTGTTCAAGTCTGAAATTCAGTTTTCATTTCAATTTCATTCCTTCGATGTGAAAAACCCCGATCCCATTAGGAGAGGTGTGATCCCAGCTCGATAGACACAGCAGAATATTGAGAATTGAGAGCCAAAGGGATGTTTTCTCCCAGCCGTCTCTCCGTGCCCAGATACCTTATATCAGGTGACTGTTGCATACTAATGAGGGACTTTATCAGGAATGACCTGAAACAGTGAATTTTCTCTCCTGATTTGCCTTTGGTGAGTCACAAATAAAGGGTCTCGCTCTGGAAATCGGCATGTTCTAATTCTCAAACTGAAATGGAAGCGATTTACTGACTGACTGGGAAAATAATTTAGAATAAAAACTTTTATCGGAGTTCCGTATTGCTATAATATTATACTTGTCTGTAAAAAGGTTTGAGATATGTTTTGTCAACAGGACAAAAAGAAAATGAAAAGTGTGTGATTCCAAACAAACCAGATTATTCTCACAGAAAGATGCCCCCCGGGCTGAAAACACGATTGAACATCCAGCTTTGAAGTCATTTTACTTCAGGCCGATTTAGAGAGATGCAGGAGCTTTTATTTAGGGTATCCTTATATAATCTTCACATATCCTCACTTTGAGGCGATTATTATCATTATTATAATCATCATTATTGTTCTTGTTGTTGAATGAATTGTTTTATTTAACCTTTCTTTAACCAGGGAGGTCCCATTAATAAACAATAATAATAATAATGATAATAATTAGCAGTGATTGGTTGTTGAGTGACAATTGAAAATACCGTCAGCATTGATTGGTGGTTGCAGGAGAGTCTGTAACATACTGTAAGCAGTGATTGGTTGTTGAGTGACAATAAAAAATACCATAAGCATTGATTGGTGGTTACAGGAGAGTCTGTAACATACTGTAAGCAGTGATTGGTTGTTGAGTGACAATAGAAAATACCGTCAGCATTGATTGGTGGTTGCAGGAGAGTCTGTTACATACTGTAAGCAGTGATTGGTTGTTGAATGACAATAGAAAATACTATAAGCATGGATTGGTGGTTGCAGGAGGGTCTGTAACTTACTATTAGCAGTGATTGGTTGTTGAGTGACAATTGAAAATACCGTCAGCATTGATTGGTGGTTGCAGGAGAGTGTGTAACATACTGTAAGCAGTGATTGGTTGTTGAAGGAGAGGAATTGCTGTAACTTTGGGCAGGCTATAAATAATAGAGATGACTCAGAGCAAATTCATGTTGTATTTAAATATGTGAGACGTGATCCATCAGAATGTAAATAACTAAGGTCAACATTAGGGCTAATTAATACAAAAACACACCTGATAATGTTGAGAGTTTTCAGAGTTTCTGTAATGGTAATTTAAATGAATGATTGATAACAGGTTGTGATCAATCATTAACTTTATGGGATTGTTTGAGCTTCTCCTATATAATGCCAGTTCACCAGCCGCCACTGTTAGATGCCTGTTTATCACTCCGAATGGGCGCTACACAGTCCTGATTCTGCGACCCATAATTGGGGCGAATACGTTTTTATGAACACAAAAGGAACATGTGCCCTTGATCTCACCAGTGTAAGATCTGGAAAGGGGGGTTGAGCACTGAAAACGCTTATGAGTGGGGGAGCCCCAAGGCTGGAAGCGGCAAATGGCTGATAGCTCGGGAACTGGGCCTCAAGGAACTCTGAAGCCATGCTAGATAACAATAAAACTGGTTGGACTTCCTCCGTTATGAGTCGGCCCAGGATGTTTGGTCAGCCTCCGAGTGGAAGGGGTTAATGGTCTTTCAGTGTCCTTGGTCTTACTCTGTATAGGTAGTTGCAAGGCCTCAGGCTGACAAAATGCCCCTGTGGAAGTATTTTCATTGTTTTGTTTATGAAACTCGACCTTAAAGGGGACCTACTTTGCTATTTGCAGTTTATCGTAGTCTCTGCCTGAAACACCTCACTGGGGGGGCTCTTCCGCTATTGCTCCCACTCCCCGTGTGCCAACTTTCTTCTGACTGGCCAGCTCTGTGGAGGGCGGGAAGAGGGAGATGGGCTGGAAGAGGCTGCAGAACACAGTTTGTGAGTCTGCCATGGAGTCTGCTTCCATAGAATGAAACGAGAGACATGGCCGCCACCTGATAATGAAGTGGCAGGCAAATTCTGTAATCAAACGTTATACTTGAATATAGAGCAAGCTCAACTTTGCTATCAGCTACAGTTTGCTACCAGTGAGTACAGCGGTTCTTCTACAGGTAAGAATTACCTATTTAATCTTTGTCTTTTTTGGCTTTTTATTAGCCACAACAATTTCTAAAGGGGGATGAAATTATGTCAAGGTAGTGCAGAGAAATCATTTGTAAACCGGTTGAGCTTCTGCATTTTGCATTGCTTTCATGGTCGCACCAGAGAGCTTGCTCAGACATTTGTGAAGTATCGGGCTGATCCCAGTCATGGATAAGTGAAGCGAGCACGAACTGTAGTGGCTACAATCCGGCAACGTTATGATGAAACAGCCACATTGATGCTGACTGAAGTAACAGAAGCATACCGATCAGAATAACGACATATACGTTAACCTGGAGCATTTTTAATTAGCACGACATGCAAACTAACATGCAGTAGCTGGTGCCTGAGTGGTCATAACCTTAGAGACAAACCCTTTCAATAGCGCTCCGCACAGATGATGTCACTCAAGCTAAAATAGAGCTGGAAAATCCCTAATGTCCCGGATGTCACACAAACAAAATTGCGACTTCCAATGCGTTTAAGACAGTATCGCTCACAGAGGAGGACGTTCCAAAAAAGTGTTTTGTACATATGTAAGTACTCCTTTGATTTTGGCTCGATCAAATCCATCCCGTCCACAAGCATGAGCCCAGCGATGACACTTTTTACCATTGGTAATGGGCTTTGGAAAAGGTATAAAGGAAACACCGGCCATGTATGGCCTATCCGAGTGTTGGCTGTCGCTATTGCAATTCCCATAGGAGCAGTGTTTTGTCTAAACCATGCTTTCTAACTTAATAAACACGTAATGCAGACGCAGAGTCAGACAAACTGCAGTACATACCTGTACACAGTACAGCCAGAGTTTGTCTGACATCCGGGTATTGCCGGGTCTATTTTTAGAATCTGTGCGGAGCACTATGCAGGTTTTACAGACAGCAAGTTCTGTTACTGTAAACAGTTGTACCAAGCATCCAAATTACAAACAAGTATTAAAAGTTAGATTGAAATGAGGTTTATGTTCATACACCTTCTGTAGAATTTCCACATATCACTCTTGCATAATTAGGACACAAACATTAGCAATAGTAACTTGGCTACGTTAGCCGCTGTGCTACAGCCACAATCAACTGGCTATCATGTCAGGTTGGCTTATGCAGTAAAAGCAACTTACAGCTTCTGTGTCTGTGAGTCATGGACAGTCGCGACAGATACAGGCTTTATCTTCAGATATTTTACAAAGCCTGTGTTTGAGGACAGTTGTTAGTGCTAACTATCATTAGTGATCCTGCTAGCCACCCGTAACACATTAGCTTCACTTACATTATTTGCTGTCATATCGTTACTTACAGCTTGTGGCTCCGAGCGCTTGACCGATGCAGCTGCTTCAATTTGGAGAAGCAGCTGAAACTCTTATCCTGTGTTGAATTATCCTTTATTGACAAAGCTGTCTTTGGTAAAATGCTGAGCACAAACAGCAAACGTTCCCTTTGCCCGTGGCTATTTGCTGCCAGCAAACAAAAAAAAAGCTACCCACTGATTTCTGGTGGCATCGTCTTTTGGAAGAGAAATATTTGTTTTGTTTGCATCCAAAAGTAAACGGACCAGTAGCTTTGGGAGAGATACTGACAAAATTGCACCTCAAATGATCTGCGGTTCTTCTTTTGTATTTCCAAAAGTGTACATGCTACTAAGGCAAAGTATGATCTGCCGTTGTTAGTGCCTGCTAGTATAGTTTCCGGTGTGGGCAGGTCCAGCGCCGTGATTGGCTCTGGCTAGATCTGTACTATTTGGATGGCACAAGCTGACGTCAGGTTTTACTCAGATCTCATGAAGATCTCGGTTGGAGCCGTTCAGAGAGGAAATCACGCTCACGAAATCACCGGGATTTTGCCATAATCCAACAACGTATCTTATGTTTAGAAACTTTTCAGGGGTTGAGCATGGACAACCAACATTATAACATTACCAATATTTATTAAAAGAAGGATCAGCATGTTAGGTCCCCTTTAACTTATCTATTCAAAATAATCTAAACCTCTGGGAACTTCACAGTATGCTCATATGTTCAATATACTGCTATGAAATCACTCCTGTACTTATAACCCAGCTCTCCTGTTTAATAATATAGCTTAAGACCTTTCATGACAACTGCATCATATCAGTATATATTCATGTCATGTTTGGTCTTGTTATTCTCAGGGGAATCCAAGGAGATGAATGGTATATGTTTCATTTCCATTGAAATTATGTTTCATTCCCTTTTGGAAACTCCTGGAAATTGGTCAGAATCCTCTCGGGTAATCACTCTGTTCTTCTCTTTCTGCTAAATTGTTTCATTACCTCCTTCAAATGGTGGAAACCCAAAATCCAGATTCTAGCCCCTTCCAGGTCGTTTATGGCCATGCCACCTGGATCAAAGATGTGATTTGGCTTAAAGCAAAGACAAACAATCCATTCTGGGAAGATCACAGACGACTTCCCACATGTGCATCTCTATGCTGTGTGTAGCCCATATCACACAGTCGGGAAAGATCGTATCCGATCTCTCCCCGCACACGTTAGTGCGTGTGTAGCCAAAACATTTTTGGTAGAGACTCATACGTTCAATTGTTCTTGTCTTAATTATGTACTGGAGTAATCAAATTTATTATGTGGACCTACCTACCTGTTTAATAAAACTTTCTTATTAATAAATTGTCTTCTTTTAATTTGTGTGGTTTTTATGATTTTAAATCCATCTTGGTTCCTTTTAGCCAAAATTACGGTTAAATACTTTCGGGAGACAGGTGCTGACTGAGACCTACTGTCAGAGGCCAGTTGCAGACAAAGTTTTAAGGAGCTCTGGTAAGTTAGAACGGGGGCCACGTTCGTCGGGATTGGCGGGGTATTGGCCCTGGAGGTTTGGCTTAAGAGGACCCATGAGCGTAATACCCCCGTTCTTGTCAAATTCTCCTTAAGGAGCCCGATAGGTACTATTAGTATCATACTAGTTGACCCGGGTCTGTAACTGTCGCGGGGGAAAGGTACTCGCATAATTCGGTGGTTGCTGGCTAACCAATGCAGAGCTCCCCTAACGTAGGTTTTGCGATTGTGAGGGTCCGGAAGTGCAATTGTGCAAAATTGGCGAAGGACCAAGTATGGTATTATGATTCTGAACTCAGCATATTTCCAACTAAATCTTATATTTATAATGAACAAGATGGAGTCAGATTAATCATTACTGTTGTGCTTTTGTGCCCTGTTCTAGAAACAGAGAAAATTGGTCCATTCTTATTATGGATTACACCAACTCAAAAGTTAACGCAGCAGCCAGAAGACGTTTTGAGCCTTCACCTGCGGAAATATCCGTCGTTGGCATTGCTGTGAGGTTCTACATCTGTTAGTTCACCTTTGACCTTGGTTTAATATGAGGCTTTTCATTGCTGTTGAGAGCTGAGAACCTGCGACACACACTAGAAGTTTGAATCTAGAAGTGTCTCATCGATAAATAATTTTTGACTGCTCCTGTTCCATGGGGAAGCGAGCCAGACCACATATTATAATGTTCTGATTACACTTGATTCTGTGCTCATTTACATTCTCTATAAACATACACTTCTCATTTTCTGGATAACAAATCTGAATTCAGATTGAATGTCAAAGGGGACTGATTATGCTGTTCATTTATTTATTTATTTAAATTATATTCTTGGATGTCCAAAAGGGGGGGAATAATCTTTTTAGCCAAAAGGAAAAGAAAAAAAAAACATAAAAATTCCATGATTTCTAGGCAATTTCATTCCTGTTGTTCCTAACCCTCTGAAAAACAGGCTGTTCTGAGTGGGCATCCCTCTATGAAATGAGCTCTGTTCTGATTGGCCAGCGAACAGGGGCACTAATCCCATGTGTCAAAGGAGCACAACTGTGTCAAACTCCCCTGGCTACTAGAAAGTCTCTTAATTTAAATGCTTGATTTAGAAGCCAGCTGGCTGTTAATCTATCCAATGAGTGGGCCGATGGAGAGGTAACTTCTGCAAGCTAAGAAACTTGTCAGAGTTGTGACCAAGTCATCATGTCCAAGTCTAATTAAGTCACTGGTTATGAGTTCAAATTCAAAGCAGACGAGGGAGAGCAGTGAAGAGTGAAAGGGGGCAGGGGAACAAATTAGACAATCAGTTAACTAATTAGCTGATAGAGTTAAAAGCTTAGATACATTTTGGATCAGAAAGGGGTCAATGTCAACATGAAATTCAGCTCATGGCTCCCAGCTTTCCCCACTCTGCTTGTTGATTAGTTAGCTCATTGTCTAATTTGTTCCCCTGCCCCCTTTCACTCCTCATCGCTCTCCCTCGTCTGCTTTGAGTTTGAGCTAATGACCAGTGACTTGATTTAACTTGGACATGATGACTTGGTCACAACTCTGCATCTTGCTAACGAACTTACGCAGATGGCAGTTACATTCAGAAAGCGGCGTGAGACACAGCGCCATAAAAGTTTAACAACTCTTGAAATGCGGCCTCTAACATTAACATCGATCCGTGGCTAGCATCAGTGTCGTAGCAATCATTGGCTTCCATTGCATTTAATTTTAGTGACTGCACTACTCTCTCAAACTGAATTCCATAAAAAAAAAACGGTCACACATTCTACCTCTTCCTATTGAAGTATCTTGTCCATCCCTTTTGGCTAAACTAACAACGGTTTCTCAATACACATTTTATTTATTACCAAGCTAGCTAGTCACACAATGATTATGGAGAAGTAATGCATGCATGCTGAGCAGTTTCCAGGGGGGCACTCGGCTAGCTAGCTTGCAACATAGCCGTGCAGATTAGACTGAGGTTACACTTGGAATTCAATTTAAATATCAACAGAAATTAGACAAACCAAGCTGCACATTCACTTTAAAATTTTTGTAAATCAAAGTCACTATTTTAGTATTTTCCAACAATAAAAGAAAATGAAAACGCTAAGTTGTTTCATGCAGTGAGTATTTTTCAATGATGTCATACTGTGCCCGGAGCAGATTATCATATGAAGAAATCTGGAACACTATGACATCATAATAGAGGGTGTCTGGGAATTTTCTCACAGGGATGACTTCTACACGTGTGTTCTTGATGTCGTTATGTCAAACTTTGGCCTCGTGAAATATGAACATCTGTCATTGTGACAAAATTCACAAGACAAACAACATCGAAAAAACACAGTAGGTCCCCTTTAATATTAGGTGTAAATGCACCCCAAAAACAGCACTCATAAAACCAGAAATATTGTCAAACCAAAGACTGGACGAGAGGGTTTCCCTCCCCAAGTCCCTATAAACTACATTCACTCCATTGCAGGATGAAATGTGTAAAAATGAGTGATTAACATGCAAATTAATTAGCAGCCAGTGGGGAGGCAGTGAATGTTATGCAGAGAGTAAGTGATTAAATGAGTTGTTACTTTCGGAAATGCCTTCAGAAGCATTCCAGTGTCATCGCCCAGTCATTCTGAAGGCAAATTCACCAGTCCCTCGATTCAGCTGGGCTGGCTGATGTTAAGCCAGAACAAGTTTTAAATTAGATTAAAATAAACATTAAAATTACTTGGGCCTTACAATTTCAAAGGGTCTGTGTCTATTGCGCTAATATAACTATGTGCTGCCAGCTGAAGAGCCTTGACTGATTTTTAATGGATTATTAAAAATAAAAGGTTAGTCACAGACAAGGTTGAGGCCATAAAAATCTGTACCATAATTTCCTTTTTCCCTCCAACATCTGAGGGTTAATGAATGAGCAAAATAATGAATGAGATGGGATAACCTCTGGAGTCAATGCATTATGGATGGCACAAAGGCTCCAGTCTAATGCTCACCTGAGAAAGTGCCCCATTAAACCAGTAAACTGGTGAACTGGACCACATTTAATAACTGACAATGAAAATCAGTGGAGCTAAAAGTATTAATTTAGGAAATAATTATTTCATCAATACCATGTGGAAACGTTTTAGGCCTCATTTCAATTTCTGCACATTTTTGCTTATTTTTCAAATTTAAATGAATCAGATTCAAATCAAATAATCCAACTAAGACAAAGATAATGCGAGTTAACACAAAAAGCAGCTTTGAATTGTTATTTCATTAATTGAAAGTTAAAAGATATTCAAAACTTATATCACCCATGCAAAAAAAAAATTGCCATCCAAATCCAAATAACCCGTTGTGATATCGGACAATGAGTCTTTAACATTTCTGTGCTTTAAAGGTCCCCTATTATGCTGATCCTTCTTTAAATACATATTAGTAATGTTATAATGTTGGATGTCCATAGTCAACCTCTGAAAAGTTTCTAAACATAAGATACAGGGGTTTTGCCGTAATCCAAAAACGTGATTTCGTGTGCGTGATTTCCTCTCTGAACAGCTCCTCCCGAGATCTTCACGAGATTTGGGCAAAACCTAACGTCAGGTTGTTGTGTCCAATCGGGACAGACCTGGCCAGAGCCAATCACGGCACTGGACCTACCCACCCTGGAATTAAATCTATCAGATACAAACAAGCCCAAATCATATAACATGCATATTTATCAGTTTATCTCACAAAGCTGTCCGTACATGTTTTTTTTTTTTTTTTGGATGCAAAAAAACAACTATTTTCTCTTACAAAAGACGATGCCACCAGAAATCAGTGGGTAGCTTTTTTGTTTGCTGGCGGCAAACAGCCACACTCAAAGGGAACGTTTGCTGTTTGTGTTCAGCATTTCACCGAAGACAGCTTTGTCAATAAAGGATAATTCGACATAGGATAAGCGTTTCAGCTGCTTCTCCAACTTGGAGCAGTTGCATTGATCAAGTGCTGAAAGCCACAAGCTGTTAGTAACGATATAACAGCAAATTATATAAGTGAAGCTAATGTGTTACAGGTGGCTAGCAGGACCGCTAATGATAGTTAGTACCGACAAATGGCTTCAAATGCAGGCTTTGTGAAATATCTGAAGATAAAGCCTGGATCGTTTGCAACTTTCCGTGACTCACAGATGCGGAAGCAGTAAGTTTTACCATTTTCTGTTGCTTTACTGCATAAGCCAACCTGACGTGACGGCCTGTTGAATGTGGCTGTAGCACTGCGGCTAACATAGCTAAGTTACTGTTGCTAATGTTTGTGTCTTAAATATGCGAAAAGAAAATCAGGGGACATTCAGTATAGGATGTGTGAAAATAAACCTCATTTGAAGGTAACTTTTTATACTTGTTTGTAATTAAGATGCTTGGTACAACTGTTCATGGTAACAGAACTTACTGTCTGTAAAACCTGTATTGCAGGGTAACGTTAGTCTGTGTCGTTGTAATGAAAGCTCGATTACTAGGTACTGCATGTTAGTATAAATGCGCCCAGTTAACTTATATGCAGTAATTCTGATCGGTATGCTTGTTACTTTGGTTAGCATCAATGTTGCAGTTTCTTCATAACGTTGCCCGATTGTAGCCACTACAGTTGAAACTAACTGGAGAGGTGCTGTATGTGTCTGCAAAGTTGGGCTGAACAGGCTGCAGTTAGACCAGACATTGGCTTTTCAGAGCTCGTGGTAGGTGTTTGGGGTTTGCTACTGTGAAACGATTGTTTTATTCATACATTACCAGGGTACTTTGCCATTGTGTGGGCTAGCTCTCTGAAGCTATCGCGGTGAACGCAATTGCAAAATGCACTATAAAGTGTCTGGTATAACAAATGATTTTTCTGCCTTGTTGTGGCAGAATTTTATCCCCCTTTAAAATTTTGCTGGCTAATAAAAAGCCGAAAAAGGTGGAGATTGGATCCAGAATTCTTTCCTGTAGAAGTAATTGTTTTGCTAGCTCCACATAAGTCCTCACAGATGCGGAAGCAGTAAGTTTTACCATTTTGTTTTGCTTTACTACATAAGCCTACCTAACATGATAGCCTGTTGAACGTGACTGTAGCACTGCGGCTAACATAGCTAAGTTCCTGTTACTAATATTCATTTCCTAAATATGCCAAAGTAAATAATATCAAGGAGACATTCAACAGAAGGTGTGTGTACATAAACGTCATTTGAAGCTAACTTTTTATACTTGTTTGTAATTTGGATGCTTGGTACAACTGTTCATGGTAACAGAACTTACTGTCTGTAAAACCTGTATTGCAGGGTAATATTTGTCTCTTTCATTATGATGACCGCTCGGTTACTACCGTATGTTAGTTTGCGTTCTGAGCTACTTAAAAAAATGCTTCTGGTTAATTTATATGCAGTAATGCAGATTGGTATGCTTGTGTTACTTTGGTTAGCATTAAGGCGGTAGTTTCATCATAACGTTACCTGACCATAGCCGCTACAGTTGAAGGTAACCGGAGAGGTGTTGTGCGTGTCTGCAAAGTTAGGCTGATAAGGCTTTTTGGAGCTTCTGGTACGTGTTTGGGTTTGTTTACTGCTGCTGTGAAATGATCATTTTATTTATCCATGACTGGGGTCAGCCAGGTCCTTTGCCATGGTGTGAGCTAGTCTCTGATCATACTGCATTGAAAGCAATCGCAAAACGCACTATAACATGTCCGGTATAAAAATCGATTTCTCTGCATTGTCTTAGCGGAATTTTATCCACTTTTGAAAATTATGCTGGCTAATAAAAAGCCGAAAACGAAGTGGAGGTCATCCGAGTATGGATTTCTGGTGGAAGTTATCGATTCGCTAGCTCCACATAAGCAATTCTTACACAGTTTGTGTGTTTAGCTTCAAACTGATTTTGTAGCTTGGTGTCAGAATTGTGTTTTGTTTTGGTTGAAATGGTTAACAGGAACTTTAAGCAAAGTTTCCTCTGGATAGCTAAGTGGGTATGTAACATGACTATATAACAGTACAGCTACAATCCCATGCATGCAAGGCGAGACAGTACGAACAAAAACGCTAAAATTTCAACTGACACTCATTGACATCCTGCTGTAAAAGTTGCTGCAATACTTCAATGGCTTCCTCCTCTCGTTCGGGGTCGGATTTGGGATCAAACAAGTAAGGTCTCACAGCAATACATGTTGCCAATACCGGCCCTGAAATATCTGCCATCTTGATTTCCTGGTTTTTCAGGTCTGCACCCTCCCCCTGGAATTGAAGCAGCCAGGCAGCCAATCAGAGCAGCGCCTCATTAGCTTAGCCTCCCTGCCCACCCAAAACAGCTTGTGTTTCAGGCTGGCACAGATGGGGTGAGAGAAGACGTCTCACTAGGGCTGAATGCGTGTGGTTTTTTTTGTAACTAAATTTTTTACATTATTTTGAGGACCCATTGGACATAAATTAAACAACTAAATTCCGCATAAAAGGGGACTTTTAACTTGGCCACAGCGGAGATATTTAGGGCATGCACAGCCTGCTAAATAAACACTTAAAGTCCTCAATAAAAATATAATGGTATGGCATTAATTTGCACAATAAAAAGGTTAAGCAGATCATAAAATGATAAGGTCATGCCACAGCATGTCTACTGGACTCAAGTCAGGACTTTGAGTCGGCCACTCCAAAACCTTAATGTTTTTTCTTCTGAAACATTCATAGGTGGTCTTGATAGGGTGCCTCAGACCATTCTCCCGTCGCATAACCACACCACGCTAGAGCTTTAGATCACAAACAGATAGCTGGATATTCTCTTAGGATTTTCTGGCGGAGACCAAAATTCATGATTCCATCAATTATGGCAAGCAGCTCAACTCCAGAAACAGCAAAGCAGCTCCAGATCGTGACACAACAAGCTGTATGTTTGACTGTTGGCAAGTTATTCTTACTGTGGAATGCTATGCTAGCTTCACACAGGATGTAGCCAGAACCCTGTCTTCCAAGAAGTTGCACTTTTGACTCCTCCGGCCAGAAGATATTATCCGAAAAGTCTTGAAGGTCATCAAAATGTTTTTTGGAAAATGTGTGATGAGACTAAATGTTATGTATTTCTAGTTTTAGTCAGTAGTGGTTGACACCTTGCAGCTCCCCAATAGGGGCTACTTATTCGCTTTCTTTCTGTCGCGTGGACATGCACCCAAAAAGTCATGTGATTTCTCCTTGTGAGGTCAGTTGATTTGACACAGAAGAAAACAAAGTGGAAAGCAAGAGGAAGGCATTAAAGGAAGAGGCCGATATTGTGTACTGGAGTGCTGAACAGCCAGAGTTGTTCATTACATTATGAATATATTTTTCCACACCTGAAATACTGATGTATGCATTTCCCTCAGACCCCACTTTGAGAGCAAAATGGGTGAAATTTGTGCGGCAGCAACACATTGATTTCAGCAAGCAAATGTCAGTGACTCAAAACTGAACCATGAAGAGGCTGCAGTCAATTACACTGACGTCAAAACTGAGTTCTTCTCAGACCCAGTCTCTGGGTCAGTTTTAGAGGGGAAAATGTAAAAAAAAGGGTTTTTTGGGTGGCAGAAATTAACGCGGTTTTTGGTTCTTGCAAATTTCAAACAAACAAAAATAGAAAAGAACTACTCACATACACTTTAAAGCATCTGTGCCTTATCTGGTTAATTTATACAGCCTTTTTTTCAAGGGCAACAGGGCTTATCAGCCAACATATGAAATCACAGCCTGTGGATTTTTCCAATGTAGACGTAGAGTATACAGTATGGGCTTTAGCCCTGTGTTCTCAAAAGGACACACGGTCTTTGCTTAGTCTTTGGACATGGCTGGCTCAGTCAACAGCATCTACAGAGCTTCCGCAGTGAAGTGATATATTTATAAAGTCATCAGAGAGAAACTATGAAGCCATCACGAAAAAGGGACTGATGAGGTAAAGACAGTTATTTGAAAACCAATGTATCATTTGAGGATCATGAGCCACTGACAAGGCTCAGCTAGTAATGGTACAAACTTGAAAGTGGCAGCGCTGTAATAACTGGTCAAAGGCAACAGTGTTACACGCTGCCCCACCATGACACTGGTCAGTACTCTTGATAATACCGGCAGAAGAGTTTGCCGCAGGCATTGGACTTGCATAAGAAGAAGATTGCCGCAGAGGACCCAGCGGATGGCAGTTATGCTTTGCCCATTTTATTTGCTCTGCAAGGAAAACTAAATTCACCAGATTTAAAAGTGGTTCTCGCAAACACTGTGAGTCGTAATGCTGTGTATTACAGACCGGTTACAAACAGTATCCTGTGAACAATTGCAACTTGCCAAAAATTAAAAGGATCATTATAAGAGGACTGATCCCAGACCTGTGTCCCAAGCCAACATGCCCCTCACATTTGCAATGAGTGAGGAAGATAAAACTGATTCCAGATCAGGGGCTGAGAACCTTGCTCCTGGAGTCATAGCCTAGCATGTTTTTGATATCTCTCTGTTCTTAACATACTTGATGTAAATGACTGTAAAATAATTGAAAATCAGACAGTCATTTGAGTCGGGTGTGTTAGAGAGGAGAGGCATCTAAGGCCTTGTCCACACACACTCACACGCGCGCACGCATGCACGCACGCACACACACACACCCACGCAAGCACACACACCTCCTTAACTGTTCTGCACAAACCAAGCAAACAATTACACCTCCTTAACTGTGTTACACAAACCAAGTGAACAATTTCACCTCCTTAACTGTGCTGCACAAACCAAGCAAACAATTACACCTTCTTAACTGTGTTGCACAAACCAAGGCAACAATCACACCTCCTTAACTGTGCTGCACAGACCAAGCAAACAATTACACTTCCTTAACTGTGCAGCACAAACCAAGCAAACAATTACACCTCCTTAACTGTGTTACACAAACCAAGTGAACAATTTCACCTCCTTAACTGTGCTGCACAAACCAAGCAAACAATTACACCTTCTTAACTGTGTTGCACAAACCAAGCCAACAATCACACCTCCTTAATTGTGCTGCACAAACCAAGCAAACAATTACACCTTCTTAACTGTGTTGCACAAACCAAGGCAACAATCACACCTCCTTAACTGTGCTGCACAGACCAAGCAAACAATTACACTTCCTTAACTGTGCAGCACAAACCAAGCAAACAATTACACTTCCTTAACTGTGTTGCACAAACCAAGAAAATAATTACACCTCCTTAACTGTGCTGCACAAAGCAAACTAACAATAACACCTCCTTAACTGTGCTGCACAGACCAAGCAAACAATTACACTTCCTTAACTGTGTTGCACAAACCAAGCAAACAATTACACCTTCTTAACTGTGTTGCACAAACCAAGCCAACAATCACACCTCCTTAACTGTGCTGCACAAACCAAGCAAACAATTACACCTTCTTAACTGTGTTGCACAAACCAAGCCAACAATCACACCTCCTTAATTGTGCTGCACAAACCAAGCAAACAATTACACCTTCTTAACTGTGTTGCACAAACCAAGGCAACAATCACACCTCCTTAACTGTGCTGCACAGACCAAGCAAACAATTACAATTCCTTAACTGTGTTGCACAAACCAAGCAAACAATTACACCTCCTTAAATGTGCGGCACAAACAAAGCCAACAATCACACCTCCTTAACTGTGCTGCACAAACCAAGCAAACAATTACACCTTCTTAACTGTGTTGCACAAACCAAGCCAACAATCACACCTCCTTAATTGTGCTGCACAAACCAAGCAAACAATTACACCTTATTAACTGTGTTGCACAAACCAAGGCAACAATCACACCTCCTTAACTGTGCTGCACAGACCAAGCAAACAATTACACTTCCTTAACTGTGCTGCACAAACCAAGCAAACAATTACACTTCCTTAACTGTGTTGCACAAACCAAGCAAATAATTACACCTCCCTAACTGTGCTGCACAAACCAAACTAACAATAACACCTCCTTAACTGTGCTGCACAGACCAAGCAAACAATTACACTTCCTTAAATGTGCGGCACAAACAAAGCCAACAATCACACCTCCTTAACTGTGCTGCACAAACCAAGCAAACAATTACACCTCCTTAAATGTGCGGCACAAACAAAGCCAACAATCACACCTCCTTAACTGTGTTGCACAAACCAAGCAAACAACTACACCTCCTTAACTGTGTTGCACAAACCAAGCCAACAATCAACCTTAACTGTGTTGCACAAACCAAGCAAACAATTACATCTTCTTAACTGTGTTGCACAAACCAAGCCAACAATCACACCGCCTTAACTGTGCTGCACAAACCAAGCAAACAATTACACCTTCTTAACTGTGTTGCACAAACCAAGCCAACAATCACACCTCCTTAACTGTGCTGCACAAACCAAGCAAACAATTACACTTCCTTAACTGTGTTGCACAAACCAAGCCAACAACCACACCTCCTTAACTGTGCTGGACAGACCAAGCAAATAATTATACCTCCTTAACTGTGCTGCACAAACCAAACTAACAATTACACCTCCTGAACTGTGCTGCACAGACCAAGCAAACAATTACAATTCCTTAACTGTGTTGCACAAACCAAGCGAACAATTACACCTCCTTAAATGTGCGGCACAAACAAAGCCAACAATCACACCTCCTTAACTGTGTTGCACAAACCAAGCAAACAACTATACCTCCTTAACTGTGTTGCACAAACCAAGCCAACAATCACACCTCCTTAACTGTGTTGCACAAACCAAGCAAACAATTACACCTTCTTAACTGTGTTGCACAAACCAAGCCAACAATCACACCTTCTTAACTGTGCTGCACAAACCAAGCAAACAATTACACCTTCTTAACTGTGTTGCACAAACCAAACCAACAATCACACCTCCTTAACTGTGCTGCACAAACCAAACTAACAATTACACTTCCTAAACTGAGTTGCACAAACCAAGCAAACAATTACACCTCCTTAAATGTGCGGCACAAACAAAGCCAACAATCACACCTCCTTAACTGTGTTGCACAAACCAACCAAACAACTACACCTTCTTAACTGTGCTGCACAAACTAAACTAACAATTACACCAACTTAACTGTGTTGCACAAACCAAGCCAACAATCACACCTCCTTAACTGTGCTGCACAAACCAAGCAAACAATTACACCTCCTTAACTGTGCTGCACAAACCAAGAAAACAATTACACCTCCTTAACTGTGTTGCACAAACCAAGTGAACAATTACACCTCCTTCACTGTGTTGCACAAACCAAGCCAACAATCACACCTCCTTAACTGTGCTGCACAAACCAAGCAAACAATTACACCTCCTTAACTGTGTTGCACAAACCAAGCAAACAATTACACCTCCTTAACTGTGCTGCACAGACCAAGCCAACAATTACACTTCCTTAACTGTGTTGCACAAACCAAGCAAACAATTACACCTCCTTAAATGTGCGGCACAAACAAAGCCAACAATCACACCTTCTTAACTGTGTTGCACAAACCAAGCAAACAACTACACCTCCTTAACTGTGCTGCACAAACCAAACTAACAATTACACCGACTTTACTGTGGTGCACAAACCAAGCAAACAATTACACCTCCTTAACTGTGTTACACAAACCAAGCAAACAATCATACCTCCTTAACTGTGCTCCACAAACCAAGCAAACAATTACACCTTCTTAACTGTGTTGCACAAACCAAGGCAACAATCACACCTCCTGAACTGTGCTGCACAGACCAAGCAAACAATTACACTTCCTTAACTGTGCAGCACAAACCAAGCAAACAATTACACTTCCTTAACTGTGTTGCACAAACCAAGAAAATAATTACACCTCCTTAACTGTGCTGCACAAAGCAAACTAACAATAACACCTCCTTAACTGTGCTGCACAGACCAAGCAAACAATTACACTTCCTTAACTGTGTTGCACAAACCAAGCAAACAATTACACCTTCTTAACTGTGTTGCACAAACCAAGCCAACAATCACACCTCCTTAACTGTGCTGCACAAACCAAGCAAACAATTACACCTTCTTAACTGTGTTGCACAAACCAAGCCAACAATCACACCTCCTTAATTGTGCTGCACAAACCAAGCAAACAATTACACCTTCTTAACTGTGTTGCACAAACCAAGGCAACAATCACACCTCCTTAACTGTGCTGCACAGACCAAGCAAACAATTACAATTCCTTAACTGTGTTGCACAAACCAAGCAAACAATTACACCTCCTTAAATGTGCGGCACAAACAAAGCCAACAATCACACCTCCTTAACTGTGCTGCACAAACCAAGCAAACAATTACACCTTCTTAACTGTGTTGCACAAACCAAGCCAACAATCACACCTCCTTAATTGTGCTGCACAAACCAAGCAAACAATTACACCTTATTAACTGTGTTGCACAAACCAAGGCAACAATCACACCTCCTTAACTGTGCTGCACAGACCAAGCAAACAATTACACTTCCTTAACTGTGCTGCACAAACCAAGCAAACAATTACACTTCCTTAACTGTGTTGCACAAACCAAGCAAATAATTACACCTCCTTAACTGTGCTGCACAAACCAAACTAACAATAACACCTCCTTAACTGTGCTGCACAGACCAAGCAAACAATTACACTTCCTTAAATGTGCGGCACAAACAAAGCCAACAAATCACACCTCCTTAACTGTGCTGCACAAACCAAGCAAACAATTACACCTCCTTAAATGTGCGGCACAAACAAAGCCAACAATCACACCTCCTTAACTGTGTTGCACAAACCAAGCAAACAACTACACCTCCTTAACTGTGTTGCACAAACCAAGCCAACAATTAACCTTAACTGTGTTGCACAAACCAAGCAAACAATTACATCTTCTTAACTGTGTTGCACAAACCAAGCCAACAATCACACCTCCTTAACTGTGCTGCACAAACCAAGCAAACAATTACACCTTCTTAACTGTGTTGCACAAACCAAGCCAACAATCACACCTCCTTAACTGTGCTGCACAAACCAAGCAAACAATTACACTTCCTTAACTGTGTTGCACAAACCAAGCCAACAACCACACCTCCTTAACTGTGCTGGACAGACCAAGCAAATAATTATACCTCCTTAACTGTGCTGCACAAACCAAACTAACAATTACACCTCCTGAACTGTGCTGCACAGACCAAGCAAACAATTACAATTCCTTAACTGTGTTGCACAAACCAAGCGAACAATTACACCTCCTTAAATGTGCGGCACAAACAAAGCCAACAATCACACCTCCTTAACTGTGTTGCACAAACCAAGCAAACAACTATACCTCCTTAACTGTGTTGCACAAACCAAGCCAACAATCACACCTCCTTAACTGTGTTGCACAAACCAAGCAAACAATTACACCTTCTTAACTGTGTTGCACAAACCAAGCCAACAATCACACCTTCTTAACTGTGCTGCACAAACCAAGCAAACAATTACACCTTCTTAACTGTGTTGCACAAACCAAACCAACAATCACACCTCCTTAACTGTGCTGCACAAACCAAACTAACAATTACACTTCCTAAACTGAGTTGCACAAACCAAGCAAACAATTACACCTCCTTAAATGTGCGGCACAAACAAAGCCAACAATCACAACTCCTTAACTGTGTTGCACAAACCAACCAAACAACTACACCTTCTTAACTGTGCTGCACAAACTAAACTAACAATTACACCAACTTAACTGTGTTGCACAAACCAAGCCAACAATCACACCTCCTTAACTGTGCTGCACAAACCAAGCAAACAATTACACCTCCTTAACTGTGCTGCACAAACCAAGAAAACAATTACACCTCCTTAACTGTGTTGCACAAACCAAGTGAACAATTACACCTCCTTCACTGTGTTGCACAAACCAAGCCAACAATCACACCTCCTTAACTGTGCTGCACAAACCAAGCAAACAATTACACCTCCTTAACTGTGTTGCACAAACCAAGCAAACAATTACACCTCCTTAACTGTGCTGCACAGACCAAGCCAACAATTACACTTCCTTAACTGTGTTGCACAAACCAAGCAAACAATTACACCTCCTTAAAAGTGCGGCACAAACAAAGCCAACAATCACACCTCCTTAACTGTGTTGCACAAACCAAGCAAACAACTACACCTCCTTAACTGTGCTGCACAAACCAAACTAACAATTACACCGACTTTACTGTGGTGCACAAACCAAGCAAACAATTACACCTCCTTAACTGTGTTACACAAACCAAGCAAACAATCATACCTCCTTAACTGTGCTCCACAAACCAAGCAAACAATTACACCTCCTTAACTGTGCTGCACAAACCAAGAAAACAATTACACCTCCTGAACTGTGTTGCACAAACCAAGGCAACAATTACACCTCCTTAGCTGTGTTGCACAACCAAGCCAACAACTACACCTCCTTAACTGTGCGGCACAAACCAAGTGAGCAATTACACCCCCTTCACTGTGTTGCACAAACCAAGCAAACAATTACACCTCCTTAACTGTGTTGCACAAACCAAGCAAACAATTACACCTCCTTAACTGTGCTGCACAGACCAAGCAAACAATTACACTTCCTTAACTGTGTTGCACAAACCAAGCAAACAATTACACCTCCTTAAATGTGCGGCACAAACAAAGCCAACAATCACACCTCCTTAACTGTGTTGCACAAACCAAGCAAACAACTACACCTCCTTAACTGTGCTGCACAAACCAAACTAACAATTACACCGACTTAACTGTGGTGCACAAACCAAGCAAACAATTACACCTCCTTAACTGTGTTACACAAACCAAGCAAACAATCATACCTCCTTAACTGTGCTCCACAAACCAAGAAAACAATTACACCTCCTTAACTGTGTTGCACAAACCAAGAAAACAATTACACCTCCTTAGCTGTGTTGCACAAACCAAGCCAAAAACTACACCTCCTTAACTGTGCGGCACAAATCAAGCAAGCAATTACACCTCCTTCACTCTGCTGCACAAACCAAGCAAACAATTACACCTCCTTAACTGTGTTGCACAAACCAAGCAAACAATTACACCTCCTTAAATATGCGGCACAAACCAAGCCAACAATCACGCCTGTTGTGTTATGGCCTTTGGCCAGGACAGCATTTATGGTTTTAACAGTTTCATGTTTCATAGTTCATGCTCATAGTTCATGCCATAGTTTTAACAGTTTCTTGTATTAGGATTTCTCATTTCATCATTCATGTTTATTGTCCATGTTTTTACTTTTCCATGTTTTTGTTTTCGACAGGTCTGCCAAGCCACTCCACCGCTTGTCTGCGTTCCGCCCCGTGCCTTCGTTGTTGCACATTTCAGAGCTCTGGTTGGCTTTGGTATTTCCCCTTCCTTCTGTGCTGTGCTGATTCGGGGCTGTGTAAGCTTAATTGACAATTAACTGTTTTTTAAGTTACTTACATTTACTAACACTCACTGGGTGGTGTAAGTCTTAGATTGGCACATTACTAATACTACTAATGTAGACAGGGAGTTTATTGTCATGATTCCTGCTTTACTATTTCAAGTCTTGCTGTGCTTTTCTGTTCTGAACATTCATGCTGCTTCCAAACTGCATACTTAATTGGTACTTAAGCTGAGCCGCTCATTCTCTTAATGAGCAAGTCTTGTTATCCAATCTCTGTCCATGTCATGATCTTGCCCTGCCTCTTGTTCCTCCTCCCCCAGGTGTTGCCCCTCATGTCTTGATTTCTACCCTTTATCTGGATGCGGTGGAAGTTGGCTGGCAGACAGTGTCTCAAGTTTTGTTTCCAAGTCAAGTTCTCGCTCATGTTTCCAAGTCCTTGTTTGCTAGCTCATGTTCCAAAGTCTCGTTTTCTTAGTCATTTTGTACATAGCCTTAGTCTTGTTGTTTATTTTCGTTCTTGGATTCCTGCCTGGAGTTTCCAGTGGTTTTTTGTTCTTGCCGTTTTTGCCATTTAGTTTCTCAGCTCTGTGTAGCTTACCTTAGTTTGTCTTTTGCAACCCTTTGGGCCAAGTTTTTTGTTGGCCCTCGTGCCTGTTTTATTTTGTTTTCAATAAATCCTCATTTCCCTTCACCCCGCTTCTGGTGTCTAACTGATTCCGTATCAACACCTCCTTAAATGTGTTGCACAAACTAAGCGAACAATTACACCTCCTTAACTGTGTTACACAAACCAAGCAAACAATTACACCTCCTTAACTGTGTTGCACAAACCAAGCGAACAATTACACCGCCTCAACTGAGTTGCACAAAGCAAGCCAACAATTACACCTCCTTAACTGTGTTGCACAAACAAAGTGAACAATTACACCTCCTTAACTGTGTTGCACAAACCAAGCCAAGAATCACACCGCCTCAACTGAGTTGCACAAAGCAAGCCAACAATTACACCTCCTTAACTGTGTTGCACAAACCAAGCGAACAATTACACCTCCTTAACTGTGTTGCACAAACCAAGCCAAGAATCACACTGCCTCAACTGAGTTGCACAAAGCAAGCCAACAATCACACCTCTTTAGCTGTGTTGCACAATGTTAAACTGGTATAGGAGAATATTTTATGTTTCTGCTTCTCTTGATCTGTGGCTCAAATTCAGAAACTTCTTCCAAGCCAAGGGGCAAATGGGTGATTTTCCACCTGTTTTGACTGCTGTTGCAAAAAGTTCTGTATCTGTCACAAACGTTGCTTCACAACTGGGGTAGAAACTGGGCCCAAATGCTGGAGAAAGGACTCATAGGTCTGGGACAAATGTTTTTATCCAACTGAACCAGAACCAGAATACTGAACAAACAGAAAGCTGCTGCCAAACGGCGCAGGCCAAAACAAAACCAACTGAGGAGCTAATGATGAACACCAGACAGGACCTGAAATTACTGGGGGTTCGGCTTCTGCTATTCAAAATAGAATAAACAAAAAAATTGGCAAAGTAGAGGGGAACTGGATCTAGTACAACAACTCTTCCTATAGATAGGCAAACAGATCGCTGCGGCTCTAAACAGGCAGGGCTGCGTTCGAGTACTAAAACATTTACATCATATGGTTTAATTCCTCGCCGCTTTTCTTGTTACCTTGATGAAAAATGTCAGGAGGCAGAGGAGAAGGGTGAAGAATTCAGAATGGTTTTGGAGGCCAACTGCACTACTAGGCAAATCTGAATACTCTTACACTGGGCAGTGTGATTCAGTGCCTCTCGCCTGTCACGTTTGCTTGTCCTCCTGATGGGACGGGTGGATGGTCATTGCTTTTCGTATTGCCACTGCACGGAATTGTGGGATGGCAGTTTAAAAAAAATGTAAAAACTTAAAGATGCTGTTGGAGCCGTACAGCCATCCAACAGAGGAGCAGGATTATCAGAGGGTTGGGATGTCTTCATATTTTGCTTCAGTGGGGAATATTTCTTTTCAGCTACATTTATTACAGTTGCAGTGCTTATATTAACCATTCGGAGCAAATGGCTTGTGTTGTCTACATCGCTTCTGTTTGCTTCACTACGCTAAGACTTCTCCAGAGAGCTTCAAGCAGCACATAAATCATTCGCCAACATAAATTCTGAAATAAGTAGCAGATTCATTATTGATGCTGCTTATTTATATTTCATCGCAAAATGACTTAGAAGATGCTGGACTACAGTCAAAATGAAAAAGTACTTTTCCTGAATGGATTTGCTGATGTTTTCAGATGTTTGTGTTTTTCACGTATGTCTGAATCCCCCTCAGTTTCTCTCACGTCTGATTTTCCAGCCCCAGAACGCTCGGGTCTCGCCTGTTTTCACAGCTTTCTTACTCTCTGCCCTCTCCAGTGTTGCCCTCTGGCAGACCGGTCCCCTCCACGACATCGAGTTCCTCTTCTGTGTGTTTATGTTTAAATATAGCGCTCGTCCACAAACTATTAAGCTATCATTCTGAATAATGGATTGATGTCCTAAATGCAGTTATTTGAAATAAGAGCCTGAATCATTGCGGTTCACGCTTTGCTAACCCACTTTGATATGCTTTTAAGACCGCTGAACCAGAAGAACACACAGCCGTTGAAAATGTTGATTTTTGGTCTTTGATCCTCTGATTTTCACTGTGGCAAAGTCTAAAATAACAAAAAAATAAGTGACTCATCTGTCAAATCGATTGATCTGATTGGTTTTGTAGAAATAATTTATGTGTAATCCTATTGAGAGTGAGGTTATCTGGAAAATTAGTTTGAAAAGTTAAAATTCTCATGTCGACATCCAATATTTACAGCTCACATCAACTAATAGTCACTCTAATGTTTAAATGTGCTTGCAATCTAACATAGCAGAAAAGAACAAAAAAAAAAAAAGATTAACCTTGACGCTGCTGTATGTTATACTGGAGAGAGCAGCAGTGTATCTGTATGCTGCATAGCTGCAGTGTATCCAGTATCAAGAGAATTACAGGTGGATCAGGGCTGGACTGGGATTAAAAATTGGCCAAACATCTTACCCCTGACCATTAAATTTGGCCAGATAACACCTTTGCTTGCCCTGCATTTCAATACATGCTCCTTTAAGCCTTTGATTCCACCTTTTAGTCGAGTTTCCAGTGAAAGAATCCGTTATACCTGCCGAACATGGTGCCAGGCTCTTGATGGAGATCAAGATTTCTGAGAGAAATAGCAATTCCTTTAAAGTGAATCTAAACATCATTTTTCACAGGTACTGACTTTATTTTCTGAAAACTGGGGGGGAGAGACTTGCTAGCCCTCTTCAGGACTGACATAGTTTTTTAGCCTATGAAATCAGGTTTTTCTTTAAACTCTGAAAAACATTCTACCCCATTTCTTCTCACATTGACAAACTCTTCAGTTCCTGGGGATGAGGAGTTTAGCGATGAAACGATGAAGCTGCACTGCGCCTCAGAGTAAACATGAACTGACAGTGCTGTGTGCTCAGCAGAGGAGAATCAGCTAAATTCAGGAAGTAAAGGTCCTGCCATGAATGATTGGCTAAGGGGCAGAAGTCTTCAGTCAGGAGGTGGAGCCAACAAATGGCATCAGCTGGCTAAATTTATGGGTTAAATGAACACGTGGCAGGACTTCTACTTTTTGACTCCTGAACTACACACCTCTGGTGCTCCGTAACCTCTTGCCCATGGAACACAAGGCCAGTTAATGAAGCTCAGCTCAGGAAGACTGACTCTCTCGCGCACGTCAGCTTTATTTCATTCACGCATGTTCACCCATAAACCTCTGCAGTCAGTGTCTGGGGCGGTCAGTTAAGCAGTCAGCTGGTGTAGCAGCTGATCTCTTCTATCCAACCGTGGCACACCTCAGTCGCATCGCTAGCCAATCATTCTGCTGCTGTCTTTTTAAAAAATGTTATTTCTCTCTACACTAGTTCACCCATGCTGCCGTTCGCTGACCCCCCTCCTCCCCAACACCACCCTGCCCCATCAGACCCTCCGTACTGCCGCTCCAGCTCCACCAGCCTTCAGCCACCTCAGACTTGTGTGATTCTAAACATGTTACTCCTTTATGCTCAAAGCATAATAAATATTTTTCTCGTTTCACTTGAGTCTCTCCTGATTGAAATACTAGACTACAAAAAAGAAGAAATCAATAAATTTTCTTTGATCAACGTATTCTTATTTTAACATGATTTCCACTTTTCTGAACAGAAAACTTGCCACATTACAAGTATTGTTCATTATAAATAGCTTCATTTCTTTCTTTTGCACATTCAGGGAGACAAACGATTCCAAACCTGGCAGTCAAAGAAAAATGAGTCCAGCGTTAGTCAAATGAGTCTCGTGAGCAAAATTTAAGAAAACAATAACAGGTATCAAAGAGGCAGAAATCTGGTGAGTAGCAATGGCTATAAAATCTTTTTTTATCAAGATCATTTGAAGAACATAATGAGGAGTTGGCTTTTTTCACAAATAAATCTGCAAAGCTGATACCGGCTGCATTGCATGTGCTAGTGTGATAACCAGACAATTTCTCAAGCTTTGGAGCAGCTACTGCTACAGACTGAGCGACTTCTGACAGATGCCTCTCAGCCAATTTTTACATATTCTTCAACGTCTTTGTGTGGTCTTTAAATACATTGTTAACACAGGTCGAGGCAAATGTTCTTCACTTTCAGTCACTGGAAAATCCCTGGTCCAACAGCAACCTTTATGTTCTACCGCTGCACGACAGTCACCTGGCCAATCATGTGATGCCGCTCGACAGATCTCAGCCGGGGTTCTCATTTAGCGCATCATTCAGTACAGTGGGGGATCTCTCCATGACTGAACAGGTACAGGGCAGGGGGAGAGCTGGGCCTCAGTGGGATGTGATCAGGGCTGTATGAGATGAGAGACAAACCAATGGGCCAATCACCAGCCGCCCGAGACTATTCCCGGAACATTAGACATCCAGTCGGCCCATATCCAAGGACAATATGCAGCAACCAACACTAAACAGAACAATATTAGCCTCACATGCAGAGAATAAGACCACCATAACGTTTACGCAATGGGATTATTTTTGATTATTCATAACTGTTAACAATCTAGACACCCTGTTGAACATGTATCAAGAACGCCATGCAGTTATTGATATTTGATAAAGCAGGAGTGTTATAGTCTTTGTTTTATGTTATGGAATTATTTTCTTCATAACTGCTGTCAAAATGCCATATGGCCAGACCAGCTTGGAAATTAGCTTCTGGACTTTTACAGTACAGCAGTCCTTCTTGGACAATCAGCCCAATGTTGGCAGCAGGTCCTGCCAGCCTTTTTCTGTCAAGCAAACATAACACTGTCTGGTGTCCTGGGAGGGAGTTCCAACCTGTGAAGCCAGAACCGACAGCTGTGGGGACGGACCACCGCACGCCTGAGGAAAGAGGAGAAGAAGAAAACATTATGTAAATATCTGAGTGTTAAAGGGTATCTATAGTCGATTCTTATTGTTTTTGTTTATCGGCCAATCGGCGAGCTGCACCTGCGCAAACAAACCGAAATAGAAGGATTATCTACACATGTACACTAAACATTAGTTTATATGAATTAAATTGGTCGTGTGACAATGCAAGATGTCAACAAAAGAAAGTGATTTTTTTGTCAACATTGGACATTCAACGTCCCGTCTGAGAATCGACTTTAGATGACCTTTAAATTGCCAAAGTAAAGCAGCATCGATTGAACAAGGACATCCGTCATCAACCCAAACGCCCAAAAACGTATGAAAGCAGGCAGGGACGCAGTTACCTCTACTTACACTGACAAGAAAAGATTTTCTAAAGCAACAATGAATGACAGTTTGCAGAGCTTTTAACAGAAATGCCAGTCATGACTTGGGCTAAAAAACTTCTTTTACACTTTAGTACTTTGCAAAGAAAACCTTGTCTGTCATCACTGAGACCTTGGAAGCTGTAAGTTTCTTCAGAAAATTTGCCGAGCTGAATGTATGCACCGCATGGCTCTGTTGTGGAGAGAAGGGACGAAGGTCACGAGGGTTTCCCTGCCAGGCCTTGTTTGGAGATGACAGAGAAAGACAAGGACCATGTTTCCATTACCTGATTCGATAAAGACCGAGTCTGTCCGTCAGGGTGGAGTTTAGGTGGAGCCCTGATCTTATCTTAATGAATAATTTTTAGATGAAATGGGCTTGTGTCCGACCCACCATCTTCTCCTGCCACTAGTTAGAAGACTCTTGTTTTCCTGAAACTTCACTTGGGTGATTCTCCTGCTGAGTGTTCTGCATGATTGTTAGATGATATACTCACACACACTCTCTCCTGCACATACAAACACACACACACACACACTCTGTCCTGCTCAAACAAACACACACACACACACACACACACACTCTGTCCTGCTCAAACAAACACACACACACACACACACACACACTCTCTCCTGCACAAACAAACACACACACTCTCCTGCACATACAAACACACACACACACACTCTGTCCTGCTCAAACAAACACACACACACACACACACTTTCTCCTGCACAAACAAACACACACACACACTCCCTTCTTCACAAACAAACACACGTACACACAGATATGCAATTAAGCATTTGGGTTGAGAGACTAATAATCATTATTGCATTGCACCACAGCACACATTTGTAATAAACTACAGATACGACAATTATAAAGCTGCACTTCACTTGCAGTCTCAGAGCTCCAGTGCTCATATAGAAGAGATGTTAATGAATATGTTCCTCTGACAGGGGCACTATGAGATCTGCGGGACACACAGATCAGTTATCTAACCTTTTAAAATTCATCTTTCATGTACAGATGCTTAAAGACATGGATCCCAAACTCAAATCCTGGAGGACTGCGGTGTCTGTTGTTCTGTTGGTTTATTCCTGTGCTTCAGTGCTTAATGAAACTCACTGATTGGCTGAGGAGTCTGCAGGTATTACTCATAAGGCCTGACTCAGCAGCTGATTGGGCGGAAATCTCATAAACCAAAGGCACTATGAGTTTGAGACCCCTGCTTTCAGACTTACCTGTGTGCAGCGATGATGTGCCTCTGGCATCCTCAGTCACACCCAGTGCGGAGCGAGGTTTTTGAACCCTGACACTTCAGGAGCTGAACCATCACTGCCGACCCGAAATTCAGCCTCAAAAACTTTACAATGTTGGCAAGAGCCTGAGTGGAGCATCTGAGGAGGAAATGTCTTGTAACTGGTCTTCAATTATTAATGTTTAAAACAGCCAATATCCCCTCCCTGGGGCAGCTTGGTGTTGTGCGGGGGTACCGCTGTTGCCTAGCAGCATGATGGTTGCAGGTTCCAGTCCTGCCTGTGCTGTTATGTGAGCGGCACTCATGTCCTCTGGGACTCTCGTGTCTCCACAGTTACTGAAATAAACTGTAGAGTGTGAAAAAATGGCAGGTATGAGAGTGTGTGAGCCGTGTGGAATGATACTCTGTCCGGGGTGTGTTCCTGCCTCTCACCCATTGCATGCTGGGATATGTTCTATTCTCTCCACATGGCTCTCATCATGAATAATTGCTTTAGATAATGGATGGATCTCCACTCATACTCCTGAAAACAGCCTCCAAGAAAAAGCGCTCCGTCAAAGCAGTCTCTCCTCTTTCAAGAAGAACCATTTACCAGAGTGATTTAGCTGCTAAGGTACGGCCTGAAACATTTTGTTTATTATTCAAGTAATACCACAACATGCAATAATGGCCCAATAAAATTCTATTGCCATTCTTACATAGTCCTCAGATATTTGGGCTGATAAAACTATCAAAATTGTTTTAATGTGTCCCATGCTAATGTCAGACGCAGTGCGTAGCTGCAAAAGTAGACTTACAGAGTGAGTCTGCCGCCTGTGATCGGCGAGGAGGGATTAGGATATGGCTGCTGTGGGAAAGCAGGGTTGCCAGAGTGAGTTTTTTCTGCCAAATGGCCTCGATGTTGAAATGACATGCAGGACTACACAGCCAAATGGTATTTTCACTCAAATGGTAATTTCTTTTTTTTAACATGGCAACCTCATAAAACTATGCACTTTGAATGAAAATTGCAACAACTTGCATTTTACACGATTAGGCGGATATGTGTTCGCGGTTTCCATTTTAAATCGTGTTTGGGATGGAAAATAAAATTTCCAATTCATAGTGGAGTCAGCCATTTGACATGCTGTGCTGGAACCTTTTTTAAAGGCTAAATTAACATGAAGTGCATGGGAGGGAAACACCATTCGCTGTAGATTTTGGCCACAAATATGGCAGTGCTGCCAGGACCTCATACTGCTTGTGATCTTGAGATAAACACACTGCTTAGCTTAAATGTTTGGGATGAGAACGTTGTGTTACATTAAAATCCAGTGAGTTTTGAAACACTGACAGTGAAGTAGAGCAGCTGAGTGTCACGAGGGAGCATTTCCACCAGCAGGGGGCGGAAGCAGAAAAGATGGCCCTCATGTTCTCCTGGACTCTACCAGAAGCTTGTAGTGTAGCCAATCATAAGTAACAGCCTTGCAGTACAATCTGTGAAATAAACCTACAGCACACATGCTCCCATAATGCTAATATCCTCATATCCTTACAATTGGCATGAGTTATGAGCAAGGTCATCATTAGACAGATTGTAGCACCTATTGCCTTCAAACAAGGTGAGACTTGCGGCTTGGAACTTGGTTGCACAACTTTGCATGTAAAAATGAAAATGAATTGTAAGCAGCGCCCCATTTTGAAGTCCATGCAGGTATCCGGCTAAATAGAAAATTCTGCTTTGCGGAACAGACCCTTGGACTGTCTTAAGCAACAGATCTGAGCCAATTACGTAATTGTTTTGAATATAAATACTTCTCTGACAGCAAAGTTTTATTGAAATCCCTGAGAACTGGAGTAAGGTGAATCTACATCAATTATGAAATTATCTGATTAGAAGCAAAAATATAATCTGTATCGGTGGTGGGGGGTAATGCTCATGAAGGAGAGAGCAGTACACTGCTGTACCTGCGAGGGCAGCAGATGGGAGATGTTCATGAAGCTGAGAGCAGTACACTGCTGTACCTGCGGGGCCAGCAGATGGGTGATGTTCATGAAGCTGAGAGCAGTACACTGTTGTACCTGTGGGGGCAGCAGATTGAGAAGAAGTATGGGGATAATAAGAAGAAGAGTACAGGCTAAAGTCATTCGCTGCAGCCAAATTCTTATTAATGAAAGATCATTTTCTTGCGACCTTCAGTTCTCCTTGCCCCGGCCAGAAAATGTCACATATGTGAAGGGAAAGTTGCAGTGAGATTTTAAAGCTACCCTGTGCTTGTTTGAGAAAAATCGGATGTCCTTTCCTTCACCTCTCAAATTGGAATGCCCCTAGTACTGGGGCCAATCAATAAACATCATTAATACAGCATGTTTCCTAATATCAACATAGCCATGTGGCATATCCACTTAAAGGGAAGAAACTTGGCAAAAAGGTTCTGATGACCACTTTTCCCTCAACCAAACACAATTCAAGCAAGTAAATTGGCATGTAGCAAAACATAGGATGAAGTTATTTCAGTGCTAGATCGCAAGGGTTTCTATTGAGTTTGTGCTCTACAAACAAACGATACAGGAAATGAAAGAGGAAAGTCCACAGAATCCAATGATATAAGACACATCATTTTCAACACACCACTCTCAAAAAACAGAAGGAATGCACTTTACATTCTACAGCAATGAGCAAATATTTTTTCTTACCTTTGATAATTTGCAATAACAACCAGTTCAGGGTAAATCTGCGCAGGCCCAATGTGTGTTTAATACACTGAAACTAGATGTCAAGTCTGCCTATTTTTGTGCAAATTTCCCCACTTGAAAAAGGGATGGGAACAGTCTGCAGAGTTTTAGAACTGGATTCCACTCAATGACCAAACCTCTTTTTTTCACAGTCTTCAATTTTTTTCAGTTGCAATGCCATGATTGAAGCGGGTCATTAATCAGCAGGTGAAAACCTTTAAGCAAAACAAATGAGCAAACAAAAGAAAAGATGTATATATACACACACATATAACCACACATTTTCCCTTTATGTACAGCAGAGAAATGCACATCGACTCCCATGCAATTTGCAACGTTGTACAGAGAAAGTCAAACGCCTATGGCCTTATGCAGAAACCCTGCCGCGAGGGTGCCGACAATGTTACTTGTACAAAGCGATACATTTATACGTGAACATGTTGATTAATTAATGGTTAAATTATTATGCATGCCCCACTTCAACTAATTTATAACGATATTTATTTAAATCACGTTAATCATAAACACATCTGTAAGCACAGCCAATGCACAAAATCACATGTGTAAGACCACTTCATTTAGCCCATTTTTTCTCCCAAGCCAAGCGAAGCCAAACATTAACTGCGCTGCCTAATCAGCCAATCGCACAGCGTGCGAAGCGATCAAACAGAGAATAAACAACCACTTGAACCAAAGAGCAGCAAACACAAACAGACCAACCGCGCAAAATCAGATATTCGCGTGACAAGCTCGGGGATACACTGACAATGTAACGCTCATAAAGTTCATGAATACATTGTAGCGATGTCAACCGCGTTGGCATCAACTCTCGATTCAGACAGTCCGCTCATACAGTCCGTTATATGAAAGTCTTCAGTCTTACCGGCTGCCTCTCTGCTTCTTTGACTCTCCTAATCGTTGCACAGGCTTGTCATGTGTGAGTTGCGTTGAGTGTTTAACAGCTCCTTCCTCGGTTACGGTGGGCTTATTTTAATGGTCCGAGTCGCGTGCTCATTTTGCTTGGTCCCTTCCGGTTACCGGGTCAGGTGAATACGCGGCTGATTTTATTTATTCATTCATTTATTTATTTATTTATTTTTTAACCCGTCCATCTATCTACCATTGACTTCACACTAGATCTGCCAGTCTCTGTGCATGTTTTTTTCTGCAGCATTGCTTCAAAGGAGCTCAGCTCCTCAGCATTCCACTTGCACGCAATGTATTTTCCTCTCTGTGATTGACTTGTGATGCTGTCAGTTTAACTTTATGGGGAGCCATCTGATTGTATGGGCGCTGACGTTACCAATGGGCCCTCAACCAATGCAATCGACAAACCTAGCCTGAGATAGAGCCTTGTGGTCCTGGTGCGTCTATCTTAGAGTCTGTGCGCCAATATGCACATGAACTCAAAGAGCACAGCAATAAAAATGCTGTACTGGTTTGTTTCTAGTATTTTTGGTAAAGTCACCCACTAAATATTCAACAGTCGTTTTCTGACTGATCCTTGCACCATTACACATGGAAACAGCGAAGGCGCAACAAGTCAAGCGCAAAATTGGGGTGCGTGACGTGTTTTGTTGTCTCGTCTTCATATTTGCAATGAGTTGATAGTAATGCTGCCTCTTCAGCTCATGCAGGGCTTAATGCAATAGCCCCTGATGGGGAAAACTTAGGTTTGAACCTTGGTGAAGCATGAGTCACTTGAGCAGTGGAAGCATGGTTTTTGTTTAAGTAATTGCTCGGGTGTTTGTTCTTTTTGCTTTTTTCCTTTTTTTCCCCCCTTATCTTTGTATTTATAATTTTGATTGTTTTACTGAAAATAAATCTGATCCAGTGGAGTCAAACTTCATTTCCTTTGAATTCACTTTTTTTGTTGGAAAAATGTCCACTGGACTAGCTGAAATATATTTAAAATAAATAAATTAATAAAAAGCATTTTTCTGAAATAAAAAATGCAGGTTGTATTTAGATTGAATGTATGCCAGTAAGTGACAAATAAATGAAATTAAATGAGTTTTACACTTTGATACCTCAGTTGGCGCACAGTATCCAAAATGGTGCCTGAACTGCCAGATTGGAGATGCCATCGAGATATTCCTCTCTAATTTTGCACTGATTTACTTGATTATAATAAAGTTTGGCACAGATAATGGTGAGATTCTGTGCTCTTATTTTTTAGACGTTTTAGAGGCAACTAAATAATTTCAAAAGTAATAAAAGTAAAATTTTGTCAGGTGGAAATGACATCTTTCATTTATGCTGTGTTCCATCATTTACGCTCAGTGACATACATTCTGATTTTTACACCATGAAGAAAATCCCCAAGGTGTTTCGTTTATTATGATACCAAGTTTATTTAATGGACCAAGTAGTTGTAGAGATATACTCATTGCATATTGGACATGTCATTTTCGAGTCAGAGGCTCAGGGCTAAAGAGGTTATGCACATCACAAGCTCCATGGCGAGAGTAGCCTTTGCAATTCATGAGAAAACTTCTGGGCACAAATGACACATTCAGTTGCTGCAGCTTCAAAGGATTATGGTCCAAATTCCATTTTCCCTTTCTTCCAAGGTTGGTCCTTTATTTTCTTGCCAGAGAGAAACAGTGGAGTTCTGCCCCTTTACCTTCATGAAATAGAAAATTTTGACACTCTTTGTCATGACAACCAGCCAAACTATTTCAAATTTACTGTATGTGTCGGTGAGGAAAGCTTCCTTGCTCTTCGGAGAACTCAGATGCTGCTGTAAGGTTATCTTCCCTCATTTCTTTCCTGCCTTGCACTTGACTGGGAAATGGAGGTCTGTTGTACGCAGTCTCAGAGGGAACAGTCGATGGCCGCTGTACGAAATCGCCGGAAATGACACCTTTTCTGCCCAGAGAAAAATAGCTCCTGAAAGCTGAGAACAGCTGGACCTATTTGGAAAAGCACTTTTTTCTTTTTTTCTAAAACTCAATCTCGACGCTGGTGAGACTGATCTAGCCGGAACTGAGCAGCAGATTCATCACAACCACAAAGATTAAGCCGGAGAAACATTTATCCTGGAGCCAAACTCAGAGCGAGGAGCCTCTGTCATGTTTGGGCTGATCAAAATACCCCCCAAAAAATGCCCAAAAAAATACAAAAAGCCCAAACAGCAGAATCAGGTACAAAAATCAGCTGAGCTATTAAGTTTGCTGTTTCTATGACAACCCTGCACATCATTTGTGCTCCCAAGAGTGTTTCTTCATAGCATAAAATCCCTTCTAAATGTTGCTTTTTCCAAAATATAAAAGCAATATTTATGTGAGCGCATCTTAAGCGTTGGGACTGTCTAGACTCTTCTCACAAGGCTCATGCTTTCTGCAGAAAAATTAGCGCAAAGTGTAATGGCGTTGGTTGCTCACAGCAGGTAAACTAAGAGTCAAGAAATACATCTCTATTTCTGGTATAATTACCAAAGCAGGGTCCCATCACAGAAATGTAGTATAATGACACTGAGCGCTACAGCATTGCCTCCATGATAAAGCTGCACTTCGGGTTACAGCTGAGAGATGGACTGCACACCAGCCTCAAACTCCCATGCTGTGCCTTTTGTGGACTCGAACTGAATTTACAAACACAAGGACTCAAATACAGCTTTTATTGTCATCCAGATTCTGACGAGCACTTTGTTTTCAGAAGTTTACAATCAGAAAAGATCACTGCAGGCAAAATATATATATATGCTGCAATATCAATAAATCAGAGATTCGTTTCCACACAACAGGTAACAGTATGGCAGGACAGAGAAAGTTCACATCACAGCAAAGGGTGTCTTTATTTTAAACATCCACTCCACAGGATGGGCGTAAACTGCAATCGGTCCTGTCCGTTTGTCGATTGGTCCGCCCACAATTCATTGTTCTCACTCAACAGACATCAGAATTTTGTTGGATTCTTTTCATTTTTGTTTTGTGGGGTAATGGTGATGAGAAGAGGATCCCCATTGATTTTAGTGATGTCTGGAAAATTTTTGTCTAATACTGAATCATGTCTTAAATAAGGCTGTCATGTGATGTTTTGCCACACTTAATGTTTCTTTTAAAAGTGGGTTTTTAGGGTGAAATAATACTTTCCCATGAGTATATTTCAAATGTATGGAGTCCTGATCTGGCAGTAGAAAACTGTGAGAGTGATGCCCAGACTTATTTACTACCCCGGCCTGAAATATGCCACTTAGCCACATACTCTAGAATTCAAACCCTGCCAATTATCAACTCATTGTAAAACCCAAAACCCTGACCATTACCAACCTACTCTATAACTGAAACACTACCATTTACCAACCCACTCTAGAGACCAAACTCTGTTACTTACCCCATCACTGTTAAGTCTTAACTCTGTCACATACCACCCCACTCTAGAGACCAAACTCTGTTACTCACACCATCACTGTTAAGTCTTAACTCTGTCACATACCAACCCACTCTAGAGCCCAAACTCTGTTACTCACCCCATCACTGTTAAGTCTTAACTCTGTCACATACCAACCCACTCTAGAGACCAAACTCTGTTACTCACCCCATCACTGTTAAGTCTTAACTCTGTCACATACCACCCCACTCTAGAGCCCAAATTCTGTCACTTCTCTTCCCACTCACTTCCCTACTCACTCCAGAGAGCAAACACAATCACTAACTTACTCACTACAGAGCCCAAACTGTGTCACCTATCTACCCTCTCTTCAGTCCAAACCCTCTCTCTTATGTATCGACTTTACAGCTTAAATATATGCTGTAATATAATAATATAATACTTTCTTTCCCACTCTGGAGCCTGACTGCAGTCCCGTACCCACGCACACTCCAGCCCAAACTCAGACACTTAATGTCCTGGATTGGGTGAAAGGACCCACTTGCGCAGGCTGGTAAAAAGTAAAACGTTTTTAATAAATATTCACAAAAAACAAACAAACACAAAAAAACTAAGATACACAACAGCACAGGGGAGCAGCAGCAACACACAATACTGGGACTGAAACCAGAATGCAGCTGCAACTGCCAATTTGGCAGCGCAACTCTTAAGTACTCTACTCTTCACCTCCACTACACCGAGCAGCAGGTGCGGCAGACTGCAGGGGGGGGAGGGACTGCAGGGCAGAATCATCACACTTAATTTGACACTTAATTGGTCAGTGAAGGTTGTTCCTGTGCTGAGGGGCACAGAATATGATTCACCACAGCCTCCTCTATTGGCCCAGCAGAGATAATTTGAGCTGCTGCGGACTGTACCTCTCTAGGGTTTAGGTTTTTATTAGTTTCCACTGCTATAGTGGAACTGCGTTTGGCCTCCTCCCTTGAGCAGGTCTCTTATGGTCTGGCAGAGAAACCAGAGATCTTACTGAACTTCTGAACTCACATGAAGCAATTCTGTATGTTAATTCTGCTCACCATTTAACTTAAGCAGTGACTGCACTGTGCCAAAGCACTCTTCCATGCTCTCATTTTACTCAGATTGGAATCTGATGCAATAGAAACAGAGCCAAGCCTCGCACACAGTCATGATCAGAGTATAAATATTAAAACCGTTAAATGTGACCTGTGTTGTGATCTGTGATTTCTGCATGTCATGTTTAAGTTCTGTGCCTGGCTATGCCATGTTGTTTGATTCTGTGCTTAGTGACCACTGCATATGTCTGACTATTCTTCGGATTGTGTTTTGTGTTTTGGTAATTTAGATTTCCTGTTTATTATTTTTCATGTTCATATCATTTAAGTTTCCATGCCATCTTTTCATTTCCATGCATTGCACCACGTCTACCCTGTCTTGTCTAGTGTAGGTCTTTGCCCACGGTCCCTTGTCTTGTGTGCCACTCATTCGGGTGATTTATTGGTTTTTTGGGTTTCAATCTTCCTTCATTATCTCATGTTCTTCCTTCCTCTCTCTTTTACTGTCTTACTAACACATACTAACAGTTTATTGTTTTTGCTAATTACTAACCACACTAATATTGTATATTTTTACTAACTTACTAACAAGCACTCAGGATTGTACAGCTGCACATACTAATTGACTAACGATCTCTCAGCAGTCGCTCAATTCTAGTCTCCGCCTCCTTGCCTATCCCTAATTATCTCTGCTGCAAGTTTCTGTGGATTTCCACTTATACTTTGTGCTTTCCTTTTCTTTTATCTTGGCACTTTAGCACTCCTTAACCGGAGCTGTTGTTTTGTACTTAGGTTTGTCTTGTGATCCCTGTCTGCGTTTTGGCTACAGCCAAATTCATGTAATTAGTTTATTCCTCATGTGTCTCTCCCTGATCATTGTTACCATTGATTGCACCTGTTCTCCCTGGTCATGTGTTTACCCCGGGTGTGTATATAAGATGTCTGTTTGGTTCACTTTCTTGTCAGATCGTTCTCCCTAGTTTTCTCGTGCCACGTTTCTCGCCTTGATTACTCAGTGTTTATCTTTCTGACTGGATTGCCCGACTTTTGATTTTTGCCTTTGTGATTTTGGATTACTGTTGCATCTGTGTGTTTTGACCATTTTTCTGCCCGACTACGAGATCTCTGTTTGCTGCCCTGGTAACGATTCGGATTACGTCCTGTGGATTCTGGCTTGTCTCTCTGATAGTACTATTCCTGTGTACCAGACCCATTTCTGTCCGACTGATTGCTGCCCTGGTTTTTGATACTATTTTTGCCCAACTGGATTTCGACTTTTGGATTGTGGACTCTGTGCTGTTTTTCGCCCTGCGGGGGTCACCCCCCTTTACCAATAAAACAAGCTCTACTGCATTTCCTGGTTCTCGTATCTGGTTCCTGATTGCAACACAACCTGGTACTCTTTGCTTTGACGCTGACCATGAGTGCTACAGCACGGTCCGCAGTCCTACATGCAGGGCACTTTAGTGAAATCGGCAACATTCCTGCCAGCAGTAGCATCTGTTCTGACAGCTGAGGAGGCAGCAGCACAGTGAGTGACTCAGGTCCTTTGAGGATCTGCATGTCTGCTTCTGCCAGTGCATCTCACTCCTGATGTCCAGGGGGCAAAACTTCTGCCGGAGTTACCATATGGTCTGGATTTAGGTGAAGGAGAGCTAGTGAAATGGTTGTGTGTGTGGGTGTTTTTTTTTTTTTTTTTTTTAAAGGGACATGTGATGAGTCAATTCCACCCCTTTTTTGGACAATTCACCCCGTCCCCTTTACTGTCAGCAGCTGGATTGAAAAGACAAGGGTGTCATGAATTCATTTTCCTTAACTTGGCCTCCTTTCTGAAACCCCCCTGACTACAAGTTGTAGCCGATTCCAGGACACGGGACACTTCAGAGGGGAAAAAGCAGAAAAGAGGCCCCGTTTTATGAAATCGGTGAGATTCCCGCCATGCGGTGCGCACCACGGGAGGACGGCAGTTATTTAGCGGGGACTTTGTGGTGCAGTGTGCTCTGTGCTAGCCTGCTAGCTGAGGCAGAGCTAACAGCTGTTCCCAGGCCAAAGTTTTAATTTACAAATTTACAGAGGTTTCCCTTTTTGCCCTCGCAGATTTACTTTGAGCTGTCGACGGCCTGACCTGTTTTTCTTTCTTTTTTTTTAGCCTCAACTCTTTAAGTGAACACTGTTCACAAGCCAGCCTTTTATTCTCTAGCTGAGCTCTAATGAAACCACAGATCTTTATGAACTCTATAACTCACTGGACACAATTCTTTATATTTATATGGCTTTTAATAAATTCCACACCTAAAATTGCAGGTTTGTTATTTATTGAACTGAATTAGCATGGGAAAATGTACTGATGAAGGACGGAATAGAGGGTGGTAGGTGGAGGTTTGCGTCTCCTATATAATGATCGGGTGAGAGAAGAATAGAAGAACGGAGGGAGGGACTTCGAGCGAGACAGACATGGACTGTAGAATAGAGGCGGTATAAATAGGCTCGTTGCTCAGGATGTGGATTGGTGGAGTGATGTATTTAGGTTTGGTCTGGATTCTGAACTTTAGAACTCCATTATGAAGGCAAAAAGCTCTTTGACACGTGATGTATTCTGAATTTGGGTTAGCGGCAGCAGCACAAATACTAATAATGTTTGCACACATTGTGCCAATAATGGAGCTGCACAGAGAAATAATTTTGAAGTTAGCAGCAGAAATCTCCGCCAGACTTGGACTAGAGCCTTTCAAACTGCCATATTTGTCCGTGGGAGTTGGAATATGGCCATGGGGAGGAGATGGCTTTCGAAATTTCCACTGCTTTGTTGTTGCATTTTTATTGAACTTAGTGACTCCTTCCAGCGAGAATCATCTCCTCGACGTAACGTCACTATTCTTAGACACACATGAGAAAGCAAAGCTGGGCTCATTAAGCATTCAGGTCACTGCCACACGGAGGACGGCGGCACACCCCTCTCGTTACAGGACTCCTGTGACTCTGGACAGCCCGCCGGTGTGGACAGTCCAAAACCTGATTTACATCTGGACTATTTCCATGAATGACCTGCTGTAAACATTTTCTCTTTTTTGCTTTACAGGGAATGCTCATTAAATTTTTAAAGCCCTGGGGCTTTTATTTATGCTGTGAAAAAACCCAATTCTCAGCAGCAAAGTGATTAGTAATTGATTGGTAATATTGGTGAACAGAACTCGTAAAGGAAACGCCAGTGTGAAAGCTGTGAATTTGACATAATGCACAGGGGAATGTGGCTAATTAGTGTTTTGACAGTTTGTAGGCGCCAGCAGCGCTCGGTGTTCTGCAGGTGTCGGGTCTGTTTGCACAACTCTTCTACACTGAAGAACTTCACACTCGGTTCACAGAGAGAGAGAAAATTTTCAACCTTTCTCTCTAACGGCATTCTGACTGCTCCCCAAACCATCATCATGGACCATCAGAAGCTCTCAGTGCTGTTTCATTCACCACCTTTATCACACAGAAATATTGGGAAATATCACCCCAGGGTTCCTTTTTTTAGATTATTTTTTTGGGAATTTTTCCTTTTATTTGACAGTTATACAAAGTGGAGAGGCAGGAGGGTTGGGGGGAGGAATGGGGGAGGGCATGCAGCACGTGACCTGAGCTGGAATCGAGCCCAGGTCACTGCGGGAAGGACACAGCCTTTCTGGTGCGTGCGCTTAGGCCGATGAGCCACCGGGGCGCCCCCTCCAGGGTTCCTATGGTGGAACCCAACTGCCAAGAAAATGGTTAAAATGGCGGCCATATTTGTAATTGATGTTACATGTTGCCCCACCTTTCGTTGTATTAAACAAGAACACCTGCTATTCTTTGAGCTTTAGAAATTTTTTTTTTGAAACCATGAACAGAAGAAATTTGTGTCATCTGCGAACAAAACAAACTGCAATAATTTTGAGACTTCACAAATGTCATTGATGTATAAAATAAAAGGTTTAGGCCCCAAAACCGAACCTTGCGGTAACCCACATTGAATTTTCATACATTCCGATGTATGACCAGCAAATTTCACATATTGTTGTCTATTATGTAAATAACTAGTTAACCAGTTTAGAGCAACTCCTCTCACACCATATGTATTCAACTTTGAAATTAAAATGGAATGATCTGTGTCAAATGCTTTTTTAAAATCAATGAATACCCCTATTGTAAATTTCTTTCTGTCAATTGCTGTTGTGATTTCTTCTATTATTTTCATTATTGCTAGACCTGTAGACCGGTTCGTCCGAAAACCATTTTGGCTGTTACTCAATAAATTATTGTTTTCAATAAAGCTATCTAATTTTTTAACAAACAATTTTTCTTGGACTTTTGAGAATTGTGAAAGTAGTGATACTGGCCTGTAATTGTTAAAGCTGTGTTTATCTCCTGTTTTAAAAATTGGAATAACCTTAGCTGTTTTCATCCTATCTGGAAAAACTCCGGTTCCAAGTGAAAGATTGTAAACATAACATAGTGGTTTAATTATACAATCAATTGTCATTTTTATATTAATCCCATCCTACTATAGTCCCCTCTCTCTAGCAACACCTTGGAAGGTGTTGGTACTCAGTTTATTGACACCTACTTATATTTGCGGATATGGTTGGACAAAAACCTGAACTTCAAACTCCATATTTGCATGCTATGTAAGAAACTCCAGCTTACACTGGGTTTCCTCTATAGGCTAAAGTCATGTTTCTCACCAGTTGCAGGTAAACGGCTAATTACTGCCCTGTTTATGTGTCAGCTGGACTATGGTGACACCATTTACAGATTTGCTAGCCTCACTACCCCAGAAAAACTTGATTCATTATACCGGGCTGCCTTGAGAAACATTTCAAGCTCTGTCGACCGGACCCACCACTGTATTCTGTATGACCTGGTAGGCTGGCCTTCTCTTGCTGTACAGGCTGCAGTACTGGCACGTTTTAGTGTATAAAAGGCTTTTTTGGGAAGTTTACCAGTTCAAAGTTTGACTTTGTTCAAAACGCCTACAATCTTAGGTCCAATAATCAAATACATTTAAAGGTGCCACCTGTACGGATTGAGGCTGGGAAAAGGAGTCTGTTTTATTATGGCTCCTGGTCTGGGAACAGCTTACAGGTTTCACTCAACCTAACCTGCCTGATCCCCCTTAGGAGATTCAAACAAAAGCTGACCCAAATCTGCACCACAAATTGTTCTTGTTTTACTGCAAAATAACCTGTTTTATCTTGATGTATTTTGTTTATACAGTGCTACATGAAAGTATGTGAACCCCTTGAGCAGTTTAGATGTTTCTGCAGTTTTACCATGATTTTCTTATTTTATCATTGCCAGTTTTTATGTTTAAAATGTCAGATATATGTTTATCAATTGCATGTACTTGTTTAGTGGCCCAAAAACTACATGAAACAAGGAATAAGGGTATGTGCAAAAGTAAGTGAACCACCAGCTGCATTGATTAAGTCAAGCCGGTAACAGACTCAGGTGAAACACATTTGGGTGCTTAATTAATCATTTAAACAGACCAATGAAATGAGACATCTTTTGGAGAAGGTTTGGCCTGCACTAATTAAAAGAAAGAGGAAACCAACCAAACCACTGTGGTGCTATACAAATGAACAATTCCAAGAGCAAAGGAGAAATCGGAGGACAAAAAGAAGAGGGTAGTGACAGCCCATCAGTCTGGGGAGGGCTATAAGACCATCTCCAAAAGATTCCAGCTCCACCCATCCACTGTAGAACAAATCATTTACAAATGGAGGGCCTTCAACATGACAGCGACTCTGCCTGGAAGTGGACATCTATCAAAAATTTCACCCAGAAGCACCAGAAAAATAATAAATCAGGTAAAGGCCAACCCACACATCACGTCTAGAGAGCTGCAGACTTCTCTGGTAGCATCTGGAACAAAAGTGCATGCGTCTACAATCAGACGAAAAATTGAATGGCCATGGCATTTATGGGAGGGTTGCTAGAAGGAAGCCTCTGCTCTCCAAACAGAACAAAGCTGCCTGTTTAAACTTTACCAGAGAGCACCTTGACAAACCAGACGCCTTCTGGGAATCTATTCTCTGGACAGACGAGTCCGAAATAGAATTATTTGGTCACAATCAACACCAACATGTGTGGAGAAAAGCCAACACGGCGTATGAAGAAGAGAACCTCCGCCCAACAGTGAAGCAGGGTGGTGGAAATGTAAAGGTCATGTGTGGAGAAAAGCCAACACGGCGTATGAAGAAAAGAACCTCCTCCCACCAGTGAAGCAGGGCGGTGGAAATGTGAAGGTCTGGGGCTGCTGTTCTGCTTCTGGACCTGGAACAACTCCATATTATCCAAGGAACGATGAATTCTCAGGCATATCAACAAATTCTTGACCAAAACCTCCTGCCGTCAGTTAGAGAGCTGAAGCTGGGACGGAAATGGATCATGCAACAAGACAATGACCCAAAGCATTCCAACAAAACTACAAAGGAATGGCTCCAGACAGAGCGGATTCGTACTCAGGATTGGCCCAGTCAAAGTCCGGACCATAATCCAATTGAAATGTTGTGTTGAGACCTTAAGAAGTCAGTACACGCTAGACGTCCCTCCAACCTGAGTTCTGCAAGGAGGAGTGGGCAAAGATCCCCAAAAGCAGATGCGAGGGACTGGTTAGTGGTTACAGAAGACGTTTGGAGGGACTGGTTAGTGGTTACAGAAGACGTTTGGAGAGACTGGTTAGTGGTTACAGAAGACGTTTGGAGGGACTGGTTAGTGGTTACAGAAGACGTTTGGAGGGACTGGTTAGTGGTTACAGAAGACGTTTGGAGGGATTGGTTAGTGGTTACAGAAGACGTTTGGAGGGACTGGTTAGTGGTTACAGGAGACGTTTGGAGGGACTGGTTAGTGGTTACAAGAGACGTTTGGAGGGACTGGTTAGTGGTTACAGGAGACGTTTGGAGGGACTGGGTAGTGGTTACAGAAGACGTTTGGAGAGACTGGTTACAGAAGACGTTTGGAGGGACTGGTTAGTGGTTACAAAAGACGTTTGGAGGGACTGGTTAGTGGTTACAGAAGACGTTTGGAGGGACTGGTTAGTGGTTACAGGAGACATTTGGAGGGATTGGTTAGTGGTTACAGGAGACCTTTGGAGGGACTGGTGAGTGGTTACAGGAGATGTTTGGAGGGACTGGTTAGTGGTTACAGGAGTCGTTTGGAGGGACTGGTTAGTGGTTACAGGAGACATTTGGAGGGACTGGTTAGTGGTTACAGAAGACGTTTGGAGGGACTGGTTAGTGGTTACAGAAGACGTTTGGAGGGACTGGTTTGTGGTTACAGGAGACGTTTGAAAGGACTGGTTAGTGGTTACAGAAGACGTTTGGAGGGACTGGTAAGTGGTTACAGAAGACATTTGGAGGGACTGGTCAGTGGTTACAGAAGACGTTTGGAGGGACTGGTCAGTGGTTACAGGAGACGTTTGGAGGGACTGGTCAGTGGTTACAGAAGACGTTTGGAGGGACTGGTTAGTGGTTACAGAAGACGTTTGGAGGGACTGGTTAGTGGTTACAGAAGACGTTTTGAGGGACTGGTTAGTGGTTACAAAGACGTTTGGAGGGACTGGTTAGTGGTTACAAGAGACATTTGGAGGGACTGGTTAGTGGTTACAGAAGACGTTTGGAGGGACTGGTTAGTGGTTACAGAAGACGTTTGGAGGGACTGGTTAGTGGTTACAGAAGACGTTTGGAGGGACTGGTTAGTGGTTACAGAAGACGTTTGGAGGGACTGGTTAGTGGTTACAGGAGACGTTTGGAGGGACTGGTTAGTGGTTACAGGAGACGTTTGGAGGGACTGGTTAGTGGTTACAGGAGACGTTTGGAGGGACTGGTTAGTGGTTACAGAAGACGTTTGGAGGGACTGGTTAGTGGTTACAGGAGACGTTTGGAGGGACTGGTTAGTGGTTACAGAAGACGTTTGGAGAGACTGGTTAGTGGTTACAGGAGACGTTTGGAGGGACTGGTTAGTGGTTACAGAAGACGTTTGGAGGGACTGGTTAGTGGTTACAGAAGACGTTTGGAGAGACTGGTTAGTGGTTACAGAAGACGTTTGGAGGGACTGGTCAGTGGTTACAGAAGACGTTTGGAGGGACTGGTTAGTGGTTACAGAAGACGTTTGGAGGGACTGGTCAGTGGTTACAGAAGACGTTTGGAGGGATTGGTTAGTGGTTACAGAAGACGTTTGGAGGGACTGGTTAGTGGTTACAGAAGATGTTTGGAGTGACTGGTTAGTGGTTACAGAAGACGTTTGGAGGGACTGGTCAGTGGTTACAGAAGACGTTTGGGGGACTGGTTAGTGGTTACAGAAGACGTTTGGAGAGACTGGTTAGTGGTTACAGAAGACGTTTGGAGAGACTGGTTAGTGGTTACAGGAGACGTTTGGAGGGACTGGTTAGTGGTTACAGAAGACGTTTGGAGAGACTGGTTACAGAAGACGTTTGGAGGGACTGGTTACAGAAGACGTTTGGAGGGACTGGTTATGGTTACAGAAGACGTTTGGAGAGACTGGTTACAGAAGACGTTTGGAGAGACTGGTTACAGAAGACGTTTGGAGGGACTGGTTAGTGGTTACAGAAGACGTTTGGAGAGACTGGTTACAGAAGACGTTTGGAGGGACTGGTTAGTGGTTACAAAAGACGTTTGGAGAGACTGGTTAGTGGTTACAGAAGACGTTAGGAGGGACTGATTAAAGGTTACAGGAGACGTTTGGAGGGATTGGTTAGTGGTTACAGGAGACCTTTGGAGGGACTGGTTAGTGGTTACAGGAGACGTTTGGAGGGACTGGTTAGTGGTTACAGGAGACGTTTGGAGGGACTGGTTAGTGGTTACAGGAGACGTTTGGAGGGACTGGTTAGTGGTTACAGGAGACGTTTGGAGGGACTGGTTAGTGGTTACAGAAGACGTTTGGAGGGACTGGTTAGTGGTTACAGGAGACGTTTGGAGGGACTGGTTAGTGGTTACAGATGACGTTTGGAGGGACTGGTTAGTGGTTACAGAAGACGTTTGGAGGGATTGGTTAGTGGTTACAGAAGACGTTTGGAGGGACTGGTTAGTGGTTACAGGAGACGTTTGGAGGGACTGGGGGACTGGTTAGTGGTTACAAGAGACGTTTGGAGGGACTGGTTAGTGGTTACAAGAGACGTTTGGAGGGACTGGTTAGTGGTTACAGAAGACATTTGGAGGGATTGGTTAGTGGTTACAGAAGACGTTTGGAGGGACTGGTTAGTGGTTACAGAAGACGTTTGGAGGGACTGGTTAGTGGTTACAGATGACGTTTGGAGGGACTGGTTAGTGGTTACAGGAGATGTTTGGAGGGACTGGTTAGTGGTTACAGGAGACGTTTGGAGGGACTGGTTAGTGGTTACAGGAGACGTTTGGAGGGACTGGTTAGTGGTTACAGGAGACGTTTGGAGGGACTGGTTAGTGGTTACAGGAGACATTTGGAGGGACTGGTTAGTGGTTACATAAGACGTTTGGAGGGACTGGTTAGTGGTTACAGAAGACGTTTGGAGGGACTGGTTAGTGGTTACAGAAGACGTTTGGAGGGACTGGTTAGTGGTTACAGAAGACGTTTGGAGGGACTGGTTAGTGGTTACAGGAGACGTTTGGAGGGACTGGTTAGTGGTTACAGAAGACGTTTGGAGGGACTGGTTAGTGGTTACAGAAGACGTTTGGAGGGACTGGTTAGTGGTTACAGGAGACGTTTGGAGGGACTGGTCAGTGGTTACAGAATACATTTGGAGGGACTGGTTAGTGGTTACAGAAGACGTTTGGAGGGACTGGTCAGTGGTAACAGAAGACGTTTGGAGGGACTGGTAAGTGGTTACAGAAGACATTTGGAGGGACTGGTCAGTGGTTACAGAAGACGTTTGGAGGGACTGGTCAGTGGTTACAGAAGACGTTTGGAGGGACTGGTCAGTGGTTACAGGAGACGTTTGGAGGGACTGGTCAGTGGTTACAGAAGATGTTTGGAGGGACTGGTCAGTGGTTACAGAAGACGTTTGGAAGGACTGGTTAGTGGTTACAGAAGACGTTTGGAGGGACTGGTTAGTGGTTACAGAAGACGTTTGGAGGGACTGGTTAGTGGTTACAAGAGACATTTGGAGGGACTGGTTAGTGGTTACAGAAGACGTTTGGAGGGACTGGTTAGTGGTTACAGAAGACGTTTGGAGGGACTGGTTAGTGGTTACAGAAGACGTTTGGAGGGACTGGTTAGTGGTTACAAAAGACGTTTGGAGGGACTGGTTAGTGGTTACAGGAGACGTTTGGAGGGATTGGTTAGTGGTTACAGGAGACCTTTGGAGGGACTGGTTAGTGGTTACAGGAGACGTTTGGAGGGACTGGTTAGTGGTTACAGGAGACGTTTGGAGGGACTGGTTAGTGGTTACAGGAGACGTTTGGAGGGACTGGTTAGTGGTTACAGGAGACGTTTGGAGGGACTGGTTAGTGGTTACAGAAGACGTTTGGAGGGACTGGTTAGTGGTTACAGAAGACGTTTGGAGGGACTGGTTAGTGGTTACAGAAGACGTTTGGAGGGACTGGTTAGTGGTTACAGAAGACGTTTGGAGGGACTGGTTAGTGGTTACAGGAGACGTTTGGAGGGACTGGTTAGTGGTTACAGAAGACGTTTGGAGGGACTGGTTAGTGGTTACAGGAGACGTTTGGAGGGACTGGTTAGTGGTTACAGGAAACGTTTGGAGGGACTGGTTAGTGGTTACAGAAGACATTTGGAGGGACTGGTTAGTGGTTACAGGAGACGTTTGGAGGGACTGGTTAGTGGTTACAGGAGGAGTTTGGAGGGACTGGTTAGTTGTTACAGAAGACGTTTGGAGGGACTGGTCAGTGGTTACAGAATACATTTGGAGGGACTGGTTAGTGGTTACAGAGGACGTTTGGAGGGACTGGTCAGTGGTGACAGAAGACGTTTAGAGGGACTGGTAAGTGGTTACAGAAGACATTTGGAGGGACTGGTCAGTGGTTACAGAAGACATTTGGAGGGACTGGTCAGTGGTTACAGAAGACGTTTGGAGGGACTGGTTAGTGGTTACAGAGGACGGTTTGAGGGACTGGTTAGTGGTTACAGAAGACGTTTGGAGGGACTGGTTAGTGGTTACAAGAGACATTTGGAGGGACTGCTTAGTGGTTACAGAAGACGTTTGGAGGGACTGGTTAGTGGTTACAGAAGACTTTTGGAGGGACTGGTTAGTGGTTACAGGAGACGTTTGGAGGGACTGGTTAGTGGTTACAGGAGACGTTTGGAGGGACTGGTTAGTGGTTACAGAAGACGTTTGGAGGGACTGGTTAGTGGTTACAGAAGACGGTTGGAGGGACTGGTTAGTGGGTACAGGAGACGTTTGGAGGGACTGGTTAGTGGTTACAGAAGACATTTGGAGAGACTGGTTAGTGGTTACAGAAGACGTTTGGAGGGACTGGTCAGTGGTTACAGAAGACGTTTGGAGGGACTGGTCAGTGGTTACAGAAGACGTTTGGAGGGACTGGTCAGTGGTTACAGAAGACGTTTGGAGGGACTGGTTAGTGGTTACAGGATACGTTTGGAGGGACTGGTTAGTGGTTACAGGAGACGTTTGGAGGGACTGGTTAGTGGTTACAGAAGACGTTTGGAGGGACTGGTTAGTGGTTTCAGGAGACGTTTGGAGGGACTGGTTAGTGGTTACAGAAGACGTTTGGAGAGACTGGTTAGTGGTTACAGAAGACGTTTAGAGGGACTGGTTAGTGGTTACAGAAGACGTTTGGAGGGACTGGTTTGTGGTTACAGGAGACGTTTGGAGGGACTGGTTAGTGGTTACAGAAGACGTTTGGAGGGACTGGTTAGTGGTTACAGGAGACGTTTGGAGGGACTGGTTAGTGGTTACAGAAGACGTTTGGAGGGACTGGTCAGTGGTTACAGAAGACGTTTGGAAGGACTGGTTAGTGGTTACAGAAGACGTTTGGAGGGACTGGTTAGTGGTTACAGAAGACGTTTGGAGGGACTGGTTAGTGGTTACAGGAGACGTTCGGTTGAAGTAATGGCTGCAAAAGGAGGAGCCACAAGTTACTAATACAAGGGTTCACATACTTTTGCACATGTTAAATTTTCAGTTTTTGTGAAATTAACCACCTTTGTTGTGTTAAATAATGAAATGCATATATATTTTTGTGTGTGTGTTCATTATTTGAAAGGAGTGCTTTACAAATTGGGATATGGATCTGTGTCAAAAGGTGGTTTCAATGTCTTTTCCAAAAACAGTGGCCATATCTGGAGGGTTCACAAACTTTCAAGCAGCACTGTATGTGCCTTTGTACGCAACCCTGTTCTGCCCTAAAACATTGTTTTGTATTTCATCGTATGTTTTCAGCTTGTTCTGATGTGCATTTTATTTTGCTGCCTTCTTGGCCAGATCATCATTGTAAAAGAGATTTTTTATCTCAACTGATTTTGTACCTGGTAAATAAAGTTGAAATAAAATAAATAAATAAATAAAATTCCTAGCTTGGCGCTGATGTGGTGCTAACGTCTATCCAGACTTGAAGTGTGACAGTGGCGTATTCCACAAAAGCAGGATGAGGGATTAGCCTAGGACTAGACCAGGCTAAGCCTGTGATTTAGCTCTGAATCAGTTCCACAATACCTGTGGGCTAAGCCATGGTGTTAGTTACCATGGTGACAAGGTCTGAGGAGCCAGCCAGCTCCGAAGCAGGTTTACAAACTAGTTAAGCTCCTGCCTCCAGCCAATTTCATCTCATTCAGCAGTCACCCAAACAGAAAATCAGTGTCCTTAACAATCATTCTGAATTGTCCACTACACATTGCTATCTCAATTATATTAGGTCCAGAGTAATTATCTTAGAAACTTGTGACCATTGTTGTCAGTAAAATAGCCAATATTCAATCATTATATTCAAGTATCCATGTGACAGGGACCATCACAGTTCAATCAGTCCCTTTTTCATGTCACATTTAAACCATTTTTAGAATCCGTCATCATCAGCTTTGTCCTTATTCCCCAAGTTGAGACTCCATCTGAATGAAAAATGAGCAGCGTTGTGTGAAGTATGTTACCGTGTTTCAGCGCGGTCTTAAATCGCCGCAGCAACCTCCTTCTTTCAGCACTGCTGCAGGGTAAAGTCGTTGCCTTGCTGGATATGTGTGCAATATCGCTCGCTTCGCGATACTGGAATAAAACATTTTCAGGAAGCTTTTTGACGTAATTTTCTGATGTTAACATTTTACTTTATAATTTGAGTATGCCTCCATCAGAGGTGATTAAAAGCAGAAAGTCAAATCAAGAAGATGTTTTGAGTTCTATCATTTCAGTTTGTATCAGACAGAGAGGCTGAGAGTAATACTTTTGGCTGTTACACTGGGATATGGGCCTGTTTAAAAAAAACCATTAGACCTGTTGGAGAAGCACAATTTAAAGTAAACACTGTGAATTTTTCTCATGCAATAACTTTCTGAACATTTTGACAGAAAAGTTGACAAATCAGCACCATTAATATGGCTTTAAAGATAGACTGCAACAGTCTAGATTTCTCTTTCTTTGGACGAGCAGTTTTACCCCCCCCCCCCCAGTGGATTATTCTCACACTTTTTAGTGAATAACTCTCTTTTTTTGTGCACATCAGCTACATTTTGGATCATAATAATGGTGGAAGCCCAATGTTCAGAAACAGTTTAGCATTTGAAAGTAATAAGTTGTAAACGGATGAGGTAAAGACAAATGGGCATGTTCTCCAATTTCACTGGACACTTTCAATATGGTAATTGAACCACCTATTACTAAAGCCCCATAAGTCACACTTGACTTGTGGGGTTTTAGTAATCAGTGCTTCAATTGTGACTTCACATGGAAACAGGACTGCATCATTTCCATGAATACAACTCAAGTTATCTGATGTTAGAATTTAACTCGTGTGTCTCCTCTATATTCTGTAATCGCGATTCTCTAGCATGCGGGAAGAGATTTTTTTTGCATATTTTGCATACAGATGTCGTCATGCTTGCATTTAAACTCTGTATTTGAAATATTCTGTTCTCTTGCATGTAAAATATCACCCACTTCTCACTCATTTTTTCAGGACATCAGATTTCTGAAAACCTGTCTATCTTCAACCCAGAAATATTTTACTACAGCATTACTTGTGAATGTTTACGTCTTTATTAGATAATGTTGATGTAAGCTGTCGGTTTCCTTTAATTATCTTCTCTATCTTTTTATCTTCTGTCACATTTTATCTGCTCCTGGGGGATCCACTGTCATTGTGAACCACATTTCTTGCACATTGTCACTGAGTTATTTTGGATGAATCATGTTTATCATGTTGAATATCTGAATGAATGATGTGAGCACAATAGCGAATGAGGTCATCACTCGTACCCCTGGTCGGAGAGTGCAGTTCTCTCCCGCTCCTGCGTACAGAACAGTCGTTCACTTTCATTCCTCCCACGATGCCACTCGGTGTTAAAGTCTTTTATATCGAACTCTTTTCATCCAGCCAGAAAGGCCTCAGTCTCGGAAATGTCCTGCTCTGCATGCTAATGTTATGCTAAGTAAAAAGAGCTATGATTTCCTGTCTCTGAAGCAGTTCCTTCATTAACCCCCCGGCAACGTCCCTTTCAGACACAGAGCCTCCCAAAGTTTGCCACCTAGAACATCCCTCCCTCATCTTCCTGAAATGTAATATTCAAGACAGAAACCCATTACTCAGGGCCCTTTGCGTTTTAAAGTCACAAAGAAAAGGAGGATGAAACAGAAAACATTACTGCTATGTGCTGATATTGTACTGTACATAAGTTTTAGGAACATCAAAACTTTTCAGAAATGCTAAGATGCTTCTAAAAATCACAGAATGTCAGGATTCCCAATATTGAAAAACGTACCATAAGGGTCCATAAACTATTGTCAACTGAAGCAAAACAATATTTGGTGTGCCTGCACTTTGCCTACAAAATAAGTACACCGTCCTATGTAGTGTCAGAAAGATTTGTTCCGACAACTTGATAAAGTCAAGTCATCTTGTAGCTTTGACTGAGTTGATACCATGGTCTGGGTGAATACTCGATTCTGATTGGCTGCAGGGTGTCCGTTAAAAAGCGTTGTAGGACACTTATAAAAAAGTTCCGGTCAAATGTCCTGTTTGTTCTAAGTTATTGCACTGGCTCAAACGCTAGTTGGTTACTTACTTGCTTGATAAAGAGTGAATGATGGATAATATTTATAAAAATGATTTAGGATAGACTTACTTGCTTGATACACATTTAATGATCAGAGTGAATGGTGGAAATATTTCTTGCAATAAAAACGACTTAGGAAACTATCTGTGGACTTTGATTCCTTGAAACAAAATTTTGCATCATCCTCTGGACACACACAAGCGGTAAGAGGTGTACTTGCCCTCTGAAATGATACTTTGTTTTACGTAACATAACGTTAAGCGATCATCTCACTTCCCTCCATTGATTAGGCCTAATATAACTGCGGCGGCCGACGGAGCTGCAGGTTCTGCGGCCAGAACCGGTTACCATGGCTAGGCGTCACAACGAGAGATAGTCTACTCAGCCGCTTCTTGTGAAATACTTACGATTTGAACTGTAAAACAACAACATTTACGTTTTAATAACTGATTTAATATTTATTTCTTTCGCAAGTGACCATCGTATAAGCGGGATAATGCCCTTTGAGGTGTCCATTATCAGAAATGAATGAACTTCGCGGATGCAACTGTCCTCTGCTTCGCGTCGGACGGTTCACGCCTCCGCGTCGTCCATTCATTTCTGATAATGGACACCTCGTCAGGTATTATCCCTTACATAACTTGACTTGACATTCACAAAACTTAACTCAGTCAAAGCAAAATAATGACTGAACTAATAATTCTTTACAGTGTACTTCCATACAATTATTGGCCTTCTGCTTGTTCTACGATAGAATGCGGCAGAGTCCATCCGCAGAGTAAATGTCTTGCTTCGTCTCTCTTGATGATGTTGAGATCTATGAGCTAAAACGGTCTCAAAATAGATAAATGCACAGAAAAAATTCACTAATGTATTTGGGGATATATATATAAATGACTTAAAACAGAAATACATTTTCAATGCACACACAAATATGTTTCATTCCATGAATAAGTTTAAAAAATCCACAAATAAAAAATTAGATTCATACGCATATTTTTGATGAACACACAATTTAAAAAAATTCACAAACATATGCATGTAAAAGTATTTGCAGTCTTCATCAAATACATATGTGGAGTGTATTACATTCATATATGAACTGTTGGATCTGCATTTACAAAGTGCTTTTCATTTTTAAACTTTGCTGCATTTGTGTGTGAGACTTTTGAGACTCCCCTGACGTGACTCTGATCCACAAATGCATTTTTTCTAAGAGGGGTCGCCTGTAGCCAATCAGATGTCTTACTCCTTTACAGCCAATCACCTGAGTGCCTCCTCAGGAGGGGTGTTTTATGATGTCATTAACCCCTTCAGTCCTGAGCCTTTCTTTCGAGGATGGTAAGCCGAACATAAAATCAGTGCATCTCTGCAACTGTTTGGTCCATTTGAATGATCTTGGTATCTTAATAAAGGTAATTTGGGATTTCAGTCATGGTGTAAAAATCAGTGTATCTGTCACTGAGTCAGAGTAAATGAAGATGGAACTCAGTATAAATCAAAGACCTCATTTTGCAACAAACAAAGTTTTACGTCTATCCCTTGTAAACTTAATTATTTGCAGTTTGAAACCTCTAAATCTCACCATTATCTGTGCCAAAGTTTAGTCCAATCAAGTAAATCAGAACACAATTAGAGAGTAATGTATAGTTGGCTTCTCCAAATTGGCAATTCAGGTACCTTGTGTGAAAAATCAGATTTCTCAGATATTAAACTGTAAAACTCTTCTAATTTCACTTGCATGTCACTACAGGCATACATTCCACCCAAATAAAACTAGTTTTAAAAATTTAGAATTTACTTTTATTATTTTTTTATTATTATTTCTGCCCGTCCTATAGCCAATACAATTTCCCATTTTAAGACAATAAATACAAGGAAAATGAAGTTTGGCTCCACTGGAGCAGATTTATTATTATTTTTTAAAAAGCAAATTAGTAAGATTATGAATACAAAAAGGGGGAAAAATTTGGGGGAAAAAGTCAAAAGAATAAAAATCCCAGGTATTAGATTTACAAGCAAAATGATACACGACTTCCTAAAACATGCATAATCAGGGAATCAAACCCTGGACACCTGCATTGAAGTCCTTCCCATTAACCACAAGGCTTGCATTGTCGTGGTCTTATTGCTTTCAAATTGTCTATATAAAGAATGAGTCAAAAAAACAAGTCATCCACCTTTTTTGTACTGCTGTGCCCTCAGTCGTCACTTGTTTCTGTCAGAAAATGACTTTGAAAACAATGGTTGAATATTTAGCGGATAATCTACCAAAAATACCACAAACAAACCTGTTCAGCATTTATATTGTTGCGCTATTTAAGTACATTTGAATGGCCCATGGACTCGGTTTGACGCACAGCTCTAGCTCAGGCTAGCTTTGTGCAATAAAGGTGCTTTGGAGCTCGTAGGAAACGTCAAAAGCCATGGAATCAAATGGTCGGCGGCAAAGTCCTACTGACAGCATCACAAACCAATCACAGAGAGGAAAATACATTGCAAGCAAGCTGAATGCTGAGGAGATGAGATCTTTGAAGCAACGCCCTGGGAAAGAACATGCTAGGATCCCGGCAGATCTAGTTTCTTTATAACACGAACACATTGGGCTAACAATAGCAAGCGAAGATTTACCCTCGAGCTGTTTTTTTTATAACAAAATATCAAAGGTAAGAAATTTCTTTGCTCATCTCTGTAGACTGTAAAGTGTATGTCTGCTGTTCTATGAGTGCGGTGTCGGTTTAAAATGACTGGCATACATCGTTGTATTCTGTGGACTTTCATTTGAAGTATCGTTTTTATGCATAGCACAAAATCAGGAGAAATTCAGGTGATTCAACGCTGATGTGATTTTATCCTATTTTTTGCTGCATGCTTATTTACTTGCTTGGTGCTTGAATTCTGTTATGTTGAGGTAAAAATGGTCTACGTGAGCTTTTCTCCTAGCTTCTTCGCAAAATGTGGATATGCCGCACGACAATGTTGCGATTTGGAAACACGCTGTATTTATTGTGTGTAACAACCGTCCACCGGTACCGGGGAGTAGGGCTCAACGGGTTAAAATACATGTAGGCGGCCAGAGGCAAGAGGTTTTTAGCCCGCCAGGGGCTGCCACACAAACGTCGGATCCTGAGATCCTGGATCTGCGCCAGAGCGAGGATTGCTATATCCCGAACAGCAACTTGCTGGCTTAATTGAACGACAAAGCCAACAGCGGGTGGAGGAGGGTAGGCTAAGTGACGCCTGGTGCCGCTGATCCTGCAGAATGCGTGCACACGTCTACCTCAAATAGACTCTGAGATCGATCACAGAATCGCTGATCATCGCCATGGACACTAAGTAGGTGCAGCAGACCCATGCGCTAGCATTCACGCAAAGACCGCGTTCAGACAGAGGGATGACAGGATCTCTGAAATGCCTCTGCTTGCTTTTCCTTTAGTTTCTGTCTGAATGGTGCGAGGCGTTTGAGAGGAGTATTAAAGTGAGTGAAACTAAAGTCAAAGTAAACTCAGGAAGTGTTTCAGCGCCATCAAAAAGGCATTACCGTGAACAAGATAAGCCGTTACTGCCAGACAGATTTCTATAACATCGAGACGCTAACAATGCGTAGATACGGTTTTGCATACCTGGCATATGTGAAGAGTCAAGTTAGAGAGCTATTTTTAATTTTTACAAGCATATTTGTTTCATATATCCATACCACAATTTTCCTGCAAGCCCTTTTTTCTCCGATACAAACAGAAATGATCGTCCTGTCAAGAAGACGTTTTCACACTAGTTGAGTTCACTTCCTGCTTTTAATCCCTTTGATGGAGTTGATTAAAAGTAGAAAGTAAAATTGATGGAAATTAAAAAGTAAAATGTTAATGTCAGAAAAGTACGTCGAGTAGTCTCCTGAAAATGTCCTATTCCAGTATAGCGAAGCGAGTGACACTGCACACGTCTCCAGCACTGTGGCAACGACTCTGCCTTACCCGTCGCAGTCTGATCAAAGACGGAGAAAAGTAGCAGCAGAGCTGTATGTAGGGGTTACTGCAGCGATTTAAGACCGCGCTGAAACACCGTAACCTACTTCATTCAGCACCGCTCATTTTCTGCTCTGATGGAAGTCTCAACTTGGGGAATAACGACAGATCTGATAATGACAGATTTTAAATATGGTTTACATGTGGGGACTGATTGAACTGTGATGGTCACCGTCACATGGATACTTGAATATAATGATTGAATATTGGCTATTTTACTGACATCAATGGTCAAAAGTTTCTAATATAATTCCTCTGGGCCTACTTTAATTGAGATGACAATGTGTAGTGGACAATTCAGAATGACTGTTCAGGAAATTGATTTTCAATTTGGGTGACTGCTGAATGAGGTGAGGTGAAATTGGTTGGAGGCAGGAGCTTGACAAGTTGGTAACTCAAAGTCCACAGACTTTGTTGCCATAGTAACTAGTGCCATGGCTTAGCCCACATGCTCTGTGCAAATGGGGTTTGAGATCAGGCTAATCCCGTGTGGATCCTGGGCTAATTCCTTATCCTGCCTTTATGCAATAGGCCCAGCTTTGGAAAAAAAAGAAGACAGGAGACTTTGGCAAGATGGCCTCTGGTCTCGGGAATCCTGGCATTTTAAGTTTAAGCGAAAAATAATAATTTCTTGTGAATCATGTTCTAGAATTATGAATGATTGTTTATCATGAATCGTGACATTAACTCAGATTGGTTTTAGAGTCTCATTAGAAACTTGTTTGGCCTCTGCTTACTGTCCTGTCAGCTGTCAATAAAGATTCATTTGAAAGCTCCAACGAAGGTTTGTTTATCAGTAAACATGCTAGAGAAGCGGAAGGTGGTTGTGTTATTTATGGCGGCTATCTTGTGTGCTGAAACCAGCAGCAAAGTTCCGACTTGGTACCATGTAGTGGAAACACCACATTATAATGAAAACGTGTTGAAAACCCATTTGCCTAATAACTGCAAAAAAGCCTGCGCCATTACACGGCCGATTCACTCGAATAAATTTATCTGTTTTTTGCACTGAGAAGCAGTTCTCAGTATATCAGGACAAACCTGATTAACAGTATTTGTAATCTCCTCTCAGGCCGCTTTTGCCTCATCAGCCCGTGGAGGTTTGTTCGCGTGACCATATATACGGCCACTGTGAGCTTGTACCTCCAGGACCAGAACATCAGTTTCCTCCTGACTGAAGTTTGGCCGTCCGGGGTTGCTGCCATGTCCTGTCGCATCCGTGTCGAACGATGTTTGCACTGCGCCTCGCTCACTGCGCTATTAAAGGAAAGGAGAGGAGCTCATTTGATTGGTGAAGATCTGACTCGGCTGTGATAAGCCCACTGACGCCTTCTCTCCTCCCTCTTTGTTACTTTCGCCAGAAGGCGGGACAGAGGAGTACTCGCGCCAGGCTACGCCGGGCACAATATTGCAGCATACGCCTGGACACACCCCGTTGGCGCGGCGCAGCCCCCATTCGCCGCGCCTGCACCTGGTCTTCGAATTTAAAGCCCAATGTGTTTATGAATCATACATAAGCAAATGTAATGCTCTGTAAGGGGTGAAATAACACATCCTTATTCAGCATGTGATGCAGGATGTCATATAACTCACAGTGTCGATAGTTAGTGGCTAAATACTAAAAATAGTGACATTGTCAGCTCAGTGATATCGTCATTGTCGCATCTGACATCACATAATGAATAAGGATGTGTAATTTCACCCTTTACTAAACATGACATTTGCTTATGTATGATTTATGGAGACATTATGTCTCATTTATGAAGGCATTATACATGCTGTATAAAGCCTTTACGAGCAACACTTCCTCTAAAGTGCGACCAGAACATTTAAATTCATGAACACAATATGAACAGATGCTGCCAAGAGTGAACAATGATATTTATGAAGGAGGCGGCTGGGGGGGTGGGGGAGATGAGGTGCAGATCTGTAGTACCCCGGAGGAGCAGTGCTGAGGGAATAGAGCAGGAGAGATGAATGAAAACTGCCTTAGCTATAAAAGCTCACTGATTGGGTGGGAGATGCTGAAGTCAAGAATGATTGGACAGAATGGGTGCTCTGACTGGACCTAACTTCCGTGTTGGAACTAAGGCAAAAGCTGCAATTATAAAACAAGAGCTGCTCAAAATGTTTGTTGGTCACCCAGCAGAAAAAATAACTTATTTCTATTATCTTTTTTTGAGAAAAAAAAGAATATATATATATATATATATATATATATATATATATATATATATATATATATATTCTTCCATCTTTTGGCCTGGGCTTCGGAAAGACATTTCCAACTTTTGCAAAACCTGTCACACTTGTCAGGTAGTTGGAAAACACCAGTTAGACCCACCTGTAGCTCCATTGCAGCCTATCCCAGCATTTGGGGAGCCATTCTCTAAGGTCATTGTTGATTGTGTTGGTCCATTACCCAAGACTAGATCTGGAAATCAGTACTTGTTGACAATCATGTGTGCATCTACTAGATTCCCCGAAGCCATACCTCTACGTAACATCAAGGCAACTGCAATCTCGAAGGCTTTGATAAAGTTCTTCACGTTGTTTGGCCTTCCCGGGGAAATTCAGTCAGACCAGGGTAGCAATTTCACTTCAGGATTGTTTCAGCAGGTTGTGTATGAACTAGGTGCAAAGCAGATTCTTTCTAGTGCCTATCATCCAGAGAGTCAGGGTGCCTTAGAGCGGTTTCATTCCACTCTCAAGACAATGATGAGGACTTATTGTTATGACCATGAGAAAGACTGGGATGAAGGTGTTCATTTGCTGCTGTTTGCAGCTAGAGAAGCAGTGCAGGAGTCTACTGGATTCAGTCCATTTGAGCTAGTGTTTGGTCATGAAGTGAGAGGACCTTTGCTATTATTGAGTGAACAATGGCAAGAGAAAGAGCCGCATATCAGTCTGTTAGACTATGTTAGCAATTTCAAGGAAAGATTGGATGCAGCTTGTGACCTAGCCAAACAGAACTTGAAATCAAGTCAGGGAAAAATGAAAACTTGGTATGATCATAAGGCTAGAAGCCGTGAGTTTAAACCAGGAGAAAAGGTCCTTGTGTTGTTTCCCTTGCAGTCCAATCCATTGCAGGCTAGATTTCATGGTCTTTATGAAATTCTGACAAAACTCAATGATCTCAATTACATTGTGAAGACTCCAGATAGGAGAAAACTAAAACAATTGTGTCATATTAACATGCTAAAGCCTTATCCTGACAGAAATGCTAGGGTTGCAGCTGTCACTTCAGATTCTCCAATGGTCGAAACGTGTGAAGATGAGGGGGAGTTTCAAGATGATGAACCAAGAATTCAAGCTGAAGTTCTTTCATGTAAATTGTCAAATACTGAAGTGTTGCAAAATCTTGATGTAAAACTCCAGCACTTAGAACCCTCACAGAGAGATCAGTTTGAAAGGTTGATCAAGAAATATGAGGATTTGTTTCCTGATGTTCCAAAGAGAGTTACTATAGCCTCTCATGATGTAGATGTTGGTGATGCCAAACCAATAAAGCAGCATCCATACCGGATGAATCCTGAAAAGAGAAAGATTGCTGAGAAAGAGGTTGAGTACATGTTAGAACATGATATTATCAGACCCTCCAACTCAGATTGGAGTTCACCCTGTGTGCTAGTTCCAAAACCTGATGGAAGTACTAGATTCTGTACAGATTATCGCAAAGTAAATGCTGTAACTAGAACTGATGTGTTTCCAATACCTAGGATTGATGATTGTATTGATAGAGTAGGGCAAGCAAAGTTTCTGACCAAGATTGATTTATTGAAAGGTTATTGGTGTGTGCCTTTAACTGAGAGGGCCAAGAGCATCTCTGCTTTTGCCACACCATCTGGATTGTACCAGTATGAAGTCCTACCCTTTGGCATGAAAAATGCCCCAGCCACGTTCCAAAGGATGATACAGTCTACAATCGCCGGATTGCCACACACGGGTGCATACATCGATGACCTGATCACATGGAGTGACTCCTGGGAAGAACATCTAAAAGATGTAGAGACGTTGTTCCAGCGCCTGACCCAGGCTAACCTGACTGTTAACCTGAACAAGAGTGACTTTGGTTGTGCTACTGTCACCTATCTTGGCTACGTCATAGGCCAGGGTAAGGTGGCACCCATAAATGCTAAAGTCCAAGCCATCATGGACTTTCCAGTTCCTGACAACAAAAAAGCTTTGCGCCGCTTCCTTGGAATGATCGGGTACTACCGCAAGTTCTGCAAGAACTTTGCTGAGATTGCTCTCAGTCTAACTAACCAACTGAAGAAAGGCGTAAAGTTCACCTGGGATGATGCATGCCAGAGAGCCTTCGATCGCCTGAAGTCTCTGCTGTGTCACTTCCCCGTACTCAAATCTCCTGACTTCAACAAACCGTTCTCCATCGCGGTCGATGCTAGCGACCAAGCTTGTGGATCTGTGCTCCTACAGAGAAGTGACTCTGATGACATTGAGCATCCCGTGGCATACTTCTCCAGGAAGTTCAATCGCCACCAAAGGAACTATTCCACAATAGAGAAGGAACTGTTGGCTCTGGTCCTTTCTTTACAACACTTTGAGGTTTATGTTTGTACAGGACAAAAGCCAATGATTGTGTACACTGACCACAACCCGTTAATGTTTTTGAGTAAGATGAAAAACAAGAATCGGAGATTGTTGAATTGGAGTTTGATTTTACAGGAGTTTGACTTGGAAATTAAGCATGTGAAGGGTACAGACAATGTAATTGCTGATTGTTTATCCCGTGTTTGAATGTGTATATATATATCATGTGTTTGAATATTGTATGATATGTATATATAGACAAGTGTTCACTTAACCATTTTGTATTGAAAAGAAAAATTTTGCCTTTATGAGTCAAAATTTTTCCCTTTTGGAATGGAGGTGTAATGTGAATATAGGCCACTAGATAGCAGTATTTACCTTTTTTTTGTTAAGCTCAGAATGGAGTCATGTTTAGACATGTCCTGGACATGTCTGGGGCAGGTCTCAGAAAATTTAAAAAAAGAGGTCTAAATGTGGGTGGGGTCTGCAAAAGAGTATATAGGGAAAAGAACTGAGACAGTAAAGTAGTAGGAGAAATTGCAAGAAGATGACCAGACCTGCCATTCTGTTCAAGACCTGTGACGTTTCTTTTGTGGATTTCTTTGCCTGTGTTTGAGCATTTTCATCATCCAGGACATCACCAAGCCCCCCCACGAAAAGGGATTGTAAATATTTATGTTTTGTACATAATTCAATCTTGGTCTTAGTTGTTAGTTGCTTAGTCGTTATTGTCTTTGTTTTAAAAATTAAATGTGTTTTAGTTGTTAAAACTGTGTCTGTCATCCCTTGCTGTTGTGTTATAAATGTAATAACAAATTGGGGCCATAACAATATAAATGCCTTTTTTAAGCTTCTGCACCTACAACTCATTTGCATGAATCGCTGAAACTTAATTTATTTTAATTGAGCCATATTTCGTGAGTACCTGCGAGTGCATTAGCGGCTGACATTAGGCTGTTGAGCCACCTGGGGCTGAAAACCGCTCCATAACTCTGGCTTTAATTCAGCTTATTTTAATATAGTACCATATGGACTGCGCAGACAATGTGCAAATATCTGCTACTTGATGGGACCTGATATACTGCGAAGATTGAACAACTACTGAGCAGATTGTGCTTTAAGTCCCCACAGCTTTTCAGGTGCGCAGTTTTACAGCTCATGTTATTATGATTATTACCGTCGGGTGTCATCTTTTTCCCTGCACCTTTGTGCATCTGCGAGACATTACAGTTTTTTTACAAAAGCACAGTTCATCTAAGCAAGTGCATTCAACTGTTAAATTTGGGCAGTCATCGGAACACTAAGGAAAGCGTAATCTGCACGAACTGCAGTTGTTCAGTGAAGGCCTGTTTCTACAGGGAACTATAACTACAGCTATAAGATATTAAGTGTTTTCAGGCATCGACGATGAGGTTTGTGTTATTGCAGCGAGCACCTGTTACTCAACATGTGTTCTGCCTGATTGTACAGAAACAGCACTGATTGGTCTGACTTGTCCAATCACTGGAAACACAAATGAAAGTAATTTACAGGAGGCAATTTTCATAGATCTACAAGTGTCAAACACACTTTAATAAGAAAACAGCTTGTGCTTATGATTGTAAATGTCTCAAAATTGCAAAATTGATATGGTCGGGAGACACTAATGGGCCAGCATCCTTCAGACTCACCTTTGTACAAGGAAATGTTTTGGTTTTTTAAAAAAACCGATACTAAACAAGAGAAAAAAGTTTGAGGCTTGCCTGCTGTGCTGAGTTAGTACCCAACAGGCTGTGTCTCACTGAACACGTTTGGTGGAGTTGTCTGCTTTGGGAGGTGCTAACTGAGCTTCTAGTTTCCTTGCAGGTTGTTGTTTCTTCGTAAGCCTGGGTCACTGCTTGATTTGCGCTCCGCCAAACTCTTCAAATCTTTCCAAATTAGAAGAATTACCATCGCCGGGCTGCTTTTTTCCCGCCTTTCATTAAAAATGCCTCTGTCGATAGCCCTGCTCATGACAAGAGTAATGCAGGCTCCTGCAGACAGGATGTCATTAGGTGATTATTTTATTCAGACCTGGGAACGAAGCAGAGAGAAGGAAAGCAAAAATGGAGCTGTTTAAATCACAGGCCCACATCCATCCACTCTGAAACTGATGGAGGCGACTGCTGCTTAAATCACATGCCTACCTCTATCCACCTTGAAACCGATGGAGGCGACTGCTGCTTAAATCACAGGCCTACCTCCATCCACCCTGAAACAGATGGAGGCGATTGCTGCTTAAATCTCGGACCCACCTCCACCCACCCTGAAACTGATGGAGGCGATTGCTGCTTCAAACACAGCCCCACCTCCATCCACCCTGAAACCGATAGAGAAGATTGCTGTCCAAAACACAGGCTCACTTCCATCCACCCTGAAACTGATGGAGGCGATTGCTGCTTAAATCACAGGCCCACCTCCACTCACCCTGAAACCGATGGAGGCGATTGCTGTTTAAATCACAGGCCCACCTCCATCCACCCTGAAACTGATAGCGGCGATTGCTGCTTAAATCACAGGCCCACCTCCATCCACTCTGGAACCGATGGAGGTGATTGCAGTCCAAATCACAAGCCCACCCCAATCTACGGATGGTGAAGGGTTCTGAGGTTGAGCCATCAAAGATGACTATGCCTTTTGTATTAGGGTAAAACAACATGATGATGCTGTGGAGTTTGGGTGGGCATCCAATCTTCTCCATGATCTGGAAAAGACCCTCCCGGCTCACAAGCTCAAAGTTCTTGGTAAGATCGATGAAGGCAATGAAGAGTGGCTTTTGTTGCTCTTTTCACTTCTCCTGTAGTTGGCGGATGGAGAAGACCATGTCGATCATGGACCTCTTGGCTCTGACTCCGTACTACGACTCGGGGAACAGCCTCTCTGTGATCACTCCGAGTCTTTTCAGTACCACTCTTGTGAAGAGCTTGCCAACAATGCAAGAGAAGCAGAGAAATCCCCCGAGAGGTATTGAAATCTCCACAGTCACCTTTGTTTTTGTAGAGAGTCACAATGTTGCAGTCTCTCATGTCCTGAGGTACCTGACCTTCATTCCAGCGAAGGCATAGTATCCCCATGAGCTCTAAGTCAGCGGTGTTGCTGAGGCACTTCAAGATCTAACATAAAATGAATGACGAGAACAGGCCGTTCAGCCTAACTAGGCTCGCCAGTTTCTTTATATTTCAGTTAATATAACACTTCAGATACTCAATGACTCAGTGGTTTAAAACCCACAAAACAATACCAAAGATGGAAATAGCATGGGGCGAAGGCTCCATGTGTTCCTTGGGCTAGTATTAGCACGAGCAACCTCCTGGCTGGAATCGCAATAAAATGGATATATTTTCTCCGTTTGAAGAACAAGGCATAAAAGTACAATGGCTACAATTAATCTGACTCCATAATACATTTAGAATAACAAATTTAGGTTTACCCTCGTTAAATATCTGACTCCAAATTAGAATTAAAATGAATAATCTAAGGAAAACATGCGTGGATCTGGAAGTCACTACACCTTGAACTCTTCGGAGACAACCGCCGTCACTAAACATATACTCCCGGGTATTAGCATTGTTATCAGATCCTAGGTTCATGGATTAGATTAGAGGTTGGAAGACAACCATCACTGCAACAGCATCTTGAATACAGCAAACCCAGATCTTTGCACGCCCATGGGTTCCTTCAGGGAGTTTTAACAGATAAAGAAACCCATGGAGGAAAAGTTGGTTAAGGCTAAAATCCCAGCAATACATAAACCCTTTACGTAAGTAGATCATGATTGTCTCTCCAACTTAATAAAACCAATTCCCATACCAGGCTGCGGGCCAGTTATTCCTTGGTTGGGATTATACCCCTAGGTATCCATCGCAACGCAGCTACCGAGGACAGTAATATCACTCTCACAGGGGCATTGTGTCACCCAGAGCTTTGCAACTACCCACCCCGAACAGAGTAACAGAAAGACCATCGACACCTTCCACATGCAGGTTGAGCGAGCATCCTTGGAGGAAGTCCACAAAAGGTTTATTGCCATCTGGCATGGCTCTGGACCAAGCTTATAAGCCATTTGTCACTTACAGCTCTAGATTCTACAATGGTATCTAGCTTTAAGTCAAGCCTGCTCTTGAAAACTCCCAAAGTCTCTGCCTCAAGAGTAAGGTCAGGCAAGCTATTCCAAATCAAAATCACTCTTTGGGTGCTAGAATAATTCCGAATATTAGTGCAAATTTACCTTTGGTCAACTTCCATTTGTGACTCCGAGTTTTACTAACAACACTTAGTCGAAGGAATCCTCCCTAATTCACTTTAACATATTTGAAGACCTTAGTCAGATCCCCCCTAAGTCTCCTTTTACCTAAGACTAGAGATTAAGGATCTTCAGCCTCTTCACAAAGCTTTCATCTTTTATACCCGGAATTAGCTTAGTGGCTCTTCTCTGAACTTTTTCTAGAGCCTCTATATCTTTCTTAAAGTATGGTCCCCAGAACTGTACACAATACTCCAAATGTGGTCTAAAAAACGTGTTGTTCAAAAGAAGCATCACATCCTTGGATTTGTACTCAATACTTTTGGCAATGTATCTCAGCATCCGATTGGCTTTTTCAACTGCTACGGCACAATGGCTAGAACCTGTGAGGGTTTGGTCAACAATCACTCCCAGATTTTTTTCATGTGGAGCACATTCCAGTTTTAAACTTCCGTAAAGTAATCCCGTCTCATGTTTTTATGACCTACATGTATTTCGCTACATTTAATTTCATTTGCCACATTTTTGCCCAATTCTGGATTCTATTCAAATCATCGTGAATCACTTATTTGGAATCTAAACTATCTGCCAAACCTTCACTATTTAGTATCATCTGAAAAGTTAACCAATTTGCTCTCAATATTCCTTCAAGGTCATTAATGAAGATGAGGAACAGCAGAGGTCCCAACACCAATCCCTGGGGGACGCCACTCCTCACCATACCTAGCTCAGATGAGATACCACTGATCACCACTTTTTTTGTTCTGTCCTGTAACCAGTTTTGAATCCACTTCAGAATACCTCCAGTAACTCTAATGGATCTCATTTTAAAATCTAGTCTCTTATGCGCTACTGTATCAAAATATATGATGTCATAAGCCCTGCTCTGGTCCTAAGTCTTGGTGGCTTCTTCAAAAAATTCCAGAGGGTTTGTCAGGCATGACCTTCCCTTACAGAAACCATTTTGACTATCCTTCCAGATATTATCACATTCAAGAAGTAAGTCCAGCTCATCTTTTATGATAGATTCCAGTATTTTGCATGCAATGCAAGTGAAACTGACTCGCCTGTAATATCTGGGCTCAGTATGGTCCCCTTTCTTATATTTCACTGTTATATCGCCCTGTTTCCAATCAACTGGTATTTCTCCAGTTTCTAAGGACTGTCTGAAGATGGCAGATAGCAGTCTCAAGATGATCTCACTAACTTCCCTGAGCACTCTAGGATATAAGCCATCAGGAACCGCCGCCTTATCTGCCTTTAATTGATTCAACTTGTCTAATACTTAGTTTTCCTCAACCTCAATTTCCGCTAAATAATCTTGAGCATTGGACATGCCCTCAGGCCAAATAAAAACCTGCGCTCAGGAAAATTCTCAACAAAGTAACTGTTTAAGGCATCCGCAATATCCTTGTTATCATAAAGCAGAGATCCATTTTTCTTTTTTATGCACTTAACCTGCTCTTTAACTTTCCTTTTTCTGCTACAGTACTGAAAGAAGCACTTAGGGTTAGTTTTTGCCCCCTCTGCAATTTGTCTTTCATACAGTCTTCTAGCATTGCTCAGCTCTTTTTTTACCACAGCCCACATTTTATAGTATTCAGCCTTAGTGTTCTCATTGTCATCCTTTATGTACATCTTATAAAGATTCCTCTTTCCCTCAAACATCTACGAAAAGCTGTGGTCATCCACAGAGGATTTTGCTTTTTCAGCTTACTTTTGGACACCTTTGGAATGAATTTACATTGTGAATCAAGTAAAACCCCCTTAAATCTTTCCCACATCTCATTTACAGACTCACAGTCCAGGAGTGTCTCCCATTTTATTTCACTTAGATATGAGCGCATCCTGCCAAAGTTTACTCACCTAAAATTGAAATTTTGTTTTTGAAGACACCTTTTTAACTGCCCATGAAACATCAAAATTAACAGCAGAGTGATCACTTGTCCCAAGTGGCTCCAGTACCTCAGCAATGCTAATTCTATCTGGGTCATTACAGAGCACTAAGTCTATAATTGCCTTCTCTCTTGTAGGTTTATTAACATAATACACCAAAAAATTACAATTTATAAAATCTAGAAATTCTTCCTCCCCCCTACCCTGTCCTTTCACCATTTCCCAATCGATACCAGGATAATTCAAGTTTCCCATAATAATAGTCCCTCCTCCTCTGCAAGCTTGTGTAATCCTCTTCAAGAGCATTTCATTGATAATACTGTCCAAAGCTAGTGGTTGATAGCATACTCTTTATATTTAAACCGGTCTCGTGTTTGCCTATGAGCCTGACCCAGATATGTTCACAGTTTCAGGTATTTCCTGAATATTTATGTTTTCGTTCACAAAGAGTGCTACACCCCCTCCTCGCTAATTGCATTTGTCCTTCCTAAAGAGCTTATAACCTTCTATATTATATTTATCTCCATCCTCTTCACAAAGTCATGTCTCTGTAATCCCAACTATGTCACAGCCCTCACTAATCATAACGGCTTCAATTTATTTTTTAGGCTTCTTGCATTTAAATAAAAACATTTCAGATTATCACACACACTCTTCCCCTTCGATTTCCCATGTGCCCACTGCTCCAAGCCCATCACTTTACTTTGATGCTTTAAAAATATATCATCACTAGTGCAAGTAACACTGTCAGCTTCCAGCAGGGCAGTCTGCATTTCTCTCTGCATAACACTCTTTAACCTCTAGGTCCCTAGTTTAAATAATCCTGTGCTACCCTCAACATAGGCTGACCCAGTGCAAAGGTACCTCTCTGGTTCAGGTGTAGCCCATCCGGCTTAAACAGGTCACCCCTGTCCCAGAAAAAGCTCCAATGTCCCATAAACATATACCCCTCTTTAATACACCAGGTTCATAGCCACGTGCTAAACCTCCAGATAAAATTCTGCTGCTTTTTGCTGGCACGTGGTACCGGTAGAATCCTATAGAAAACTACTGTGGAAGATCTCTGCAGGGGCACTGTTTTCTCCAGGTGTTTTTCCAGATGAAAAGACCTTCACTGCTTCTTTCAGTTCATCAAGATCTGGTTCTCAATCCAAGTTTCCCAGGACAGGGAGGCTTTCTATGGCATTCATGGCTTCAACTGAGACAGAGTTTTCTATGGAGTAGAGTTCAGAGTAGTGCTCAACCCAATGGTGCATTTGTTAGTCTCGATCCGTGATGGTGTTTCCAGTGGACTTCAGTGGGGTGCACTTCTTTTGTGTTCGTCCGAGAGCCATCTTGATCCCATTGTACATTTCTCTGATGTTGCTCTTGTTCGCAGCATCTCGGATCCTCTTGCACAGGTCAAGCCAATTTCGATTAGCACATTGCCTGTCTGTTGACTGCATTCTGCTTCGGGCAGTTCTTTCCAGATTCCCCCTGATTGGGTTGCTTTTTGTAGGTGATCTGGGCTTTCCTCTTCTCTTCAATCAGGGCCATCAGGGTTTCTGAGGAGACTTCAAAATAATCACCAGTTCTGGCTGTCTTTTTTCCAAAAGCTGACACGACTGCTTCATAGATGGATTCTGGGTGCTTTTCTTAAGCTGTCCAGTAGGGCTTGATTGAATTCCTCTACTTTTTTCTGGAGTCTTCCCATGAGTTTTATGTTGCGCCAAAAGTTTTCTATTGGTGACAGGTCTGAACTACAGGTAGGCCAGTTCAGCACTCCAGACTCTTCTACTGCAAAGCCATGCTGTGATGGATGCAGTATTTCAGGGCTCCTCAAATCACAGTCCTCGAGGGCCGAAAACTGCTGGTTTTCTACCCTCCATTTTCCTGGGAATCAGGTCAGATGACCAATCTGGCCAATGAGCAGCATTAATTATTCACTTAATTGCCTGGAAGGAAGGAAAACCAGGACTGTATTTGGATTCGGGGGCCGGATTTGGAGAGCCCTGCAATATGTGGTTTAGCATGGTCTTGCTGCAATATGCAAGGCCTACCCTGAAAGAGACATTGTCTGGATGGGAACACATGTTGTTGTAAAACCTCTATAACGTTTCAGCATCGATGGTGCCTTTCCAGGTGTGTAAGCTGCCCACACCATAGGCACTAATGCAACCCCATTCCGTCAGAGATGCAGGCTTTTGAACTGAAAGCTGAATGGTCTCTCTCCTCATAAGTCTACAAGACACGGCATCAGTGGATTTCAAAAAGGAAATTCAAATTTTGATTCATCTGACCGCAGAACAGTTTTCCATTTTGCCTCAGTCTATTTTAAATGAGCTTTGTCCCAGAGAAGACGGCAGCATTTCTGATTTGTGTTCATATTTGGCTTCTTTGCTGCATATTACAGCTTTAACATTTGTAGATTGCATGGCAGACTGTGTTCAAAAATAATGATTTCTGGAAGTGTTCCTGAGCCCATGCAGTGAATTCCAGGGCAGAATTATGCCTGTTTAATGCACTGCCGCCTGAGGGCCCAAAGATCACGAGCAACCAATATTGACCTTTGGCCTCGTCCCATGTGCACAGACATTTCTCCACATTCTCTGAATCTTTTGATAATATTATGTACTGTTGCTGGTGGCATATTGAAATTCCTTGCAATTTTACATCAAGAAACATTTTTCTGAAATTGTTCCCAAATTTTAAGATGCAGTTTTTCGCAGATTGCTGAACCTCTTTACTTCTGGCAACACTTTATATTAAGGTCCTTGTAGTAAGTGGTAATTAATAGTTAATAAGTCATGCAGAAGACCTTATAAGATATTAATAAACATAAATAAGTCAATATTAGTGTTAACAAAAGCATAAGCGACACATTAATTACTGCTTATAAACATTTACAAGGCTCTTATATACCTGGCATGCATATTAATAAAATGTTTATTAACACTAATTAGACTTTATAAGGGGTAAGTAGAGTAATTAACATGTTTATTGTTGCTTGTAAGAAGCTTTATTCAAAAGTTTTTAATATTGTAGACAGCAAATAAAAATTAACATTTATTAAAATAAAGCTATGTAAGTGTTAAAACCATAAATAACATATATTATTACTTATTAGCATCCCTATAAGAGCTAAATAAAAACTTAACACGTTCTGTGTAGATGCTATGAAACCTCCTACGATGTTTACTAACATTAAGACTTAATGACTAAAAATAATACATTAAAAACATTTATTCTTGGCTTGCAAGGTATTTATGAGCACTTACTAGAAATATTTAAGTTTACAGACCACTTAGCAAACTTTTTAAGATGTTTATTAACATCAGTAAGACTTAATACTTGCAAATTGTTAATACATGTGTAATAAAAAAGATTTATGAGCATTTATGAGGCATTAATATTAACCTTTTATATTCTCAGTACTGTCATTAAACATCTTAGTAATGTTAAATGGTCTATAAAAGGTTTCTAATAAGTACTCATAAATATCGTATAAGCCAATAACAAATGCGTTTTATGATATTAACAGTCATTAAGTGTTAAGAAACATCTTATTTAGGTTGGTATATGGTCAGTAAATGTAACCATGTTTTATTAAGGTATTTTATTATCACAAATAGCTTGCGAGACAAAAATAAATGTGTTAACCCCACAGCCCTTGATTGGCTGATGGTGTATCGTTATACCCAGTGGCGTCTGGGTGGGCAGGCGGCAGCTCCATAATTTGTCCGGGCCATATCTTCAAAAGTGCTGGCCAGAGGAGTTTCAAATTTACTATGCCAGCTCTGTGTGAGGGAAAGATGTGCAATCTAAGGGTCATCAGTGGATTGGACCTTTAACCTTGGCAGAGTGACCTTGAACTTAAAAATTTTGTCCGAGCTATATTTCCAAACCACAGCAGCTTCAAATTTGATATGCAGGTTCATTATGAGAGTTAGGCGTGCAAGGTAAAGGTCATTAGTGGATTTGATCTTTGACCTTGGCACAGTGACCTTTGCCTCGCCATCGATGATGCAGCTATTTAGTTATAATTAGTTAAGGGCTGTGGAAATATCTTGGTGCTCAGCATTGGCTTGTTGATTCTATTAATAACAATCATTAATCTTAATGTTAATAAAACATCTTATGAAGGTTCAAACAAATAACTTGATAGGTTTCTAGTGAGTGCTTATTGGGATGCTAATAAGCAATTTTATATATGTTATTTTTGGTTTTAATTGACACTTACATATTCTTTATTAGTACCACTTACTTTTCCAGGCTTTTGTTGCCCCTGTCCCAACTTTTTTGAGATGTGTTGCTGCCATCAATTCTAAATGAGCTAACATATTTCATGAAATGGCAAAATGTCTCACTTTGCATTCTGTTTTATTCACATTTTACCCAAGGTCCCCACTTCGTAGGAATTGGGGTTGTAGCTTATTAACATTGAGGACAGCGCTTATATGCAAACCCAAACACAAATGTGAAAGGTTTTCAGTAGGGTGTGTGATGTTGGTTACACTTTACTTGAAGGTACCGTCATAAGAGTGTCATGACACTGTCATAACTGTTACATGTGCCTTGTAACAGTTATGATAGCGTCAAGTCACTCTTATGACGCAGTTGTTTGGGTTGTGTTGTTTATGACATTAACATAATGTTTATGACACGTTCATGACTGTGTCATGTCACTCTTATAACGATACCTTCAAGTAAAGTCTTACCGTGATGTTTAAAAAAAATTCAGAAGTGTTATTCTTGCAGAGGGTGGCGCAAAGCAAATAGAGGTGCCATTCATTTTAATTTATCATTTTGTAAAGTAAATTAGCTTTATATTTAATTTGTTACAAAAATATTTGCACTCGTGCAATAAAAATGTGAACATTCATATTTTTTTCAGCATGTAACATGCTTCATGACTTGTGCTGTATGCTGTGCAGTTTCTTCAGTTTAATGGCTGGTCTTCATGGCAGCCATACCTTCAGAGCTTAGTGTATAATATACAGTAGATTCAAAAAATGTTCCCTGTAATCTAAACTGTATATGCAGAAGAGAAAATGAAAATGTTTGTCTCTTTTTTTCCTCATTGGGCAGTGACTGGGGGGTTTTCCAGAGGGAGGCCAGAGTGTTTTTCTCTCTGAAATGAAGAGCGGGGGAATGTTCCGCACCTCGGGCAGGGCAGGCGGCGGTGGAGAATGGGTTCGGACAGCTGCAGAGGCGCCGATAGGGCCATTGTGCTGCGACAGCAGAACATCCCCCCGGAGCAGCCTGCCGGAAGCCCTGTGTCAGAGCTTTTCTCCGCCCAGCTGTTTTCGGCCCTCCCACGGACAGACCCCTGTCAAAATACTGTCACGCGTAGTCAATAACCGCCACACCAGACATGCGTTCGACAGGGCAGATGTGTGTTCTACAGAGCAGACGTGTGTTCGACAGGGCAGATGTGTGTTCTACAGAGCAGACGTGCGTTCGACAGGGCAGATGTGTGTTCTACAGAGCAGAGATCCAAGGCAAAATATGTTTTTTTGCAAAGTGCATACCGTTCTTTGGATGAATGATTTTAAATCAGTATTACCTCTAGGTTGTGACAAGGTTCTTTACCGATGGCTTTTTAGAAATGGAAGCAATTGTGGGTGATTATTTCATCTGCACTTGCAGTCATATTCGGGGGTTTCATCGATAGGTGGCAGCATGAAGATTTTCAATATGTGGGCAGCTCTGTAAAAGCCAATTGGTGGTCAAATTTCTGCATCTCTTGGCCTCGTTCGTGTTCCTCTTTGGTTAGTTGTTTACTGCACACAACCGTTTCAGATAGTTAATGGAGTTCCCAGACCATGCCCAAAAATGTCACTTTATTGATACACATCCTAACCAACCAGCCTATTAATACTGTACTCATTCTATAATCCTCTTCTGTCATGTTGGACATCCCTCCATTAATCTCTCACCCAATCACTCTATAGACACCCCAGGGGACTTGAAAGAACCTTTATGACTCCAAGAAGAGACGCGGACGAGTCTCGTCACCCGGGGCTTCCTGATATCTTACATGAGTCTCCACTCACTCCACTGTCTTCTGCCCTTCATAAGTACAAATTCCCCTGCTTATTCAATTCAATAAATATTGCTGACTACTATTTTAGGTGTGGTCTGGAATTCATTAACCTCTTCGACCCGAACGCCCCCAGTCCCGGGGCAGGTTTGGCATGGTGTGCGGTGAGCCTCTGATCCTTAAATGCATAATTGCTTTCAAGCGGTTCCTGTTGACGATCTCTTGATTAATAATCTGGCAGTCACTTTACTGAATAATCAAGACCAATATATAAGCCAGGAAGTATTTAGAAAGTATTTAAAAATGACAGAGATCACTGAAGGGGTATAATGACAGCATACTTACAGTTATACTAACATTTTCGGGATGTGAAAAAATGAACGAGAATAAACTCCGCTAAACCTGGCAATGACTCTCTTATCGGCATTATTATACTCAATGCAGTATTCAAGTATGTATCAGTTGGCGTGTTTCCTAATGATATCAGTGATCATTGTGCCATTGCATGTGGTAGGAACATAAAGCTGCCCAGATCCAAGGGCCTCTTTGTTTAGAACACTTCTCTGAGCAGGTCTTTCTCCATGACCAAGCTCAAGAGAAGTGGCAGCGAATTTCTTTAATTCCCCTCATTTATGAAACTGTTGCTCTTTTTCAGCGTCATTTTCTTTCAGTTGTAAATGAACATGTACCTCCAAAAAATACAGGAATAAAAACAGGAATAACCCGTGATTTATTAGGGAAGCTGCTGACTTAATCCATGCTAGCAAAAAGCAATGAGCCTTAGCTAGAAAGACAAAGGCCATAAGTGATTGGTTACTTTTTTGTTCACTCAGAAGTGAAAGCACAGCTCTTATCAGGAAAACTAAAGCAGACTATTATTTATCATTAACTACAGACAGCATCAACGATCATTTCAAGTAATGAATAACAATCAAAGGGCTTCAGAACAAAAAGTGATGCCAGACTTCTTCTGAATACAAACAAAACCAAAGCCATGTCGTTTGCACATAGTAGTCCCCAAGCCTCCAACTGTCCAATTAGATTTGCCGACTGCATTCCCATCAAGTTTGTTGATGTGTATAAATATCTTGGCATTTGCCTGGACAAAGACCTCAATTTTAAACATCAAATCTGATGAAAAAACTCCTCATGTGAACGTCTGTTACAGGTCCTTTTCCTGTCCCAGCTAGATCAAGGAGACACTATTTAAAGATTTGCATGCCGCATCATCTTGGCCAAATTTGACCCTCTCTATCATGCTGCATTGAGATACATCACAATCTCAGAGTGCAGGACTCATCATTGTGCCTGGTGTGCACTCGCTGGCTCGTCCTCGCTTGCTTTGCGCAGGATGCAGACTTGATGTATTTTAACATTCAAGGCCATTCTTGGGAAATTACTTACATCTGCTCTGAGTTTGTACCAATACTTAACTCTTATAACCTCAGATTTAGCAGGTGGCTTTAGGGTTTAAGGTGCCTCTTATGCGATCTGAAACTGGAAAAAAGAGTCTTTCTTATTTTGGCCAATGGTCTTGGAATGACCTGCAAACACAGCTGAAGTTTGACTCTCTTATTCCTTTATCGAGATTTTAAACAAAAAATTTATGAAATCTGTACCACAAGCTGCTCCTGCCGCTACTAAACCAGTAATCTTTTTTGCTTCACTTTTTATTTGTTGTTTGATTTTTTTTTATAGTTACTCTTTGCATTTTACTCGCAGCTTAGCTTTTAGATCTAAGACTTAATTGATTTATTGAAGGTTAATATTATAGATTGTAGTTCTAAAAGTTTGAATGAGGTAATTTAAACATTCTAGATTTTTGTCTAGGTCTTAATTGTTTGTGATGGATTTTTGTAGATCACATAAAAGAGCTTTCGGTTGAAGTCTACAGTTTCTATTTTAATGGAACACGTGCCACTTTTATTGTTTGTGGTTGGTGGTGTGATTGTTTTGCAGTGTTTTGTGTCATGCTATTGTCGCTTTGTTCCCGTTTGTTTGTTTTTGTCTGAATATGTAACCTGATGTACGCTGCCTTCTTGGCCAGGTTGCAATTGCAAAGGAGATTTTATCTCAATTTTCCATCTGGTTAAATATCAACATTGCACCTTCCGTACGGTCGGGTGCACAAACACACATACATGTACACACACACACCCAATCTATTCCTGTTCATTTTCTTCTTAGTAGTTTTTTCTCATCTCCATTTTTGGGTTTGGTACACTGCACAATGTGAACATAAGTTTGTGTAAAGTATGAAGGTTATTATATTCAGTATGTTAGGCATTACTGTATGTTAATGCTTGCTATGTTATATATTGAAGTTTTTTTCTTTTTTATGTACAGATAGGTTGAGGCCTGGCATAAGCTCTCTGGGTTTCTTGGATCCTCCTAGCACTTAATTTACTACATTATGGGCCGGATCTACAAAAACTTTGCGTGTATAAAAACGTGTGCAAACTCATTGCACACGCAAAAAAATGTACAAACTGATTTGCTAACAGTGCACAGTAAGGGTTGCCTCTTTCAAAGGTGCAAAATAGCACGTCTGCATCCAGTTAGTACGTCTGCCACAATGAATATGCAATATGGGGCGTTTACACGCAATTGTGCGTGTGTTGGGAGAAAATGTAAATATATTAATTAAGCACGCGCAAATTGATTTATCAAACCTGAAAAAAATTTTGCTAATAAAATCTGCGTCTATATTTTAACACGTATCAAATGGAGGTGCAAACGGTTTGTATGCGTAATTGCGCACACATGGCTACGGTTATTGTCGCAAGAAGGAGACATCGAAATCATGAGAGGAGACGCAGAGAACGCATTTTTCACCCTCGTGTGAACGTTTTTGGAATGAACGAGGAAAAAATCATTAAAACATATCGCCTATCCAGCACTGCCATTTTGGAGCTGTTGGAGGAACTCAGAGAGGATTTGGAGCCAGTCACGAGAAGGAGTCACGCAATACCTGCAATGACAAAACTCTCTCTCTCAAAACTCTCTCTCCTATATTGTCAAAAATTATTGAAATGTATATCATAAACAATAACAATTTTTTTTATAGTGAATATCAATTCGGTTTTGTTCCCAACCGGAGCACTAATATGGCAATTACTCTTGCACACGACGTAGCTACTTTTATGCACTCACAGGGGTCTAATGTATTTTTCTGCAGCTTGGATGCAGAAGGCGCATTTGATTATATCCCACATAGCGTGCTATTCTACAAATCTATGACCATTATTCCTGATCCCTCTTGGAAACTTTTATATAACTGGTATAAAGATATGTTTGTTAGAGTAAAATGGAATAATAATCTTGGTCCTCGTATTAAGATAGCTAGAGGCACGCGACAAGGTGGTCTTACCTCACCTCTACTGTTCACTATATTCTATAAAAATCTTATTGATGTGCTAGCCTCGTCTAATAATGGGATTATTATTAACAATCACACATACAATGTTTTTAGTCACGCAGATGATATTTTAATTGCGTCTACTTCAGTGACTGGGTTGCAAAACCTAATTAATACTGCTTGTGAGTTGATTTGTAAACAGGGATTACATTTTAATCCTGCCAAAACAACCTGTTCGATATACGGTACTAACCCATTCATTTCTGAACCTGAGTGGTACATAATGTTCAACATAATGTCCAATTTGGACAATATAACATATTTGGGCGCTCAGTTAGGTCGTTTCGGGGGTGATTCACATGTCAATATACGTATAAGTACAGCCAGGCGGAGTTATTATGGTTTGCAACTAGTTGGGTTACATAAAGACTCAAAAAGGTCTCAAGCCGGATACAGCAGCACATCTGTTTAATACGGTTGTCCAACCTGCATTATTATATGGTTGTGAAGCTATCTATATAAACAAGCATAATATAAGATCATTATCTATATGTCAGGGAAAATTGGTCAAAAATATGCTAGGCCTGAATAACTGTCGAAATTATCCAATATTCACAAATTTGCAAATTGGCCTTGTTGAAAATATACTACAAAAAAGAGCTGGAAATCTTTTTGTGAGGTTTTACGAAATGAACCAAGAGCAAACACCAGTAATATGCAAAAAGGAGGCTTTATTTCTGAAGGGGGAAACCCCCCAACAGAGCTGGCAACAGTACAAGGTCCACAATCCAAAAACAGTATCCAATGGGCGTAATCCAGAATCATAACCAGGGCACCAATAACAAAGCTCGTGGTCAGACAAAAAGGGTTCGGTACACAGGCGTAGGTTTGGAGGAGAAACAAACTCATAAGCCAAAGACAGTCCGAATCCAAAACCAGGGCAGTAATCACAAAATCAAGGTCGGGCAGAAAAAAGGTCAAAATTCACAGATGCAACAATATCCAAAAAGGGCAAACCAAAAACAATAGTCGGGCAATCCAGTCAGAAAGATAAACACTGAGCAATCAAGGCGAGAAACGTGGCACGAGAAAACTAGGGAGAACGATCTGACAAAAAAGTGTACCAAACAGACATCTTATATACACACTCGGGGTAAACACATGACCAGGGAGAACAGGTGCAATCAATGGGAACAATGATCAGGGAGAGACACATGAGGAATAAACTAATTACATGAATTAGGCTGTAGCCAAAACGCAGACAGGGATCACAAGACAAGCCTAAGTACAAAACAGCTCCGGTTAAGGAGTACTAAAGTGCCAAGATAAAAGAAAAGGAAAGCACAAAGTATAAGTGGAAATCCACAGAAACTTGCAGCAGAGATAATTAGGGATAGGCAAGGAGGCGGAGACTAGAATTGGGCGACAGCTGAGAGATCATTAGTCAATTAGTAAGTGCAGCTATACAATCCCGAGTGCTTGTAAGTAAGTTAGTCCAAATATACAAGGTTAGTGTGGGTTAGTATCTAGCAAAAACAATAAACTGTTAGTATGTGTTAGTAAGACAGTTAAAGAGAGAGGAAGGAAGAACACGAGATAATGAAAGAAGATTGAAACCCAGAAACCAATAAATCACCCGAATGAGTGGCACACAAGACAAGGGACCGTGAGCAAAGATACACACATGACAAGACAGGGGAGACAGAGTGCAAAGCATAGAAATGAAAACATGGCATGGAAACCAAATGATTGAAACATGAAAAATAAACAAGAAATCTAAATTCCCACAACACAATCCTAAGAATAGTCATAAGGCAGGTAGTGGTCACTATACACAAAAAGCATACATGGCTAAGCCAGGCACAAAACTTAAACATGACATGCAGAATCAGAATCACAGATCACAACAGTATGCAGAACAGAACATGAGCAAATAGCAGAATCACAACACTTTTGAGATCTTGTCTTCTTAGTTCTTCGATCACACGCAATTTCTACGCCTATTTAATTCACAAACCACTGATTAAGAGAATATTAATTGACAGAGTTTACACCTTCCCGGATTTTGACCTGTGGAGCTTTCTTTGTAAAAATAATTATTATGATAATTTATCAAAAATGCATACGTCTAAAACGACTTCAAATATAGGTCTCAATGACAGCGTTAAATTTTTATTGTCTAATCTCACCAGTACTAACAGATCCATTCTTAATGCACTACTTAAAGGTTTTTAACTTTAATCTATATTCAAGTAGGCCCAACATATGATTTTAACTTATTTACCTGCGGTATTTTATTGTGATTGTACATTTTATGTTTGTACAAAGTGATATATTTTACTGAGCTTCTGTGATATCACGGATTTTGTTGTATTTTATCCTGTCTATACACATTTTACCGATTTTATAATGTCTGTAACAGATGCAACGTATAAATAAATAAATAAATAAAAACTCCTTGCAAGATTGCATTTTTTTGCATCTGGGTCATTCCAGCGTACAGTAGCTATTTCAGCTGGGATCTCCCAATCCCGTTTTTCAGATGTGCTGTCTGAAGTCCTAAATGCCATGTCGCGCCGGATGGCCAAGTTCATTAGGTTTCCACGAACTCGGCACTTATTGAATGAGACCAAACAAGGTTTTTTTTGCAGTAGCTGGATTTCCTAGAGTTATAGGGGCGATTAACTGCACCCATGAGCAGCTTGTGCCCCCCGCAGAACGTTAACTGCACCTGTTCCTCAATGCTGGTCAGAGGCATCTCATCCACTGTGCCCCCACCTGTTTTCTTTGCAGATGTTTTATTATACGCCAATTTCTCTTTTGTTCGTCTTCGGATATCTTGATATCGTCTTTTCACTTCATTCACTGTTCGCATCGTTTTACCCACAGCATTTACTTTTTCACAGATTTCCGCCCATATGGCGTTCCTTTGTGCGACAGTCAGATTTCTTTGCTGTAGCTCATTCACGTGTTTATTGGCTTCATCTACCAACACCTCTAATTCCATAGGGTCGAATTTCATTTTGCGCTTTCTTCTCTCCAAACTCTCCATGCTGCAAAGCCCTCATTTAAATAGGGTGTGTCCAACACGTTTGCCCCTGTTGCCATTTGCGCAATCACTCTTAGTAAATCACCTGCAAACCGCGGCTCAGCCCCACACGAAAATTCTAGATTGCACGCGCAAATTAGTACACGCAAATTGGGATCTTAGTAGATCCGGCCCTTAGTGTACTTTTTGTACTGAATTTTAAATTGTGCTAAATAAAATTAAATCAAATAAAGGTTATAATAATAATCAGTATTATAATAATTTCCCTGAATTCCATTCCTCGTTCTATCATTTTATTTTTATGAGCAGCACAAAATAACGTATTGTTCAGTGAAGCAGATCTCTATTCTCTTACTTCTTCTTCTCCCTTTTCTTCCTCCACCTAAATTTGGCCGAAACTCCTCCTACACTGTTTCAGCTATTGATTCCCTTCAAACTTTAAAAAATTCAGCTTGTTCTGAATAACATTGCATCTGTACAGATTTTTTAATTTTCTTTCTAGTTTTTGAGATTAAATTTGCTCTGACTCCCACGGTTTTCACTCCACATAAATATTTTCATGTGCAAATTGGAGCAAAAGTTGTGCTGGTCACGAAAATGTAACTACGCAAGCAACCGGACAGATGGTTTTGGCAGCATGAGCCGAAAAGCGATGGGAGGACAAACCATAACTCCATTAATCCTATATTAAATGAGACAAGAATATTCCGGTTCAGAAGCTGAAAAACACAGTTTTATAACTCGCTCGCGTTCCAACATTTTTGGCACAACACATAATTTTGAAATATTTTGATAAAAAGACTCTCCTCTTCAGTATTCATTTCATAGATTGGACAAACGATCTTTGAGTCAGGGGCAGTAGTATGTAAGAGACAGTATTAACTCAGCTGAATTAGAGTGACTCAGGGAAATCGCAGCACAGCCCTCTGCTGGACTTTTTCCTGACCTCAGCATTATCATTGTTCAGATTAAGATTGACACGACTGTTAAACAAATCTCATTCTTCTGCATCAAACTCAGTGAAAAAATTTTCAGGATCGTCGTTTGTACAGTCGCTCAAACCAGCCCCAAGAGACGGGTCCATGAGAACACATGACAGTAAAAAATTGCTAAGCAGAAAAGAATTGCTTGCGCTCCCATTCCTGTGTATACAAGCAACTGTTCGCACTTGCGCGATATATTTACGATCATATCTAAAACAGGCAAAATATTAGTACAAAAATGAATGCAACTGCCATCCTTGCTAAGCCAGCAGATGCAACTTTTCCATACTCATTGAGTAGTTTAATAGTTAATGTTAGCTGGCAATTGATTATGTCATCTGCAGTGATGGCACTTTCAACGCTCAAGCTCGACCTGTTTCAAACATGTTCTGTGCACTGTGTGTTCACGAGCTAAATAGCTAATAATAGCACAGAAATAAAAAGGGGGGTGTGAATAATGTCACAATATGTGTTAACAATATGTTGAATCTTGCTATTATTAGCTATTTAGCTAGCAAGCACACAGTGCACAGAAATGAATAGAGGGCCACAAATAGTAGCATTTCACTACTTGGCAAGGTTAGTGTTGAAGAGTTGCGGCAGTCTGCCAATGTGGCCTGCCATGTTTGCTGTGCCTTAAAGCTAATGCACTGCGTTGACATAGATACGCACAGAGCCACAGAGAGAGAGAGATCCGTAAACCTCATTGACTCCAATTGACCATTTTCTTACAGCTGGGTTGAAGCGCAGTAGACTCAGTCATGGTGCAGCTGAAAAGTCAGAATTCCATAATTAATTATTTTCAGCTCTAAAGTCTTGTGTTGACATTTCAGTAGTTTTTCAACATTTCGAACATTCTTTTGCCTCTCAGTTTCCAGGCACATTCATTTTATAAGCCAATCTCTTCAACTTTTCACACTGAAGCAAGCACACAAATTTTCTTCAGAAAGTTTAGCCTTTTCGAGTTTTAAGATTGAACTTCAAAGTGTTTTCAGCGCTCAAAAGAATAGGCCACCTTTGCAGGAAGTGTTGGTAGTTGAATAATTTAGTAAATTGGTTTTTAATTCATTATGATTGCATTTCAAATCATTTATAGGCTCTTTATTGTCCTGCTTCTCGGATAGTTTATCGGAAGGCTACAATATGAGACCATATAAATGGCAATCATCTGATTTAATTAATTACAGACAAAATCTAAACCTTTTCTTAATACCATCTTCTGTGACGTGCATTTAGGAACCATACACGAGAGGGAAATCCAAAAAACGTGCCTTTAATGGAGTCCGGGTCAAAGCTAAAAAAAAAAAAAAACACACAGGAATTGCCAAGCCACAATACGAAAATCCAAACACAGTATTGACTAGACAGGCAGGGGTCAGAACCAGTAAGACAGATGGGCAGAGGGACAAAAGCGATAGGCAAAAAGTCGTAGTCGATGGGCAAAGCCAAGGGTCATACACAAGGCAACCAAACACAGAACTCGTGGTCATACAAAAATGGGTTGAAATCCAGAAAGACAAAACTAAAAAAGACTATCCAGTAGAAGCGAAACAATATTCAATGCCATACGAGGCGCTCTCCACAAAGAAGGATTGATCAACGTTCTGACGAGCTGTGAGTGAAAAGACTCCTAATATACACACAGGAAAGGTCACATGCAATACAGAGATCAGCTGTGGGGAATGAGACTAATTACATCGGGAGAATCACATGAGGGAAACCCGAACCACGGAAATTAGCGAGAGACAAAATACGAACGGGAATCACACAAACAGCCTGTGACAATTAAACAGCTCCGGTCCAGGAGTTCTATGTGCACAGATAAGGAGCAGGAGAGTGATTAAGCACGTGTGAGAGATTCTCGCTGAACACAGAGCAAAGAACAGGGATAGTTCAGCAAGAGGCGGAGATTAGAACAGGGCGATTGCAGAGGGGTAATTAGTCTAGATTAGTAGCGGTGCAACCTTACATATTAAACTAGAGTGCTGATTAGTAAGTTAGTAATCTTATATACATAGATTAGTAGTGTTTGTGGACTTTGATACAAAATACAAATGTCTTTTTAGTAATCAGAACAGAAAGACGAAAAAAGAAAACGAGAGTCGAAGGAATATTTTAAACACCGGAATTCATTTAAATCACCCGAAGTCAGTGGGCACGCAGACAGGGAAGACGGACTGAACCAACTAGATCACAAGACGGGGGAGACAAGTGCAATGGAACTGAGACATGGACTGAACTAAAACATTACATGAGCATTACAATAACCAAAAAGAATAAATAAAAGACAATAATCATGAACACAAAACCAGCACATAAACATGACCAAAAACCAAAACCATGACATCTTCAGCAGCATTTACTACACACTACACTACTTCAAGATGGAATTCCGAGAAATTTCAGTTGATTGCCGTTCAAACAAACAAACAAAATGTCATATTGTAACATTCCTCTTTGATGCAAAGCTGTATGTCTCTGTCATTAATGACGATGCAGCCTTTTGGGAGCTTATTGCTCAGTAAATGTCTGTTTCTGGTTGTAGACAGAGTTTCAGTTTTACATAAGCAAACTTAACATGCGGACCTGAGTCGGAAAAACCGCATTGTTTCCTTTCACATATCAAGCGGGGCAGACACAGACGCAGAAAACAGGGTTTTGTGAGCTACAGGAATTCAGACACTTCGAAGGACATCGATGTTTCATGTCACCATTAATTTTAATGGTGATAATTTGATAATTATTGTCGTGAACAATATGCAAGCTGAGGGGAAATGAATCGTAATTGATCAGTAATTCATCCTTAAAGCTGAATGAATTAACACTTAGTTGCCAATTAGGAAATGTAAACGGGGATGAGTTCTGAGAAGTAATGCGCTTTAAGGCGAGGTTAGAGGAGGAATATTATCCGGCGAATGCAAGTCCTGGGTGGAGGAGGCGTAATTAGCAAATTAACTAATGTTCATCGGAAAGGGTTTCAATATATTGCTGAATGTTAGCTAACATTTGCCATCTTTCGTGCGCAGGCTGGTATGGTTGGTAGTAGAGCTCCGAACCCACACTGATTGCTTCTCCCCCATAAACCTCACTGAAGCCTCAGAGCAGAATATGGAATATGGATTTGTTGGCAGACATTCATCAATATATCTCAAAGTCAGAGACTGGAATAAATTCCTGGTGACTGGTGTGCTGGATCTTTCAGTAACCCCTTCCCATAATGCTTTGCTTCTCTCCTCTGAGAAAGCAGTGCCATCATTGGCAGTTTATCATCAGCGTTTGAAAGTCAAGCAGTCATACTTGAGCCAACTTGGCTGCTGGAGTTGGCACTCGGTGTGGATTTGACACTCTACCACGCGTCCCACGCTTGCCATAGAAGAGTGGTTCATCAGGTATCAGACTGCTGGGCCCAACAGGGAGCCTGAATAGAGCGTTTCTCAAGCCTTTCCCGGTGTACCACTCTCCCTGCATGTGTTAGATCTCTCTTTGCTCCAGCACTGGTGAGTCACATGATCAGGATGTGATCAACCCTTAGAGCTGCCTGATAATGCATAGATGATCGGACACACCTGCGCTGGGGCAGGGAGGGATCTTACACATGCAGGGTGAGCGGATCTCCAGGAGAGGTTCTGGAAACACTGCGCTGCTGGATACCAAACAGTGGTCTCATGAAAAGTTGAGAGAAGAACCTTAGCATGAACTAAACTGTGGGAAACAGGCTTAAGTCCACAGAAGAACAGTGTGTCAACAGTTATGAGACCACATGACCCATCTGAACTCTCTGATCCGCTCCAGTTAATAATTATTCCTAGTATCATGTTGGCTGTCATTTTCCCTCTGATTTATTATGTGAAAAATGCATTTGTATAATTGAAACACGGGGTCCTTTGGTTATAGGGGCCATTCTCTGGCAGTCTCTGCGCCGTGAGAAATGACACCTGGTAATTTAACTCTCATTGATCCCTCACACACAGAGCTGTTGTGTCCGGTGTTGAGTTAGATTAACACCCTCAGGTCATTCATTACGTTGAATGGAGGGGGAGAGAGGTGTTTGGCCACAGGGATTAGCAGCGCGGTGTTGTAGCCCTGCTCTCTCTGTCTGGGTCACGTCAGAACCGGGCGACTGATGGCTCTGTTCAGAACCGCTGCCGTTATCGAAGACCTGCAGAAGGTTCCCTCAACGGCTACGAGTCAGCAGAGATGCGGCCGCAGTGTGTGTGTGTGTACATGCGTGCCCTCATCTGTGTGTGTGTGTGTGTGTGTGTGTGTGCATATCCCCCCTCTGAGCAGATACTGTGTGTCCTGCATACACAGTAAGCCTTATGTAATCCTACCAGTGGCAGCATTAGCAAATGCAGTGAGTGCAGTTTGATGGCTTATTTACTCATGTTACAAAATGGTGGACAAGTAAAATTCTGTTATACATCCCACAGTAATGTGACTTATATATATAACACATTTCTCGATGTATTTTTGGCTATAATTAAAATTATAAATAGATATCATTTGCACAACATGTAAATGTCACCTTAATGTCACCCCATTCATAAACAGGGGACCCGCGAAAAACTGAGTGAAAATTCAGCTGCAAAGGAGGAGTGGAAGAGACGAAGAGGAAGAGGAATGAAAAAGGCCAGTTTGGGAGGGAGGGTGAGGGAGAGGCGGGAATAGGAGAGAGAGCTTGAGGGGACAGAGAGAGAGAGACAGAGGGAGAGAGGGGGAGAGAGAGAGACAGAGGGTGAGGGAGAGAGAGACAGGAGTTTATTGGGCGCAGACACTTAATGCCAGCAGCACACTGAGGCCAGCAGCACACTGAGGCACCGCTGTTCTGATGAATCTTCAGCCCGACGCCCACTGGAGGCATGAGATGTGCATCAAAAAATAGGTTCCATCCATTTCAATGGAGCAACGCCCACTGGCGCCGTGTGACGAGCGTCAGGTTTTTACTTTTTTCCACTGCTTAATTTCTTGAGCGTCATCTCAATAGAAACACATTTGTCTTTTACGTTATTTAACAATTTCGCCTTGTCATGGTTAGTGGCATTCATTTAGCAGAAACCGAAATACATGCTTTTTAACCAAGTTATGGTTTTTGAAAGGAAATCAATTATTTTGCAGGCATTCAAGTTATTCTACAGTAAGACAGAACCTAACTCACAGTTGGCATCACTTTGGCATCACTTAAAATAAGCTTTATCGGTTGGCGTTTTCAAAATTCAAAATCTCAAAGGTTTTCTTGTTGAATATTTTGAGAGTGACACCCGTGGCTTGCCTCTCAGTCCTGTGGTCATCCATCAATATAGATGCTGCTGCCACTTCCAGTGGGATGTTTAAAAGGTTCGGAGTTTGACGCTTCGCGGCCAGTGGGCGTTGAGCTTTAGAGGAGCCGAGAGGCAGTCTCCTCCGGCGCTGAGCCCAGCAGGAAACACAACCACCGAAGCGGCTCTAAACGACCTTAACCACGCAGGAAGCCGTTCCCAGCAGATGTAAGATGTTAGCAACTAGCAGTGTTGACCCTTCCAAGAGAGCGAGCCGTTTGGATTGTTCAGCTCGATTTCTTTGGCTCAAATGACAGGTTCCACACTTCCTTTCCTGAGTACTGGCAGCACCCTGGTTCTGCTCTGGCAGGTAAAATGGAATTTCTGCTGGTTGTGGAAGATGGAGGGGATGGGTCTATATAAGCCTGCACTATTACACAGGTCAATAACTGTTAGTGGTCATCAGGGTGTCCATCTACTGTCCATCCATCCATCCATTATTAAATCCATTATTAAATCCATCATTACAGGCCAGAGCTGCTGGTTCTGGAGACACTGAGGCTGATGCCAGCATGCAGTAGGTGTGAGACTGGAGACCATCTGTCCGTCTGTCCATCGCTGCGCTCACACACCACCTACTTCAGTGTTTCCTCCAGGATGTTTTTCAGCAGCGAGGGCAGGCTCCTCGGGGAGCCGTGGCGCATAAACAAATGACACATGACTCCAGATTTTACTTTTACAACCAATTTATTGAGTGGCCAGTTGAAGATGGCTTTTTAAAGGTTGAATGTGAAAATAAATAAAACAATAAAATTAAATATTGATCAATACTCTCAAAATGGAAATACACTGAATTTATTAATTATTTTATTTTTTATTTATTTAACATTTTATTCTCCCCCGCTGTACTCTGCTCTCCCCCGCTGTACTCTGCTCTTCTCCGCTGTGCTCCGCTCTCCCCCGCTGTGCTCTGCTCTCCCCCGCTGTTCTCTGCTCTCCCCCGCTGTGCTCTGCTTTCCCCTGCTGTCTGCTCTGCCCCGCTGTGCTCGGCTGTCCCCCGCTGTGCTCGGCTCTCCCCCGCTGTGCTCGGCTCTCCCCCGCTGTGCTCTGCTCTCCCCTGCTGTACTCTGCTCTTCTCCGCTGTGCTCTGCTCTCCCCCGCTGTACTCTGCTCTTCTCCGCTGTGCTCTGCTCTCCCCCGCTGTACTCTGCTCTGCCCCGCTGTGCTCGGCTGTCCCCCGCTGTGCTCTGCTCTCCCCTGCTGTACTCTGCTCTTCTCCGCTGTGCTCTGCTCTCCCCCGCTGTGCTCGGCTCTCCCCCGCTGTGCTCTGCTTTCCCCTGCTGTCTGCTCTCCCCCGCTGTGCTCTGCTCTCCCCCACTGTGCTCGGCTGTCCCCCGCTGTACTCTGCTCTCCCCCGCTGTGCTCTGCTCTCCCCCGCTGTGCTCTGCTCTCCCCAGCTGTGCTCGGCTCTCCCCGCTGTGCTCTGCTCTCCTCCACTGTGCTCGGCTGTCCCCCGCTGTACTCTGCTCTCCCCCGCTGTGCTCTGCTCTCCTCCGCTGTGCTCTGCTCTCCCCCGCTGTACTCTGCTCTCCTCCGCTGTGCTCTGCTCTCCCCCGCTGTGCTCTGCTCTCCCCCGCTGTACTCCGCTCTCCCCCGCTGTGCTCTGCTCTCCCTGCTTTGTTCCATTGCCCTTCCCTGTCTAATATCACTTGTCTTATATGATTACATAAAACATTAACGTTAGATAATTTACACTCACATCTGATTACAAATGTGAACTTTTTTTTTTTACTCAACCATCATAATTTTTGAGTAAGTAAAAGGCTAATGATACCTAAGCTAGCATCATCTTCATCTGGCATCTTTCTCTTCTTAGAGAAATATTTGAACAAGCTCATCTGAAAATGCAGTCAGCAGTTACATCAGGGCGTGTAGATATTAGCTTTCACTTCTTAATGACAGACACCTCTCGCAGTTTACCTCCCCGATTAGCACCGTTGCTCAGACTGATTGGATGAACCGACAAGAATCTAATTTGTTTTTGAAAGCCTTGCTATACATTGCACTTCAAAATTATACGGCGTTTACTTCCGCACACCAATAGCTATGGAAAAAATATCAACGTCTTAATAATTTCTGAATTTGCGTAAATTAATTTGCGACGTTCATTCAGCAATAAGCCATGAGAATCCATTCTATATATACGTTGTTAGGTAGAATACACAGCTGAGTGATGCCGAAAATAATTGCTGTGAAGTCCGCGAAAGTTTGTCATCCTTAGGGAGTCACATCAATTATACCAACATAGCCGATCACTTTGTCATTAGCATTTCCTAATCAGTTTGTGTCACGCATTGGTGGTGGCTGTTCTCTTAACTGTTTGATTGTTAATCAGGCAAACAATTTTAGAGCTAATATCCGGCAAAGGGTGATGTTACTGAAGGCTAACCTGACATCTGACGGTACACCACTGCAAATGCTATCAATTAGCTTACTCATGTTAGCGAGACTGAGTTGGCACCGGGCCCATTTAACTTAAACTTCTGATATGTTACGTAACATTAATATTTTGCGAATGTCTATTTAACTTGTGAAATCTATTATGAGTTAACTTAAGCTAATAAGTGTACCTTTTCTTGCCCTATTTTCCAGGAGGACACTCCCCTGACTCTTTGACCTGGAGCCTGGGTGGGTGGCGTGATGTCATTTTCAAGCCCGCGGTCTTGCGAGTGATTAAAGTCGTGTTAAATGCCCCCCCACCAAAAGGGTAGATAATGAGCAAAATGTTTATCTGTAGTTTACCTCAGTACTCGACACGATCACCCGACCCAGTGCAGGACTCTGCTGTGAAGGTGGAGACATGCGGCGGTGGAGTATTTGCGACAATAAAAAAAAAAAAAAGAAAGAAATTTAGTGGAGCGGCGGCTGGGAATGGCGGCCCGCCACTGCTAAATGAATGTAGAGGAAACACTACACTCACACACTCACACCTCCACACTGCTTATAGTCTCTTTATGTTCATTTGTCATATATAAATGTTTCAGATCATCCATCTTGGCATAAGACAACGATAATGTGAATAAACACAAGATGCAGCTTTTATGTGATCATTTTATGTATTGAAGTTAAGTTACTCAAAACTCATATCACCCAAGTGGAAAAACAATAACTGGTTGTGCCTCCCTTGGTGGCAACAACTGCAGTCAAACATTTGCAATAACTGGTAATGAGTCATTTACATCGTGTGCAAGAATTTTGTCCCACTCGTTTCTGCAAATCTGCTATATTGCCACCACTTTTATTTTTGAACATAAAGTCATGTCACAACATCTCAATTGCATTCAAATCAAGACTCCAAAAACTTCATTTTGTTTCTTTAGAGCACTTCAGAGGTGGACTTGTTGGCGTGCTTTGGATCACTGTCACGCCGCATAACCCCACTGCCTTTACCTTCTGGTCACAAACTGAAGGCCAGATTTTCTCCTTCAGGATTTTCTGGTTGAGAGCAGAATTCATGGTTCCATAAATCATGGAAAGTCACAAAGGTCCTGAAGCTGCAAAGCAACTTCAGACAATCACACTGTCACCAGGGAGTTTGTCTGACTGTTGGTGAGATTTTCTTATTGTGGAACACTGCGTTCGCTTATTTCAGATATACTGAATGTTCCTCCAAAAAATTCCACACCACAGAATAATATCCCAAAAATCTTGGGAGTCATCAAGATTTTTATTTATTTATTTTTTAATTTGGCAAATATGGGATGAGCCTTTGTGTTCATTGAGGTCAGCAGCAGTTTTCACCTTAACTCTCTCCCATGGATGCCATTTTTTCCCCCATCTCTTTCCAACTGTAAGCAATGATCTTAACGGAAGGCGAGTGAGACCTGTGCTTCTTCAGATGTTGGACTGGGTTTTTCCTGTGACTACCTGGATGAATTTTCGATGGTGTTTTTGCAGAATTTTGGTAGGCTAGCTGCTTCTGGGAGATTTCACCATTATTCCAGGTTTTCACCATTTTTAGTAATGGCTATCACTGTGGTTTGCTGAGTTTCAGAGCCTTAGAAATGGCTTTTTCATATTGGACAAAGATAGCCAAAGTCAACACAAAATGCCGTTTTAGATTATTTCACTTATTGACGAAAAAAAGCTATCAACCCTATCCAGTCCTATGTGGGGGGAAAAGTAAGTAAGTAAGTAAATAAATAAATAATTGCTCCTTAGTTACTAAATTAACCAATGAAATGATGTATTTCATAATTGGGCTCAATTTCAACAGACACACCCCGGGATGATTGCTGCCAGCCCTGATGGATCGAAGCATCATGTAGATCGGACCCAGTAATGTGAAGTAGGCAAAAACAGCACGCGATGCCTCAATTTTTAACAAGGAGAAATGAGAAACAAAGTCATTAACATCCATCTGTCTGGAGAGGATTAAACTTAATTTGATGATCTGAAACATTTAATTGTGATAAATATGCAAAAGCTGATGAAATTGGGAAAATATTTGTTCACAACACTGTACCTACTCATAGACTCAGGTCTTTTTGCGGTATACATTTAACTAAACTCTTCTTTTGGTAGTATAACCTTTATCTGACTCTGCTTTTTTGGTAGTATAAGCTTGACCTGAATCTGCTTTTTTTGTAGTATAAGCTTGACCTGAATCTGCTTTTTTTGTAGTGTACCCTTTTTCTGTCATGGTTATGGTTTTTGTGTTCATGTTTAATGTTCATGATTTTGTCCATTCTTTTTTGTTATGTAATTCTCTGGTTTCAGTTCAGTCCATTTTTCAGTTCCTTTGCACTTGTCTCCCCTGTCTTGTGATCAGTTGGTTCAGTCCGTCTCCCCGGTCTGTGCGCTCACATGCTTCGGGTGATTTCAATGGTTTCTGGTGGTTCATATTATTACTTCAATTCTCGTTTACTTCCTTCGCCTTGCTGTACTGATTACTAACAAGACCAACATTTTTATTTTGTATTATAGTCTACTAACCCAACTAATCCATGTATATATTACTAATTCACTAACGAGAACTCTCTAGTTAAATCTGTAAAGTTGCACCGCTACTAATTAGTACTAATTCCCTCTCAGCAATCACCCTGTTCTAGTCTCCGCCTCTTGCTCAGCTGCACCTGTCTCCCCTGCCAGTTTTCGTGGTTCGGGTTTCCCTCATGTGTTCCTCCCTTTGTAATTGGGCTGATCCAGCTCACCTGTTCCCTGCGTAGCATGTGACTTCCCTCCTGTCCTCACTGCTGTTCTGACTTTGTCACAACGTTGATCATTATTCCTTTGTGCAGAGCGCCTCGTGTGCCATTGAGTATCGTTTTCCTTCGACTGTTTCGTCCGACCCTGATTCTTGCCATTGATCTTCCTTGATTTTGACCAGGATTCCTGTGTTTGGATGCCCTGTGTATGACCCATTGCTCTGTTTATCGACTACGACTCATTGCCTGCCGTCTATGTACCGTTGCTCCTCTGTTTAACTGGTTCTGACCCCGGCCTGTCAAGTCAACTCTCTTTTTGGATTTCATTTTGTGGCTTGACAATTCTTGTGTTTTTTAGTACTGACCTGGCACTCATTAAAGGCATATGTTTTTTGGATTTCCCTCTTGCGTGTGGTTCCTGAATGCAATGTCTCATTATCTGACTTCGCTTTTGTGGTATTATACCCTTTATACGACTCTGCTCTTTTGGTAGTATAACCTTTACCTGACTCTGTTCTTTAGGTGGTAGATGTATAACCAGACTGCTCTTTTGGTACCAGATCCTTTAGCTGTTTACAATGGTAAAGCGACAGGAGCACATGCTGGGCCGTCCGCTGGTCATCAGCAGGGGTCACAGGGGTTAGATTGCCGGGATAAGAGTTTGAATGTCTTCGGACTTTGGGAGGAAACCCATAGGAATATTGGAAGAACATGTAAACTCCACACAGAGAGGCCCCAGGACAGAATCCACCCCACGACCTTCCTGCTGAGAGGCTTCTCACCACCCCTTAGTGCAATCATGTTTCCATATGTGTCCAATAAATAGTGAAATAAAGAAGTGCATTTGCTGGATATTATTTCATTGGTTAGGCTTTTAGGGGTAATGAAAAAAGATGTGCAGTTAAACCGAGGAATGTGGTTATTTTTAAGTTACTGATCAGTGAGAAAATAGCCAAGAAGGAATGGTAATCCACGACATCACCCTCTGAAATGTGCAGTATTTTATTGAGAGAGACAATAGATTTGGATTTGCAGTTTTTAGCAGAAGCTAATCAATCATTTGTTTTTCTTGTGTTTCACTGATGTTCATTATTTTTTGAAGAAATGTGTGTGATTTGGACTGAGTCTTCTTTTGCCAAGGTCCCAGAGGTAAAAATACATTTTACATGTCAATAAGACTTTATGATTAAATAAAAAATAAATGTTATAAAATCCAATATTGACTTCATTAACATTTGCAATCCTCCCCTGCATGTAGCTCACAGATGTCTTGATTAAAATTAGGGCCATGAATTTCCCTAATTGAGCAACGTACAAAAAAAGGAATAAATAATAATACAATGAGATGATTGTGAGCAAGTGGAGAATTCTCAGGGTGAAAAATTGATTTGTTTGGCACCCCATGAATAACATAATTTAAAAAATTAAAATAAATCAATAAGTAAATAAAGAAATAAATCATAGTGTTAGAACATCTCACCCATGAGGATGTAAATTAATTTCTGCTGACAGTTTTCAGAGGAAACAGGAGAGGAGAGTGAGTCAGGCGTGATGCGGTAGAGCTGTGGATGGAGGTGTTTCTCTCTCGGCTTTATTTCCATCTCTGCTGCGGATCAGATCACTGAGCCGAGCTCCTCTGTCAGGCATCACCGTCACCTCACCTCAGGCCATTTAGCCCCCAAACTCAGAGGAATTCAAACAGGCTAAAGAGGCTCCCCTGTCTCTCATAAACACACACCTGGGGCCAGTCGGTACTACAGTAACTCCAGCTGTCGAATGATTGCATATATCAAGATCATTGATCATAAAAATTCTGATTAATCACTATCAGTTGCCTATCTGTTCATAAGTTTAATTAAATCAAGAACAGTATCATTAATCTCCTCTGCTTAACCCTTTCGCGCCTGCATAATCTGGTTTTCTCTCTGTTATTTCTGTATTATGCTAATTGACTCCTCTGCCATAATATGGATTTTCCCGTGTTTTCGATCACCTTGGGGTCCTCAGTTCTCTCCAAAATGGGCTGATGTGGGTGCGGACTTTCATTTGAACTCAGCTGTGTCACAGCGGAGGCTCCGAATCAAGGCCTTCAACAAAGATTCAAATTAAAACTGATCATGTATCTCTGACTATTTGCTCTCGAAATGTAAAATATGAACTATTAAGTTTTTTTTTCCCCTCAAATTTAGTTGCACATCTTTCGCATGCATTGGTTGCTTGACTCGGACATCACCAGACGTCGGGTCTCTTCCCTGGTGATGCTCTGCCAGGCCTGTACTACAGCATCTTCACTTCCGGCTTATTTCAGGGACTAAATAACCTTCAGTCTCCTCTACAGCAGGTGTTTCACACTGGATTCAGATTCAGGGATAGACTTGACCAACAGACCCAATGCAAAAAAAAAGTCTGATGAATAATGGTGCTCACAATGCACTCCTTTAAAGTTTGAAAAGAAATTCCTTTTGAACATTCAACCAAACAGTTTTTTTTTCTTTCTCAGCAGTATGTCAGTTTGCAGAAGCTTGTGGTGACACATGGGGTGAAATGCACGGGAACGAGAGAGAAACACAACAAAAGATAAAACACCTTTTTAATTACTCAATTTTATTATAAAAATCCTTTTCAAGTGAACTGGATTTGAAATGCTTTCATTCTGATTTAGATTTTTATACTGAACAAAAAAATAAACACAACATTTCAATATCATGCATAATTATTTCTGAGGTTGACTTAGTTGGGTTTATTTATGTGACTAAGGTTGTGTGTCACTGGTCTGTGTGCATTTCAGTCACCTTCTCCATATCATTGTCAAGTTCATGCCCTTTGTCAAAACTGGCCTGTCAGACAAGTGGGGCATGACCCAGAGCTGCTGAAATCAGGTACAGTCAGCCCAGGCACATCCTGTACTCTGGTCAATAAAAGGCCACCCCAAAAGTCCCAGTTCTGCCATTGTTCAAAATTCCATAAATGACCTGAGCCATCAGGGAGCTGCCATTGGCATGCTCAGTGCAGGAATGTTTCTCAGGGATGCTGAAAGGGCTCTTAATGTCCATGTTTCAACAATGAGTCGCATAAAACACCCTTTTGAGGAATGAGGCAAGACAGCAGACCGCCCGCATGCATGACGACCATGTGTGACGACCCCCATCCAAGACCGCCATATCTGGACTCTGATCTCTGTGATCGTCTGAGACCAGTTACTCCCACTACAGATGTAGCAGCTGGTCCCCACCATCACCCCATTTTTGCCAAAGCCGTGAAAAATAATCTCCTGGAAGTCCATGTCTTAAAGTCTTTTGCCCTTTGTGGAGTGAATAGATACGTTTGATGGCCAACGGCACAATGGAGGACTGTTTTCTTTACAGACAAGTCGCGTTTCCAACTTCACAGAGCGGAAGGACGGAGGATCGTTATGCTGACGTCATCGTGGTGCACAAGGTGGCACATGATGGTGGAGTTCTGGTTTGAGTGGGAATATTCCAAGGACATTGCACCCAACTGCAGTTGATGAACAACAACTTGAATCGGTGTGATTTTCATGATGAGATGCTGCTGCCTATCGTCCTACCGTCCATCCATCACAACAATAACCATCCAGCATGACTATGGCAGACCCGCGTCACCCCTGTATGCACAAAATGCTTGGATGGCCGGCTTATTCCTCGGATTTGTCCCCCTTCCAGCATCTTTGGGATGTCCACAAGCAACGAGTTCGTCATTGGTTCCCATTTTCAGCCAATAGCCGCCAACTCCGCACAGCTCTTGAAGAGAAGTGGAAACATGTCCCCCAAATCACCATTGGCTGTTTGTTACAGTCCACACAGCAGAGATGTATAGCAGTGCAGCAGGCCAAAGGCGGACAGACCCAATACTGATTTGTGAATTTTGGACAATAGACCCCAACCCCTTTATCATTGCGCCATTGCGAGATTCTTGTTTGTCTTTTTAAAATATGGTCACACAATCTGTCAACACTCAATGAAAGTACAATGAGCTTCTGAACATTGTCATATTCCTCACAATAAGAAGTGTTGCGTTTATATTTTTGTTCAGTGTACTGTATGTGAGCCTAGTATATGTCTGTCACATCCAACAAATTATTCCTCATGTTAAAAAAACAACCTGAGAGAGGAGTCAAATGAAAACGTCTCTGTTTCTAATAGTGTCCAAATCCCCTGTCCATAAGAACATCTGTCAGGGAAGCCTGTTCATTTTACTGTGCTAGTTTTACTCAGAGACTCACAGGGATATTAACAGTGGACATTTATGTAAGTTATGTAACCTCAACAATAGTCAGTAAGAAAAGGATGATCAAAAAGTGACGTTTTCAAGATTTGTTCAAGTTACTCAACAAGTACGGAATAGTAAACTAGTTGTGGCAATTTGATAGTACAAGTCTCAATTGACTGACGTTTGTGGTTTCCCCCAACCCATTCTCTGGTGAGATGGCGGTTTGGAATATGCGGTTTCTGCTTGCTGAGAGCAGTTCTCTGTAGAAAGAGAGGGGCCTTGAAAGTTGGGCCGTCCACATACACCGTAAGCCAAGGCAGGATCAATACACACGTTTCCAGGCCTTTAACAGAATGTACATACATTTCAGGGCCAATAACAGAACACAGAGGTGTTCCCAGCCTTAGAGTGAACCTATTATGGTTTTTCATTATTTTAACGTCGTAGCATGAATCATATAGTTTTATGTGCATTTTTAAAGGTCTGTGTTGGGAAACAACTCAAGGTCACCTCCAGAAGAAGTGCTCTCTTCCGCAAAACTCTGCTTCAGAGCTGACTGATTTTTTTCACGTAATTTTTTTTCCCAGGTGAGTACAGAGCTAATTAACATAAATAGACGTGTCTATCAAGCTGACACGTGTTGCGCGTGCGCATTTTTCTCGTCGGTATCACATACTTGCATTGTGGTAGGCCTACGCTTCTTTATACACTCTAGCGAAGGGTGCCTCAGGATTGCGGTCTTGTGAGCACGCACAAAGGGTTTGCTTGGGATTACGGCCTTACTTTAGATGCATAGAAATCAATTGATAACAGTGAATACTTTTAATTTCGCCATTTAATTAGATAGCTGGCATTTAAATGCACCAGATATGACAAGCAAAGTGGGCAAAAATACTTTCTTGCTGGTGAGCTTGCTAGTTAACGTTGGTTCGCTTGCTTAGCTAGATTGTTCGCTATCCTACTGAGCAAGCTAATCAGCAGCGTGAAAGCGTGAACTGACCGGGCCTCTCCACTAATTCATGACTACTGGCTTTCACCAGTTCTTAAGTGGCAAAATAATTTCGATTCACCATTTTATTTATTTATATGCACCAAAAACAACTAATTCTGATAGGGCAACTTTGTCAAAAAGAGAACATTTATTGAAAGCACACAGGCATATTAGCATACAAGCATACATTGGGTTTGGCGACATGGCTCTGTTCTGAGAGATCCCTGCCCGTCTAAGCGTGGAACTGAAGGCAGGCAGCTGCTACTTACCTCCCGTCCATAGAACTGAGCCTCCAGCAACAACGACTTCAAAATGAAGAGACATTGTTTTTTAAATGGTAATTTAGTCACTTGAAAATATAATCAATGCATGCTATAAAAGACTGGTGGAGCAGGGGTGGAGTAAGGTCGTTGAGCTAATGCGCTGAAGAACAGCTATCCAGGAAGGCAAACTTAAATAAGCCCAAAATATTACCGGCCAAGCAATCATGTGACAGCAAAGTCAGATGAGTCAAGTGCACGCAGGTTACTATCCAATAGGAAGCATTTCCTACGTTACACAAGCTTCACTCCGTGGCCAATCAGAATTTCTGTCAAAGCTCCATGTAGCTGAGCATGCGGACTAGCTTGCTAGCCTACGATGCGAGAGATTGCTAGTTTCTCTGGTCAAATTACATCAAATAGCTATCAATGTTATTGAGCAAGGCTAGCAAACTAACATTAGCCAGCTAGCTAGGTAGAAAGTCTTTTTGCCGACTTAGCTGGCTAGCATTTACATGCACAAGATATAAAAAGCTAACTAAATAGCGAAGTTATAACTATTCACTGTTATGTATTCACTTCTATGCATCATATGCAAGGCCCTAATCATGAGTGAACCCTTTGCGCCTGCTCACAAGGCCGCAAACCTGAGGAACCCTTCACTGGAGTGTAAAAACTAGCATAGGGTTACCACAATGGAAGTATGTGAGACAGACCAGTATGTTGCACACACGCGAACGGTATTTGTTTCTGAAGCAGAAATCCATTTATGGTAAGGGGCGTGACAAGAGGCACAAATGGTGGACCAATCACAAGTGAGTGAGCAAGTTGACCAATCACAGCACGCTGGGATTTACGGGAGGGCGGGCGCAGGACTTTGGAGTGTTTCACAGACAGGGACTGCAGAATTGGCAATCGTGAGAAAACCCAGGTTTTTTTTTTTTTTTAACAATTACTCATTTAAACTTTTTTTTCGTAGAGATCAAGAAATCAAGAATTATCAGTGAAAAGTCACATAATAGGGGCACTTAAAGAGATCACACATATCTTTGAGGCTTTTTACTGTACCCATGTGTTTCAGTGCCTTCAATAAATTGTGATTTTCGACTTTACCAGATTGTGGAGGTATTTCCTGACGTTTAATAGAACACATACTAGTTTCTTCACTGTTTGGGGTGGTAACAGATATGTGTGACATGCCATCAGAGGTAAAAAAACTCTCTCTGTCACCTCACCTTTTGACTCATAATTAGTCCGAACCAAATCCCATTTAGTCGGATGCAATCATACTTTGGTTTGCTCAGTTGCAAAATTATGTAGTACTTGTAGAATGACTGGCCAATTTGTTTTTTGCTCGAATTACAAGCATTTAATAGCAAAGTTACCACATATCTTCCTAATCACAGTAATGATAGTTTGAAAAGTCAATACAGTTTGTCTTTTGAAGATTTTTGGTTCATGTAGCTTGCAAAATGAATCATTATTGGAAGCGACTCCATTTAGTAGTGTTCAATATGGTTTAAAGGAACGAAAGCTTCTAGAGGGCTCAAAAACAGGCTCTCTTTATGTAATTATTCATCCAGAAGAAAAACATGGCAGTCATTTCCCATAATATCAAACCATTTTGGAGTAATTAGTAACTCTCTACTTGCCCTGGGAACGCCTCTTTTTAATCGCGACAATCGATAATACTTCCCTTGCGTGACGTCATCTAAAGAACTCAGGACCATTTTGCTGCATAGCTGGTATATACAACTGCAGAAGAATATATACAACATGTAGAAAAACCATTTTGATCACTTCATTGTCGGCCGAGTGCTTGGATGCTTCGAATCTGATATGAGTTACCGTATGAGCAAAAGAAAAATTGGCAATATATTTTTTATTAAATCTTACACTGGTTTTCTTAACAGACAACAAGAGTTTGTCACTAAAGTGACTATATCCCCCACTGTTAGGTCACCAAAACCGACGGATGGAGCTGAATATGATATCCCCCGCTTCGCGCTAAACGCACAGCGGGGGATAATCAGAGATGTGCTAAAAGGGCTAGAGAGCCGTGGTTCACTCGCGTTCGCCATCTGTGAAAGCTACTGCTAAAGGCATTATCCAGGTGTTTGGTTCTTCAACAAGCCGCTAGCTTTGCTTGCACCACCCAATGTAATGATGATACATTTTCATATTTAATTGAAAAAATTTCTATACCTGTTTGTACAAGTTACAACACTCACACATTTCCCAGCAATTTAGTCTATTTTAGAGTAAGGCTTGAAATAAGACTCTTAAAGCGGACATCCAACAAGCTTGTTAGATTATGTACGGCATTTGGTCAGGCTAGAGTATAGAAATAAAAGAGAAAAAGATTAGAACTCGAGACAAGAGTCAAGACACAGCGGCAGCAGCAGCTAGGGGGAAGCGCTTTCACACTGGACACAAAACAAATTTTCAGCATGACAGATTATTTTCGAAGTCAATGCAAAGACGGGAATACACGCATTTTGCGTCCGGTGTGAAAGCAGCTTAATAGAGCGCTGGAGAGGAGAAGGCGTAAAACGTGTGGAATGCAAGCCAAAGCCTGCTAAGTGCTAGCCGTAGCCAGCGCTCTATTAAGCTCTATAGTGTCTATAACGAAAGCCCTGCTGAAGCGCTGGCATAGCTAACGCGTTATAATTGTTCATTAGCAGCCTACCTTCATTTTCTTCCATTTTTCAGAGCCCGGTCTGCTCTTCTTTCTCCCCTTTTCCTCGGTGCTCCTCTCTCCGAATGGACTTATGATTTTCGGGATAGCATCTGGTTTGATTTTTCTCCTCTTTTTCATCGCGAACTCAGACCAAAACTCTTTATCCTCGAAGTCGGAATCGTTAAAGTGGTTGCTACAAATCACACTATTGTCGCTTGGTCCTTGCCATTTTGCCAAAGTCAGTTTCACCCAAGACGCCCAAATTTTGCTTATTTTTTCATCCTTTGGAAATCGATGAAAGCTGACTCCTCCTTTGGATACGTTACTACAACCTGCTACAATGCATCTGGTAGGCATTTGCTCTGCTGTTTCTCCAAATTTTGCGAGAAAATAACGATTTTATAAACTTTCTGCAGATCATGTCTCATAGGCAGTATAGAAAAACGAGGTGGCCTGAGCTCGTCTCTTTCTTTGTATGACGTCAGGAGGTTGATGTGTCAATCACACAGATTCTGGACCTAATTGTGGGTGGGGCAGACACTGGCTGCAAATCAAGGTCTGCCATCAGAAAACAAGCCTAAAATTATTACTGTGTGTATTTTCATGGAAATTTTTGGCGCAGACATAGTTTACAAATACAGAACTATGGAACTAGTGTCAAAGTACCCGGTAATAGAGAGTTCCTTTAAGGATGAAGGTTTTTCAATTATGTTTTCCGCTTTAACACTGAAAACATTTTCCCTTGGCTAAAAGGCTTAATAAAGCAAATAAAAGCACAATGCCGCAACTATTCAAATACATTTTTGGGTTATTCTTGAAAATATTTTTAATGACTATTTCATATTGAGAAGATCAGATATATACATTGTTCGTGTAGCGCCATGAATGTTGAAATCAGGAAAGCGTATCACTCACCTGGACATTGGAACTCTTCTGCCCGTGGAGGTTAAAAATTCAATTACAGTTCAGAACTGTTGTGCCAGTATGCATAATGTCTATAATAAAAATTGTTTTTAACATTGCTGATTGTTGAACCAGCACTGGCTTCTACATTCTGGTGTGAATGGCCAATATGAAATTTCTAGGTGTAACAACAACAAGGTATTATGTTGGGGGCCTGCCGGTGAATAAATTCTGTTGGTATTGCATCATCTTTCAAAATCTTCTGATATTTACTGGGCGGGGTTTAAATTCCATATTTTGTGTAAATGAGCTCATTGAAACTACTGGGCAAAAAGTGTGCAGAACAGAACCACTGACTCCTCCCAAGTAGGTCCGAATGTCCCATAGGCCAACCAACAGCAGTATTATGGCTAATTTTGCTGCTCAGGTTGTAATGATGAAAGGTAACATCAAAACTTGATCTTACTCCAGTCCTCTGAAACATAAAAATTGGTATATTGAAGCATTTCAGCAAAAAAGAAATGAAGATGTTGGCTTGACTCAGTGCAGAACATTCATCCTTTCTAGGGTTTTTGTCAAGTTACTACCGTGCCCAGCGCCTCTTCAATAACTGCGTGCTTGATAGAGCAGCTGCGGACAAATACAGAGAGTGTTTTGCCAGTAATTTTGCGTTCTGAACACCTGCTTAACCTGGGCAGGAGGTTAATGGGGATTTTCCCAGGAAACAGGGTAGGTTTTTACGGAATCGGGGATGAGAATGGAAGTGAGGTGCTTTGTGTATTATGTGGCACACTTTAATTCTGATTCAACTCATCTCCCACTCTAAGAAGCTGGCCTTTGTGATCTGTGATTGCCCAAATCCTTCTGAATGTTAATTACCTGCAATTATGCACCCTTATTTATGTAAGGGTGCACAGAGGCCTAATTTTTTTCCCCTCATTGCTCTGGGTACATTCAGGTTAAATAACAAGACTTGCTGACCGGTGCGTGACATACTTTATCTTACCATTCAAAAATAATAGAGAAATATCAAGATTCAAAAGCCTCAATTTATTTCTTTTCCGTTCGAATACATTCACTGCAAACATTCTAAGCTTAAATGCTCATTGCTACAGATGCCAATATCCTCCTCTCACCGCACATTACTCATTCTGAAGTTGACTCACCGTTTAGTATAGTAATGTGGCCTTCATTTAAGTAGTATTCCTAAATGGGGTATTACATCCAATTAATTTATTTACTGTTTCGGGGGGTGGGGGGTAGTTTCCTTTATGTGCAGCAAACTGTTTAATTCTGAACGACCCAGATCTGAGACAAGAAGTCAATTCTATTCATTTACTGATGTCGGAAAAAGGCCATCTTTGATTTCACAAGGGGGGAGTAGGGTTTTCTTTCCCTTTTAAAATAAAATATGGAATAGAAAATAAGAGAAATTTCAACATAAAATCTCACTATTCAGATGACATTGTTAATCAAAATGATGTATTTTTAAAGGGTATTTGTAGTGTTTCATGCACACGGTTGAAGTACATACTGTATATATTTCTCAGTTTTTAAGTAGTTTACTTCTAATAGTTTGAGAGGCACTTTACCATTTGAGAGAAAAGCATAGAGAGTATAAAAGTAATGTAAATTGATTTTTTTTTCCTTTCTTCCACACAACACTTCAGTTGCAAACACCTCAGCGACTTGTGGTTTTAATTTGCTTTCACTGGCAGTTTTATTAATTGGATAATAGGTGCATATTCCTGTGAATCCTGCTGATGAAGCCCATATCCGATTCTGTGACTCGTCAGAATAAGCTACACAACTGTCGCAGAGTCAAAGGCAGCGTGTGGATGATTCTGTAGCAGTGGTGTGGCCAAAACATTAAGAACACTGTCTGTGATTATTTGCTGTTGTTTCTGTTGTTCGGCGTATTTGTTGCCCCGTTTGTTCTGTTGTTTGCCTCTTATTTCCTTGTGTTTCCATGTGTCTATACTGATTTATCTAAACCTCCCTGTTCTGTTAAATTAAATAAAATGGTTCGTTAGCACTTCCCTTTCTGCTGTCTCCTGCCTCCTGCTCCGCCTGTCCCACGTTTCCCTGATCACCGCACCTGTTATTTAAGCCCTTTGTTCTCTCTTGCATTTCCTGAGTTTGTCTCAGTTCCATCTGATATTTTACAGCCTTTTTCCAAGTCCTGCTTCCAAATGTTTTGATTTTGATGTTCTCTGTTTATGAGGTTTTGATTGGCCTGGTGTCTTATTACCTTCTGGTTTTTGGATTGTTGTATGTTTTCTGACTTCGCCACTGCCTTGTGTTTTTGTACCAAAATCCCACCTCTGGTTACTCTCACAGACTGTATGACTGATTATTGGCCTAGAAGTGTTGGTGCCATCTTTACTACGGCCTGCCCTTGGGCCCTTTCACTGCCCCGTCATGTATCACTGCGCAGCATCTCCTCCGTGAGGAGGTCCGCACTTCCTTCTGCGCGATGATACCACGGTGGGTGTAGTTCGGTCGCAAGTCATAAGTACCTTTATAAAACTCCATGCAGCAAGTTCTGTTGAGTATCGTCACTGTCCGGTCGTGATGTTTGGAAGGAGATATTGCTGTTCAGTTTTTCAGGTGTATTTTTGGCACTGTAAGCTCCATGAGCCAAGTGCCATCCAGTTCCATTACATTCAAGAGCAGGCAGGCATCTCTATGGCTGAGATCTCTAAAACGTGGCAACTTGCACACTGATAAACCATCTAATTTAATAAATAGCTCTTCAAGTAAGAGGGCAATTATGAACAATTGTGAACTATCCATTTAAAACAGGCAATTATTTAGCTTTAGTAGGGAATAATTAGGCCTGTTTGCCTGCAAAAAAACCCTATAAATTAAATACACTTTTTACTTCGTTTTTTCCTTTTTCATGTAATGTATACCATTGTCGGGTGAATTCTGAATTCTGAGGAGCGCAACAGTCACAAAACTGAATATTTCAAGGATTTATCTACAATGTATATGCCACACAATTATTCTCAGGATATTGGGAGTAATAATAACCCAAGTAGTGTTGAACTCCACGGGCGATATAATGATTCTTCTTCAGATGCTGTCTCAGTATGTGCTGCTCTACATACAGCCTGAGGAGGAGATGCCTGCGATTAAATGATTTTTGTGTCAGGATAAACCTAAAATAAGATTCACTGCACCTTTAATTTACTTATTTTTTTTACACATTAATCATGTATTGGCTGCTGGCAGGTTTACGTAACTCTCCCTCTGTTGAAGTCCATTTTTACCCACCAATAAACACCCGGACTTGTCTAAATCATGTTATTTTTCTCTCTAAAGATCTCAACTGAGTTGTAATTATTCACCGTTGAAATTAGGCTGTTGTTTGCTTGTGTAAGTCCTAAAACTCTGCCCAAATCTTAATCTTAATTTTGGTTCACTTTCACGCAGGAGCATCAGTTTGTCTCGGGTAGATGACTAAGAGAGATTTCTAATCGTATTCCCATATAAATCTCTGTGTGATAACTGCCCACTGACTAATAATCAAACACAGCCCACATTTAAGTTATTAGTTGACATAATAGGTTACAGTGGATGAGATTAAGATACACAAAACCAAAAATTCATCGAGCAGCTTTCCAGATGGACTCCAGTCCAGGTGCACACTCTCCGCTGGTGACCATTTATTCTACACAGCTCACCACAAACCCAGGTTTAAGAAATGAAATATACTGGCTGTTAAACCTATGACAGAACAATCCAGAATAATGTTCTGTAGTGTGCTTGGAAGGGAAATTTTTCTCTCGGTAAGGAAAAAAGAATTGGAGTGGATAGATGCCATCTGAGATTTGTGTGAAGCGTTTCTGGGTGCATAAATTCCACTTCAGAAAGCTGCCAATCTCTGTGAATTCAAAAATTGCTGCTATTTTGCAAAAACAACTGCAGCGGAGGTAAATGCTGTCGAGCACCAACTGGAAAAAGAAAAGACCGTTAAAGACTTCTGAATGCGCATACAATTATACTGCGTGCTTTAATGTCACATGCCACACAATTATACAGTGTGCTTTAATGTCACATGCCACACAATTATACAGTGTGCTTTAATGTCACATGCCACTAAAACAAATATTATTACAGTCACTGTGTGCAGTGAGGAAAATGTCAGGACTGATGGGTAAAGTGAGTCAATAACTGTTTTTCTCTCCAGCTGATTTCAGCAATACAGCTGCGTTTGTTTTAGTGCTGTAAGACCGTTTGTGCTGTGAAAGGAAACAGTGATCCCTCGAAGGCCTGGTGCCAAATTCTATTCTTTTAACAGGTAATGCGAACACTTGACCTGCTGCTCAAAAGTAGCATTTGTGCAAGCAGTTTCTCAAAGGCTGACATATTTGTGTTAGTAGTCAAGAGGATTTATTTTCAATAGTTATCACGGTGGACAGTCATGCTATGCAGCTTTTTAAAAATGTGACAGTAGAAGGCCGGGGCTTGACTGCGCAACGATGCGATTCTGCTGCTGAAGTCGAGGGTATGTGGAGTAGAGTTTGTACAGGCAATTGCAACACAAAAGAGGAACCGTGAACAGCCTGGGGGACTCAAACACACTTTTAATGGAAAATTCAAGATGAGAGGATTTATTAACAACTTTATTTGATTCAATAAAACTGTCCTCAAATGTCCTCCGGCAAAGGGGCTTTCAGAGCTGCTGCATAACAGGCGGAGTCAGAAGCAGGTGGTGCTGGGTAGGAGGCAGATGATGTGAAATCTGTGAAAACGGCAGACCGTGAAAAATCCCGGGCCTTTACTGTGTATGGTTTTACAGTACTGAGGATGCCAGCCTGGATGCAGTTATTTGGCCCACTGTTACCTCTGTGATCAAACTTTGGGTTTCACTCTCATTTTTAACTTCAGGTCACAAATGTCAGGCAGTCATCAAATGCAAAGTATTTTCACCCAAACATTGGACACCATATATAAAATTTATTTAAAGTTTCTAAAAATTTTTGTCCCTATTTTGCTCCCTGACGATGGGGGATGAAGAAGGCTCTAGAAAGAGCTGGAACGCCCATGTGGATCACTCAAAGTTTGCAACTACATAAAGCAGTGGCGTAGCCAGGATTTTTCAACAGTATGGACTTTTGCGAAATAACCTGGACAGCAGGTCACAATTTTTTTTTTTTACAATAAATTTTTTTTTTATTATTCCAACATAAGCCCCAACACTAAACAAAGCGTGGTATCATCACAGACCAGACCATTCATAGCAAACAATAATGGGCTTCATTGATAAATAAATTCCCCTGGTATGAATACATTTTTAAGGCACAGCATGCATGCATGAATGTGATTTTAACATCACATTGGGTCCAGTACAGCCTGGACCAAAAACATTGATAAAAAAGTGAGTACAACAACAAACATTTCAGGGATTTTCAATTCAGTGCGTGCGTGCTGAGTGTGTGTGTGTGTGTGTGTGTGTGTGTGTGTGTGTGTGTGCGCGCATATGCATGAGTGGGAGATAGAGAGATGAACTCAGAGCGACATCCGTCCTGATGGCCAGTGAATTAGGAGGAAGCGAGGGGAGGGGGAGGGAGAGAAAGAGAGAGAGAGAGAGAGAGAGAGAGAGCGAGAGAGAGAGAGAGAGCGAGAGAGAGAGAGAGAGAGAGAGAGAGAGAGAGAGAGAGAGAGAGAGAGATGCCCATCACCAGCCTGAATCATTAGCATCAATCAATAAATATTTCTTCTCAACATTAATTGGTTAATTGTGGTTGGAGGTTAATCTCTCCCACTTGTCGTAGTCCAATGTTCTTGTCCCACATGTTGTCCTACACAAGGCGTAAACGTCTAGGCTTGGCACTGTATATCCTTAGTATTTCATCAAGGTCAAGTCCCTCCGTTAATTCTCGCTCGTGACAAGGCTGGTGTGAATTCTCCCTGTGGTGGAAAAGATGCGCTCTGTGGTGCATGAGGTTGTTGCGAGCGTTATCATTACTCTCAACAGCTTGTTCACACCCGGGAAAATGTCCGGCAAACAGCTGTCCATCACCTCTATCAGGCAGACAAACTCATTCCCTGACGTAACCTTCCTCTTTATCTGTTGAGTGAAGACCGCTAGTTCAGCATGTCGATTCCATAATGCTGGCAAGGCGGCTGGCGCAAGGACATTTCAAACTGCCCAGAAGGTGGGAGACAGGCCGCTGCTGCTTTCATTATTCCATGATAGTTCTCCTGAAATCGACTGGCCAGTTCTGCCAGTTTCCCGCCTCATTCCAGAGGTGTCTTGGGTCATTGTCATTTTGTTTATTCTGTCTCTTCCCTGTAGTAAACAGCACCACTGACTCACTGACCCTAACAGGCGAGCGTCGCGCTAGGAGTGACATCCTAATACGTTATTTCATGTTTTTTAATCAGATCCTCAGTGAGGTTTAACACTTTACTGAAGTCATTCTGTGAGTGTTCTCAAAGCACAGCAAATGTCTCTTTGACAGTCTCAATAAGATCAATGCCCTCCAAAATGCTCAATGTCGGGCTCTGCAAGCCTTTGGTGGCAAAGTCTCTCATGTCAAAAAGCTTTGCAAAAGTGACCAGGAGAAAAACGAACTTCTTCGTCTCTATCTGCTGAGCAAGAAACTGTTCCTCAACTCTCGTCTGACCATTAGCACTATCACTATATTCGGCGAGGACTTCCAAAACGGCGTCAACTTTTTCGTTCCTTGAGTTTCAAGTTAATGCCGGACACTTCTGATAGGGAGGGCCAGCTGTCAATCATAGAGGCACTGGCCGACATTGGCCCTCATGTGGCTACGCCTCTGATTTAAAGTGATTTACGGCTGACCAGCACGTACATTGTTTTGATTCAGATTTGATGTAGATAATTCTGCATTCCGCTCACCTGTACTTCTCGTGTGCTTTATTACTCAGTAGCAGCTGATTCCAATTATTCTAATCAAGGGCTGATCCTCTGTGATCAGTTTAGTAAGAGCACAGTTCATTGGTGGATACAGTTATCCTCTGTGATCAGTTTATTAAAAGCACAGTTCATTGGTGGATACAGTTATCCTCTGTGATCAGTTTAGTAAGAGCACATTTCATTGGAGGACGTCTGCCGCAGATATTGTCCCAGTATCCTGTCTCTCTTCAGACCCTCATGCATTGTTAAACGGTCGTGGATCACAATTGACAGAGGCTGCTTTTTATAGCCTGAAAGCTCTTTCGCCTCCTGATTATTCACAGGAAAGGCACAGACTTAGAGGCTGCGCTACGTCTCATTCCTGAGTGTCAAATGTATTCTAAAAACCAATCCATTTTTAATGATGCATCCGCTATAACACTTTGGGTCTATTAATCAGATCAATAATGTTTCCATTTTTAATGAGGTTCAGCCTCATAAATAAAGAGTAGATGTTGCGACATGGCTACAAGAGACATATAATTAACTTTCATAATAACGTTTCCACGGGCTTCTGTGTTATCTATCCCATGTAACAGAATTTGCAACTTGTGATGCATTACTGCATTCATGCCTGTATTCATGAGTTTTTCAAGCCTGTGTCACAACTATTCTGTTTCTGAACTCTAAGGTAAAATTTTTTCAACTGTTGGCGCTGGGTATTAAATTCACATTTAAGATGTCACTGCCAGGGCTAATGTGTGCTTTAGCTCTCGTCCCAGTGAGTCTCTCGCCAGTCTCTGAATGACAGAGCTCAAAATATGGGGATGTTTAATAAATGAGCTTCATGAAATATTCATTTCAAATAATTACATCTTTGGTTGTAATGTTCCTATGATTATTTAAAGCAGGAAAGCAGAAGTTCAGCAGCTGCTTCTATCACCTCGTGAATAACGGACTTCATGGTGTTTCACCGTCAATGTTGGAAACGAGGCTCATTATGGCTCATGTTCCATTCAGTGCAAAGACTGTTGGGGCAACAAACTGTTCGACAGCGTTGATTAAATCTGCTAGACACATCACTCACTGCATATTCTGGATGGCATTATTACTTTGCATTTTTGAAATAAAGGTGGTAGGAGCAGGAATAGAAGCTGATTGGTCAGGGTTATGTGTTGATTTCCATCTCGGAGAGGAACTGTAATGATTTCAGTCGGAGCTGTTTTGTCCCTTCACCATATCGACATGTATATAAACAACAGTCGGCTCTTATTTTTATTGTCACTGCTATGCTAATCCCACCCATGGTCTATTGGAATATACTATATCTCATAGAGAACTACACAGTAAAATGATCTGAGTAAATTTGACTCTTATGGAATGGAATTTACTCTTACAGAGTCTATTTGAGTCCAATCTTGCCAAAGTGGGACCAATAGACTCTTAAAGAATTGATTTTACTCTGAACATTTTGCTGTGTACATTCTACAGTAAGATACCGTCAGTGTCCTTAACGCGCTTCTTTCAGAATTTACCTGTTTCTCCCGTGCCCCTTCTGTTAAAAGGAGGCCAAAAAGGACACGTACAAAATTAAACAGCTACTGTTCCGCAAGCTGTTTTTTTTTTTTCCTTGCATCTGAAGTTTACATTTTTTGAATGGATTCATGTCATACCTTTGGTGTTCACACAAATTTGAACCAAAAAGAAGGTTGTCAGATGATGAAATCTGTAATATTTTAGATAGGAAGGTAGTATATCACTTGCATGAAGCGTTTATCTGTCTGAAAATTCTTCATTTGTCTTATTCCAGGCGGCCATTTATGATATTATCACTCTAATCTAATCTAATCTAATCTCTTCTAATCTCATATTTTATTGCAAGATGGATGTGTACACACATGAACAAGTACAAAATGATGGACATAGTACTAATTGTTGAAACCAACAACAGTTGAAACCAAGGCCAGAGTTTGTGTAGTATTTAGTGTTCATGTCTGCATTAAATGTATTGAGATGAACTTGTCCTGGCTATACAACGATAAGACCAGTCACTGAACATCCTCCGGACACCATAGCTCATTTCCTTCAGTGTTACTAGGTTTGTTGCTTTGTAATTTTAATATATATATTTGAAATATTCTACAGGGTGAACTATGAGGATTACTGATGGAGATGAGTCAACCTAATCCATTCCAAACCAAGTGAAGAGGGCAGCATCTTTTGGGAGCAGGGTCTGGACCACCGAGTAAAGTTGTATTGGTTGTTTGCTGCGTATTGGTGTTAAAGTATTCAAGGAGACTAGTTGAGACTAGTTGTTCAAAAGATAGTGTCATGGTTGGGATTTGAGAGCTTTCTTTGCTGCTCTCGTCGGGGACGACATCGTCTTGCTCTCAATGCCAGCTGGCCCAAGAATTTGATTAATTGGGGGCGTCGCCCGGACTCTATTTAAGGTCTAGTTCTGCCTCAATTCCCTTGCTGGAGTGTCAGTGTTGCATTTGCACTTTAGCCGGTAAGGTCTCTAGGAAGAGAGTTGTAAGGGATTTAGCTGCATATTTGAGGACAAGTTTTAGAGAGTAAGGGAATCTTTGTTTTGTTTTCCCTTTTCATTTCGTCCTTTCGAGCGCACTTTGCTTCCTACCCGGACGACATCTAGGTCCGTTGGTAGCGCAAGTCTGGAAATATACCATATAACCATATACCTGCAAAATTTGACATTTTTAAAGTTACAAAGGTGTATGTTCATTTATATTTTCCTGGATCCCCAATCTAAAATCATCTTACGAAGGTGAGAAGTTCACGGTACTTTCACTCCCAATAACTCCCCTGAATATAAATATCTGAAAAGTATACTTGGAGTGAGAAATTACTATGCAACAAAATTTCACATCCCATTTTCTTCATTTTGTAAAAAGTGGAGATCGGTCCAGTTAATTCTTAGCCCATGATTAGCCTAGTTCTAATTTTTCATTAATTATTAATTGGCTTTTCAGTAAGCATATGTCTACATTTTCATCAGTTAAAGGAGCTGTGTCAGGATTACTGTTGCTCTCAACATACATCCTAAGAAAATGAATCTGCTTGACTAAAAGTCATTTGATTTCATCCCTGCCAATCCATTTTCATTTTGCATTGTATTTACATCATTAAGTTACTCTGGGATTATGTTTTTTATGTTAAGGAGCTTTCTTTGGAAATTTGAGGATTCAGTGCTATTTAAAGCTTTAGCCAAAGGATGCAAAGAATGTAAACTGGTTGGCCAGTTCAGAAAGTATTAATTTTCAGAATTTTCCATTCTGAACTTATACCTCTGGGAGGTAGAGAGCCCTGGTGCATGAGTTTTACTGAAGTCAATCTTATGCCATCTTTCAGGATTAAATTTTCAGTGTGATACTGTATTTCCTTGAAGGAACTCCACTGGTTTGAAAAATAAAAAATTATTAGAAATTAAAAATTTGATGAGCCTTGAAACCTGCTCTTTTTTCAGCTTACAAGAGAGATGCCTGGATGCCCAGCTGATGATTCTTTAACAAGTTTGGAGTGCAGTGAGGATGAATATTTATCAGAGACTACTGATTAGACAGAGGACAGTTCCGAGCCAGAAGTCGATGAAGGCAGTAGAAGGACTCATAACAGAATTTCAGCTGCCTCACTGGAAAGACCCATCCGACCACGCAAGAGAAGAATGAAGACCAGACCTTGTTTAAAAAGCGGTATTACTGTTTTTTTGTATTAAGTCGTACAGTAAAATGGCACGGCATTTAGAATCGAAACACAAGGACAAACCAGAAGTTTGAAGAGCCATCGCATCTCCAACTGGAAGTAAAGAAAGGAGTGTACAGCTCAATCTTTTAAGAAGCAAGGTAACTGTCTCCATGATAAGGCACGTAAAGCGACGCCAGCTTGGCAAAACAGTCAAGGGCTTGGAGTCTGCTAGAAATAGAGTCCAGGCTATTTGTGCGTATACCCAGCCTGTTTCAGACAGTGTGAGTGGTAGTAAATGACATGCATGCAAATGAAGTCACCTAAGTGGTACTCGCAGAAAAGTGCATCTTGAAGGGGAGCGCCTCTACAATAAGCACGGACATAATTCTACGAAACAGAAATTGATCCAACAGAAAACTCTTGAGACTGGGAGACTTGTCCTTCACGGAAGGAATACCAGGAGATCTGAATACAATATCAGATTTCTTTGTTACTGCAAACTTCCCCAGTGTCGTGGAGGCAGTTAAGAGCGTGGCTGATTTTAATGAGAAAACTTGTGGCTACAAAACTCCATCTTTAGTGTTAAAATAAGGCACTACCTCAAGAAAATTTCTAATATTTTGGAATGTCATGCAATGATGTTGGGTGATAAGAATAATCTTGGTATTTAAACAAATTTTTGACACTAACAGGGCAGGGCCTCAGGAGTGGAATGGAATGCCTCTCAGCTCCTCCCCTTTGCTGAAGATGTGAGAAGAATACATTTACATCTTGATGTCAAAAGGAAGGAGGATCTGCGAGGTTGCGTTCAGGAACCAGTCGCAAGAATCCAGCAATGCAGTAAGAGTGATTTCATTGAGCGAGGGGGTGAACCCCCGCAGGGCAAAAGGCAACAGTACAAAGTCCACAATCCAACAATCACAATCCAATGGGCAGAATCTGAGTCGAAAAACCAGAGCAGCAAAAACAGTACTCGCAGTCGGGCAGAAAAAGGGTTCGTTAACAGATGCAGATGAAGGTTCCAAAACAGAGCCAAAAATCAAAAGTCGAGGACGGTCCAGTCAGAAGACCAACACTAAGAGTACAAGGCGAAAACAAGAGCAGCACAGGTGAACCAAGGGACACATTCTGACAGGAAACTGCTGTGAGAAGACTGCTGATCTATACATACAGGAGGTCACATGCTAAACAGAAAATGGGTGTATTAAATCAGACTAATTACAAAGGAGCAAACGCGAGGGAGAACCTAATCACATGAAACAGGCAAAAGCCAAAACACGGACAGGGATCACAAGACAGCCTATTGACAGATATTCGGCTCCGGTTAAGGAGTTCTAACGTGCACAGATAATGAGAGAAAGGACAGAGTGAGCAGGTGTGGAGGATCCGCGGAAGAAGATGAGGTAAAGGCAAGAGGCGGAGACTAGAACAGGGCGAGTGCTGAGAGCTTGTTAATCAACTAGGCTTATGCCGTCGAAGGCGACAGCTGGGGGTATATCCCCGAACGCCCCCAATCCTCCAATTCCCCAATCCTTGAATAGACCTTGAATAGACTTTCATTTGAACTTAATTTCAGGTCAATCGGACAAATGGTTCTGAAGATATGGCCAAAATGGTAATTTTCCATCACAAAGCTGTTGCTAACCAACTCTCCTCTTTTCTTGCAGAAAACAACCTCCTGGACCCCCACCAGTCGGGATTCAGAGCTGCCCACTCCACGGAGACCGCACTTGTCTCTGTCAGTGAGGCGCTTCGCACTGCACGCGCCGCCTCCCTCTCGTCCATCCTGATCCTCCTCAACCTCGCTGCCGCATTCGACACTGTCGACCACTCCATCCTCCTCTCTTCCCTGTCTGCACTGGGGATCCGTGGTACAGCCCTCATCTGGTTGAAATTGTACCTCTCCGGTCGCTCCTACCAGGTTGCCTGGGCTGGTAAAGTATCAACACCCCGCTCACTTATCACAGGCGTCCCCCAAGGCTCAGTTCTTGGTCCACTCCTCTTTTCCCTTTATCTCCAGTCTCTCGGTCCTGTCATTTCTGCTCATGGTTTATCATATCACTTTTATGCTGATGACACTCAACTTTTTCTCTCTTTTCCCCCTGATGCCCAGGTCTCCGCCCGCATCTCTGCCTGCCTACAAGACATCCGGAGCTGGGTGGACAACCATCACCTGAAGCTCAACCCAACGAAGACGGAGATGATCTACATCCCTGCTCCATCCTCCCCTCTCCTAGACCTGACCATCACCCTGGGGGATACCACCATCTCCCCCTCGCGGAGTGTGAAGAACCTTGGGGTCCTGTTTGACGACAGGCTCTCCTCTGCTGTGAACATCGCTGCAGTGACCCGGACCTGCAGGTTCTTCCTCTTCAACATCCGTAGAATCCGGCCCTTCCTCACCAGCTACTCAACGCAGCTCCTAGTCCAAGCGCTGATCCTCTCCCGCCTGGACTACTGCAACGCCCTCCTCGCCGGCCTCCCAGGAGCATCTGCCATCAGACCCCTGCAGCTCATCCGGAACGCTGCAGCTCGTCTGGTCCACAACCTCCCAAGACACTCCCACGTCACCCCCCTGCTCACAAAGCTCCACTGGCTCCCTGTTGCTGCTCGCATCAAATTCAAGACTTTGGTGCTAGCCTATCAGGGAGTCAACAAGACTGCTCCAGCCTACATCCAGAGACTGTTCAGACCCTACACCCCTGCCAGAGCACTCCGCTCTGCTACTTCTGGTCGCCTGGCTCCTCCCCCTCTCTCCGCTCCTCCCCTTACCGCTCAAGGCTGCTGTCTGTCCTGGCACCTCGTTGGTGGAATGATCTACCTATCGAGGTCAGAACGGCAGAATCCTCGAGCATCTTCAAGCGCCGCCTGAAAACCGACCTCTTCAGGCTCTACCTTTCCCCTACTCCACTGCCTTGATTCCTGTCCCTACATCCTTTTGATTGTTGCACTTAATTCTGTTTACCTTACTTCGTGACTGTATCACTTGATTTGGTTTCCCTTCATTTTGTTGCACTCTATTGTCAGTTTACTTGATTTTCCTGCCCCTTTGTTGCACCTGACCTGTTGCCCTTCTATTGCACTTATTTTATTTCTCTTTGTTGCACTTGCCTCTGCACTTGACCTTGTTGCCATTTTGTTCACTTGCCCTTGACCTTGCCTTTTTGTTGTTAGTCTAGATCTGTAACAATGGAACGCATGCGGTCACTTAATGTTAGCACTTTTACTTGTCTCCTAGGAGGTCTGCAATTTTGTACGTCGCTCTGGATAAGAGCGTCTGCTAAGTACCTGTAATGTAATGTATGTAATGTAACAAAGCACCACCTGGTGGCAAAATATTGAACCATACAGGTATGATGTCATCATGTGACACGTTGTGAGGTCATGACCTTGCAGTTGCACATAGTTTCATGTCAATTGGAAAAATAGTTCCAAAGATATGGCAAACATGGTGAATTTTATGTGACAAAGCTCCACCTTGTGTCAAAATTTTGAACCTAACAGGTATAATGTCATCGTGGGACACATCCTCAGGTCATGACCTTTCATTTGCACTTGATTTGAGGTCAATCGGACAAATATTTCCACAGATATGATAAAAACTGTGATTTTTTTCAGTTTTTGGCCCCTGGTGGCCAATCTAGAGATTGTAAATTGTCCAAAATGGAATCAGTTCTTCCTTATTCATGATACTTAATTATATGCAAAACTTGAAATTTCTAATTGAAATATTACTGAAGTTATCCCGTTAACACGTAGGGTGGCGGCGGACGGACCAAAACCATAATATCCCGGGAACGCCATTCGGTGTTCGGGAATATGATTAAGTGCAGCTATACAATCCCTAGAGCTCGTTAGTAAGTTAGTATTATATACAAAGTTAGTTTAGGTTAGTAACTTTAGCCAAAATAGCAAAATGTTAGTACTGGTTAGTGATATAGAAAAGCAAGGGGAAGGAAGTAAACGAGATAGGGAATCCCAGAAACCATTTAATCACCCAAACAAGTGGCACGCTATACTGGGGCTGCGAGCAATCACAAGACAAGAGACCAGACAGGGGGAGACAAAGTGCAATGCATGGGCAAAAGCAAAAACATGGACAGGAATGAAAACAGAAAAGAGGATCATGGCTAGAATACAAGTCGTGGAAAAAACAAAAACATGGCAAAACTAAACTAAGACAAAACATGAATATAACCAGGCAGCTAAATCACAATACGCAATACAAGGCAGGGTCAGGCCAGGCAGAGATCAAAATTCAGACAAGACAGAATCATAACAGGATCAAAGAAAACTTGCAGAAGAACCAAATGATAATAAGCACTGGGCAGATCTTGCCAAACTAACTCCTTGTGAAATTATAATCTTCAATCGCAGTAGAGAGGGAGAAGTTTCCAAGATGCTTCTTGATACTTTTACATTGAGAGACACTTCACAGATTCACCATGATGTAGAGCTTGCCTTGTCTGACCTTGAAAAAACTATAGATATTTCCAGCAGGCAGAGATCAGGGGCAAACGAGGGCGCAAGGCCCGTCCTCCTCACACCAGATGTGTTGACATCAATGGAGATGCTCATGAAGAATCACCACAACTGTGAAGTTCCTGATGAAAATCCATTTATGTTTGCAAGACCAGGAGCGCTAACTTATTTCAGAGGATCAGATGCGATTCATCACTTAGCACAAAGATGTGGGGCAAAGCATCCAGAAATGTAGTCATCGATAAAACTGAGAAAAGCGCATGGCCACCAAGTCTAAGGTCCTCAACTTAAAGGACAATGAAATAAATGACCTAGCCAACTTCTGTGGACATGATATCAGAGTGCATTAGCAGTATTACTGGCTTCCTGAAGACACGCTTTTAGCTGGCGAAGACAGCTGGCAAAGTTCTGATGGCCATGGAGCGAGCAAAGCTGTCTGAGTTTAAAGGCAGTGATCTTGATAACATCAACATTGATCCAAATGGTAAAATATCACCTACTGCGAGACAGATTAAAAAAAAAAAACATTCTCTTTCACTTCTGCAATGGTTCATGTACCTTCAGACATATTGAGTTCACAGAGAAAATGGATTTGGATACTGAGGCATCTGACAGTGAAGATGGGGATGGTGTGACCCCGGTGAATCCAGTGTCTTCATCTTCAGGGTCCCAAGGTGTGTGTTTTACCATTTTGAGGAAATTGCTGAAAAAAGATGCTTGCTACTCTCCCTAAATACTAATTGCACTACTGAATTACTGATACTAATTACTGATTACAGGCTATGAAAGTTACTCATTACTGATAGTGTTACTTTTAAGTTACACTGATGTTTGTAAGTGCAATCTGATTACTGAAAATTAAAGAAGTAATCCTTTTCGTTACAAACAATTTAAATTTGGCTACATTTATTGTAATCTGTAGTCATTTGTGTTTGTCATTGAAAGCAAGTTGTCATGTGGTCACAGGCGCATCTACGCTGAAAAAGCAATGCACAGGAGCTGGAAGCAGAGATGGCCCACAACACAGAGGCATTTTCTTGTTTTCTTGGGGGGGGGTTTATGACGGCCCAGGACAATCACGGCCCAGACCAGAACTCTGGCAACTTGAGGGGGTGACTATCACAGTTTCCCCCCATGAACCTCATCCCCAGCCCTGGCCATGTCTTTCATGAAACTGGACCTTAAACTCATCTGTTTACATTTTCTGACACTACGTATAGTAATGTCAAACCCCTCTCAATTATTACATAGTAGTATGTGGAATACATCAGTGCTCATAACCAAAATCCAGTTTAAGAGCTTTTCATAAGAACTGCATCATATTAGTACATATTCATATCATGTTTGGTCTTTTTATTCTCAGGGGAATCCAAGGAAATGAATGGAGTATTTTTCATTCCCATTGAAATTATGGTTCATTCGCTTTGGGAAACTCCTGAAAATTGGTCAGAATCCTCTCGGGTAATCACCCTATTCTCTGCTAGATTGTTTTATTACCTCCTCCAAATGGTAGAAACCCAAAAACCAGATTCAACCCCCCTCCAGGTAATTTATGGCCACGCCGCCTGGATCAAAGACGTGATTTGGCTTAAAGCAAAGGGAAACATCCATTCTGGGAAGATCGTATCCGATCTCTCCCCGCACACGTCAGTGGGTGAGAAGATCATATCCGATCTCTCCCCGCATGCGTTAGCGCATGAGTAGCCTCTTAAATTATGCAAGATCGCAGCTGACTTCCCACACGTGCACTTCTATGCCGTGTGTAGCCTCTATAGCTATGGCAGATTGTCTCTCTGATCTCGCCTTCACACAACTCTTTGTGTGCAGCTTTTGCCAGGCATGATTTTTATGTTTGTCTAAATTCATAATAACTGATGTTTGATCTGTTGATTTAAGCTCTTGACTACCTGGGGAATAAATCATTGTTATTCCTTTAAACTTGCGTGGTCTCTGTGACTCCTAATCCTTTTATTCTTTCCAGCCTTGTTACGATCGGTACTAAGGGGACGATTCCTTATCTTTCCACACTAGCTAGCTGATGTTTTTAGGTAGTGATGGGTTTTAAGTTGGATTGTAAATTACGGTCTACTTGTATAAAGGATTTATGTAGTACCGGTTCTGGGGATTTAGCATTAAAGGGCACCCCTGGGCTTATAAACAGGTGTCCGTCAGATCCACCTTAAGGAACCCTTGAGTGGACATAAATCTGTGTTCATGATATGTTTACGTCAAGATGCTTCTATCATGGTGATTTCCTCCATCCTCTAAAACTAAGATCCGACAATTACGCTAAAACCCGGGGGCATGTATTGAGTGGCGCAGGCCTTGACCTACAGGTCCGAGGTAGGGCCTCGCATGTTTTCCCTCTGGCCAGGAGCTTGTCCACACGCTCCAGGAGGTCTCCTACCTGGGCACCAGGCAGGCAACACACCGTACGAGACTCCTTGTCGCGCGAACAGACTAAGCTGTCTATTCCTCTAAGTATTGAGTCCCCCACTATCACTAACTCTCTTTTCTGAGGGGTAGAGGCCAACAAGGTGCCTTGCTGCTCATCAGTCCCCTCACTCTCAGGGTCAGGGGCCAAGTCGAGTTCCTGCAAGGGTCGGAGTCGGTTGGACACCTCAACCACTGGAGGAGCTGTCGCTATACAGTGTGCACGCCCTTTCCTGCGCTGTTGACCTACAGTCACCCAACTTTCTCTCCCTGCCTGTTCTGGGATCCCAGTACCACCCTGCTTTGGCGTACACACCATTTCTCTAAACCACATACTACTTAATTCACAATCAGTAGAGTTCCTAGAGGAACTATGTCGCGCCGCCAACTGGCCCTGAAGATCAAGGATCTTGCTTTCCAGATGCTCAATTAGCTGGCACCAGTGGCAGAAAAACCCACCCTGGAAACCTCTTTCCAAAAGTGTGATTGTCCTGCAACCGTCACATAGTTTTGGCCACATTTTGAACCGGCTACCAACAGACCTCACTCACCCTAGAAAACAAGGAAAATTAATTTAATGCCGAGACAGAAGCACAGGGTCCACAAATTATTAGCCCGAGAAGCCCTAAGCACCAGTCAGAATAGAAACCGCAGGGAAACTATGTAAGTGGACAATCAGCCTCTTTTAACAGGGGCTTAGTTTCAGTTTACAAAAAAAAAAAGAAATACCAAATTGAGACCAACTAACTTGAAATGTAATAGGCACTCTGAATAAGCCGACTTGACTTTATATAGTCCCAGTACTATTAATATACTAATCTAAAAAAATCCACGTCTTAGGTGAGAATCCAGATAAAACAGCCTGGCTACAGCACCCAGGAGAAACGGGGGGGGGGGGGGGGGGGGGGGGGGGGGGTTCAGCACTCCAGTAAACCTTACCGTTTAAAATTCCAACCTAATTGAATGAACGAATGATAACAGCTGCCCTACTGACTATATGCTTAATCTCAAATCCCAAGTCAAAAATGCAGACAGTAAATATCTGGCTAACTAGCCACACATACAACTAAAGGTAACCGAAACAGAGTGAAGCTCCGGTTCCCTTAAAACGGATCAAACATTTATTCAAACGGACCAAAAAAAGGTAGTTTACTATGTGAGCGAACTAAACACGGTATGTCCCCCAACAAGCGGTCGTGAAGCACTAAAACAAGCAACCAAACTTTAAGCAGCGGATCAAGGCACCAGCAACCGGAGTAAAAAACAAAAATAACGTAATTTGCAATGTGTTTAATCAGAAGAGCACTTCAGTAATAATGAGATGCGAAAAAGACAAAAACCCTGGCTCACGTTATTATTTAATTCAAGCTTGGCAATGCGTTTATGCTTTAAAGAGAATGAAGGAGACTAAAAACCCTGGTGAAGGTCAATATTTAGCCTACTGGCTAGAAGATGGTATGAAAGGCAAGCGACGAAGTATGAAACCAACCCAGGTAATAGTTTGCTAGATATCCAAGTAATTCGATAATATTCTTAGTGTTATAAGCTTGCTGAAGTTTGTTTGCTAAATCAGCTGCAGAAAAGCTCAATCTTTGAAAACAACTGTTTTACTATGTATATCGTAGGCGATAATTCACTAAGTTGGCCAATTATTTAGTGTTTACATTTATTTTACTTTACTTTGCTCCCAGGAGACTGAAACTCCCTGAAAAAAAAAAAAAAAAAAACCCCAAAAACCCCCGTCGCCTTTGTTTGACCAGATTAGCGACTTAATTAGGCTGTTTGCTAACTGTTTGAGTTGTTACAGGGGGAAAGGGGGGGGGGGGGAGAAGGGGGAACACTTATTCCCTTGCCATGACTGAATAATAAAATGTGAAAACTTGACAAAATATCATGGTAGAACTGATGGAAAATAACTTGCAACTGACCCGACAAAATGTGAATAGTACAAACAAGTGAGTGGGTTGAGGGCATCCAGTACTCGCATCAATCCAAGTAAATTTTTTCAATTCTCGATCAGGAATACGGTATTCCTGAACCCTTCACAAGGAGGTTTGTGCAGTTAATAACGCTGCACCTGACTGGCATTATGAAAAAAAGTGGAAGACAACTTTACTTCACCTATAAAATTAATTACCATGTTGTGGCTTTTTGCCAACCACGCAGTCAACAAACCCACGTGACTAGGTTCGTGACATCATGAGAAGTATCACTCTGGTATGTTCAATAAAATTTCTGGCTAGAACCCTGACTTATATTGGTACATTTGGCAAATATGAACAATCATGATTGTGAATTAAAGTTTCTGTAGTTCATCCTCTGTTTTAAAAAATGAAATACACCCTGTAATAGAAATAGTGATTAAAAGTGTAAAACCCACGCAGCTCAACCAACGATGGAGGAGCCGGGAGTGAAGGCTTATGCGTGTTGATTCTGGCTGTTGTGAGGCAATTGGAACAGGTTAATTAAATCATTCATGTCCGCATCCCGCCTTGGACCTAGCCTGAGACTTACCTGAAGGATTCTTAATAATTCTCCGCTAAAAAATGGGGCTAAGCCGAAATCACGGAACCATCTAACCCAATGCCGCGCTCCGAATAATCCAAGGTGCACATTGGGACACTTGCAGAAACTGAACAAAACATCAGATATATCAGTGATTAGGGCAAACTAAGTGGAACGATTACAATATTACTCTCGTTTGAAATCTGACTGCAATTTAAAATAGATAAAGGACTGAAACACGCCACCAGAATCTCCCATGAAAACCACTGTCACTTAATTTACGCCCCCGGGTCCCAGCGTAATTGCTGGATCTTAGTTCGGTGATAGTTTTAGAGGATGGAAGAAATCACCATGATATTAGTATCTTGGCTTAAAAATTGCCATGAACCCAGACTTATGTGGACAAAAGGGTTCCTTAAGGCGAATCTGACAGGCACCAGCTTATAAGCCCAGGGGTGCCCTTTAATGCTAAATCTCCAGAACCGGTACCACATAAACCCTTTATATAAGTACACCATAATTTACAAACCAACTTAAAACCCATCACTACCTATAAAAATCAGCTAGCTAGTCTGGAATGATGAAGAATCGCCCCGTAAGTACCTGTCGTAACACGGACGGAAAAACTGTAAAGCAGATTTATGTCATGGAGACCACAGATGTAATAAAAAATAACAACAGTTTATTCACCAGGTAGGCAGAAACTTAAGGCAACACAACGCAAGTTACAATAAATTCAGAGACAGAGAGTAAACACATACCTGGTGAAAGGCTTCACACGTACAGCCCTGCAGGAAGTCGATTACCAACTTCACTAGGCTAGAAATAATGCACAGACTAACATGTGGGAAGTCGTTTACGATCTTCCATAAGTAACGAGGCTACACACAGCATGGAGATGCACGTGTGGGAAGTCGGCTGCGATCTTCCATAACTATAGGCTACACACGCACTGACGTATGCGGAGAGAGATCGGATACGATCTCCTGAGTGAAGAGCCTACACACGGCATGCAGAGATGCACGTGTGGGAAGTCAGCTGCAATCTTCCCAGAATGGATTGTCTCTCCTAGATTTAAGGTTAATGGCATCTTTGATCCAGGCGGCTCAGCCCGCACAGATGGCCAAAGTTGGAATTTAGACTTCCCTCTGGGAGGAAATAAGTAAACAATTATTATTCAAAGGGGATAATAAAAGTTCTCGAGAAGTGAGAGGACCTTGGAGACAGACCTCGGGGGTGGGGGTGTTAAAGCACTTCCTGCAAAGGGGGAGAGATGATTCTGAATACAGCTCAAGAGATAACTGGTTCAGGACAAATTATTGCTGTGGAACTGAAAGTATGTTTTCTGAAAACACATTTGATACGATGTGCATCCCATTCAACTCCTTGAATTGCACAGATGAGATACATACTAAACATATTACATAGTTGTTGTGGAATAAAATAATTATATCACATAAACAGGAATGTAACCATTGCACTAAAAATACATAAATAATGAGATGTGATGGGCGTTGGTAGTTGGACGCCAAGAGCACTGGTCGGAAATAAAAGTAACAAGAGCAGTCAGAGACAGAATTATACGCCCGTCACGCAACAGTTTGCATAAAAGGGTTAATTTTGAGAAAAAAGGGTGATCCAATCAGGCTATTTCTAAACTCATCAAAGTTCCACCTGATATGGTCATGCTGTGTGAATTTGGAAGAAATCGATTGAGAATTGGCGGAGTTATGGTGAACACAAGCAACGGACAGACAGGCAGACGTCCAGACAGACAGACATCATGATTCCATAATACATACCGTCTGTCTTACAACGGGCGTATAATAAAAAACAGCAGCGTGCTGAGAGACTAAAACAGATAGAAATCACGAGACTCGCGCTACCAGCGGACCTGACGCCGTCCGTGGTAGAAAACAGGCGAGCTTGAAAAAACAACAAAAGAAAAGGGAAATAAACCAAAGATTCCCTTACTCACTAACACTAATCCTGTTATGCAGCTAAGATCCTGACAATACTCTCTCTCTCAAGACCTTACTGGCTTAAGCGCCAAGGAGACAATGACACTCTAGCAACACGAGCGAGGCAGAACAGGAGCTTAAATAGAGTCCGGGTAACGCCCCCAATTAATGCCAAATGTTTTATGACATTTTTTTGGCCACTGACTCAGGTGACTCTCTCATTCTCGTACTGTTAGATCTTACTGCAGCATTTGACACAGTAGATCACAGTATTTTTGCTTTCTCACCTGGAGCATTGGGTTGGCATTAAAGGTTCAGCTCTGGAGTTTATTAGGTCGTACCTGTCTGAAAGGAGCTTCTGCGTCAGTCTGGGCAACGCTGTATCCTCCATGGCGTCTCACCACTGCAGAGTGCCTCAAGGCTCAATCCTTGGGCCAATTTTAATTATGCTGTACTTGCTCCCCCTAAGATCTATTTTTAGAAAACATGGTGTCTCCTTCCACTGTTATGCAGATGACAGTCAAATCTCCCTGCCTTTGCAGCGAAACAATCCTGACTCCTTAAAACCTTCGTTTGCATGCCTGGAAGATGTCAAAACATTGCTGTCTTAAACATTTTAAATTTCAATAACAACAGAACTGAAGTCATCGTGTTTGGTCCCAGCAATGTACATGTGTTTCCTCCTGGTGATTAGGGCCCAGTTGAACCATTCCTGAAGCCAACTACCAATCTAGGGGTGAAAATTGACCTAAAAATGGCCAAACAGATAAATGCAGTGGTGGGTAAGAGCTTTTTTCAGCTTATGAGGCTTTCTAAGGTCAAACCTTTTTTTGTCGCGTTCTGTGTTTGAAACAGTAATGCATGCCTTTATGATATCCCTCCTTGACTATTGAAATGCCTTGTATGTCGGTGTTAGTCAGGCCTCTATCTCCCGCTTACAGTTAGTCCAGAACGCTGCTGCTCGTCTGCTAACCGGTACACGTAATCAAGAGCACATCACCCCTGTCCTGGCCTCCCTCCGCTGGCTTCCTGTGCTTTTTAGGTTTGATTTAATAATTTTACTGTTTGTTTTTAAGTGCCTAAATGGTTTGGCACCCGACTTTCTCTCCGACCTGCTGGAACCCTCCGTTCCTTCAAGGTCCTCAGGTCCCCCCATCAGCCTCTCCTGGCCGCCCCGAAATCCAGGCTGAAGCTCAGGGGAGACCGGGCTCTCAAAGTGGCAGCCCCAAAGCTGTGGAACGAGCTGCCCCTGAATTTCAGGCAAGCCCTCACTCTGCAGGTGTTTAAATCATGCCTAAAGACACATTTTTATTCCTCGGCTTTTAAAACATAGCCTGAGTGACTGCTCCTGTGACACCGTGTATGTTTTCTGTTTTTACGTGTTATTTGTTTGTCTTGTCTTTTAACCTGTACAGCACTTTGGTTCAACTTTGTTGTTATTAAATTTGTTTATAAATAAAGTGGTATGGTATGATACATGTGAGTGGCATACCGTGTGTGTGTATGTGCGTGTGCGCGCGCGTGTGTGTATACACATGTGAGGACTTACAGTCCATATTCCCCTTTCATTTGTAACTCCTTCATTTCCACAGTGAGCAGTTTCTGTTCTGGGATGTTTCCACAGCACTGCCTGATGGGATATCAGGACCGGGAGTAATACAGTGTAAAAACTTGTCCTCTTGAGCTGGAGTGCAGGGCCACATCCTTTGGGTTGTTCTGAACCTCTTTTGCTTGCTTAATTCGTGGCAGCAGAGCACTGCAGCCTGACTGACCACGGCTTGGGCTATGGCCAAAGATAAATAAAGAAATTAATTAATGAAATGAAGGGGGAAAAATGCATTTTTCACTGACTCAGCAAAGCCAGCGAAATGGTTATTTGACGAGAATTTAAGAGCGGCAACAGATTAAAACCACCTCGCTCCGCTGAGAAGTTCTTTTCGATTTTTTTTTTCATTTTTCATTTTCATTATCAGAGAAGGAAAGTTTAAATGCCGCGAGGATTAGAGTGATGACATGGGCTCTGACTCGCCTGCACAGAGCTGATCTCTGTAAACAGCATTTCCCAGGTCTCCCTGCAGCATTTCCTTCATGGTCACTGACAGCACCGACCCCACGGTCCTGTACACAGTCCACTGGCCCCGGAGCCCTGCAGAGACCCCACCAGCCCCGGGCCCTGCACACAGCCTTCAGAATTCCTATAATCCCTGAGATCTATTACAGATAGCACCTCCGACACAAGCTACAGAGATTGAGAGAGGCAGATACTGACTGTATTGATTGGCCTCTTATTCCTGGGCCGGGCAGCTGCTTGGCCGTGTAATGGGAGAGAGTAATGAATTCCGGCTCTTGGGCTCAGCGGCTGGTTCTTAAAAGAGTGAGAAGTGCGGTGCTCGAGTGGGCAGTGCTTACCGACCCATAGACTCTAACTGAGAATTAACCTCTTAAACGGTTATTGGCACATTTTTTAAGGCACTGCAGTTTTCCTCCGTTCATAAAATGGACACCCGCTAAAGAGCCGGACCCAAGAGCACTTCTATCTATATTTGTGACAAGACCATTGCTTAAAAAAAAAAAAACAACAACAGTGGTTATTCTTGCCATTTTATGTCACTGTTCTGTAGTCGGACGGGCATCACGGTCACACTTGACACTTAATTCTTAGACACTTACAAGCAGAGTTGTGACACAGAGGATGTTCAGGAGATATCCTGTTATTTTCTAATAGAAAAACAAAAGTTTGGAGACCATCAAAGTTGAGGGTTGATAATTGCGTCATACATCCATTGATTTGTGTACTTTGGCTCTGCAAACGTTTTATGAAATTTCTAGAATATCCATATGCATGTGTATGGTTTTTTAAAGAATTTACATTTCAAGGTAATGCATCAATAGCATTTTTCCATTGAAATATGCTTTATTGCTTGGTAAATTTCATTTGGCAGAAATCCCAGAATGCATCCAGGCTTCTGTGCAATTTCATTACAGCTGTCTTTCAACGATATGATTGCTTCTAAACAGGAGCACCAGGGGTAATGTAACAATTACTGATAAAAACATGAAGTGTACTATTTCAATGTGAATAAGTTTGAGAAATTCTTAATCGCCAATGATCAGGCAATTCTGCAATATGTTGTACACCTGTTGAACACTTATGTTATCGTAGTTTCTGCAAACTGTACATGAGCTGCTTAGGTCTCGGATCTGATGCTCATTATCTCCTGCCTCAGAGAATTGAATTAAAACATCATGCAAACATTTATCAGAATAGCTTAGTAATATTCATACAGCCAGCTCTGCTCACTGAGTTTACGGTTGGACGTGAAGCATGGCGGGACTTCAACCCTCTGACCCCTGGAACGTGCGCCTTTGATTAGATGATGTGGAGCAGAACTGCCTTGATCTGTATTCACCTCTAAGTGGCAGTTGGGATTGTGGCTCAGATGTTTCACTGTGACTGTAGAGCCGCCGTCTTCATTCCTGACCCTGGTTTTCGCATTCTGCAGGTTTTTGTTTTTAGCTGCGACCAAGCAGCTCTCTGAACGCTTCTTTCTGTCCGTCCGTCCGTCCATCTGTGACACCTTTTTCACCATGTTCCTGTTGTCGTATCATCATGAATGAGTTATTGACCTTCACCAAAGTGATGTCCATGCAGAAGGTCAAGGTCAAAGTTCAAGTTCACAGAGGTCACGACCTTGTTTGCGGGTTTTCGCACTGTAACTCCAGTTAGAATTCATGGATCGCTATGAAATTTTGTAAATAGCTTCTAGGCAAAGAGGAGGTGTTCCCTAATGTTTTTCAAGGTCATCCGTCAAATCCCAAGGTCACACAGGTAAAAAAAGTGCCAATTTTGCCCGATTTGACGGTTTTCGCACCGTAACTCAAGTTTAATTAAATGAATGCCTATGAAATCTTAGAACAAGCTTCTTGGTATAGAAGAGGGGTTCCCTATTGATTTATAAGGTCATCTGTCGAATCCCAAGGTCACACCGGTCAAAAAAGTGTCGATTTTGCCCCAATTTCACAGTTTTCGCACCGTAACTCGAGTTTAACTTGATGGATGGCTATTACATCTTACAACAAGCTTCTTGGTACTGAGGAAGGGTTCCCTATTGATTTTCAAGGTCATTTGCCAATTTCGAGGTCACACTTGTACAAGAAACCACCAGTCATGGACACTAGGCCACGTGACGGATGGTAGGCCAGGTCGCAGCTATTAGATCTCTCTGATCTACTTGTTGCCTTTATATCAACAATCAATTCGAACCCCAGTGGCCAGGTGAGCTGAGTTACCTGTATAATCACCTGGTTTAGCTGTTTAATTAATGCTGAGTATCAATAAAAAATTGCGACACTGTGGCTTTCCAGGATCAGGAATGGTACTGGTGGTGGCTCGTGTGAATAAAATCCCAGCGATCTTACAGCCTGGTGCAAGTGTTGGGCCTCTGTGCTGCAGGAAGTGGATGGAGCGGGGTTGACTGTTTCCTGACCTGTCTGCTGATAACTTCTCACTGGCACATGACACAGGACTGTATTTTTATTAATACGCAGTAGTTTTATCCAGTGCCTCACCCCACTTTTTTCTGTCTCTCTCCAAGGATCTTTCCGTCTACAACCCTGAGTGCTGGACCTTTAGAGCCCTGTCCCTCACCATGAGCGCTGGCTGCTGCTGTCCTGATGCGGTTCTGATCCAGTTCTGCTCCATCCTCGACATGCCACTTCCTGCTGCTACAGACGCCACTGTTTAGATGGACTTGAATGGAACTCTATTGCCATTTTATTCTATTATTACTTTATTTTGTTATCAACTAGCTAGCCCGCGGAGGATGGGCTTCCCCATTATAGCCGGTTCCTCCTAAGATTTCTTCCTACTGGGGAGTTTTTTCTCACCACTGTTTGAGGATTTTTCTCCCAACTGGGAGTTTTTAGCCTCATCTGCTGTAATGGGGAATAGGCTGGGCACTGCCCTTTCATTTATTTAATCTCTCACTGGAAAGCGTCTTTGTGACAGTCTGTGAACGCTATACAAATAAAATTGAATTGAACTGAATGAACAGCACCTCCCCAGAAGGTTGTTGGCTGAAGACCCATTGTGTTGGTCCCTTGAATGAGGCCCGTCACCCCACACTGCCCTGGCAAGGATTGGCCCCTGTTTAGTACAGTTAACTGTTCGTCATTCTGGATAAAACTCTCAGCTAGATAACGATGACGAAATGCTGTAGATGGGGTTATTTCACAAAGATAAATGCATGGGCCTAGATACCTTTTATTTTGGTGTGACCCATCCTTGCCAACCAATCCCTGTGTGGACAGTCAGAAAGCTTCCCCTGAATGTAGATTTATTTAAATGAAAACAGATATGGACAAACTTTAATTCGGTTGTAATGCTCTCCATACTTGACTGTTGAGGGCCTTTTAGGTGAACTGAGAGGGATTTTTTGGGCTGCCGAAAGGCTGACACCTAAAAACTTCCCATACAAAGAAAAACTAAAAACTCATCTCTGCAGACATTGTCAAACACTTCTTACAGGTCATAAGTGATTATCTGAAAGGATTAGTTAAACACTTCTTTGAAAGGTTATTTTTTGGGATTTTTTGGTTATAGTTATATAGTTATACAGTGTAGAGAGGCAGGACAGCCAGGATAAGAATGGGGGAAGACATGCGGCGACTGACCCAAGGCGGAATTGAGCCCAGGTCGCCGCGGGAAGGACACGGCCCTCCATGGTGCACACACCCAGACCGATGAGCCTCCGGGGTGCCCCCAGTTAAACACCTCGAATAGGCCATAAGTGCTCATCAGAAGGGATTCGTTTTGTATGAGTTTGAGACTTAGACTTAGACCTGTATTAGTCCCAATGGGAAAATTCATCTTCACAGCTCTGCAGACTTTCACTTGACAACATACATAACGCTGTTAAACAAACATTCAGCACAAGACATTCCACAGCATGGCAACAGCTGGCAGCAGTGACACGGCGGCAGTGACACGGCAACAGCGGAGCCGCCAGCAGCAGTGTTCAGTGTGGCCTTTTATGTCAGGCAGCTGCGGCCGCAGGGATCAGGCTCTTCCCAAAGCGAGCCCTTTAAGGATCGGGTGTTGATTGAGGGGGTGTGTAATGGACCTGTCAATCAGTCTCCCCGCACCCACCTCACAGAGCTAAATATCTCGGCAGCGGTGTTGGTTATGCGTGTGATTTTGGGCTGGTTACTGACTGATAACACAGTGAAGAAACTGTTGGAACAGTACAGGAAGATGGGCCAATGATGGAGAGCGACCCGCGCTTGTAGTGAGGCCGGTAGCTAACTGGTTGTCGCGGTGCTATCAGTGAGGGTCAGCAAATGCGAGCAGAGGTTAAGGACGCCTCTCGCTGGGATTAGACGGCTTATTTCCTCTTCTGTCTCCGTCATGCAGCAAGCCGCAGCGCGACCAGCACTGCAGATTCCACTGTACACCGAGCCCCTCCCGCCAATCGCACCGCACAGCCACCCAGAAAACACAGAATGTTCAGACAATGTTCTTTCCCATAGACAAAACACTCCAATAATGTTGTGGGAACATTTTAGGTAAGCCTGGCAGGTAGAGTACAGTGCAGGGATGAAAAATCATGCGAGTACTGATGATTTCAGTCCAAAATCAGAAATCAGCAGGGGGACGTACACACGTGAATATGCTGCACACCAGCTGTGGTCTAGACCTGATCAACAAGCACTGAATTACAACTAAATGGCCCATTTATGAAGGAGAAAAACAGCGTAATGGACGGCATTGACTCAAATTTTGTCAAAGCAACAATGAACAACATTTTCCTTTGGTCAGTCACTTCAATAATAGAGATGACAGTTATTCAGCCTTTCGACTGTAGTCTCTGCCAGACCCAGTGGACCAGAACAATGACACTATTGTCACTGACCAATTAAGAGCTTTTACAGTATTACTTTGTGAAATGGATTTTAATGAACTGTAATTGTTCTTATGCACAATTAAGTTTTATGCTTGAAAATCTCATGGTATAATTGATTAAATGTAAGACATATTTAAAGCATATGCGTGCGTATGAGTGTAAATGAGGCAACGACATGTTTCTAGGAACATAGTTAATCATTACATTGCTTTCTGCCTTATAATTTCCATGAAAATTTCAAACTTGTCTCAGGAGGAACCTGGCTATTGTGGGGAAGCCCATCCTCCGCTGGCTGGATAATAAATTGATGGTATATCAGGGATGAGGGGATCAGGACAGCAGGAAGACAGCAGTCAGAAATAACAGGCTTAAATCAGACAGTCTTTGGCGCTTGGACTCATCGGGAGACTCGTAGAGCAGGAGCGCGGCTCAGAGCAGCAGCAGGATAATCCCCCGAAGAGTCCAGACACTGGTGGCTGAAGGCTGGTGGAGCTGGAGCGGCAGTACGGAGGGTCTGATGGAGCAGGGCGGCGTTGGGAAGGAGGAGGGTCAGCGAACGGCAGCATGAACCAACTAAAGCAGAGAGAATTCACATATTTTAAAAAGACTGCGACATAACGATTGGCTAGCGATGCGACTGAGGTGTGTTGCGGTTGGATGGAAGAGATCAGCCGCTCGATTGACAGCCCCAGAAACGGACTGCAGAGGTTTATGGGTGAGCATGAGAGTGAACGAAAAGAAAATAAACAAATTTGACGTTCGAGAGAGTCTTCCTAACTGAACTTTTGCTAAGCTTCATATGTTTGAAAACTGCTAAAACTCCTCATTATTTTCCAGTGACGTGACAGATGTGTCCGTCCTTCGGTATCTGCTCTTAAATTACAAAAAACAAACTTCTTCTATAATCTTTATGACTGCGATTGGCCACAGAGATGGGTCTGACTCTTCAGAGTACGGTTGTCTAATGAAAAGTTACATTCATTAATGCACTAGCCAAACAATCAAGGTATATTCCTGATCCAGAGACTTAAAGGAAACCTTAAAAAATTGTGTAGACTTGAAATTTTCATCCAGTTTACTTGACTTGCTATTGCGAGAAACAGCCCTGATTCAGGTGTGCAGCAGGTTTAGCAGGAAGTAAAAATTTTGAGAGCCCAGTAGTTCGACAGGTGTTTTGGACACAGCAAGGTATTTTGTGTGTGTGTGCGTGTGTGTGTGTGTTTGATATTGTATGTAAAAATGCCGCAGTCAGGTTACATAGTGTATTGGGCTGATGTACAGCTGTGGACATCAACTGATTGTTTTTTTTTTTAGTTCACCGTGGAGAGAAAATAAACAAAAAGTACGACTGTAATCTTAGCTCCTGCTCCAGGACGGCCACAGTTTTGCTGGTTTCTGTTGTTGCTTATTTCTTAACTGATCAATTAACCTGTTTAAACTCCAACTTTTCACTTAAGTTTTCTCACAAGTAGGTTTAAAGTCAGAAAAAGATTTTTTTCATATTGAGGGAGTGTTCCTAAACATGTTCTGGGTGCAGCAGTTCTCTGAAGTTACATCACACTTATATGACCCCCATCTGTGAAAACCCAGCTAAACTCGCTTGATCTAATTTTGAGATAAACAGTAGCCCCTGTGATATAAAGTGACAAAAATATGAGATGTGAGTTTATTGGTGTAAATGATACACTACATATTGGGATTTCGAAATAAAGTGTTCAAAAATTTCTAACATTATACATTTTGAAATTAATGAATTTATTGACACTTTATTTACAAGTTACGGAGAAATAGCGGAAGTTGGAATCTACAAGCCTGGTTTTCAATCAGCTTTTAGTTTACCTTTGGCGGATAAACGCCTGATAGTTTGAGTGTCATTCGGTTTAGGAACTTCTGTTCTACCATTGACAATGAATGTGGACCATAATACTCACCATCACAAAGCAGGTCGGTCGAAGGTACGGCAGAAGAGCTGCGATTAAAGCCGGGTGCAGATTTCTCCACAGATTGTGTCATATCATCACAGAAATGAAGCATTAGCATTTTTAGATTAATGTCTTGTGAAGCTAACGAGCCTAGTTTGAAGACATGTCATGCCTGCCACAAAATTTGAAATGACCTCATTCGGTCAATATTAGAGATATCAGTTAGATTTTTTCACAGAATATTCCTTACATGCTGTATGATTGTGTGTAAGAAACTGTAGATCAGCAGAAAATGACTTTAGCTGGCTTATCACAGGCAGGGTCACATATTGAGAGAAATTTTAAAACCCAGGAAATGGTCACAGCATGACATCAAATTGAAACTATATACATCATTTTATACACATTTCCAAGCAATTCACATTTGTGATCATTGCGATCTCCACTAGAATTTAAAATAGGACCGAAGTTCCACAGGTTTGAATACAGTAGCTGCTTTAGACGGACCCATACATGGTTCCATAGGTTTTATGGAATTAAAGCAGTCTATTACCCTAGTAACACACATTGCTTGATTACTCGGGTTCAAACTGATTGATGATATCAAAGCAGAAGCCGGGGTTAGGGATTAGGACCCAGACTGTAGGGTCTTAGTAGCCCTCATCCCAAACACATTCTATATAACACCAATATATTTGGCTGGGAGCCACGCTTACATACACACGGGGTTGATCATGTTCACAGTTGATATTTTTTATCCACTGTTCTTGTCACAATCAGGCTCCAAGGTAGGACACAGAAGAGAAAGCCACACATCACCATTAAACTTATATTTATTGAACCCAAATATTACAAACTCAGCAAGCTACTAATAGTATGAATCAATAAATTATCAGGGTATTGCAATAAACAACTATAACAGCACACAAAACAATACAAAGCAAAGCAAACTAAACCAGTTGCCAAAAGGCAGAGATTGATTGATTCCACCTGCTTATTTAGTTAATTGAGGAACAAGCGCGCAGGTGTCAGTCATCAGCTGATGAACTTCCTGTTTCCTGCAACAGGGATCGACTCCACCCTCACCAGACAGCCCAATCAGAACATGTTTGGGCTGTCACACCCCCCTTGTTAGGATTCAGGTTCCACTAAGAATCCTCTATTCATCTTTCCTCCTGGTTCCTCAAGTCGCAGGCAGCTCAATATCTATATGAACAAAGTAAGAGAGCAAAGAGCCATCTTACCTCAGTGATGCACGAGACCTTGCATCAGCCACTTTGTCAGTACCTTTCGTGTGGCTCATACACAAATGGTAAAGCTGCAAAATTAACGCCTATTTCATCGACCGCTAGTTTGGATAGGATAATGTTAGGGGGTTATGGTCTGTATACACAAGAAGGGGAGCATCTGCCCTAACATACTCGTCAGTGTTGCACTGCCCAAACTAAGGCCAGAGCTTCCTTCTCCATCACAGGGTAGTTTAACTGGTTTGATTAAGTTTTTTTTCTTTTTTTATCCACACCATTTGCATAAACTTGGAACAAAACTGAACCACGACCAACATTGCTGGTATCGACTTGTGACTGAAACAGCTTCTCCAATCAGGGAGCAGCAAGCACGGAGGCCGAGCGCAACACCGACTTCACTCTCTGATAAGCTGCCTGACACTCAGGTGACCAAATGTTTTTCACATCACTTTTGAGTAAATTTTTGAGGGACTACAATGAACAAAACCTGGGGGCAGAAGCTGATGCATTATGACAGCAGCCAGCCCTGCCAAGAAAGTGCATGAGCTCTTTCTCAATTGTCTGAGCAGGATAAGCTTTAAGAGCTGATATTTTTGCTTCCACAGGTAGGTCAAACTTCATCTTGACCGACCACGTTCCCCAAGTATATGACAGTAATTCTTGCAAACTCACATTTCAGCAAGTTCGCTGAAAGATGAACCCAAACCAACACTACCTGATACGAGATCAGTAAGACACCAATCGCAAGATGCGGGGGAACAGGGAATTTATTAAAACAGAAAACAGGCACGAGGGCCAGCAAAAAACTTAGCCCAAAGGGTTGCAAAAATCCAACTCAGAAAAGCTTCACAGAGCTGCAAACTAAAAATCCAAAACGACAAAAAACAAAAACCACTGGAGCCTCCAGGGAGAAAACCATGAGCAGAAAAGAATTAGACTAGGAATACAAACAAGAACTTGGCTTTGAGAAAAGCATTAATACTGCATTAAACACTGTGGCACTCAAGGACATGAAACTTGGTGAAGATCGAGACTGTCTGCCAGCCAACTTCCACCAACTCCAGATAAAGGGAGAGAAATCAGGACACATGAGGAGCAACACCTGGAGGAGAAACAAGAGGCAAGATCATGAGACGAGGACAGAGATTGGTAGACATGACTTCCTCATTAAGGGAATGAGCGGCTCAGCTTAAGTACCAATGAAGCAGGCAGATTGGAAGGAAGCATGAATGTTAGAACAGAAAAGCACAGCAAGATCTTGAAATAGCAAAGCAGGAATCATGACAATAAACTCCCTGTCTAAATTAGTAGTATTAGTAATGTGCCTGTCTAAGAATTACACCAACCCAGTGAGTGTTAGTAAATGTTAGTAACTTAAAAACAGTTAATTGTCAATTAAGCTTAGACAGCCCCGAATCAGCACAGCACAGAAGGAAGAGGGAAACACCAAAGCCAACCAGAGCTCTGAAATGTGCAACAACGAAGGCACGGGGCGGAACGCAGACAAGCGGTGGAGTGGCTGGGCAGACCTGGCAAAACAAAAACATGGAAAAGTAAAAACATGAACTATGAAATGTGAAAACCTGATACAAAAAACTACTAAAACTGTGATATGAGAAATGACTGAACTATAAAACCTGGCACAAGAAACTGTTACAAACCAAAAAAAAATACTGTCCTGGCCAAAGGCCCAGGACCCTGGAACACAACACTACCTCTTTCCCATTGAGATGCTCTTCCCAGGTGTCACTATAGATGACTACACCATACAAGTACACTGCTCAGCCCAGCAAACCAGATAATACCTTTTTCATTCGGAGCCCTTGTCTGTAAGGTTCAGGCAGGTGGTGAGTCACCTTTTTCAATTCAGCTGAAACTTTGGTGGTGTTATGTCCCTACCCTAACCAGAAAATTCCCCAAATGTTTTGGCCCTTCCAGCACTGGTTTGGGTTTTAGGGGTCAATCAAGTGCAAGCCAAAATAGGGCCTAAAATGCCAAATTACCAAAATTAGATTTTTAGGTTAGTCTTATTCACTGCGCAAACTTTATCCCAAAGTAAACGTTGGAAAATGGAATTATAGGGGGAAGAATGATTTTCGGCCTGGGACATATAAGGGGCGCTTCAATATGGCCGCAATCCATTTTCCTCACTAGTTTGCACCCCTTATACTCTGTGCGCCATCAGTGCCCATGAACTTTTACAGCTGCACTGCACTGGTATGTAGTTAGACTATCCATTACAGGTGCGGAAAAGTTAGGATAGTACATGCACACACCAATAGGTGGCGCCGAACATGGCAAAATGGTTAAATTTGCCGTATTTCAGCGCCACCTGGTGGCGTGCACGGTCAATTGACAGGGCAAAGGTTTGTTGCATAATGAAGTATAGAGGTCAGGTCACACTCTTAGTTTCTGAAAGCCATTTCTTGGGATAAGGACTGCTGTCCATAATAGGTGGCACTTTACTGACAGATGTACTGGTACAGGAGTAAAGCAGTATCCACTCTAAAACAGCATTAACTTTACAAAAATCAGTACATAACCAATAAGTTGCATCAGGATTTCTTACCAGTATACATGGAGATGACCAAGCAGCAGAGGATGGTACAGCACGTTCATTATCCAACATATACTTCACCTCAGATTCCAATATTTCTTGTTTTTCGATAGACACCGAATGAAGACTCAGTTTAATTAGCTGAGTCATGTCAGTATCATGTTCAACCAAATGAGTACAAGTTGGAGTGTCAGAAAACAATGCTAACCAGTTATGAATGACGCTAGTCGATTGTGTACGTTGAAGTTCATCCGAATGTCCCAGCAATGCATCCAAATTACCCAAAGCTTTGGAGTTTTACAGACGTGGTTCCACACCCCATCAACCAAGTCTTCTGCCTCTTCCTCAAGTACAGCCACAGTCTTATTAGCACTGGCAGGAAATACAGGATTGCCACATGTATTGGATTTTTGATTGTATTATAACAAGCATAATATTGCTTCAACAAATTTACATGACAAATTGTTGTAGCCTTCCTTTTATTGGGCATCTGAATCAAGTAGTTGAGTTCTGACACTTAGCATAAAGCAGTACAGGAACTGAAACATTTAGACTGAAAAGGTGATTCAGCTACAGGTAACAATACCAGCACCTGGTCACCAAGGCAGTATTGTATTGTTATACTTTATGGGCAAACAGTTGCAGCATCTTCCTCTGAGAAAGTGCCAGTTTCTCTTTTGCCAGTTCACCTTCCTCATATCGCCTCTCTCTAACCCATTCACAGAATCCAACAAGTTCTGCTCAGGTGCGAAGAATTCCCGCTGGTCATGTGCCATGGCTAAAGGACCCCACACTGGATGACTAAATACAAGATCATTTGGGCTAAACCCAGTGTTTTTGTGGATTACCTCCCTAGCAGCTAATAAAAGCCAAGGAAGCCTCCTCTGTTAATCTGCTTTGAACTGTGCAGTAGGCAGGAATCAAAGATTTTTAATGTTGCTGAAACAACTAAAGTGCACCTTGACTCTGTAGATGATAAATGGAGGACTTTTGAGGTTGGATTTTAAGTTGTCTCAGGACTTGTTGAAAAAGTTGAGATGTAAAGTTGGAACTCTGGTCCCTTCTAATTACTTTAGGGACTGCAAACACAGAGATGAACTGCCTAAGAGCTTTAACAATAAGAGTTAGTTAGTTATATCTCACATTTTTGTCGAAATTGAGTTACTTACATATTATTATTCTCTGACCACTTATTTACAACATGTAAGAGCTTTTTTTTCTGTTGAATGCAATTTTTACCGTTTTATTCAGAAAACCAATATCTAACAAAATCACTGGGCAAAATGAACTTGGTATTATAAGGTTCTATCTGTGAGCCAATCTGCACTTTAAATGCACACAAAGTAACCAATCAGGTTGCTGCTTCTTAATGTCATGTTGCTGCGCGGCACAATATCAGGAAAAGGAGCCACAGTTCTTACTCTGTGAAGGACCGGAGGAGACAGGATGAGGAAATGTCGTATTCCAGGGCCTAAAGATGCCTAAAGGTCGAGGACTTCATTAATGAGCTCGTCCCTTGAGAATCAGCTGGCTCTATGTCCACTTTTCTCAGAAATGGAGTTAAGCGAACCAGGACATTCTAAAATCACTTAGGTTTATGTCACTTAGTGCTTAGCTCCAACCTAAAGTCTACACCATATTAACATATAGAAACATTTAGTTCTATATCCTGAGTGGGGCTCGTTTCAAATCAGGTGGTTCTGTGTCCAAGAAACCAATCAGGGTCCGTACCTGGATCATGTGACATTCGCTCAAAATGGCCAAGGAGCACATGTAAAGCACAAAATGAGAACTCTTCAGAAAAAATGTTCAATTTTGATCCCTTCTGAAAGACTAAGGGATTATTTGTTGTTCACAAACAATGTATACACACTGTCACTCTTAATTTTGTCGTGTCAGGACTGGTGTGAAAAAGTCACATTCGTCAATATGCATGGACATAGAACGATCACCTCCAGGCCTAGTATGCTAATGTACACTGCACTTAATATACAATTTGTCAACGACATCAGGGCAACCCAGGGATATCGGGGGAGACCCCCCTACCCCCTTCCCCGCCCGCTCGCCTGCCCCACCCGAACCCCCACCCCACCCAGCATTTAGGCCCTAGCTAGGCCTACGCCAATATTGTAGTTGATTTTACAGAACATAGGCCTATGTTATTTACACAGAAAATCACATTTTATCCGGGGCAGGGGGGAGATACCTGACCCTCCCATCCCCACCTAATTTCCTCCATACATAATTATGTATATGTATAGGGAAAATTGGGTTACAGTACCATTGATTTATTATTATATCTATGTAAAACCTGTACCTTGTCCTAGTAATTTAATTACATACTTAATTTTTCGAAATTTTTATTTTTCATGCTATTGATTCTGGTCAGTGGGCAATGCTGTCCGGTGTCACAGGTTCAAATGAAAAGGTGTCTCATTCATCAATCTTAATTTGATGCAATACTTTTATCTATGAGTGTATAAAGCGTTTTCAATACTCATTAATCCTCAGTCTTATAAACGTCGTTCATGGTGTCCCAGTACATTTTTTTGTGAAATAAGTATAAAATACAGGTAACTATTCATTGATTAAAATGTTCTTTTTTTAAAACAACTCTGATGGACATGTCTAGGCGTTTCCAAAAATGGCCATTTGGAGACCCCAAAAGGACCCTTGGATAGCCATGGTCACATGCCTAGGAGAAAAGGGCATAACTCTTGAACGCTTCAACGTACAGTCATAATGTTGGGTTCTAATGAAAGGTGACACTTAGAGGAATCCAATCCCATATCCAGATTCACGATCAATATTGCTGATTTGTGCATATAAAAGTCAAAACCAGTGCCATTTTGTAAAAAAAAATGCTTTTTTATATGAAATGTAAACAAACAAATAACCTTTACACATCAAACTCACAGCAAACTATTTACAATATATGATAAATAAAAAATTTTGAAGTTACTGAAGCATAAACTCAAATTTGTGCATATAAAAGTCAAAACGAGTGCTGTTATGTAAAAATGTTTTTTATATGAAATGTAAACAAACAAATAGCCTTTCCATAGCAAACTATTTACAATATTTGATAAATAAAAAATTTAAAAATTATAAGGTTACTGAGTGTGGAATAATACATCTTTTGTATTCTTATCATCTTATTATCATGTGAATTATTATCAAAACATCTTTTGTATTATCATTATTATCTTCTACTGCTTAAAACATCTTTTGTGTCAATACCCCAAAGCTTATAAACCTATTTACCCAGAATGTGTGGGAGTGGATGAGAGAAGCTGTACAAGAGGGGTAAGGTACAGAGTGGCACAGAAATGCTGGCACCCAGCCAAAAGAAAACGCCCAAGGAGCAGTCCGGAGTGGCATCAGGTATCCCGTAACCGCCTTTCTGTGACCTGTCTAAAGTAGACTGGACAATACTATGTAGAAAGGCGTGAACTGGTTAGACTGCGGTTACAGACAGATCTACAGCCAATTGATGTACAACTAAAGGACTGTGGATTATAAGAACTGGTGCCCAGGCGACACCCAGGCAGAGCGCTCTCCAAACTGTGGCTAAGAACATCTCTCTTGTTACAGTTTGTAATGTTTTACTCTCTGTCTGCTATAAACAACTATTTTCAAAATTTGGTCTACAATTCTCTTATTTCTAGTCTCTCTCTCCCTTGAACACGTAAAATCAGACTTGACAAAAGGTGAAAAATCCCATATGAGGCATTAACTCAGATTTGCGCATATAAACCCCAAGGGGAAGAGATTCTGACTTGGAGCTTTTACATATATCCAAAGCAAAGGAGAGATTCCTTTGTCTTTGTTCTTGCCTGTAAGGAAGACCCTATGTGGCACATAGTAAAATGGATCCTATTTACTTACTTTGTCTCACTCTGATTTCTTACAGGGATGAAAATTAAAATTCCCACAACAACCAACGGCGGCGAAAAAATAACTTCCTTCCACCTTCGGTGACAGAGGTAATAATGCGTAATATAGTAATAATATAATCATAATAATATCAGCATAATATTATAATATCCTTTTTCCGTAATCCTGAACACAGAATTACAGAATAACAGACAAACAGAATTATCAACGCCGGCGAAAACGTAACTTCCTTCCACCTTCGGTGACGGAGATAATAGTGCGTAATATGGTAATATCATAATCATAATAATATTAGCATAATCCTATAATATCATTTTTCCATAATCATGAACACAGAATTACAGAATAACAGACAAACAGAATCACCAACTCCGGTGAAAACATGACATACTTCCACCTTCCGTGACGGATGCAAATAGGCTAATACATAATGTAATAATAATAATAATCATAATAATATAAATGTAATATTATTATATAATGAAATATAAGTTATAATATGATATTTACTTGTCAAAAGTAAAGTCATCTCCCCCGAGAAACATTTCCTCTGCTACGGAGCCATCACGGTTTTGGTCAGATATTTCTTCCCCTGAGCTATCACTTGCAACCTTTTCGCTATTTTTTCTTTCAAACTCCGTAAACAACCATCAAACATTTGCTGGAAATCTCTCTCTGCCTCGCTCTGTTTTGCGGAACGCGCAGCACGCATTACGCACAGCTGAACGATATTCTGTCCTTTCATTTACGCAAGCGATTGGCAGTGTTAGGTTTGTAGCAATCCCAAAAAGATCGTTGTTTTCAAAATTTTGTCGGCTATACAATGCAAAAATCGTCGTCTCGATTGGTTGCTGGTTGCTCGGGCTACACGCAAAAAAAGGAGGCATGAGCTTCGTTTCAACACAGGCACTCACTGGCTACAGCAGGCTGTAGACAGGGCAGGGAAGCTCGTAACTGGTGGAGTGAGGTGTCAATCGAAAGGTTAGAGCGCAGACTCCATTTTGACACCAATGGCTTTGTACTCTTCACAAGTGCACCGGAGCAACGACTACAAATGCAGCGAACTTAGTGGATTACCACGGACTCATTTCAAACGATGCAGCAGCTGTTCATGGATATTTACCGGTATGATAGTGTGTTTTGGATTAAAAACTTTACTTGGTTGGATTTACTGGAGCTTCGTGGATGTAACAAGACCATGTTTGAGGGTATATGTTGGACTGGAGGTGTGCTAAGAGGCTTCATTGGTGAGTTACATCAGTTTTGTAACTGTTCGTTTGTTTGTGGTCTGACATAGGCGTTGATTAAAGCTGCTGTGATGATTATACTTAAATCTCAAGAATCTTAGCTTTCCGTCAATATGTGGCATGAGTATCTCAGTTACAAACAAGCTGTGTAAATGACGTAGTATGTTTTTAACCTCCCTGAAGGCCCGAGTACGGGCCGTCGGAGTGGCAACGGGTTAAAGAAATAATTCAGCCATACCTGGCGCAGCTACACACATACACAAGCCGGGTCATTTGCCATCTTCCTCACCTATTTTGGCTACACCTGGCCCACTGAGGCACGCGGGAAGTCGTTGGCAATCTTTCCTGAGTAGTTTGTTTCCCTGTATTTTTTGCCCAAACTCTACAATGGCTTTTATGGCAGGGCGAAAATTAGTTGGGTAGCCGATTCAATTAAGGTTTGATACAATTCTAATCCCTTTGAAATATGCCACATGCAATTTAGGAGATTTAATAGAGAAGAATGATACCAAACACAATATGTTTGCACTATGGTTCGCCATGTAACATCTGGTAGAGTAAAAAATTACAAAGGTAATTTTGTATTAATATTAACAATCAGCTCTTGTCATGTAATATAACCGAAATATAATTTACATTTGTAACATTATGGGGGAAATTAGTATTTTAAATCAGTGGGGAAAAAGTCCTTGGAAATTCGTGATTAGCAAGCAATGCAAATTATTTCACTGGTGTAATCTCAGAAAAGTCCTGAGAATCCGGTGCGAGCATCTGCTATTTCCAGATTCCTCCTCCAGCCCCCAACCCTTTTCATGCCCTCTCCCCTCCACGAAGCTCCACCGCCAGCACGCAGGAGACTTTCGAGGAGGTGGGAAGGAAGGAGAGGGTCAACTGATGGCGCTCATACAGCGATAATAGAAACAGCAACCAAATAGACCATATACACCCCAGGACTATACAGCAGTATAGAGACAATCTATAATATATGGGAGGGGAGGGGAGGGGGGGTTACTGAGATCTGGAGTCGGCTGCAGTAGTAAAGTATCAGCTCTGTGAAATATGTGTGATTCCAAATGTAGAATGTCAGTTACTGACACTAAGCCTTCCAACCATATGGCTTTTATGCTAACACCCCCCCCCCCCCACCCCCCCCCAAAAAAAACAATTTTTTTATTTATTTAAGCCCAGCAAATACTTTTGTGGCTGCCCCGAATCCCACGCCTTAATCAACTGAGCCACACTTCCTCCTGCATATCATGACTATTCACAACTCTCATTAAACAATTAAATTATAAGAATTGATCAATAATACTTTATTAAGCTAATAATAGCCTTGCCCTCTGCGATCTTTAAGCGTTAACATTATAAAATGATATCACAATGTAACCTTGATTCCGTTAACATTTCAAGCATTGATTTTTATGCAAAACATAAATTATAGAGGGCTATGACATGGCACACTATGTAATTATAAAAAAGGTGAATTATCAATAGCTTGTTAAACTAAAAAAAATCACGTACCTTGCCCGTCAGCGAAGCCCACAACTGTCCATCAATTCACAGAAGTTTTCACATAGCAGCATCTACACAACCTCCAAAACAAGCTGTACACGTAGGCCAAGTGTCCTCAATGCTCTCAGATTGTACGTAACAAATGTGAAGTGTCTAATGGATCAAACAGGCAGCATGCCTTCTTTTAAAAGAATATGCTAATTAAATTTTCATCTGCCGCTGTTACCCCCGAATCAGCTTTCTTCACCGCCTTGGTGGACGGTCGAGCCCGCCCTCAGGCCAGCGAACTTAGCTGTTGTGTAATCAGGAGCGACTTTAGGTGGGCGTAAAGCTGGCAATAGCAGACGGAACAGGCGAGCCAGAAAAAACAACCGCAGAAGTTCTTTCCGGACATTACAAATCCCAGACATGTCGCCCAACACACGGAAACTAAAATCGGTCAAATTCCAGATGTATCATTTAACCGTCCCATCAAAATATTCATACCTAAAAATATCTGATGAAAAAGGACACAAATGTTAATAAATAACTAACCCGTACTATCACCTCGATTTCAAGAACTACATTATAGTTAAAGCTTGCCCAATAACCATTATCGGCCTAAACATTCCTTCACTACATGACATTTGGCCTCACCCCATTCAAAAAACTGCACAATATTATTCTATGCATAAACTACATCTTTTACTTTTGTAAATCATATTACCGTAATAATTATTTAACATTTACCGTAATAATTATTTAACATTGGAGTCCAATCTGCCTATGAGAAAAACTACTATAATAAACACTGGAATGTACGATGATTCCCCCATTTAAACCACTATAGTAGGTCAGGCCCTATAAGCCTGTACAAGGCCATAACGTACCACAAAATAAAACATTAAGCATGGACGCTGGGCAACAATGACAAAACGTTTTCGCACCAATAAATAAAAACCTACTCATATCGTACCAACATGCATATGTGTGTAAATAGGCCGCATCACTAAACACGTGACAAAACAGCTGTTATTCCAATCCAAATTGCGCCAGGATTCGCAAATTCATTAAATAGGGCCTAAATAATTTCCCTAAAAACTATAGACCTATTTCAATTACATGTGGTGAACATATCTGGGTTTCCCGTACATGAACTCGCTTCGCCTTTAAAATTTCTTTCTCATAATAATTTCGATGGTATATAGAGCTGTCTTTTACATTTTTACAACTACCATTTAGGCCTATCCAAATCCAATTGGCCTGTAAATCATATGTCATAAAACCGACGTCGGACCAGGCCTGACGTTACAGGCATTATTAAAAATTGTGCTGGCCATTCAAGCAAGTTAGGAAACCAGTACTTTGCACTTACAATGTGCCAAACACCTTTACGCATCAGTGATAAATAAAACACATTTTTTTCACAATGCACTATAGACTATAGACCTATAATAATCATAAAAATACCATGGTGTTGGCCCCTATTCACATAGGGGTCTATTCTCCCATGCGCTTAAGTCGAAAAAAAGCGCGTAGCTACGCGCTTTTCAGCCTACGCGTATTCTCCCCTCGACTTAAGTCAGTACATTACGCGCCTTGAAGGCACTTACGCGCTTGGGGCGGAGCAAGGCCAAAATCGGGGCGTTTCCGGGCGTTTCTCATGCAAATAACACTTACGCGTATTCTCCCCCTGGCTTACGCGCTTTTTCTGTTAAGCGCTTTTGAGGGCTGTATTAAGGTCAAGCGCCAACCTTAGGCGAAATTGAATATTGCGTTTGATGTCGGTTATAGGCCGAATTTTAACATTACTTTTATTTTATTTAACATGGTAAAGGTTGAGACATTTAATATTCGATTGTTCTTCCTTATTTCTAAAATACATTTCACAAAGCCATGATAATTTATCAAACGAAATCATCACATGATATTACGCATCAGCCTCTTCTCCAATCAGTTAAATTACAAACGCAAAACAATTAATTGATACGAGTATACATAAGACCATCATTCTACCATGCCCTCAAAATCTAAAGCCAAAATGCCAGTCCTGCATTTGCTTGCACTCTTGCGTGATTGGGAAAGAGTAAGAGAAGCGCGCCGAGCTCGAAGACGAACACGCATATATCGGCTTCGTTTGGACATCCTGGGACGAACAAAAATCGACTGCATCCAGCGCTTTCGCCTGGACCGTGCATGAGGCAATCATCTATCTTTGCCGACTTCTGGATGAACAACTATCCAGCCGCAGCAATTATCCACAAAACATACCCGTGGTCATTAACGTCAGAACTGCGCTGTCGCTCCTAGCATCTGGGTCGTTTCAGAGAGTGGCTGGTGATGTCATACACATCACAGGCGTCTGTGTCAAGGTGTCAGACGCAGTTCGTTGGCGCTTCAAGTTCTTCTCCATGCACTTCCACTGCAGAAAGAGTAGATGACATCCCCTCCTCCTGTGCAGTGAAATGCACAGGGGATGATGGTTGCCCACTGTTGCGTGTACAGTTCTCCAGAGAACCTAGCTTTTACAGCGCCCCACAGATCTCTCTATTTATGCTTTAAATCGGGGATACTGCGCTTACATCTCACCACCGAAGCCACATCCAGAACGATTCGCAGCTTAATTCCTCGGATCAGCCTTCATTGCTTGCTTGCCATACAACACCAACATCTGTGAAATTTGGTTTTCGGCTTTGGCTCGACGTCGCCATCATTGTCTTCCATGTTCTATTAACAAATGCGACTGCCCTATATGTTCGTGATAATCTAAAAATTTGTGATATTCTCACGAGTGAGGGGATTGATTTTCTAATTGAGGATATCTGAATTAACTAACTCGAGTCCTAGTAATTTTTTACCATCGGTAATACTGTGTAATTTAATGTGTGAATTAAGATAGCCTATTATTAAATAGGCTACTCTAGATTGAGCCCTACCCTAGCAAATACCAGAGCACTATCCATTTGTTAATCAATGTTAGCCTTCAAAGAATAGCCGACATGGAAAGAATCGTTATCAGTGAATGGGATAATTGATTACAATAAAGTATTAGTGTCAAGTTCAAGTGAATGTGTTGCTCAAATCAAATAGGATGATAGGCTATGGATATGCGGGGTAAGAATCCTTGTTAAAGCGTTTCCATGTCCTTTACTTGCAAACCTGACATCGGAGTAGTTTTCAAGTGCGCAATTTCTAAATGAGATCATATAAACTGTCTTTGATTGTTTTTGTGTGACTAGAATGTTCCCTTTGTCTTCTTCCCTGTCTTCCACGGAACAAACAGGCTGGTGTAGGAGGGGCACATTTTCAATGATCTGATTGCGCTGATTGAGAAGCGCTAAATTCTTTATTTATTATTTCATTATCGCGGCAATTTGTTTGTATGCATAGCTTTAATGCCATGGTGGCTAGAGTAAGAAATAACAAGTGTTTGTCACTAACATATCCCCCGCCGCCGCAATTTTATGTGTCGCTACGGACGGAGCCCAATGCTATATCCCCCGCTTCGCGCTAATCGCGCGGCGGGGGATAAATAAAGAGATGTCTGAATTACGTCTTGTAATTGGTACGGCCTCCTATTACAGCGGCATAAAAAAAACCTCGTATCTTCACAATGACAAACTTCACAGGAAAATAAAAAATACATATAAAATCAAATAATAATTATTAGGCCTATTATTATAATACAAATGGATAAATATAGTTTAAAATAAAAATGTTTAATTTTGCATGTAAGAATAGTGGCCATACGAGTTTTCGTTTATCAGTTTGGAGATACGAGGTTTTATCAGCAGGCCGACGATATTCAAATTTAAAGTCTGTTTTGCGTTTTCCATGGATCATAAATGCGTTTTCATGGTTAATCAGAAAATCCTTTTTCCATGTTTTCCTGATAGCCATAATCAATGAGCTTTGTACACAGTCTGCCTCTCTTTTGGATCAGTCACACCTCTTTCATAAGGCCGCCTACATTCTGAACTTAAGCGCTGTGGGCGTGATCGAAGTGAGTAGGGGAGAATACGCGTAACTCAAAAGCGCTTAACTCGAAGCGCGTAAAAAAAGACTTACGCGCTAATGGGAGAATAGACCCCATAGCGCGCATAATTTGATAAACAGCATTGCACATAATTATAGGCCCTAACAAAAAACAAGTAATATATTTAACAATTCATATTAAGCCCAATTTAGCTTCATCCGTCCTATTCTGTTCCCAGAATGCACCGAGCCCGTGGTGTCATCCCTGCCTGCCTGGCCGACCAGCTGAGATAAATGGACGAGGCCACTCACTGCATAGGCGAGCAGGCGGGGCGGGGGAGCGGTGAAGGGGCGCCGGGGCAGGGAGAGGGACGAGCCGCGGCCAGGAAGGCGAACAAAGCCGGAAAATTAGCGATGTTCGACGGCTTCTCGTGAAAAAAACGGTTGATGGAAACATTCCAAACTCACTTGATCCAGGAAGCTGGACATGTTGGCGATGTGGTCTGCAAATTTGGTTAACTAACTGTGAGTAGTTCGAAAGTTATTAATTTTTAATAGACCGCCCTATTAGAACACTCTGATCCCACCTCGACTAAGACAGCAAAAAGTACCCGTGCTCACTCGCGATTTCTGACAGGTTTTCATGCTCCAGTGCAAATGGTCTAAACATGTTGCTCTGTCATCCTGTCAAAGTCTCGTGTCTGTGTCTTAATTAGGAGAGAAATGGCAGCCTCCGACCGATGTTGATAAAAAACACAACAATTCCCGACTTCCCGTCGGCGTTAATAACGCGAAAACTATTAATTTTAGAGGTGCACATCCAATTAGAACGCTGTTGGAAAACATCTGCTCTATTCGTGTGTGAAATTTGGTGAAGATTCTCCCATGGGTTAGCGCGTGAAAGCCCCTGGCGGATTCAGCGGTTTTCACAAATTCGCAAAATTGTTCGGCTTATATCTTGAAAACTATAAAAGATAGAGGTAAACAGTAAGTGGTACAATTGGAAATGAAAGCATGGGCTAACAAATGGTGCAAGAATCATGACCGTGTGACCAGGGGTTTAGGAGTTATTAAGCCGGGGACATGATAGGGAACTGAGTCGCTGGGACCCGTTTCTGGGTGATGACGTCACACATAGGGACAAAGAGAGAAAACTTCTGATGCTAATAACTAATTAACTAATTGAGATAAAGAAAAAAGCAAAAAAGGTATTCTCCTGGGGACCAAGGCCTACAATCTGGCGCAAATGGCATGTCTCTAGGCCCAGTAGTCTTCCCAATCTACTCTTCCACCTTCATGGCCTGACATTTCCTTACCAAGTATTTCTGTCTGAACCTCGGGGCGTCCAGTTGATGGCACTCTGGCATTGTCCACCTTTTGCTGAAGCGCGGGTCATAAAAACCCAAATCAATACTCTCACACGGACCAGAAATTCCTCTTCTAGGTGCAGGTGCCATTAAGATAGTGGGGGTAAGTTTACTGGAGTCATGCGTTCGTGAGAATGTACATGAGTCCTGCATTTAGTTCTCTCTGCATTCCATTGCAGCTCACATGCGTGAACAAGAATTATTCCTCATGTATTTTTTGCTACATGGAGAGCTAAAACTTTAAAGCTCAATATCTCAAAACCTGTTTGAGTGTAGATCAAACCTTATAATTCTAAGGGGACAAATTTTTGCTCTAGAGATGGTTTTTCAGAGGATATCTAGTAGCCTAACACATAATTGTAAATAAGCAGTTGTAGCTAGACATGAAATGAGGCTCCGGAGGATCCCCTAACCTGTACCAACCTGGTTCCAAGGTAGGACAAAAAGGCAAAGACCACACATGACCATTAAACTGATATTTATTGAAACCAAACTTTATTGTATTACAAACTCAGAAAGATAAAAATAGTTTGAATCAATAAATCACCAGGGTAGTGCAATGGGCAATTAACTGCACAAAATCAATAAAAAGCAAAGCAAATCAAACTAAACCTGCTGACCAGAGAGAGCGAGAGATTGATTCCAGCTGCTTATACAGTTAATTGAAGAACAAGCCCGCAGGTGTCAGCCTCCAGTTGATGAACTTCCTGTTTCCTGCAACAGGGATCAACTCCGGAGGACGTCAGTAGTGATCCAGCAGAGGTATCTCCCATTTCCACTGAATATTCTCATTGTGCCCGACAGGTCGTGCTGCTGGACGACCGGCACCCGAATCCATCGGTATAAGATGGATAATATAGTATTACACTCAAAAACTTGAAACCCTATGAAATGTTAGATTTACTTAATATTATGTCCACTGGTTTTACATAACTGAGTTTAGTACATTCCACTGAATGCAATAAATTAAACTGGCCAAAAATGTTAGAAGTCAAATAAAGTTACAGGAAGCTATTGCCTGGAGCCAGTTGACAGAACATTAACTAAATCTAATATTTCGTAGGGTTTCTTTTTTTTGAGTGTAAGTATCGTATTGTCCATCCTGTGTCGATTATTTCAGCTGAACAGTTTATCACCACATACTCTTCGTACTGGAGGGCCAACCAGGACACTCTCAAAAAAGATTTTAAATCTCAAGTTTTTATTCCTGGTTAAATAAAGGTGAATAAATACTGGACAGAAAGACAGAGCATGAATCCTATAAAATACTTGAGCAAAAACTTTTGATTTTACTTGAATTGTTTTGTTAAAGTAAAATTTTATGGACATTTGTAGTTTTATCATGAATTTAGAAAGTATCAGGCCCATATACAGACACCTGGGGCAGCCAATATTTGTCATGCCATAAAAATAAAGACAACTGCTCCTAAATAAATCTTGACAGCACACTAACTCCTGGGCAGTAATCAAAAAACAGAGGCAGCCCCTATGCCTGTAGCCTTTCAATACAGTGTTTAACTTGAAATGGTTCAAGTTTTTGCTCGTCTTAAATAGGATTCCTTCAGCCTAATCAGCTCCTCTGTGTTATAACACTTGTTCTGAACAAAGCGTTTATTTACTTTTTATTTTCATATTCCCTTTTATGTACTACAACCATTGCTGGTAGAAACTACGTCTTAAACATGCTTCTAAAATACTATGAAAAGAATGAATGAGAATGTGCATTGGAGCTACGCATTTTTTCTAGAGCAGTGGCTGTTTGCCCCATCAGAATTGACCTTCAGAAAGTATAATAAACAAAGGTGTGACGGTGCGTTCAGAAACCACACACAAGAGAGGGAAATCCAAAAAACAAGCCTTTAATGAGGTACGGGTCAGTACCAAAAAACTGAATTGAAGCACCTAATACTAAGACCCCATAAGTCACACTTGACTTGTGGGGTTTTAGCAATCAGTGCTTCAATTGTAAGTTACAACTTGAATGAGAGCAGTGCGCAGGCGATTACATATGGTTTGGGCAGTCACACGACCTCTAAACAATTCATTCCTAGTGGACGTTGCAGTGACAAATCGTTTATGCAAATGATGTGAGGCAATTTGTCGGTCTTCTGCTTTTGACGTCACACGTGGGCTACCAGAACAAGGTCGGTCAGCTGTGGTGCCAGTTTGTTGGAGACATCAGTGACAGACGTTTCCGTAGTCAGCATGCCAATGGCACGTTCACGCTGAATGTTTGACAGCCATGGCATTGAAAATCAACGAATAATTAACTGTAAAAACTTGTTTTTCTGAGATGCCACCCTAACGTGCTAACGTGAGCTCAGTTGCACATCTCTCATATGGTCACGTGACTAGGAACACGAGAAAACATGGTTTTAGCTTAAAGTACGCTCGCACCTGCTACGTACCTGTGCATGTCGGAGTTAATGTGTGTCATGATGTCTGACAACACATTTACCCCTAGTGATAGTCAAAACTCTTTTTTTAAAAGTTTCAAGAAAATATTTACAAATTTATGAGTGTTAAGTTTCTTTTTTGACTCAGTATACATGGATTAGTTGGGTTAGTAGACTATAAATAAAATACAAATGTTAGTCTTGTTAGTAATCACAACAGCAAGTCGAAGGAAGTAGAGAATCGAAGGAATATTATTAAACACCAGAATTCATTTAAATCACCCAAAGCATGTGAGCACACAGACCGGGGAGATGGAGAGAACGAATTAGATCACAAGACGGGAGACGAGTGTAATGGAACTGAGGAACGGCCTGAGAACCTGAGAGTTACAATCACAGAAAAGAATTAATAAAAGACAAAATCATGATCATAGAACATACACAAAAACACAAAACAGGAACAGGACACAAGGACAGAATTGCACTGAAAGAATCGCCCAAAGCGTATGAGTGACATTGGGCATGCGACACGTGCCTCTGTTTACTGGTGGTGCATGAGTCAGCGTTCTCCGAGTAATGCTGCCTGTCAGACATCATGAGAAACGAATGAATGTTCAACAGAAGCGGAAGGTACCTGTGCCATCAACATCAACTCCACCCTCACCAGACAGCCCAACCAGGAAGTATTTGGGCAGTCACATTCTTGCTCAACAGAATTAAATGCGCTAATAAATGTGCTTTGTAGGGACCCAAAAGGTGTGCATCTCATACTCTGTTTCCAAAAATGTTTACATTATTATGATTTTTAAGGTGTTTGAACTTTGGTAAATTTTGTTGAGTTTCCCAGATGCAGGGCTTATGTGTCCAATGGACCCGAATCTTCTAGTATTTCAATGAAATACCAGTAACCACTGGCATAATCTTCTTTGGATATTTTACTTTTTGTAGAGATTGGCATTTCAGTAAAGCTCAGAGTAAACACTTTCACGCTTGCAAAGCTCCTACTAGCGTGGGGTTGGCGGTCCAGTCAGGCGGCACAGTCACGACATGGTCTCCCGCGGCCTCAGTGACCTCCTGTCTGTGTGAGCATTTTTCATTCTCCACCTGTATGTTATGCAGGTGGTGTCAGATTGATGGCAGATGGATAAATTATTCAGGGGCTACTGGATTATTTTCGGCTGAAATGCAGAGGAGTGTGTTTTAAGTGGTACGACAGCAGTGAGGTTGAAGGCTTTGCTGCACAGAGGAACACTAACAGGGGCTCTTTCCCATGATCCTTTGGGCACCGGAGGCATGAGCCATTCATTTCCACAGCAAATGGGACAACTGGTGCAATCCGAAAAGCTCAGGCATTTTTATTCACATCTCCGGCTGCTAGGGTTCTGTGCTTTCTGCCATGTCTTTTCTTTATTCGTTTTGCTCTTTATACAACCCCAACTCCGAAATAGTTGGGACAAAGTGTAAATTGTGAATTAATTCAAAACACATTGGCCCTCATTTATCACACTTGCGTAGGATCTGGTCTACACTCTGGTGGAAATATCATTATTCGCCAGGTGTCACGTCTGATTTACTAAAAGTGTGTACATTGCTGATTTTGGAGTAGAACTGGCATGACGTTGATAAATCTGGCGGCTGAAACCATCGTAATTTACATGACACGCCCCAATAAATTAATGCTCCAGGAGGCATAGTCCTGCCCACTTTACGACATGGACTCTCAAACGACGGCAAAGAAGAGAGAACTTCACTGATGAGGAAATATCGTCGGCCTGCTGATTAAACCTCGTATCTACAGTTTGATGAGAAACAAAAACTCGTATGTCCACGATAATAGCATAAACATTGCAAAATACAAAATTTCATTGATTGGATATATTCTTGGTGGAAAAATTGTCATCCTACCCGAACACAGCTCAACTGCACTCATACATAAACAATTAAACTTTTATTTTTTGCGCTCCCCTGACACGTTTATCATTTTGAAGATTAAAACGAGGTTTTTTCAGCAGGCCGACGATAGATGGAGAAAAACAAAATGATTTTATTTGGAAGCCTTAAGAGCGGCATAAAGGGAGCCCAGCAGGCAGCAGGGTGGAGAACTATTGCTGCTGCGGTAAACACCGTTGGGGTGGAAAACCGGAGGGCAGCAGAGGTTTTATTTAATTCATTAAAAGATCGAAGTGACTATTCGCACTTAATTTTTGTGCTTGGACGCACTTAAATGACCAAAATTCTTGTTTGACGCACTTATTATTGTGGCCAAGACGCGCATTTCTCCATTGCCCACACTTATTTTAAGTGTGTCCAAAGCTAAAAAATTTTTCTTGGCCAAACTTATTTTAAGTGGTACTTTCTATAAGCGGCACTGGAATGGCCATCAACTTGCGCACTTACAAGTGTGGTCAAGAAAAAAAATTTTGCATTGGCCACACTTATAAGCGCTAATAACATCGGCCTTAATAAATTCAATTGATAGACACACAATATTTCATGTTACATTGCCTAAGTAATTGACATTCCAAATGCTTTATATGTAGGTTACAAAAGTGGTCCCATTTTAAGATCGCTTCCAAAAAATGTGTTGCAGCAGCGCACAGACCAGTGGAGGCCAACCAGACAGCTTTCACCATTCCAGGAGCGCATGGCAGCACTGATAGGCTCCCCCTCCATTGAGGGAATACGAGCCGGTGGGGACACGGATGAGTCCCCCCCCCCGCCTCGATCGGAGCACCATGATGGTAATTGTTAAAATACAGTCTGCAGAGATCACTCTTCATTACACTTTTATCAGTGTTACTCCATGACATTTTATTGGGTGCCACACAAAACGAGCAGCCACTCGTCACTTCCCTGGATGAGATCTCTGTGCCCTAACTTCCTCTCACGTCGGACAGAAGATCTGCCTGTCAAAATGTGATCACGTTCGAAGTGTCCGTAGGCATCTATATACTGAGCAACAAAAGAAACGCAAGTTAGCTAGTTAATTGATGTACTCTTATGGTAACTCAGTCGAAGGGACCACAAAATAAAGAAAAGTTTGATGAAACGAGTGTAAATGTGCATGCGCTTGTCATAAATTAGCTTTTCTAAAATAATTACGTGCAAACTTATTTTCCAGTCTGCCATTATTTAACTTGTGTTTTTGTATTGTTCGGTATATATCTGACTGGATGAGCATCTGACATTACGCACGGCATATCTGCCAAGCCGCGCATTGCGCTTAAACAAATTGATTGTAATTGTCAGCCGCCTGGCCTGACAAGCGGGTTTTCTCAAAAAATACATTTAATTAATTTCTAAACACAGGTGTCTAATTTATTTAGATATTTTGCCATTTTATCTATTTAGACTATTTATTCATTTTACTTATGAAAGCAACAACAGCATGACGTCCGCATCGCTGCATATGGTTTAGTGCTCATTTTGACAGCTGCACTCCCTGCACTGCATGTTGTTCACTGGTTTCAAATTTGCATACAGCTGGTCAGACCTGGCATGAAATTTTTGCGGACCGTTCGCTCACGTTCAGATTGATAAATGATGATCCTTGCGGCAGTTTTGGCGAACACCCATTTTTTTGGTGTACACGTTTGATAAATGAGGGCCAGTGACTTTCAAATCACACCAGCCAGTATTTTATTCACAATAGAACAGAAATGACATTGCCAATATTGAAACTGAGAAATTTTACAATTTTATCCACAAAATGAGCTCATTTCAAAATTTATGGCTGCTACAGGTCTCAAAAAAGTTGGGACAGGGGCCTGTTTACCATGGTGTAACATCCCCTCTTCTTTTTAACACAGAGTGGAGGCGTCTGGGCATTGAGGATACAAGCTTCTTGAGTTTAGCCACAGGAATTTGATCCCACTCTTGTTTAATACAGGCTTCCAGCTGCTGGAGAGTTTTGGGTCTCCTTTGACAGACTTTTCATTTAATTATGCAGCAAATGTTCTCAATCGGTGAAAGATCAGGACTGCAGGCAGGCTAGTTCAGCACATGGACTCACATATTGGCTCATGTGATCTGAAAGTCATTGCATTTTGATTTTATTCACAATTTACACTTCGCCCCAACTATTTCAGAATTGGGTTGTACATTCTGTTCATGCCATTTTTGTATTCATTGCTCTTGTCTCCCCAGTCTGTGTGCTCACCTGCTTCGGCTGATTTCAATTGTTTCTGATGTTTAACATTTTTACTTCAGTTCTCGTTTACTTCCTTCGCTCTGCTTTCCTTTATTACTAATAATACTAACATTTATATTTTGTATCTAGTTTACTAATCTAACTAATCTATGGACATATTACTAACTAATGAGCACTTGGGTTAATTTGTAAAGTTTCACCGCTACTAATTATTACTAATTCAATCTGAGCAATCGCCCTGTTTTAGTCTTCGCCCCTTGCTTTGCTTTCCCTGCCTCTCCCTGCGTTTCTGTGAGAATCTCTCACACGTGTTTAATTACTTTCATAGGCTGTCTGCATGGATCCTGTCTGTGTCTTGGCTTTTGCCCATTGTTTGTGGTTTAGGGCCTCCCCATGTGTGCTGGCCTCTGTAATTAGTCTTATCCAATCCACCTGTTCCCTGCACAGCATGTGACTTCCCTCTTGTCTGTCTAAGGTCTTCACGGCAGTTCAGTCCTTGTCAGAACGCTGATCAATATTGACTTGCGCACAGCTCCTCATATGCCTTTTGTTTATTGCTTCTACTATGACTACTTTTGTACGACCTTGTGCCTGTTTGAATTTCGACCCATTTTTGTGCGACCTCGACTCCTGTTCTTGATGCCCTGTGTATGACCCACCCTTCTGGATTCTGACTGATTTTGGCTCACTGTTTGTGTACCGCTGCACATCTGCCTCTCTGGTTCTGACCGCTCCCTGTTATTTCGACTTCGCTTTTCGGATGCTGTTTTTGGCTGGTAATCCCTGTGTCTTCAGTTCCCGACCCATTTTGTAATAAAGGCTTTTGATGTTTGGAATTTCTGTTCTTACGAGTGATTCCTGGATGCACCGTCACACTTGTTTGTTAAAAAGCATATGTGTTCGGAGACCACCTTTTCTGAGTCAAATACATCTATCAAAACAAAGATTACCACCCAGAACTCTGATCCTCATGATTTTGCCAGTAGTTGACTTCTAATGAAATCAAAAACATCAAATTAAAAGCTGTTCTGTTTCTTGACCTGTCTTTGGGGGATTGCAAATGTCCACCGTTTTCATTGTGTAAGTACTTTCTACCTCTTTTTGCACTTTTTGCCTCTTTCATACAGAGGACTGACTGTTGCATGGAGCCACCTGCAATGATAATAAAAAGCCTATTCTGTTCAAACCTTGTCGAGGATGATGCTCGACTTTGTGTCATAATACACACTTCCCTCTGCGTGTTCTCGCTACAGGCAACACAAACAAAGAGTATCGGTGTGTTTAATGGAAATTTGCATTCTGAAAGAATAGACTTCCTTTAAGCTCCAGTGCATCAGCCAACTGCTCGCAAAAATTTGGCACGGATAGCAACAGTGCCACATGAGGAAAGTTTGTGAATTTCATTGCAATCCCTTGAATTGTGAACATCCATCCATTGTCTAAACTGCTCCTTCCTCTCTAGGGTCGCAGAGGAGCTGGAGCCTGTCCCAGCTGACTTTGGGCGAAAGGCAGGGACCCACCCTGGACAGCTCACCGATCCATCGCAGCGCACACACACCAGTCACACACCATTCTGTCTCGCACTCTTTCTTACAGGGAATTTGGAGTCTTGAGTTGCTATGTATTGCTATGTACTTTCGTCACATGTTTTAGAATGGTAAAATGCCTTGTCTAGTTCCGCAAATCTGTTTTTCAAAATGGACATTTTGGGACTTTGGTACTCTTAGCACTGGGGTCTTCAATTAGAATAACATGTAGATCTTTGGACTGTGAGAGGCCCTGTAGTGCCTCGAAGAAACTCATGCAAACCCAGTAAGAACTTAAAGCTTCACAGAGAGAGGCTCCAGGCTGGATTTGAATCCACAAACTTCTTGCCATGAGGCAACAGTGATACCCACTGTGCCCGGGTACTGCCCTCAACTGCGAACAAAATACTAAAGACAAGTCAAGGAATTTGTAACACAAAATAAGGCTGAATGTAGACTTCATGTTCCTTTTATATCTCCATTATTTTTCCAACCCTTATGCACTTGTTAGAAATTGGTGATTTGTATGTTTGTTTCTAGTATGCTTTATTAGTTTTATTTGCTATTTATTTATTTATCATATTTATTCTTTTAGAGTATGTATATTTCTGTAAGATTGCGCTGTCTTTAGTCTTCTGTGTCTTCCTCTCGTTTCTGTCTCGTGGAGTCTTGTCAGTTTCATCACACTCTCTTCCCTGTATTTCGGTGAGGTATTTCCACTTCCTCCTCTCTGGCTGTTCTCATTGGCTATCCACACCTGAGAGTAGTTTAGTGAGGCACGGGTGATTAGTTAGATTAGAGTTAGAACTCCACCCTTTTCATCTCTCTCCCCTATCACTATCCTTGCTTTTCTAGCTCCACCTCTCTACAGCTGTCCTGTGTTTAGCTGGGATTCCACTTAATTAGTTTGTGTTTATAAGACCCACTTTTCCTCAGCTTCTTGTCAACTCGTTTCTTCCCATAGCTCATCTTGGTCAAGTCTCGTTTCTGCGCTTTTCTGGTTTCGATTGTTGATTGCTCGTTTCTTGTGATTCTCCCGTAAGTCTCGTTATTGATTATTTGTATTACATTGTGTGATTGCGGATTGATTGATTAGTTCTCCGTTCTCCCTTATTCCCATTTTATTCCACGGTCTGGGTAAATACTTTTTTCTGATTGGCTGGCAGGTATGCATTAAAACCGTGGAACCGCACAGGTAGTTTGGCGACGGTCGTTTCACCATTCGAAATTCATGCACCAGCCAACTTGTAACCATGGCAACGTAAGCGCTAGTATTTGACTGGGTACAACAGAAACCTAGCTGGCCATTTATCTCCAGTAAATTTAGCAGCGTCATATAAGTTGCGTCCTGCGAGGCGGTTAACAGTAGGCACTCAAGCGATAATGACCGTAAATATTGTACCAGCGAAGTAATCAGGCTTTATCCATTAAACGATTGTAACGGTGTGCCATTACAAATGAAGCTGACTTGTCCACTTCTTGTATCAGCAACTGCTGACAGTTCGCTAGCTATGTGCTATGCCAGCAGACTGATTTCACCTCGCTGACTCATACTCAAGCGATAAATATTACAGCAGTGTAATAATCAGGCTTTATCCGTTAAAAGATTGTAATTGAGTACGGTTACAAATGAAGCTAATGTGTCCACTTCATGTATCAGTGACTGCTGACAGTTTGCTAGCTACGTGCTATGCCAGCAGACTGATTTCAGCTCGCTGTCTCTACGGAAACCGTCATAAGTTCATTGTAATTGTGGGTAGCAAGTTGGCTACAGTCTGCATGATCGCGCATAATGTTGGGTCATGCATAAACTCCGTTTCAGATTAATGCTGCGATTTTATATTGCTGGAAAATGACCATGGTATAAGCAGGATAATCAACTCAAAGGTGAGCATTCCACGGTTTTAATGCACTCCGCGGAGGCAACCACCCGACGCGAATCCACGTCGTGCATTAAAACCGTGGAATGCACACCTTCTCGTTAATTATCCCATACTTGTACCCATCTGTTTAGTTTCTCCTGTGTTCTCCCTTATCCCATCAAACTCCCTTTTCCTTCCCCTTCCATTCCCTCAGCTCAGCCCCCTTTGTTACTGTCTTCTGCGTGGACTAATTCTTTTGGCTACCGAATAATTTTTGCTTGTCCCCTGACTTTGATTCTGCCCTGTTTGCCTGGCTATCGGTCTGTTTCTGTTTTTGACCATGAGCTTTGTTAATCCTAATAAACGCCCTGCCGATGCTGAACTGCATTTGGAGTCTAAGCCCGTTCCTTTCAGCACTAAAGTATGAGGGGACAGGACTTACTTCTTATTCCCAGGATTAACATGCCGTTAATAAGCCCTCAAGTGCCCTTGATGTGCTGCCATTATATTACATCTCTCTGAGCAGGGCTGCATACTTCAGGACATTATTGGATGAACTCACTGCATACTAAAGATTGAGACGATATTAGTCCCCCAGGCAGAATACAAGCTTGAGAAACTCTGCTGTCTGTCAACCCCCAGGCCAAATGCACAGATGTTCTTTATTTGCTTTGTCTGTGTATAAGTGAGTATAAAATATTCTAAGTTGATTCTTTGACTATTGCAGCAGCAAATGGAAACCAGTATAAGCAGAGGGTTTTTTTTCTCTCTCTCTCCATCCCGATGACTCCTTGGCTGAATGCAGACGACATCACTGGGCTTTTACTTTGAAAAGATACATTATCAACAGCACACCATGGCTCTGAGGTCCTTGTGTAATTGAACTATTGATCCTGTAAAGCAGGGGTCTTCAACGTTGTTCCTGGGGACCCACTGTGTTTGCTGGCTTTTGTTCCAACCTCAGTTGTAATCACAGGATTTTTAACGAGCTGTTCATTTGTCTGAATTAATGTTCAGAGCATTTGTTTCCCCTCTTAATTCACAAGATAACAAATATCTGTTTGCCATCAAGAATAAAAAAAGTCATACCCACGTTGCTTTGCATTTGAAATAACAGCATAAAACGAGAGAAAAAATGTAACCAATCAAATTGTACTTGGCTCTTAATTGGTAAAAACTAATTGGCACATCTTGACAAATTTATTCGACAAGAAAATGGAGTCAAACTAATTTTGTGTTACGACAATCCAAATAAGTTCACCTGAAGTTTTTTTGAACGAACTTGAAACCGTTGTGTCCCTCAGCCTAATTTGGGGTTGACTGATTTCTAATTTGATCTGTTTCAAATGTTACAATGCTGCAAATTTCTTGCAGTATAGAAATAAAACCACTATCTTTAAGGATATTTTGTTCTTCGTAGCATGTATGGATGTTTCTATTTATCATTTGGCCAAAGACGGGAACAAGCAATGTTTTATATGAAGAACTAATTAAGACATTAACAGCTTGTTAAAATTCTGCGATTACAATTGTCATTGGAACAAAAACCAGCATACACAGTGGGTCCCCAGGAACGACGTTGAAGACCACTGCTGTAAAGCATTCCCAAAATTAACCTCTATGGCTCTACGGGACTCAATGGACTCAGTCGAGCACAGCATCTCACACACACACACGGGATGCAGTTTTTTTTTTTTTTTTTTTTTTAAAAACACAAATTAGAGGCTTTGTAATTAAATCTCAATTGCATTTTTATCAAACTGCTCATTGTGTCAAATAAGTGAGATGGTAAAATGATCGTTCGGGTGAGAGTAGTCTTGAGACACTGTTGTGGTGACCTGACGTTTCGACAACCTGAGCGGAAGTCATCTTCAGAGTCTGAAGAATAAAAATAAATTTTTGTTGACGACTGAATCAATAGACATACATGAACTTAATGTTTTTCCATCTCTATTTATCTGTTCATTTTTCATCTGATAACCACATTCACAGATTAGAAACAGACATCGCAACAAGCTGGCCGTGAGGCCCAAGGTCTCCCGTCTCCAAAATAAATATGTACCCTGTGACCCGTAAGGAGGTCAACTCTGTTCAGCGCTATAGTGGATATTTTGTAAAATATGGCAAAGAACTGGATCCATGAAATTTGACCGTCAGGTTAAAGCAGTGGTTCCCAACCCAGTCCTCAAGGACCCCCTGTCCTGCAGGTTTCTGTTGCAGCTCTACTTTTGCACACCTTTGTTAAGAGGTCAGGGGAACACCAGATAAGAATCCAAAAGTGTTTAAACACCAAACACTAAAGGAGAAAGTTGGCAAAACAGGCCAGAAATAAAACACCGTGCACATGTACTGAACCAATGGGAGAAACTAAGGTACACTGGCAAAGGCAGGGGGGAAACAGAAGTACTCACTCCAAGAGTGGATAAACTAGAAAAACAAAAACTGAACTGACGGACACAATAGGAGACCTAAACAAGGGGCAGACAAGACGAGTTTGCAGCAGAACTCAAGACTCGGGAATCATATATAAGAAATACTCAGAAAGCACAATGAGCTGAGATTTCACCATGCAGATCTGAAACTAGCAAGGTTCTGTCTGATTTCTCTTCTCACTATTTTCCGCAGAAATAGCCACAAGAGGAGGCGGGGACTCGAAAAGCTATCTCGAAAGGAAACAGAAACACATGGGATTAATAAAAAAATTACACGAGAACCGGGTTAACAATAATCACTCGAGACAAGACTCGAAGACAATCATTCAAACTAGACAGTTTAGATTAAGGTAATCTAAACGTGACGAGTAAAAAGCACCACGAGAGAGGCAAAGGAAAGCACAGCTTTAAACGCAGTTAATCAGGGAAAGCTTAGGCAGGAATTACTAAAGCTAGAAACACTCGCACTAACTAATGAGTTAATTAGGGTAATACTACGTGACAAATTATTGACAATCACCCTTAAATAAGTGCTGGTTAGTACGGGGGGAAAGGGGGAAACCCCCCAACAGAGCTGGCAACAGTACAAAGTCCGCAATCCAAAATCAGAATCCAAAGGGCGAAATCCAGAGTCATACACAGGGCACCAATCACAAAATCAAAGTCAGACAAAAAGAGGTCAAAAAACAAGAATGCGGCAAAAGTACAGGGAATCGGCAAACTCGGTGTCTAGGGCAGTCCAGTCAGAAAGATAAATCACAATGAATCAAGGCGAGAGAGGCGTGGCACAGAAAACAAGGAAGAACGATGTGACAAGGAAGTGAATCATACAGACACCTTATATACACATCCAGGAGAACACATAATCAGGTAGAACAGGTGCAATCAATGGAGACAATGATCAGGGAGAGACACATGAGGAATAAACTAATTACATGAATTTGGCCGAAGCCAAAACGCAGACAGGGATAACAAGAAAAACCTATGGACAGACAAATAGCTCCAGTCACGGAGCACTAAAGTTTATAGTTTAGAGAAAGGAAAGCATAAAGTATTTGTGAAGACCCACAGAAAACTGCAGCAGAGATAATTAGGGAAAGGCAAGGTTTAGCGAAAACAACAAACTGTTAGTATGTGTTAGTAAGACAGTAAAAGAGAGAGGAAGGAAGAACACGAGATAATGAAAGAAGACTGAAACCCAGAAACCAATAAATCACCCGAATGAGTGGCACGCAAGACAAGGGACCGTGAGCAAAGATACACACATGACAAGACAGGGGAGACAAAGTGCAAAGCATGTAAATGAAAACATGGCATGATAACTATGAAACATGGCTTTGAAAACAAAACATGGCATGAAGACTATGATGACTAAAACATGAAAATAATAAAACAAGAAATCCTAAATACCAAATACAAAACCCAAAACCAGTGAAGTTGGCACGTTATGTAAATCGAAGATAAAAACAGAATACAATGATTTGCAAATCCTTTTCAACTTATATTCAATTGAATACACTGCAAAGACAAGATGTTTAATGTTCAAACTGAGAAACTTTTTTGTTTTTGCAAATAATCATTAACTCAGAATTTAAAGGCAGCAACACATTGCAAAAAAGTTGGCACAGGGGCCTTTTTACCACTGTGTTACATTGCCTTTCCTTTTAACTTCACTCAGTAAACGTTTGGGAACTGAGGAGACCAATTTTTGAAGCTTTTCAGGTGGAACTCTTTCCCATTCTTGCTTGTTGTACAGCTTAAGTTGTTCAACAGTCCGGGGTCTCCGTTCTCGTATTTTACACTTCATAATGCGCCACACATTTTCAATGGGAGACAGGTCTGGACTACAGGCAGGCCAGTCTAGTACCCGCACTCTTTTACTACGGAGCCATGCTGTTGTAACACGTGCAGAATGTGGCTTGGCATTGTCTTGCTGAAATAAGCAGGGGCGTCCATGAAAAAGACGTTGCTTGGATGGCAACATATGTTGCTCCAAAACCTGTATGTACCTTTCAGCATTAATGGTGCCTTCACATATGTGTAAGTTGCCCATGCTTTGGGCACTAATACACTCCCATACCATCACAGATGCTGGCTTTTGAGCTTTGCGCCTATAACAGTCCGGATGGTCCGGAGGACACAACGTCCACAGTTTCCAAAAACAATTTGAAATGTGGACTCGTCAGACCACAGAACACTTTTCCACTTTGCATGAGTCCATCTTAGATGAGCTTGGGCCCAGCGAAGCCGGCAGTGTTTCTGGGTGCTTTTGATAAATGGCTTTCGCTTTGCATTGTAGAGTTTTAACTTGCACTTGCAGATGTAGCGACGAACTGTAGTTACTGACAGTGGTTTTCTGAAGTGTTCCTGAGCCCATGTGGTGATGTCCTTCACACACTGATGTCGGTTTTTGATGCAATACCGCCTGAGGGATCGAAGGTCACGGGCATTCAATGTTGGTTTTCGGCCTTGTGGCTTATGTGCAGTGATTTCTCCAGATTCTCTGAACCTTTTGACGATATTACGGACCGTAGATGATGAAATCCCAAAATTTCTTGCAATAGATCGTTGAGGAATTTTGTTTTTAAACTGTTCGACAATCAGCTCACGCATTTGTTCACTAAGTGGTGACCCTCGCCCCATCCTTGTTTGTGAATGACTGAGCATTTCAGGGAAGCTGCTTTTATACCCAATCATGGCACCCACCTGTTCCCAATTAGCCCGTTCACCTGTGGGATGTTCCCAATAAGTGTTTGATGAGCATTCCTCAACTCTCTCAGTCTTTCTTGCCACTTGTGCCAGCTTTTTTTAAAAATGTTGCAGGCATCAAATTCCAAATGAGCTTATATTTGCAAAAAATTACAAAGTTTACCTGTTCGTACATTAAGTAACTTGTCTTTGCAGTGTATTCAATTGAATATAGGTTGAAAAGGATTTACAAATCATTGTGTTCTGTTTTTATTTACGATTCACACAACGTGCCAACTTCGCTGGTTTTGGGTTTTGTACATAATACATAATCTAAGAATGGTCAGACAAAGGCAGTGGTCACTAATCACAAGAATCAATCTATTATGGCACTAGGCCAGGCACAGAACTTAAAATAGACATGGGCAAAACATGGAGCATGGTGTGGCAAAGACAGAAAATGCAGGATCACTGCACACTTCACACGCCTTTCTTAAAAACCAGGATGAAATCTATGGATTTTGGGATGTATTTACTGCATGATTAGACTGTTCTTTCATTGATATGCACCATTTTCCTCTGTTTACCTTTAGGTATTGTATACATTGATGTTACCAGACCATTGCTGAATAAATGTTAACAAAAGAAAGGGGGGGCTTAGTTTTTTTGAAAAGATTTGCACGAGTCACAGCTTCAGTGAAAAAATAAAAAACAAATCACAGTTTGCATTATTCACTTTTTGTCATGGTTTACAGCCCACCGGATGCCAACAGCAATCCGACAGGCACTAGGACCATGAGCCTAGTTATATGGGCCTGATGATTTGAACAAAAATGTATTCTGATAAGTGACTCTTATGGTATTAATCACGTTTATTTTGTTGCAAAGTATGCCAATGAAACTATGATCTTTTTTTTGTACAAAGGAGGTCTTTGCAGGGTTTAGGCAAATTTGCCCACAGCCTTATTTGAACCATGTTCTGGTTATTTGTACCTACTTGTGGGACTGTCCAGAACATAGATTTGAAATGTGAAATTTGCATACAGGAAGTGAACTGTGACCTGTTTAATGACGTCAAGATTTTTGTGGGGCAAGGCCTCAAAGTCCATATTTAAACCCATAAATGATTGTTCCAAAAAAACAGATGACCTTTATTGGCTACACAACAACATGACGGACATTTTGATTCCAAACATATGTATACAGTATACAGGTGCTGGTCAACGAATTAGAATAATTTGAAAAAGTGCAATCGTAAAATTTTTAAATGCATTTTTTGTGCAGAAAGCAAATCAGGTGTTTCATTTCACAACCAAGCTCCACCCCCAACACCCCCTTTACACGTTTATCTGACTTATTGACTGACGGCGCAGTCACTGACGGCTCGGTCTGTTCTGTACCACTGGGGGTTTATGACTTATTCACTGACGGCTCGGTCTGTTCTGTACCCCTGGGGGTTTATGTCTTATTCACCAACGACGCAGTCACTGACGTTTCGATCTGTTCTGTACCCCTGGGGGATTATGAGTTATTCACTGACGGCACAGTCGCTGACGGCTCGGTCTGTTCTGTATCCTGGGGGTTTATGACTTATTTACTGACGGCTCGGTCTGTTCTGTACCCCTGGGGGTTTATGTCTTATTCACCAACGGCGCAGTCACTGACGTTTCGATCTGTTCTGTACCCCTGGGGGATTATGAGTTATTCACTGACGGCACAGTCCCTGACGGCTCGGTCTGTTCTGTATCCTGGGGGTTTATGACTTATTCTCTGACGGGGCAGTCACTGACGGCTCGGTCTGTCCTGTACCCCTGGGGGTTTATGACTTATTCACTGACGGCGCAGTCCCTGTTGACTCGGTCTGTTCTGTATCCTGGGGGTTTATGGCTTATTCACTGACGGCGCAGTCACTGACGGCTCGGTCTGTTCTGTACCCCTTGGGATTTATGACTTATTCACTGACGGCGCAGTCACTGACGGCCCGGTCTGTTCTGTACCCCTGGGGGTTTATGATTTATTTACTGACGGCGCAGTCACTGACAGTTCAGTCTGTTCTGTACCCCAGGGGGTTTATGACTTATTCACTGACGGCGCAGTCACTGATGGCTCGGTCTGTTCTGTACCCTGAGGGTTTATGACTTATTCACTGACGGCGCAGTCACTGACGCTCGGTCTGTTCTGTACCCCTGGGGTTTATGACTTATTCACTGACGGCGCAGTCACTGACGCTCGGTCTGTTCTGTACCCCTGGGGGTTTATGACTTATTCTCTGACGGCACAGTCTCTGACGGCTCGGTCTGTTCTGTATCCTGGGGGTTTATGACTTATTCACTGACGGCGCAGTCACTGACGCTCGGTCTGTTCTGTACCCCTGGGGGTTTATGGCTTATTCACTGACGGCGCCTTCACTGACGGCTCGGTCTGTTCTGTACCCCTGGGGGTTTATGACTTATTCTCTGACGGGGCAGTCACTGACGGCTCGGTCTGTCCTGTACCCCTGGGGGTTTATGACTTATTCACTGACGGCGCGGTCTGTTCTGTACCCCTGGGGGTTTATGACTTATTCTCTGACGGGGCAGTCACTGACGGCTCGGTCTGTCCTGTACCCCTGGGGGTTTATGACTTATTCTCTGACGGGGCAGTCACTGACGGCTCGGTCTGTCCTGTACCCCTGGGGGTTTATGACTTATTCACTGACGGCGCGGTCTGTTCTGTACCCCTGGGGGTTTATGACTTATTCACTGACGGCACAGTCACTGACGCTCGGTCTGTTCTGTACCCCTGGGGGTTTATGACTTATTCACTGACGGCGCAGTCACTGACGGCTCGGTCTGTTCTGTACCCCTGGGGCTTTGCTCCGGTTCTCTCTGCCAATGGCATCGCACGTATGGAAGGGCAGGTTTGGCTCTCCCTGCCTGCTGGCTCTTCAGGCATGTGTGTGGTGGGCAGGGAGACCCCAGAACAGAGCCATGCCGCCAAACTCAAATATGGCAACTAAAACAGCTACAAATGATATAATTTAGGGTTTTGAAGAAGTGGACCTGACTGAACTCTTTTTCTCTCTCCCATAACTTTTTATTACTCAGTACAAAACAGGAAATGGCTGCAATGCTTATCCAGCCAAGCCATGGTAGTCCGGAGAACACCGTAAGTCACTCTCCACAGTTCTGACGCCTTGCAATACATATTTTTGGTGGTGAGTTACAGCAAAGCCCTGACAGCGCTATTGTAAAAAATAAATGCATGCCCTGCTTTTACAAGTTATGTTCCCAGACATTGATGTTGTTTATGACCTGTGTTACCCCATAACTATAAAGCCATTTATAATATATATCCTATCTCTGTATATCAGCCTTTGGGAGAATTAACTAGCCTGTCTTCGGTACAGTTGAGTCTTGTCTCTGGTTCATTGGAAGTTACTCAGGATGCTCATTAGTGCAGCTTGTGTAGGCCACTGGCAGTGGGCTAGAAATTACGTTCAAAATTAAGCAAAGGTTATCCACTGCCGCTAACGTTGTATTTGATGGTCAGTGACACAAACCATAAAAACCATAACAAATGGAGTGAATTTGTGCCATAAAATTCATGCTCCCCCAATCACAGTAGTTGTGTACAAAGTGGACGAAACCATATTGTTTCTGCTTGAAAAAAAAAGTTTAAAATGGATATTTGTGTGTGCGCGCGCGCGCGCGCGTGTGTGTGTGTGTGTGTGAGTGAAGGGCACATTTTAACTTTATTGATTACTTTTTCAGGCCTAGTTTAATATGATCCACAGGCACTGCTTTGTATTATAATCATCAATGGCAGTGAACTCAGTTTAGACAACTCATCAGTTTTGGTAAATTTCATGGAAAACTAAACTTTCCTAAAACAGCAGCAATATGCTAATTGACTTTCATTGATCCTTGTAATCTGATTTCGGTTGAAAAGCACTTTTGTTCAAACATGCCAGAGATCGCCAAGAGAAATTGTAGCCACACTTGCTGTATTGACTTGAAATTGTAGTTTTCCATCAATAAATTGGTCAGCGTTTCAGTCACAGTTATCCTGTGGCCCAGACCTCTGATCATTTAAGCTGCACTTTTATAGGTTTAACTGCTCAAAGAACAGCAGTCAGAAATAGTGCACAGTGTGGAGTTGCAGTGAGCAGACTTCTTACAAATCAACGACCGACAAAAACCGATTATGATGAAAAGTGCATCTCCTGTGTGTTTTACCCCGGTCGACACGCAGTAATTTCACTCTCTCAGGAAGGCAGCAGTGATTTATGCTAAATGGATTATGTGAGATTATGCGGTTCGATCGACAGCACTGCCTGACGCAGCTCTGTTAGAAAGGATCAGGACAAAAGACGCCCAAATCCTGAAGGGGTATGTGAGGCCAGACGTGCTCTGAAATTAGGGAAATAACCTTTTTTCTTTATTATGCTGGACCACCTATGAGAATAAGAGTCTGTACATTCTGAACACAATCACACAATAACATTGAGATGAACTAAACTGACTCCAAAGAAATTGCTTTTGAAGACATGCGGCCGTTACCGGGAACTGGAGTCTATCCCAGCATTCCCTGCGTGAGGCGCAGACATATTCCCCATACAGTCCGTCCAGCACAGAGCTCCAAAGCGCACCACTGTTACCATCCATTATCAACACAGCTTTTTCCTCACCAGGGTCGCTGGAGCTCGGAGGTCGCAGAGGAGCTGGGGCCTATTCCAGCAGACGATGGGTGAGAGGCAGGGACACGCTCTGGATATCTCACCAATCCATCACAGGGCACACACACACCATTCACGCAAACACACCTTCAGAGTGTCTCACTAGCCTGACATGCATGTCTGGGGGAGGAAACCCTCACGAACACTGGGAAAACATTCAAACTCCACACCGAAAGGCCTCAGGCCGAATCCAAACCCATGACCTTCTTGCTTTGAGGTGGCAGTGTTACCCACTGCGCCAGCCTCGTCGTGACCACCCAAAATCAATGAATAATTTTCCCATGTAATGTTAACTTTCTTTGTTAAGCCCAGTCTGGAGCTAGGTTTGGGCATGTCCTGGGCATGTCTGAGAGGGGAAAGTCCCAGAGGAAAAAAAAGTCTAAATGTGGGAGGGGGCTGCAAAGGAGTAGAAAAGGAGAGAAATTGAGACAGTAAAGTAGTAGGAGAAATTGCAAGAAGAAGGATACATTTGACCGGACCTTTCGCTCTTTTCAAGACCTGTGAAGTTTTTAGTGGATTTTTGCCTGTGTTGGAGCATTTTCCTCACCCAGGACATCACCAAGCAACTCCATCTCAAGGGACTGCAAATATTTTTTTCTTGTATGTCAATCTTGGTCAGTAGTATAAATTGCAGGTTTGTGTTGTTCTTTGTTTAATGAAATCTCTTCGAGTTTTAAAATTTTGTCAGTCATCCCTTGCTGTCGTAAATGTCGTAACAAATTGGGGCCATAACACCCATCACATTGGCGATTACATGCATCCCTGTAAATAATTCTTCAGCCATTCAGTGGTGACCATCAGGGTACACATGAGCATCAGGTATGTTCTGCATTAGCCTGTCTCAACTTTATGCACTTCTACAGTGCCGTGAAAAAGTATTTGCCCCCTACCTGATATCTTACATTTTTGCATATTTCTCAAACTTAAATGTTTCAGATCAAACAAATTTTAATATTAGACAAAGATAACCCAAGTAAACAAAAAATGCAGTTTTTAAATGATGATTTCATTTGTTTTGGGGAAAATACTATCCAATACTACCTGGCCCAATGTAAAAAAGTAATTGCACCCTAAACCTAAACCCACCCTCGGTGACAACAACAGCAATCAAGCGTTTTCGATGAGTCTTTCACATCTCTGTGGAGGAATTGTGGCCCACTCTTCTCTGCAAAATTGTTTTAATTCAGCCACATTGGAGGGTATGAACGGCCTGTTTAAGGTCATGCCACAGCATCTCAATGGGATTTAAGTCTGGACTTTGAATTGGCCTCTCCAAAACCTTCATTATATTTTCTTAAGCCAATCAGAGGTGGACTTGCTGGTGTGTTTCAGATCAATGTCCTGCTGCATAACCCAAGAGCACTTGCGCTTGAGTCACAAACTGATGGTCGGAGATTCTCCTTCAGGATTTTCTGGTAGAGAGCAGAATTCATTGTTCCATCAATTACGGCAAGTCGTCCAGGTCCTGAAGCAGCAAAGCAGCCCCAAACCATCACACTCCCACCAGCATGTTTGACTGTCGGTATGATGCTCTTCTTATGAAATGCTGTTAGTTTTATGCTGGATGCATCGGGATGCATACCTTTGAAAAAGTTCAGTCCACAGAAAAATTTCCAAAAAGTCTTGGGGATCATCAAGATGTATTTTGGCAAATATGAAACGAGCCTTTGCTTTGTTTTTGGTCAGAAGTGGTTTTCTCCTTGGAACCCTCCCATGGATGTCATTTCAGCCCAGTCTCTTTCTTATTGTTTGAATCATGAGCACTCACTTTAACTGTGGCCTGCTGTCAGGATTACGTGTAGGAACCACAAGCGAGCACCAGAGAGTACAAAAAAAAATGGAGGCTTTATTTCTTAAGGGGGGAGACCCCCAGAGCAGGCAATGGTACAATGTCCACAATACAAAAATCAGAATCCTAAGGAATCCTTAGAAATCCAGAACCGTAAACAGAGCACCGATCACAATACTCGTGGTCGGGCAAAAATAGGTTCAGTATACAGGCTTGTCAGAGAAGCAAAAGCCAAAATCCAGTGGGCATAAACAGAGTTGAATACCAGTGCAGCAATCACAAAACTTGCAGTCGGGCAAAAAGGATTCATAAACAGATGCAGACAATAGTACCGAAGAGCAGATCCAAAAATCGTAAGTTGGACGGTCCAGTCAGAAGAGTAACACTATGAGTACAAGGCGAAGAGATAGCAGCACGGGTAAACAAGAGAAAATTTCTGACAAGGAAGTGCTGTGAAAAGACTCCTCTAATATACACTCACAGGAAGTCACGTGCTTAACACAACACAGGTGGACTGATACAAAGGAGGGATGATGAGGGAAAACATGAAATAGGCAACAGCCAAAACGCAGACAGGGATCACGAGACAATCCTATAGACAGATATACAGCTCCGGTCAAGGAGTTCTAACGTGCACAGATAATGAGAGAAAGGACAGCGTGAGCAGGTGTGGAGAATCCACAGAAACACAGCAGAGAAGATTAGGGAGAGACAAGAGGCGGAGAACAGGGCGAGTGCTGAGAGCTTGTTAATCAATTCGTAAGTGCAGCCAAACAATCCCCGAGTGCTCGTTAGTAAGTAAGTTAGTATCATATACAATGCTAGTTTGTGTTAGTAACTCCACCAAAAATAACAAACTGTTAGTATTGGTTAGTAATATAGAAAGAGCAAGGGAAGTAAAGGAGATTGGAAGGAATGGTTGAAATCCACAAACCATTAAATCACCCGAAAGAGTGGCACGCAATACTGGGGCTGTCAGCAATGACAAGACAAGAGACCAGACAGGGGGAGACAAAGTGCAATGCATGGCAAAATCAAAAAATGAACCGGAATGAAACTATGGTAAAATTTAAAACATGGAAAATACTAAACTAGACAATACATAACATAAACATAAACCAGAACCAAAATACAATACACAAATCCAGACATGGTCAAGCAAGCGAAAGATCAATATCCAAGCAATCATGAACATTGCAGACAGGTCAGAAGCATGGCAAGAAGCAGAATTATAACACCTGCAGTTCTTCACCTGCTGTTTGGGGTTTTTTGGTGACCTCCTGGATGAGTTGTCGATGCACCCTTGGAATAATTTTGGTAGGCCGGCCACTCCTGGGAAGGTTCACCACTGTTCCCAGTTTTCTCCATTTGTGGATAATGGCTTTCACCGTGATTCGCCGGAGTCTCAAAGCCTTAAAAATGGCTTTGCAAACCTTTCCAGACTGAAAGATGTCAATGACATTGTTTCTCACCTGTTCTTGAATTTCTCTATATTGCGGCATTATGTGTTGCTTTTTGAGATCTTTCTGCCTACTTCACTTTGTCAGACAGGCTCTATTTAAGTGATTTCTTGATTCTACAGGTCTGGCAGTAATCAGGCCTGAGTGTGGCTAGTGTAAGTGAACTGAGAAAATGTGGTTAGTCACAGTTAATTCAAGATTTAACAAGGGGGGGCGGGTGGCAATTATTTTTTCACATTGGGCTGGGTAGGTTTGGATAGCTTTTTTCCATCAATAAATGAAATCATCATTTAAAAACTGCATTTTGAATTTACTTGGGTTATCTTTGCCTAATATTAAAATTGATATATATTTGATGATCTGAAACATTTAACTGTGAAAAATATGCAAAAAAAAAGAAATCTGGCAGGGGGCAAATACTTTTTCATGACACTCTATGTCATTAAGATGTATTTTTGAATAGTGTTGAGTGTTAGTCATTGACTTGGATTCCATTTGTTGTCTGATTACAATAAGAAGTCATTCACTCTTCAGTCTATGACTTTTTTACACTGAGATGGACATTCTATCTGCAGTTCATGTGTGTATATATGTGAGAGAAATACAGTTGCAATCAAAAGTATTCAACCCCTGCTGCAAATTAGGTTTACTGGCAAAATTGACAAACTTTCAGCTGTTTGTAATGAACAAATCAATCCAGAACAATTTAAATGGCTCAACAGAACAAATATTACAAGTGGCTTCTCCAAGTTCAACAGAAAATGCCACTTGTAACAACTACTGCAGGCTCAAAATTATTAAACCCCTTCATGACAAGCATCTTTAATACTTAATAGAGCAGCCTTTTGCTGCTATGACCTGCTGGAAATGTGAGGCATAGGCAGATGTCAGCTTTTGGCAGCATTCCCAAGGAATCTTAGCCCAGTCCTCATGGACAATGGCCTCCAGTTCACTAATATTGTAGGGTTTGCAAGCTGCAACTGCCTTCTTCAAATCCTACCAGAGATTTATTATGGGGTTCAAGTGAGGCAACTGTGATGAGGACTCTAGAATCTTCCCAGACTGAAACCAAGCATTGGTGGATGTTGAGGTATGGTTAGGATCATTGTCCTTTCTGAAGGTCCAATGATGCCCAAGCGTCAGCTTCCCTACAGACGGCATGACATTTTCTCCTTGGACTTCCTGGTATTTGACTAAATCCATCTTGCCCTCCACACTCTGCAGGTTTCCAGTGCCAGAGAAAGTGTGGCAGCCGCAGAGCATCAAAACCCCCCACAATTCTGCACTGTAGGCCGGGTGTACTTTTCAGCATATGCTTCTTTATTCCTCCTGCAGACATACCACTGATTCATAAGCCCAAAATATTCCAGTTTTGTTTCATCCCTCGACAGAACAATATCCCCAAAATTCTGTGGCTTATTTACATGGTTTTGAGCATATTGGAGCTTGCGCTTTCGGATCAGTTGTGGTGGATGTCTTGGAGACCTTCAGCATTTAGTATGCGCCCTACTGTACAAACTGAAACCTCAGTGCCTCCTGCCTCCAAGTCTTGCTGCGGGTCTCCTGCAGTCACTCGAGGGTTTTTGACCACCCGCCTCCTCAGGAATCTGGTGACATACATTGACAGTTTCCTCTCTCTGCCGCATCCTGGTACTGTAGCCGCTCTTCCTTTAACTCTGAACTTGTGAACTATGCTTCCAACTTTACCTCTACGAACATTCAGTGTCTCTGCTACCTTTCAGTATCCTTTTCCTTGTTTGTGCCAGGCAATGATCTCCTCTATTAGCTTTTTGTACAATTATTTTGACCGCCATATTTCTAATATGCAATCAAATGTCACTGTTAACAAACCCCTAGCGAGTGAAAGTATTTGATGTGTCTATCTCAAGCAAACCTGATGCAACTAATTCAGCTCTTGATTGGCTGCATTAGGTGTGCTTGACACAACACCTGATCTGCAAATATGCTCTTATGAGGGATTCTATTCGGGGGGCTGAATAATTTTGAGACTGTAGCAGCCATTACAAATGGCATTTTGTGTTAAGGGAGCTTGTCAATATGCTGAACAGTGAACGCATTCATTTTTGAACGGATGCCTGTTCATTTTTGGATGCGTTCGAGGCTGCAAACCTGGTCACTGCATTCAATAATGAACACCCTTCTGTTTTTCTTCTGATGCGTTCATTTCCCGATGCCTGCTTAAGGCCTGATGCATTCATCTAAAACTGAACACCATTTATATAAAACTTTACTCATTCATTATAAAATGTTTGCAATCCAAGAATTTCTGTTTGTAGTCAAATGTTCTGAGTCTTTTATTGCAGATTTTGTCGATGTGACAGTTTATGCGGTTAATGCCATCTCCCTATTTTCCGTCATTTACTATAGATAGATTTTATAGATAGTAACGTGGTTAGCATGGTTAGCATAGTTAGCATCACGGCTAAAAACATAAGCTAAGTTAGCTGAGTAACGTGGTTACATTGGTCACATGGTTAGCATGGTTAGCATTGCTAGCATTGTTAGCATACCAGCAAACAACATTAGCTAAGTTAGCTGAGTAACGTGGTGACCATGCTGACCACGTTACTGAGCTGACATAGCTAATGTTGTTAGCCGTTATGCTAACAATGCTAACCACGCGACCATGCTAACCACGGTAGTCAGCTAACTTAGCCAATGCTGTTAGCCGTTATGCTAATAATGCTAACCACATTACTTGGATAACTTAATGTTGTTAGCCGTTATGCTAACTATGCTAACAGTTCTCACAATGCTGGGTTAATTTTTGGATGCCGTCCGGTCAAAAGTTAATGCATGCTTGTTCATTTTTGAAAGCAAAATGAACGCATGCTCATTCATTTTTGAACACTCTGCCGTTCGTTTTTTTGCTGAACAGGCACGGAGACTTGTTCATTTTTGAATGCTTGTTCAAATTTGAATGCATTCAGAATATTGACAAGCTCCCTAAATTTCGAGAAACCACTTGTAATATTAGTTGTGTTGAGCTATTTAAAATGTTCTTGTTTAATCTGTTGATCACAAAAAGCTGAAAGTTTGTAAATTTGGCTATTAATACTAGAAGCGCCGGAATTTTATCACTACTAGAACCGCCATGAACAGTCGTTTGGACCGCTAGGTTCAAAGCATCCTAATCCGTCTCTCTGAGCACCTAATTAAGTAATTAATGCATCTTGTATGTTACCATGTATCTCAAAAGAACAAAACAACACCAGCATTACGTTTTAAAAAGTTTAATAATACATTTATGAATATTAAGGCAATAGAATTATATATAATTAACATGAATTAAGCTGCTTTCGCACCGGACGCAAAACAAATTTTTCACAGGACAGATTACATTCAAATTCAATGCAAAGATGCAAATACGCGTTTCGCGCGGATTCGCGTCTTTGCATTGACTTTTGAATGTGATCTGTTGTGCGAAAAATTTGTTCGCGTCCAGTGTGAAAGCGGACAGGGATCTCAGCAGGGGAGTCATGTGGGAGAACGCGGGGAGGCTGAAAACCAGACGAGCAGCTGCATTCTGGACGAGCTGCAGAGGTCGGAGGGTTGCGCTATCCTAGACTGTATAAACACAAGTTACTGTCATTTTGGCCATTGACTTCCCAAGACTTGGGGGGAAAAGAATTTTACAGAGGTTCAGCTCTTTTGCAATGCCTTCAAAAGTTTGGACACAGAGTCAGTGCAGCGCAGCGGCCGAGTCTGGTGTCCAATAAATTGGTTGATGCTGAGATGTACCTTAGAAGTGGGTTTTAATTTGTTTTGGAACATAAAAGTACCTTATAGACGCTTAAAAGGTTCAAACAGGTACCTTGAGGTCCTATAATTAGCCCTAAAGGGTACATAATACCTTGGGGAACAGAAATGGACTCCTGCTGTACCCCTCTTTCTGAGAGTGTAGTCCACCAGGACTGCAATAGCAAGCAGCATATCTATTTGCTAATACTGCGAAGGATTGTGGTCCATAACTGATCATTACCCTCTTCCAAGGATGGCCTTCTGTGTCCTTGCTGTAAGGGAGCAAGGAAGGAGCTGATTACCTCTATTACTTCATGAAATAGACGATTCGGAGGCTTCTTGCTGTGGCTGCCAGCCAAACTATCCCTGGGTCGTGTCTGTTCTCAGATAACCCCCGTCCTCTTTAGAGAATTCAGATACCCTACGAGTCTCATTGTGGACACTGGAGTGCTGCACTAGTTAACTATCGTGTGTGAGGGACCAAGCTCTGCTCTGCAAGTGAGCTGATGTACCTGCAAATGACGTGATGACTGAGGTGGGAAAACTATCATTCTGGCAATAAGAGCAGGGAGTTATGAGTTAATCTGCAGCAATGATACTTCATTTTACTTTCTCAACTGGGTAAGTTGGATGCATGCTTTCTGCACAGTTTATTCCTCCAAAGTCCTGAAACGACAGATCTTCAGAGACGGAGAGAGAAAAACATATTTATCCTTTGATTGATGACAGAACTGATGACAGAGCCAGTGCCCACACTGTATTTACTTCTTTGCATATTGATTCTGATATAAGGCGAAATGAATTCTGCTAATTACTGTTGTCCTCGAGAGTCTTCCTGCTAAACCACTACTGTGAATAAAATGTTCATTTCCCATTCAACAGGATCCCTGATGCATATCGACTTCAGTCTTTCTCTCGACAGTCTCCCCACTCTTATGCATTATTCACTGTGTGTGTAAACTAACAGGTTCAACTGAGAATGTCCCATAAAATGTAAACAAACTTAGAACTTAAATACTGAGTGCTGAAAAAAGAAAAACATTTTCAATGAATTAACTAATGAATTACTGAAATGGGTGATTGCTAGCTCAAAACAGTTGAAAAGTTTGGTTGAAACCCCTGTGTTAAAGATAAAGTTTGGGTTGAAACACTCAGCTATTCTGACGGACTCTTGGCATTTCAGGGGCGCCTTAAAACCTTGCTCAGGCAGGATGCCAGCGTCTGATATTTTTGTAAAATCAGGGCACATTGATGAAGATTTTCAGAAAAGCAACACGTTTTGACTGATTCAAAGGAGTTAATTCATCAATTGCCTTCCATTATTTCTATTTCCTGAGGGTATTAAAATGTGTTAAACCTCATTCTCTGATAGGCTGTGGGCCTGGATTTCTCTTGTTTGTTAAAAACTCCATGTGTGTTCTGTTCAATACAGGCAGACAGGCTTGTGTTCGCATCATTGGCAGATTATGGGCATGGTCACGGCAGACATAATACGCATGACATTGTAAAATTGGCAGAGAAAATCAATCATCCGCTCGCCTGGACCCAGATACCCAGTCCGTATCCAAATCATGGCACTGTGGCGAATTTCAGTATCGTTCGTCCAATATATGACTACTTGTGCCAGCCTCATGCCCTGTTTCATTCTGTAGCTCCCAAGATTCTTTTATGAGAAAATCTGTGGTAGTGTGTTTAGAGAAGAATATGAGAATACAGGGATCAGAAATACAGAATACTGTACGGACACACAGTGTACTGCAGATCTGTCTAACGTCCTGGTGCCACAGTGCAGGAGAGATCACTGTGTTCGGAGAGGCTGAATATGAGCCACACTGGGAAAAATACATTATATTCCCCTCATGGACTCCAGGTATACACACCTGAGGAAATCTTCCCGAGATGATACAAACCCTCCAAATGGTGACTTTGGGGAAACTTTATTCCTATCGTAAATACTTGCTGTTATTGCCCTCACAGATGTGGCCGCCTGTGTCTTTACACGGGACTGATAAAGGATGGCGCAGCCTCCTGGGAGGATTTCTGAAACCTCTGCTGAGCTCACTGCTTTGGAGAACTGAGGCGAGCCGTCGACTCCGGCAGAGGCAGAAAAATCCCCCCCTTTGAGCCAGACACCTCTCTCACAACCCCAAATACACCAGTATCTGACGCACACATGTGGCTGTAACACACAGCCACTTCAGCAGTAATTACAGCACCAGCAGGTCCGGTGGAGCGAGCCCTGATCGATGAGAGTGTGAGCAGGTGTTTATTTACTGCACAGCAGGGTTTGTCTGTAAAGATGTTGGAGTTCGGTTAAGTGTATTAACAAGCTGGCCCAGGTGACAGGTCTTACAGGGGAGTACGGGGGATGATGGTACACACGCCAATCCTAGACTTTGATGCTAAAACTACTGAAGTGACAAAATGTTTATTGTGAGGGGAAAAAAGGGTCTAAATATGTAATCGATTCATAAAATCAGCAAATTAAAGACCCCAGAGCTAAAAGTAAAGCTAAAAGACAGTGGGATAATTCTTTTATGTGAAAGGCAACATTAGGCTTGACTTAAACACTGCTTTCCTTACCTTGCAAAACAAAATCTAACAAATAATGACAGACTGAATGATTGTACTGAATAGTTGTGAGATAAATTATTTTATTGGATACCAGATTGCCCCACCGATCTGATGTCGGTATCACTGTCAGTGCATATTCAATGTCAATAATGAAAAAGAGCCTTCGTTTAACGTGTGTCTACTCCAGGACCTGAGACTGGATCTCACTGTCCCCTCACACTGTGCTCTTATCCTAAACTCTTTTCAGTGACTGTAGGACAGGACTGTAGTCTACTGTTTGACTGGGGCTCATCGGGGTAGTGGGTGGAGCCCCAGTGTAGCTCCTGTAAGATCAGAACAGCTGCCGGGCCCTTGAGCAAGGCCCTAACCTCACACTGCCCCGGATAGGATTGGGCCTGACTAAATGTAATCAACTGTAAGTCCCTTAACAGTCATTAGAAGTCATTAATGCTCTAGTTACAGCAGGTAAAGGTGAAATTAAGGCAGGATGAACAGGAGATAGATGGGAGAATAGTAAAGACGGAGATGATGTCTCTTGGAAGATAAAAATGATCTCATTGTGGATAAAGATGGACGACAACGTACAACGGCAGAGTCAGGTGACGACAGTGATCTGTCTGCTATGGCTGCCTGATGAAAAAATACGCATCAGGTGTTTTTATAATGAGTTCTTTTCAATGTGCTGCTTTGGAGCCTTAATACAAAAAATGACTGGTTGCCCCGGCGATGAAATGCATTTCCAGCAGATCTCCAGCAGGGTCCGACCAGTGGGCTCATGATGTCATTATCTGGAGCTGTAAGAGAGGCACAATGACAGCACAGCTGTTCCCACATCCAAACAAATACAATAATACTACAGCACTGCAACGTAACATCGCCCACCATAAAACATTCGTGTGCATCATCTGAACAGTAATGTTAATGAGGCCATAACCTGCTCTACACACTTTTCAGTTTTGATTTATTTCAAATACCATCCATATAAGTCAATTCCAAATGCAGTGCCAATAAAAATAAACCTGCTTCTTTGAGTTCCACCAAGCTTTATGGGAGTAGGGCTAACAGACCAGCATTGAGAACCAAACCTAGAGACGGAATCTTTTCTCACTCACCTTGTGCACAGTGGTGTCAGAGAGGGTGATGCAATAACAAGCAAACAACTCTGCCCTCGTAAACTTTACAGTCCAGCGGCTGTAGGCGCTCTCCGCAGTTTAAAAAGCTCCAGACTACTGCCATGTCACTCCTGCTGAACTGTAATGTCTGCTACTCTGCCAGGCCCAACACCAGCAGATCTGATTACCATGCGGCTCCTTGAGGACTGAGCACAATCACATTACCCATAATGCCATGCACTTGACAGCGGCGTGTTGAGCGGTGTGTCAGTAATTAAGGGACACAAACCTGCCAGGACTGAAGTCCCCAGCAGTGTCTGAGCTCGTCTCAGGGCACCGTCAGGGACATCGGCGGATGCATGGTCTTTATTTGTCCTGCGGTGGCACGGTAGCCCAGGGTAGTGGAGCATGTGCAGGTCCTCCGCAGACCGTCTGCAGGACTGAAGAGCACGGCGCTGTCTTGAATGTCCGGGGTCTTTTTTCGGAGTTTAACCCCCAGAGGGGTGCATCCTTTTCTCAGTTTGGGACGGTGCTCGATGCCTGATAAGATTAATCCTGTCCCGTCACGGTGCCTTTGGGAAGACTTACCCCCCCTACACCCCCCTACCCTGCAGCATCATCTAACCAGCCCCCCCTACACCCCCCACCCCTGCAGCATCATCTAACCAGCCCCCCCTACAGTCCTATTGTCCTGTAAGCCCCTCACTCCTGCTTTCCTCTGTTTCTGGATTTGTGGGTCCGGCTCTGATCCGCTATGGCTTCTGACGGCTGTGTCCCGGCTCAGCTGCTGTTTACTGATGCGGTCATGTGCCGATTTTTCCTGAGTCTACGGGCTCCACCGAAAGCCACGGTTCTCTCTGTGGGAAGCCAAACCAATTTAGAAGATTACAGTCTGCCAATCCCCCAATGTTCTTCTTCTCTGTTTTAGTCAAAATGTCATCATCAGATGCACAGGCTCTCTCTTGAGACCAGACCCTACCTGCTCAGCCAATCACAGGACCCGGGTCTCAGATGTATAAAACACATTTTGTTCCCTGCCTGCATCAGTCGGCTATGTAGCAAATGACAAAGTTCAGAAGATCTCCAATACAACAATGCTTAAGAATATAGGATCTCTCTATCCACAGTATTTCTTTTGTTTGCTGTCTCTGCAAGTTGTTTAATTACCCTGTATGTCATATTTATAATGACAAATTTAGGTTAAACTTTACAATAAGGGTACAATAATTTACATTAGTTAATGCAGTAACAGGCATTTCCTAACAACTAATTAACATTTTACTAATGCATCTGGTAATCATTTGCAAATGATGTTCTCAACAACTAAGGTATTAATTTATACAACCCCAATTCTGAAATAGTTGGGACAAAGTGTAAATTGTGAATAAAATAAAAATGCAATGACTTTGAGATCACATATGTAATTTACAAAAGAACATAGATAACATTTCAAATGTTGAATCTGAGTCATTTTAAATTTTTATCACAAAATTAGCTTATTTCAATTTTTCTGGCTGTAACAGGTCTCAAAAAAGTTGGGACACAGGAAAAAAAGGGTTGAAAAAGCAGTTAATATATGAGAGAATCAGCTATCAGTAATTAAGTTAACTGGCATCAGGAGTGTAACATGATTGGCTGTAAAAGGGATGTCTTAGAGAGGCTGAGTCTCTCAGAAGTAAAGATGGCCAGAGGCTCTCCAACCTGAGAAGGTTTGCGTAAAAAAAAAAAAATTGTGGAATACTTTGAAAACAATGTTCCTCAACATGAAATTGCAAAGGCTTTGAAGGTCTCATCATCGACAGTGTATAACATCATCAAGAGATTCAGAGAAACTGGAAAAATGTGTGTAAGGGACAAGGCCAAAGACCTCTACTGGATGTCCGTGATCTTTGGGCCCTCAGGTGCCACTGCATCACTCACCAGCATGATTCTGTCATTGACATTACTAAATGGGCCCAGGAATACTTCAAGAAACCACTGTCTGTAAACACAGTCCGCCGTGCCATCCACAGATGCCACCTAAACTCTATCATGCAAAAAGGAAGCCTTTGCTGAGCATGATCCAGAAGCGCCACCGTGTTCTGTGGGCCAAGGCTCATTTAAAATGGACTGTAGCAAAGTGTCCTGTGGTCTTACGAGTCCAAATTTGACATTCTTGTTGGAAATCATGCGCATCGTTTCCTCCGGGCTAAAGAGGAGAAAGACCACCCCTCCTGTTATCAGCGTTCTGTTCAAAAGCCAGCATCTCTGATGGTATGGGGATGTATTAGTGCATATAGTTTGGGACACTTGCATGTTTTAAAAAGCACCATGAATGCTGAACGGTATATAAAAGTTTTAGAGCAACATATGTTTCAGCAGGAAAATGCAAAAACACATACATACATACATACTCAATCTTTCACCGATTAAGAACATTTGGCACATAATTAAACAAAAAGTCCTTCAAAGGAGACCCAAATCTCTCCAGCAGCTGGAAGCCTGTATTAAACAAGAGTGGGATGAAATTCCAATGGCTAAACTCAAGAAACTTGTCTCCTAAATGCCCAGAGGCCTCCGGTCTGTGTTAAAAGGAAGAGGGGATGCTTCACCATGGTAAACAGGCCCCTGTCCCAACTTTTTTGAGACCTGTAGCAGCCATCAAATTTGAAATGAGCTCATTTTGTAGATAAAATGATAAAATTATCAGTTTCAACATTTGCTTTGTTATCTCTGTTTTATTGCGAATAAAATACTGGCTGGTGTGACTTGAAAGTCATTGCGTTTTGATTTTATTCACAATTTACATTTTGTCCCAACTATTTCGGAACTGGTGTTGTACAGATGGTTTAACAGTTTGAAGTGCTGCATGAGGGATACTTAAGGGTTGTTTTCAACTTCACTATAAGGGATACACAGAAAATTGATAAATTGTCAATCATGGTTGCATAATGCTTATTTGGCTAAAGTATCTGACGCATTAGTTGCCTGCTAATTAACCGATAGTTAATGAACTAATGTTAATTATTGTACCTACTGTAAAGTGTAACCCAAGTGTAATCATTCAAAGATACTGTCTTGTTGTTGAAACAGTTGTTTAACATCAAAGGCCTGTTTTGTCTCTTTGAGTTCTCCTCCTCTGCCTTGTTTGATGCTTCATTTCTTAAACTGAGCCCATCCCCTTCATCAATGCAAAAAAAAAACATTAAAATAATTTTAAAAATCATAATGATAATTAAAAACTGTTATTAATTTCAATGAATGTCCTGACAATGGAGTGCATCCATTGTCTCTGAAAAGCATATTTTGATTTTCTCTCTGCTGACTTCTTTCTCAAATCGGTTGTTGTTTCTGTTGTATTTGATCTCCAAAAAATCAGCAGCAATGGAAAATGCAGAAATAATTTCACCCTCATCTTCTGAAAAACTCTGCTGAAGGATCTTATTTAATGTGAGTCAACTAATTTCTCAGTGGATATCGAGCTTCATGCCGAGTCATTTCCCATTCAATTGATTAACATTTTGTAAAAGCCATGTTAAGATTAAAAATGAGTTTCTGTGAATAATGATTTTATGAGAGGGCAGAGTGAACTTTTCTGTCTGATAGGGAATTGAAACTTAACTGAAAGTGTTCTTTGGGATACGACTCTTCAGTGAAGATCTTATTTAAATGAAGAAGCAAATGTCCTCATCTCAAAGAACCCTGGTATACTTAGCAGGAGAATGTGAAAAAAAAATGTCTTCATTTAAATAGCTCTTCAAACTATAGCAGACTCAAAAAACTCATTTTTCTTTGGATTGGGCCTTGCTGTGTTTCAGCTCAGAAATGCCTTGGATTGGAAGTGAATCTGATTAATTTGGCTACAAAGTAGTGGAGCTGTTTTTCCAATCTGTCAGCAGTGCTCTTACACCATTGTACATAATGAATGGTATAAATTATAATTCAGTGGCTAAAACATATGCGCTCTATTGACTCTACCTGTGCAGCATATTACTATCGCTCTGCAGTAATATTTGCTCAGTCGGCTGGTAAGTTGTGTCACAGGGCTACTGGACTCTTGATGTGTGCAATTGTTTCAGAATTTTTCTCATTAGTTGCTATGGGTTGTACATGGGTGATGCTCTTGATGTCGAGCAAATAATGTGTCCCGGGGAAGAAAAAAGAGGAGTTTAAACATACCTGACTTTTTCACAGTTTTGTCCATATCAGGTACTTTACATGACTCTTTCCCCGAATACATTAGTAATTGAGCTCAATCGTCCTATTTGTATTGAAAAAAAGAAGATTGAAAATCAGCCAAGCGACAATGCCATTTCCCTGATTTCCAAAAAGCTAATTAAGTATTAATTTATGCATGTGGTGTCATTATAAGACCAAAACCGATATGATAAAAGACATTGTTACCTAACAAGGCACCAAAAAGTTTTACAAACATCAAATGAAAAATGAGCCAGATGAATGATTTAAAAAAAGAAATGAAGAAGTTGCATCGCAGGCATTGAAACCAGGATCATTTTTTGGTCAGAAGTATCATATTTGAAGTAAGCGATCGATATCCAGTCACGTATGCAGGATCGGTCATATTGGCCTGCTCATATTTCACCTTTCTTTTCTCTGCTAAGACCTATTTAAAATTTCATTTAATGGGACCAACATGCATGAAGAAATCATTTCTCTCTCACTGAGTTGCTTCCAAACTCTGAAGTTCTCTCTCAGTTCCTACCAGAGGTGCCAGTTCTGTAGGTGACACATTTACAGCCTGGGCAACCTGCTGTTTTCTGGTTATGTTTCCTTTTGACACTGGGAAGTGTTGAATGACTTGATGCTCCACAAAGCGACTGCAGACTTACACCAATTTCACTGAAACTTTGAGTCGAGACAGGAGCTCTTTTGTTAGTCTGCCAGTCCACTTCAAATGAGTTTTGTGCATTGCTTCAGTTTCTTAACAAATAAAAAATTAAATAAAATAAAATAAAAACTACTTCATGACAGCATTTACTTTAATCTTGGGAAAGGATTCAGATGCGTTTTGATCACAGTGAAAGTAAATTACACGTTCATCCGCACAGGTTGGGGCCGCCCTGTGTGAAACCAATTTAGTTTGTTAACGTCCAGGCAGCTTCAAATACTTAGTCCTGATGACTCCTGATTTGTGCCAGTACAGCGGTGACAATTACAGAGAGTTAAACCCGTGTAGCATCTCCCTGGAGGCATGTTTACGAAACGCTTCAGTTAAACAATAAGGAGTCTCTGAATTTTCTTTTCTTACAAAGGTTATTTATCTGTCACTCGTACTGAGACAGCAGTCAGCATGTGCACATGGATTAGATGGTCTGGCACTAAGACGCCCCAATGACACCCCCCCCCCCACACCCCGCATTTTACATCTTCTCAAACACTCAACCATGAGAACTTTTTTGAAAGAGCCTGTTTTTGTTTCAGTCACACACAATAGTGCTTCAAATGCATGCGTTACATACAATGGGCTCAAAACTACTGGCACCCCTGACTGGCAATGCACAAATGTAGCCGGGTGGTAAATGAGGTATAATTTTCCACACTATAGTTTTCTAGTTAGTAAAAGGTAAAGGCCCTGTCACACAGCCCAAAACTGATGGATCACGTATGGAAAACGCACTTAGCTGCTAAGTGTGTGCATGTTAGTGTAAAAATTTTCCCAAATTTGGGCGTATGAGAAGCTGATAAATAGCGCATGTTCCACTAATAAATCACGCACACATCACTTACAAATCACGAATAGAACGCGTACTTCGACGAAGTTCAAAAAACCACGTGCTATACTGTGGTGTTCCTTATTTAGCCTGTAGGGGGAGCCCTAGGCAAGGCGATGTGTGCTCCTGCGGAGGGGGGTTAAACGGTGGACTTCTGGCGGAGGCGACCAGGTTGTCAGCCAAAATATCCCGATACTCGGTGGAATTCCTCATGCCATCAATCCTAGGCACTGCCAAGCGCTTGCCTCTGTGTCTTCTGGTCAGAAAAGGCTGTCTTTTGGCTACCTCTCCAAATCACCTGTGGTTATGGAAGTGGTGCCTGCTGGTGCTTTTGGAAACCTGGTGACCCCAAGATGCCACGAAGGCCTGCAATTCCTTTGCAGTGACTCTTGGGGATTTTGTTGCTTCTCTCACCATCCTCCTCAGTCCTCTGGCAAGCAAAAAGCAGTTGCTCCTTGTACCCTTGAGGTTTTCAACAGTTTAATATGTTTGATATTTTTTAATAATTGCCCTGAAGGAATACTTCCTGGTTTGTGCAGACCAGCCTGGGTTTTGTATTTCACTTTGAGTGACTTAAAATAAACCCGATCACATCAGAATGTGTCCATTCCTTGATCATAGATTTACAGGGTCCACAAGTGTTTTCCTGCGCAGACATCCTTCAGATTTCCTTGAACATTTCAAGGCTTTATTGTTGATAGAATATGCTGCACCAACCACTTCAGTCTCAGCTAATAAAGACGTTCCTCCAAATCTGCTCCCCCAGTGCAGAGTCCTATCTAAGCTGAGGTCAATCCTTTTTATCGCTTGCTCTATTACGGTACTTCTGAGCTCAGTTTCCTCGGTAATAACATCAAAGATTCTGCTGCCTTCATGTGCCTTCAGTGATATTGTATTTACGACTCGTGGACATTAACGGCCCAGTCGTAACAATCAGTTGGGAACTTTTTTATTTGACACCCCTGCCGGAGAGCTGGAAGTGCTGTTGTTCACAGTAATCACTGATATGTCATTATTTAATTTCAGGACTATTTATCGAATATATTTATTTCATTATTAATTTTAATTCATAATTGAAACCCTGACATGTAATTACTCTCCGAATTCAGGAAAGTGGGAGCTGCCAATGAGGATAAGAACGCAGCGTTAACTCTTTAGACGCAGCTATGATTCTGAGTTGATCTGGACTGTAGGCCTGACTCTGGGCAGGGGCCTGTATTCTCTGCTTCTTGTACCTCTTCAGATGAGCTCTGGTGCTGGAGTGATTGATTGCCCCTCCCAGAGCAGAGGGAGACTGCAACATGTCTCAGGAATTGTTGGGACAAGGGAAATATTTACCACTGTGCTGCATTACCTTTTCTTTTAACAATACTCTGAAAGTGTTTAAGAACTGAGACGACCAACTGCTTTAGTTCTGGAAGGAAAATGTTTTCCTATTCTTGCAAGATATATGCTTTCAGCTGATCAACATTTTGATCAATATTACATATCTGTGAGTGGCAAAAGTATGTGAACCTTTGCTTTCAGTATCTGGCGTGATCCCCTTGTGCAGCTATAACTGCAACTAAACGTTTCCTGTAACTGTTGATCAGTCCTACACATTGGCTTGGGGGAATTTTAGCCCATTCCTCCATACAGAACAGCTTCAACTCTGGGATGTTGGTGGGTTTCCTCACATGAACTGCTCGCTTCAGGTCCTTCCACAACATTTCAATTGGACTACGGTCAAGACTTTGACTCGGCCGTTCCAAAACATTAACTTTATTCTTCTTTAACCATTCTTTGGTAGAACGACTTGTGTGCTTAGGGTCTTGCTGCATGTCCCCTCTTCTCTTGAGATTCAGTTCATGGACAGATGTCCTGACATTTTCCTTTAAAATTTGCGGGAATAATTCAGAATTCATTGTTCCATCAATGATGGCAAGCCGTCCTGGCCCAGATGCAGCAAATCAGCCCCAAACCATGAAACTACCACCACCATGTTTCACAGATGGGATCAGGTTCTCATGCTGGAAAGCAGTGTTTACCTCTCTCCAAACATAATGCTTCACATTTAAACCAAAAAGTTCTATTTTGGTTTCATCGATCCACAAAACATTTTTCCAATAACCCTCTGGTTTGTTCACGTGATCTTTAGCAAACTGCAGATGAGCAGACAGCGTCTGTGTGAGAAAAACATGCGTGTGGCTCTGACAGTGTGTCACTAGAGGATGAGTCTGTATAACAAACGAGTTCATTGCGTCCATGCAGAGCCTGAGTGGATCACATCAACAATTTAATCAGTAATTTTATCATGTTTTTGTAATTTCTGCCACCTGTTCTGCAGATTAGAGTTGGCACGCTGCTAATTCCTGGAGGTGCTGTAAATGTGGATGTCCTTGTGGCTGTTGCGCCCTGCTAACTCCCTGATGTAAATCTGCTGCTGCAGTCAGAGGTATAAAACACTATTTTGTTATCTTTACATGATTTTATATCTGTGGGCGCGGCTGTGGTCAGCAGAACATGGTGCCCAGACTGTGGCAGGGCTGGAAGTGCTTTTCTCTCTCTCTTTTAATGATGCGGATTTAAGGAGGGTCTGGTCAAATTTCTCTTTTCTGTGTTGTTTTATTTTTTGGGAGGAACTTGGATTTACATTTAAATGAGAGCATTTGCTAATCCCTTGTCATGTGAAAGGTGAATATGTGGGAGTTTAATACAGAACTGTTCTTTTTCTTGTGAATACAGGCCAGTTTTATTACTCCTTTGTCTCTCTCATTACAGGGTTCATACTGCCCAGAGAGAAAAAATTCAAGGTCTTTTCAAGAACCCCTAAACTGCTCTCAAGCCTGTAAATTATACGCCAGATCATGACATACCAACTTAATTTGTTTATAATCATTTCAGTGTGTCCATTGTAATGATATATTGTAACATCCCACATGGAAAGAACCTACAATATATAAACATATAGGTTTTAATATAGGGCCACAAATATGTTTTGCATATGAGCGAATACATAAGTACCCATAATACATGAAAACAGCCAATTTTATGCATGTCGCTTATATGCAAAACCTATATGTGGCCCTATATTAGAACCTATATGTTTATATACACTCAACAAAAATATAAACGGAACACTTTTGTTTTTGCTCCCATTTGTTATATGATGGACTCAAAGATCTAAAATTCATTACAGATACACAATATTACTATTTCTCTCAAACATTGTTCACAAATCTGTCGAAATGTGTGATAGTGAGCACTTTTGCTTTGCTGAGACAATCCATCCCACCTCACAGGTGTGCCACATCAAGATGCTCATCAGACACCATAATTAGTGCACAGGTGTACCTTAGACTGTCCACAGGCTCAGAAGGATTGAATAGTAAAACCGTTGAAGTCATTTTCTAGTGTTTTCTGTGAAGCCAATTTACGAGTCAGAAATGGTCACCACAATTTCAAATGAATTACGCGAAGCTTATTACATCATAGGCTGTATCATACCCCTCTGCCTTGATTTTTTATCGCTTTTCCAGTGAGGCACGAGAGGAAATAAAGAAAAGTGCGTGGTTTTGTAATTCTGACGCGCAGCACGTGCACATGCTAAGCACTTCAGTAATAATAAACATTGAGCTGTTCGGGCTGGCTCTGAACTGACTACTTTAATACACGTAGGGGAAGTCACATGCTATAATAGGGAACAGGTGAGCTGGATCAGACTAATTAACAAAGGAATGAACAAGAGGAAGTCCCTAACCTCAAGAAATTGGCAAAAGCCAAAATGCGGACAGGGATCACACAGACAGCCTAGGACAAACAAACGGCTCCAGTTAGGGAGCTCTAAAGTGCACAGAGTGAGAGGCAGAACAGCGTTTAACAAGGCGCGGAGAATCCGCCGAATTGCAGCAACGTAAATTGAGTGAAGACAAGGGGCGGAGACAAGAGCAAAGCGAGAGCTGAGAGCTCGTAAGTCAATTAGTAATGTGAAGCTATACAATCCCTTAGTGCTCGTTAGTAAGTTAGTGCTGTAAACAATGTTAGTTATTGTTAGTGATCCAAAATAATAAACTGTTAGTATTTATTAGTAAAGACAGAACAGCAAAGCAAAGGAAGCAAACAAGATTGGACGGAATAACTGCAAACCTAGAAACCATGAAATCACCTGAAAACATGGCGCACAAAACTGGGGAACAGAACTGACACAACACATATGACCACACTGGGGAGACACTGCGCAATGCAGGGCATGGAGAAATGCATAAACCAGAAAGATCATCTAAACAGAGAATATGAGTAATGGCAGGTAAAGACATGGCAAGGCAAGACCCGCAAAATACAAAACATGACATGGACTAAAAGAAAACATGACTTGGTAAAAAGGAGTCATAACAAAAACGTGGTCTGGCAACAACAGAATCATAACAGATTCCTAATGAAGTTCCAATTCCCATTAGAAACCTAATGATTCCTAATGGTTTTATTCTAATGGTATTCTGCTGGATTTTTCAACCCGTTCTACCCGTAAGATGCAGTGAACATTGTCACATTAAATTTCTTGCCAAGATAGAATATTTTAGTTTTGCTGGATATGGTAAAAGTTAAAAGAGCCCTGTATGCAGTGAAGTGATGTTTGTACCCCATTTAAAATGGTGTTATAGATCTCAGGACATAACTAACCCTTGAAAGCTTTATCGGGTCATTACGGTAGATAAAAGCCGACCTCATTTTCCGGGCAAATATCAGAACTGCTTTAATATGGGCAGGTATCAATTCAACTGAAAACAAGCAAAAGTAGAAACCAAGTTAGTGAAAAGGGAAGCAGGTGATTCAGGCTCTTGTGTCACCTCATTTTTGTTGCGAAAACCAGAAGTAATAATTTTCTGTATGGGTCTAACAGGCTCTTGCATTGGTTGCTACCTCAACCCAATCGGGACCTCGTCTCAAAACCTCCCCTGCTAATAAATGTGAGAGGACGCACTCCTACGCACGGCTGTCAGAGGGGTCTATCTCAGCATCTCAGTGAGTCTCAGGTCTGGCCTTCGATCGGGCTGCTCCAAACGCTTCCGTTGTTTTTAGAGAGATCATAAATTTGTGGATTTACTGGTGCAATTCCACCGTGGTCCTGTCCACTTCCTGCCAAACTTTTGCTTCCAAGAATTCATCACCGAAATGATGGTGAAAGACTGCCTGTCCTTTTACAACCTTTGTTTTTAACTTGACAGAGAAAGTTGAAAAGATGGCTTTGCTTTCTGATTATTTGTTATTTCAATTTCGTGGAGCATCAGTGATCTATGATCCATCTATACATCTATAATTTAACATGGCATCTATTTTAACACACTTTCTTCTCTACTTAAAAATGAAAGTTAAAAAGATGGCTTCGCTTTCAGATTATTCGATTTTCCATAGTATATTGTGTGGTCTATGATCCACCCACCCATCTGTCTGTCCGTCCAGTGACTAAAGCAGTGAGGTGGGAATGACAGAATTCTTTTTGCATGTCTCATTTGTTTAAGAACGGTGGTCAGTCTTCTGTAGGCCAGAGGCCCAAGCAGTGAATCTGATCATCAGGAAGGAAAGAACAGTTACAAGCATAGGCGTTATTAGTGGGGGGGATGGGGGGGACATGTCCTCCTCAACATTCAAAAGGGTGGTGTTCGTCCCCCCCAAAAAATGAAGCAAATCAAACATCTACTTAATATTAGTATGTAACTCTGTGGTCACAACTTATTGACGAGAGCGTTTTGGAGCTGTTGTGTATTTGATTAGTTGGGACCCGTAACGTTCACTCTCGTTATGTTTGCTGAGCAGCTCGCGTCTCTCCCCCCGAATGTCAAAACAAAAGGCAGGGATAATTAAAGGTAATGCACCTACCAATATAACTATAGGGATTGTGTCAATAGGCTAATTTGCCAAAATGTTGAAATATCCCTTTAAGATCAAATCGGTGAGTGCTGACAAATAGCGGACTTTCATGATCGTCCAGCCTGAAACATCCAGTAAACCATGCTCTTAAAACTTCCCCGGATGAAAATTTTATATACAGAAATTGTAGAATGAACATTGCCGAACATCTCCAAGTTACAAGATACTTTCGTTTGATTTGTCGCGGTTTAGTTCGCTTTCTGTTTGACAGCTGTGGTGTTTCCAGCGAGGACGAAGTGACCACTCCGACAACTGATAATGTGACCCGGTTCGGCCACCGGATGGTTTCGGGGAGACTCCCGACTGGACGGAGGCGGTGCTCGACTCGTTGGGAAATTCAAAAGAAAAACAACCTAAACTGAGCCAGGCGAGATCGCACCTTTAACCAAGAAGAAGCCTTTTTTTGGTGATTGTGCATTTAGAAAAAACGTGGAGAAGGTTGAAGACGCTTTGAGAGAGTGTGGCGTGAGAGAACTGAACAGCCGAAACTTTCGTTTAAAGGCGATTTTGAAGTGAAGAGTTGCTTGGTAAAAATAATGCGTTTGTTGTTTTCATAAAGTCTGAAAACGTGTGAAAATTCATAATTCATTTTAGTATGTAAAAATATACATGTTTTTATTTGTTGACACAACAGTAAAATCACTTTGAAAAATATTATGACCTGGAATACAAATCATAGTTTCTCAAAACAGTAAAAGAAAACATTTTTGAATGCAAGAATGCTGAAGAGACCAGAACTTAAAACATTAAAACGGAGAGAGAGAAGGATATTAGGCACTCATGCGATACAAAAATCTATAGGTTAGAATAATAATAAATCTGGTGCTCTTGGAAGAAGTGGGACAAGAGGTCAATCAAAAATAGTCGGTCTTCCAGGCACTCAGAAAAAAGTGGAGTACAAACGAAGCCTAAGATAAAAAGCCTTTATTAAAGCATGGCTGAAAAAAATTAATTTGAAAAGCCAAAAAAAACTAAACTGTAGAAAGCCTGTTACCTCCAATAAGCACCGCTGAGTGAAACATGAAGAGGGGTGTGATCGGGCTGGATGGGCTGGGAATGAATCAGGAGAAAAGCTCTGGGATCACAAGTGTGAATAACCTTTGAGCAGCAGTTGAAAACGCCTTTCGATAACTGAAAAAAAGAAAACTAACTGTGAGGTTGACAGCATGATAAATACTAGTTTGGTTCCTTTTTTTAAACATTAACACAGAATAAAAATAGAAAAAATATGTTTTTCTCTTAGCAGGTACATACTGTACAGTTGGGTAAAAAAAAACACCAGTGCAACATCATTAACCTGATGAACCACTGTTTTTGTTGAAGAGATATTTCTGCAAGGCAGATAATTAACTTGTTGATGTAGTACTAATCCAACTGTCGTGACATGCACGCTGCTTGTTCTGAGAAATTGACTCATTAATTTAAAGCGGCGTGTTCAAAATAGTAGCTGTGTTGAGTTTAAATAGAGAATTCATTCACTCTATGAAGACACAGGTGTCATTAAATGTCCTTTAAGGAAGAAGGGAAGCAAATGTTTCACACATTGTAATGAAATATATTTCCTTAAAATGGGCCATTCTATACATAATTGAGAAACATTGAGGAACAACATAATTTGATTGAAAAGTTGATTGGAGGAGGGAAAATATTTAAAGAAGTGCAGCAAATTACAGGACACTCAGCTGATCTCAATTGCTTGAAAATGGCAACAGAAACCTGAAACGCGTGGAAGGAAACAAACAACTACTGTTAAACAGATGAAAGAACAGGGTGCGAAATTCACCACGGCAACAACAGCATTTTGCCGTCGTGCCCAAGCTTATGCTTCATTCCCAACCCACCTTAAGTGTTCTGGACACGCTCGGGTCGCAGAATTTGGTAGCTCGCAGCCAAGCTGCAGGGGTAATGCGGGGGAAAGTTGGGGAAAGAGTACGGGCAAAGGGACTTGTCAAGTACAGGTTGCACACCTTGACTTCCTCAAGGTGAGGGAAAAATTGCGCTGATAGCCCATGGAAAGTGTATGTCTGACGCACGTTATCAATGCGTCTATAGTGAGTGTGGAGTGCGTGTGACTTGCATTCAACCAGTTACGTCCGCTAGGATTTCGGGCCGCACTTGTGACAATTGCGATCAGCACGAGACAATCACTCATGACTTCTTTTTTTTTTTGACTTGTCACATTCCCTATGTGTCGTGTGTTTGTGCCTATACACTGTGTTATGCAATATTTGTGTTGATGTCCCTTGTATTTATGATGTTTATGAAGTTAGTTACCTGTTCTGGTCTGTACAGCACTTTGGTCAACCTTGGTTATATTAAATGTGCTTTATAAATAAATTTGATTTGATTTGACTTGCGTTTCACACCACACAATCGGTTCCTTGGTTCATACCCGAAATATATACCCAGAGTTTTGCCTCTCGTGTTGTGGGGTGGCTTCCCTGCCTGCGCACCTCACATACGGGTAGAAAGTGAGATGTACTTCTGTCTTGCGGGCTGCACAAATGGCAAGTGGTAAGTACTTGTGTAGTACTTCTGAGGCACATCACTTGTACAGTGATCATGCGTCAGTCGTGTGTGCTACTGTCAAAGATGGCGCCAGTCTGTTTGGCAATTCGTCTGTCATGGGCGCTCTGTACTTTGTTTGCTACAGCCTTATTTATTTGAGCTTATTTGGACGTCTCTGCATTATTCTGCTATGATCGCCAAGCCCTGCTCAACATCCGAGACCTCAACCTTTGTTAGGCGCCGGTGGCTAGATCTGAACCAGGACTTGACTAAACAACCGCCTCCCGTGCTGTCAGGTGTCCCTACTTACCTGGGCCGTACACCCGTGACTCTGCTTCGCAAGAAGTGCTCCAAGAGACAGGGAAAGATGAAATTCAAGATCCAGTTGTCATCCACCCGTGCAACCAATCTTTGCCTCTTCTGCGTCGGACTCTATTGACCTGCTCCTGAAGCCTGGTGTTTAGTACGTTGGCTCTGACCTGTCATTCTCGATTCGGCTGACCCGCCAACGGCACCCGCTGTAGCTGCCCTCAACCCCACCGTTGCTTCTGCCCCCGTTAAATCCAGCCTCTCTCACTGTCCCAACGGCGTTAACCAAATCACGGCATACATCTCCTCAATCCCCACTCATCCTGGCTCGATGTCCTGGTGCTCTTGGACCCGCAGGTGCAGACACGGTGTGGACCTTTCTAGCCTAAGCATGTTGAAGCATGCTGGACCACCTGCTAGCGTGGAGCTAATCCTTTGGATGGCTTTGGCAAACGTCCAGTGCTTGGCGAACAAAACGTTCATGACTTCTTCAACACCCGTAAGTTGGATTTCTTGTTCCTCTGTGAGAAATGGCTGGCTGTTGGTGAAAATATGCTGCTCTCTGAACTCCTCCGGCCAGACTGTAACTTTGTGAACTCCCCCAGAACGACAGGGCAAGGCGACTCTGTCTACAAACAGTCTTTTTAATGTCGGTGGATTCCACACTCTCTTTTTGCTAGCTTTGAATTGCAACTGTTCAAATTAATTCTGTCTCCCTCTATTTTGTGCACAGCGGTGTACCATCCACTCAAAGTCAACAAAGACTTTATTCATGACTTTTCTGATTTTTTGTCGGAGATTATGGTGAAGTATGACCACATAACAATCTGTGGAGATCTCAATGTGCACTTTTGCTGCCAAGCCCAACCCCTGGCCTGGGACTTCCTGAATCTCCTTAATATATTTATCTTGAGCAATCTGTTACAGGCCCGACGGACGAAAACGGACACACATTAGATCTTATGTTATCCTATGGTTTATCTCTGTAAATGAAATCTGTGCTATGTCTATTTCTGTCCATTGTCCAAATTTGTTCACTCTGTCAGTCCCGTGCTCAGGAAATACCTACCGTGTCTCCAAATGCCTCTTGCGCACAATTAACCCCTCGACTGCTGGTCCCTGTTCTGTTGCCAATAATAACTCTCCTATCTGTGCACTTGATGTTAGCTAATGCTGATGAGATTATTCCCATGTTTACATCGACTTGCACTGACATCCTGGACTCTGTTGACCCCTTCAAATCCAAACATAGAAAAGCTCTCTCAACACCTTGGCTTAATGATTCCACGTGCGATCTCAGACACACCTGTAGGCGTGCTGAGTGCAAGTGGGAGAAAGACCTGCTTCATGTCTCCCTCCAGATACTTTGAGGTTGCTTATCCAATTATCAACGAACCATAAAAGCTGCTAAATTAGAGTATATCTCTACTCTGGTCTCCAACAATAGTCACAAACCCGAGGTTCTATTCAATATGTTAAACTCCCACATTAACCCCCGTGACGTATCTCCTGCTGTGCCTTCTCCCGCCTTCTGCGAAGGTTTGCTAAACTTTTTCATCGATAAGATCTCTGCACTCAGGCCAACTGTTACTCCACTCCCTCCCCTCCTCTGCAACCCCCGGCTCTCTGTCTTCGAGCAGTTTGAGCTCGCCTCTCTCTTCCATTTCAGATGCAGCTAAACACCTGCGGCCCACCGATTGCCCCTCAGATAGCCTACCTCCATGCTTCTTAAAGAAGTCATTGACATGGTCGGCCTAATTATCCTACTGCTGATCAACACCTGTCTCTCATCTGAATGTGTCCCGGCCGCCTTCAAACATGCGATGGTACACCCATTAATGAAAAAGAAATATTTGGACGCCTCCATTCTCTCCAACTTCAGGCCCATCTCCCAACTACCATTCCTGTCAAAAGTTCTCGACTGAGTAGTATACATCCAGCTACAATCTTTCCTAGCTACCAATAACATCCATGAAAAATTCCAGTCTGGCTTCAAAACATCCCACAGCACCAAGACGACTCTACTGAGCATCCAAAACAACCTGTGCCAAGCTGCTGACTTGGGCAGTCCAGTGATCCTGTTGCTTTTAGATCTCACTGCCACCTTCGACGCGGTTGATCACGGGATCATGTTGTCTTGGCTCAAGCATTATGTGGGCATCTCAGGTGTCACCCTGAGCTGGTTCCAATCCTACCTGGCTAACCGGACTTTCTCTGTCCAGCTCCCTCTAAAGGCCAATGGTCAGGTTGCTCTGCAACTACTGCTCGTGTGTCTAGCTGACGTCAAAGCATGGATGGGTGCAAACTTCTTCAACCTTAATGAGAGAAAGACCAAGATAATTATTGTTATCACCCACCCCCCCCCCGGCCCTCTCCACCGATGCCCTAGGCCCTTTCGCCTCTAACATTCATTCCTCTGTTAGAAATCTTGGTGTGATTTTCGACAATGCCTTTAAGTTCGAGAGACAAGTTAGCTCAGTGGTCCGGAACAGCTTTTGTCACCTCAGAACTCTAGCCAAGACCAAGGTCTACCTATTCCAGAGTGATGTTGAGAGAGCGATCCATGCCTTTGTCACATCACGGCTGGATTACTGTTGCGCCTTGTACACTGGCATTGATCAGTCACAGCTCCACCGCCTACAGCTGGTCCAAAACTCCGCTGCCCGACTACTCAACAGTACCAAAAAACATGAGCTCATCACCCCGGTTCTCACCTCACTACACTGGCTCCCCATCCACTACCATATTGATTTCAAACTCCTGCTTATAGTCTATAAATCCCTCCATGGACTGGGCCCTATGTACCCCTCTGAACTCCTGCATCACTACACTGCATTCAGAGCATTACTGTCAGCCGACCAACTGCTCCTGGAGGTGCTCAGGCCTAGGCTCACGACCAGAGGCAATAGAGCCTTCACTGTAGCAGCCCCCAGACTCTGGAAATGCCTCCCCTCCCACATTAGAGCAGACCAGACCCTGGGACTTTTTAAGTTCCTTCTCAAAACTCATCTCTTCTCCCTCGCTTTTGATCAGAGATCAGCCTGCATCCCTCTTTGTTATTCACTTCACATTTTATTTACAGTCACTGTCTCCTGTTCTTGCAGTATTCTTATGCCTCTGCCCTTTTCTGTAATTTGTTCCACTTTTAATTTTTAGTCTTTTCACCTGTATTTGCATTATTTTTATGCCTTTTATGCTTTTATCTGTAAAGCACTTTGGTTAAGCCATTGCTGTTTGTAAATGAGCTATATAAATACATTTTGATTTGATTTGATCGCAAAGCCCCTACTCGCCGTGCTGCTGACTTGGTCCAGGCGTACAAGAGGAGTACGATTCCCGTACGTGGTTAATGCTTTCTTGATTTTTCACAAGACCCATGGAATTTGCATGTGCTGGACCAAAAGTCTCAACTGCCAGATGTAAATTTATAAACTTTCTCTGTTCGTAGGAACAAAGTGCATAGCATAGAGATGAGAGCTTATCTGACTCCGAATGAAACTTAGAATAAAAATTTTAGTTTTAATCAATCGCAGTTACAATGAAACAATGCGCTTTGTTAATGTGATCTGACTCCAATTTATGAATTAAGAGCTCTGTTGTGTATCGAACTCGTAACTGGTCTCTACCCTAAGTCCGCTGGATATCTGTACATCCCAATTTAGTGGAGAACTCAAAGGCTGGCGGTCTATTATGCCTGGTGGTTTGAACATATAAACTATGACTGGGGACCACCGGGGACCGGAATGTATGTTAGTTTAGGGACTTCTAAGTTTGAAGCAAAAAGGCATTCAGGGACTGTTTTTTATTTTAGTGATATACAGTAAAAGGTGTTTCGGAACTCTTAAGTTTAATGAAATATTCTCAAAGTCAATCAAAATAACACCAGCTGCAGAATGGAAAATCACTGTGTTTCTAGAAGGGAGGCCTGGTGATTGGTCAGGCCTCATAGCCCAACATTATACCTCTTCAGAGCTGGAAGGATTATAATTTTGTAAAATAAATTATAATATATATATTATATTATATATTATATTTGTAAAATTATTCTTTTAAATCAGCGGGAAAAAAGTCCTTGGAAATTCGTAAATAGGAAGCAATGGGAATTATTTCGCTGGTATCGTCACAGAAAAGTCTAGTTGATGTCTGTGTGGTACGATGCCACAGTGCCAAGTTTCATAAGCTGCTTTTGGGTGAATCGGGGGACACCGGGCGCAGACCATTAACCCAGAGGTCCCTGATCGCTCCAGCCCGATAAGATTGGGTGCCTTTTGTGTCATAAAAACCCTTATAGATATTTTCCCATGAACTATAAATTCCTCTGCCAGGTGCTGGTGTCATTATGATAATGGGGGTTAGTTTTCCAGAGTCGTGCATATGTGAGAATACACACGCATCCCGCATGTAGTTTCCATTGCTGCTTGCAAAGTAAGAGTATGCATTTGCATGAATATCGAAGGGGCCTAGATAGCAAGGCTGTGAATTTGCATTTGCAAGCGTTCAACATCAATGACATCGTGGCCACCAAAGAGCATCAAAAGGTTACTCTTCCAGCAGAAAATGTTTCGTGCATAACATGTTTTACTTTTTGAAATGAAATACTAGTGAAGCCTGTGAGCTTTAATCTGCATTGAATTCATAGCATTTTCTATGAAATGTTTGCTGGGCCGTCTGAGTCAAGTGTTAGTTACAATAACAACTGCAATTTACTGTTACAAATGATGTCAATGTTTTGTTCATATTTGTCTTCCTACTGTAATGACCAAGGCCTATTGCAAACAGATTACTTTAAAACCACCCGGTCCAAGCAGTGACTCAGTTATTTGTCAAAAAGTTTGTCGATAAAATTAATTTACTTGAAATAAAATGTGTTTTCTCAGTTAAATGAAGTTGTGTTCCACTCATAAAATACAAGCGGAGGCAACAAGAAAATGCCTGGCGCCCAGAAACCAATTCGCTATGTTGCCTAGGAGCCCCTCCTGACGTTGTCAGTTGTAATGCAACTAAATATTCGTTCAGTAATTTAAAGTTGAGTTGAATCTCGAGTAAAATTTAGTATTTAACCTTTACTTACTGTTCGGATCAAATTTGACCCGTTTTGACATTTGACAGCAGTAAACACACCCTAAACATCAGTCTTTTAGCCTGAAATTTGATGACTTTTCCTAAAGTGACTCAAAATACATAAAAATGAAAACATTTTTACATTTTTGTGCTGGTGCTACAAATTTTTGTCCACTGAGGCTGTTCCGGGTCAGATTTGACCCGTATCTATTTGGATGGATTTTATAGCCTCTAGTGTGGGTCAAATCAAGGACAGTGGTGGTTTTAGGGAATTTTGAAAATGTCAAACTATACATTCAATGTCTATGTGCATTTTTTATGGAACTGTTGTGACAGAGTTGAAGGGGGTCCTTGACACTGTCAGAAGAATTTTTGTGGTCCCACCACATTTGTCCAGGTTCCTGTGGAGTCAGGCACCTGCTGGCCTTCAGAGTGTTGTGAGGGAATCTCAAAGCAGTGAAGCAGTGAAACACCATAGGAGGGACCATATATGATACACATCAGGAACAGAGGTCATACAGAGGTCAGAGGGCACCTTGACTCAGACACCAGAACTGTACCTGCAAGCCCTTGTAATATAACAAAATAATCCAAAAATAAGCAAATTAGTCTCAATTCGGGATGGGAGGGTGAGGAGCCCTGATCAATAAGTCACGCAGAAATGCCAACACAAGGGTACAGAACAGCAGGAGATGCAATTTCTACTCTGGAAGGAAGGACCGTAACACAGGGACAACCTGCAGCAAATGTGGGAAATCCTTCTGCAGATCCCGCACACGCAGGCTCTCCCACCACTGCTGTCAGTGCACAGAGTGGTTTACCCGTTGGGTATCAGTATTTTTTATTGTTTTGTTTTCTGAATGTCAATTAATGTTGAGTCATATTGATAATTGTGATTCTTTGGTTTTTAAAATTGTGAATTTTATGATATAGCAGTGAGGATAGTTTTAATGGTTGCAATGGTTTAGTGGTTATATTTCATTTAAAAAAAAAATCTATTTCAGTCATTATGGCTGTTATCTTTTCATGTCTTAGGTAAAACACGATATGATATTGTGTGATATTAGATGTTTTTATCCAAAAACGAGTAAAAAAATATACTTTCCTTGCTCTCTGAAACATCAATTAATGATTAATCATCCATTTATAAATGTCAATAGGCTAACGGGTAACATTTTATAATAACGATCATTTTCAAGACATTTATAAGATATAAGTTGACAGTGTTGGGGAGTAACGGAATACAAGTACCGGCGTTACACAATTAGGATACAAAATATGAGTAACTGTATTCCGTTACAGTTACAATTTTAATACATGGTATTTAGGATACAGTTACATTTTAAAAATCAATGGATTACTTTCCGTTATGTTAAACTAGAATTATTTCCCAAATCAAATCCGAAGAAATTAGTTCTTTCCCACGCATTTTCCCAGCTGGTCCCAGAATTGTAGCACTCTGATCACGCGCTGCAATGCCACCTTATACAGGATGCGATTGTAGGATGCGACCTGAGAGTCTTGTCATCATTCATCTGACCATTCAGAACTCGATTAATGTCGGAGGCGTCAGAGCCAGAACCGGCAGGTCAGAGCCTGATCAGAAACGCATTTTTAAGCTGGAAATTTATCCTCCACTTCACTTTCACAACGCAAAAGAACGAGACGTAACCGTGCAGTGCGACCTCTGCTTGCCGGCAACCAGGGCTCTCAAGTCAATAAGTTCTCACGCCACACTTGACATTTCTCACGCTGAGAAGTGATAAAACTCGCCGCACATTAGTAACATAAACTGTAAAAGAGATTAGTTAACTGTGAATGGATGAGGCGAAGGCAGACGGCTCTGCTCGAATCAGCAACATATCAGCCAATCAGAAAATAGTATTTCTTGTTGCCAGGTGAAATCGCAGCGCCGTAATCACGTCTTCCACACGCGCGCGAATGCTATTGTGTGCACACGTCAAACGAGCTGGAAGTGGAAGCCCGAAATCAGGTAATCACTTCATCACTCTTTTTTTTCAAAAAGTGCTTATTAAAGTCTAGGAACTATGTAAGATATCTGCGTTATGGATCTTCTTTTTTTTTTTTTACCTCAATATAACAGCTTTGGACGGTTATGGTTAATGTTAGTCAATTGACTTAGTAACGGGGAGAGTGGGGCTCTCTGCCCTCCATGTTGTGTATTTTGGCTGAAAACAAACCCTGCTCCGATCCGGTGTCAGAGGGGGTACCGCAACATCTCTTGTTTGTGACTGACAAAACGATACAAATACACAAAATAATCATTTTATTTAGCCTTCATTATACTGAGGAGTCTCAATGAAATTAAAAAAGTGCAGATATTGGGGGGAATGAAAAGTCACTTCTTATTTCAACTTACTGGCAGTCGTGAATATTCAATAGCTGATCCTGGTGTACCATCTAGTGGTAGAATATTGTAACTGCATGCATTCATTTGCAGCTCCACGTCCACTGGCGGACACGTCTCCGCAAAGATACACCGCTGTTCTTCTCGAACGCGCTAAATCCAGATAATCCAAATGAAGAATTAAATTAATATTTTAATTTGAAACAAGTAACTAAGTTGCCTGTGTCAAAGTAACGAAGTGAAAGTATACTACTTAAATACTGTAATGAAGTACATGTACATCGTACTATGCACCTTTGAAAATGGGAGTATCGTGCACCCCCCGAGAAAATCTCACTCCAGCCTGCATTCAAAACTTGAGAGCCCTGAGCAATGAATATGCTTTCAGCCTCGAGGTACTCCACCTCCAATCTGAATAAACATCTAAAATTATGTTATTTATTGGACTCGCCATCAGTAGTCTCTGCAATTGTATCTGTTATCTTAACCTTACTTTTTTGCAGGGCAGAAGGCAAAGGTACAGAGTCCACAATCCAAAAGTCAAAATCCAGTGGGGCAGAATCAGAGTCGTTACCAGAGCAGCAAACACAAAAATCGTCGTCAGGCAAAACAGATTTGGTACACAGGCACAGGTTTGTCAAAGAAGCAGAAATCAAAAACCAAAGGGGCGAACGCAATGAGTACAAGGCGGATAATGAGCAGCACAGGTAAACACAAGAGACGTTCTGACAGGGAAGTTCTGTGAAGAGACACCTAATATACACTCCAGGGAGATCACATGGTACACAGAACACAGGTGCAGGAAATGAGACTAATTACAAAGGGTGGAACAAGAGCCTAATCACATAAAATAGGCAAAAGCCAAAACGTGGACAGGGATCAAGAGACAAACCTATAGACAAACATACGGCTCTGGTCAAGGAGTTCTAACGTGCATAGATAATGAGAGAAAGGACAGGGTGATCAGATGTGGAGATTCCACAGAAATGCGGCAAAGGAGATTAGGGAGAGACAAAAGGCGGACACTAGAACAGGGAGAGTGCTGAGAGCTTGTTAATCAATTAGTAAGTGAAACTATGCAATCCCTTAGTGGTCATTAGTAAGTTAGTACGATATACATTGTTAGTTAGTGTTAGTAACTTTTAGCGAAAACAACACAGTGTTAGTATGGTTAGTAAAATAGAAAAGTAAGGTGAAGTAAGCAAACGAGATTGGAAGGAAGACTGAAATCCAGAAATTAAATCACCCGAAGAGTGGCACGCAATACCGGGGCTGTGAGCTGTGACAAGACGAGACCAGACAGGGGGAGACAAAGTGCAATGCATGGTAGAAGCAAAAACATGGACCGGAAAGAAACTATGGTTAAATGCAAAATATGGAAAAGTGAGCTGCCGGGTGGCTCACACGGTTGAGGCACTGCTCTGCAGTGCAGAGGTGATCACCAAGTCGCGGGTGCGAGCCCCGGCGAACCCACCGGCAGGGGTCAGCAGCTTTTTCAGAGTAGCGCACAATTGGCTATTGCACTACAGGGTTTCAAATTGGGAAGGGACTGCTGGATTTGGGTATACAATAACAGCTTTGTTCGTTGCTCCAGCGCCTCCTGTTGTCCAGACGGGCGCTCGTCAGGAAGACTCCGGCTCGGTTCATGTCCGGGTATCCTCCGCCCTAGTTCTGAACTTGTGAAGATTCAACCAATGAGTGTATAAGAATCAGTGGCTAACGGGCACGTGCTTCGGAGGAGAGCCATGAACTGTCTCACTATCCTGAGTTGGCAGCAAGGGGTCGCATACGAGCAAGCTCTGTACATAGTTCCCCAATTGGGGATTCCAGATTCGGATGGGATTGGAGATGCCAAATTAAAAAATATATATATGTATATATATATATATATGGAAAGGTAAAACGAAGACAATGCAAGAACAAATCGAAGCACCAAATCACAATACACATACCAAAGAATAATCAGACATAGCAATGATTCAAAACCAAATAAGGCATATCATAAAAAGCAGAGCATGAACATGGCAGCCAGGACAAAACATGGCAAGGCAGAGCCAGAATCATAACAATTTCAGGGTTTACAACGGTCGGTTGATGCAAGTGTTCGGATGATGTTAAACATCCTGGTTTTTTCATCAAGTGTTGACCATGCCCTGGGGCAAATCTCAGCAGATTCGGTGTGTCATGGCCGGGTCAAAAGTATCCTCTTTTATAAATGTGGTCATTGGAAATCTTCATTTCAGAACATATTTTTTGAAAAAATATCTTCCTATCTCAGCAGTATGACATCAATTTCAACAAATTCTTTTTTCATTCATTAGGAAAATATATCAGCTACAATGTGCATTAATAAGCACACGATTATAATCATTGGTGACACTTTGTGGGCCCCAGAATGGCTGGCCCCTCCCAAAAAGTAAAAAATGTTAAAAACATCATTTTTTGTCATAAAGATTTGCACTGACCCACCTGATTCTACTAATCAAGCTCTTCAGCAAAGTCTCTCGGGATTGATTAGTGGTGTCAGGTGTGTAAGTGCTTGGTTGGAATGAAAGCTGCACCCACACCGGCCCTTTCTAGAAAAGGTCGAATAGCCCTGCTATAGACAATTCCCTAAAACCTTTTCAATTACTGTAAGATGATCGGACTTATGGTTTCAGAGCTACAAGGAAATGAGGTTCATAAAATTGCGAAATTACCTAAAACATGCTTGAATTCTTCAGGTACCACTATGTAAAACATGTATGAATTCTTAAGGTACCACTGTGTAAAGTATGCTTGAATGCCAAAGGGTTTAAAGGGCTGTAATCCCTGTATGGTTTCAGGCAATCTGAAAATAAATATTTACTGATCAAAGACAAGAGTCTGTACCATAAACTTAAATCCACTCAATTCCAATAAAACATGTTGGTATAAATATAAAGCCAAAAAAGTTGAATAAAGTGTTGCTGCTATCAGCTTCTCTGTAAACAGGAAGATGCTACTAGTGATACTGCTGAGAATTAGACCTTTTTCACATCAGATTGAACACCTTCCATCGAGGGAAATATTTCAGCTGGTGACACGATAAACGTGTACTGAGCTACTCGTACAAACATGCACTAGTATTGTCTGACATTTCTCGCGCTGCGAAAGGTTCTGTGGCATAACCTCAGTTGTGAGTCTTGTTGCAGCTCACAAAGACCAGAGTGGTTCTTAAAAGCTCTTTGCTCATGCTTTAACTTTAATATCAGCTACAGAGAATGTGACCTGGGAAACTCAGGTAAAGGAATGCAGGTTTCCTTCTGCTACATGGCAGAGAAGAAGAAGCAACAGCCGCTGAAAGTTTGATGTTTAATCCCTCAGAATTGAACATGAATGATGCTGTAACACTCCAAGCTTTTCTTTATCCAGGAGATTCTAACTGAGAACAACTTTTTAACCCCTTAAACCTCAGCATCCCCAGTACAGGGGGTGGTTGTTATGCAGGATAAATACAGCATGTATTCTAATAGCAACACTGTCGTGCAGCTTACAAACTTCATGCGAAGAAACTCAGAAAAAAGTTCAAGTTGACCGTTTTTACCTAAACCGCACACAATTCAAGCACCAAGCAAGTATATATCAGCCGCTAGCTGAGTCGCTAGCATTTCTGCTGAATTTGTGCTATGCATACAAACGATACCTGAAATGAAAGGGGAAAGTCAACAGAATCCAACGATATAAGCCTTGTTATTTTAAACCGACACCACACTCAAAGAATAGCAGGCATACACTTAACAGTCTACAGAGATGAGCAAAAACATTCTTACCTTTGATATTTTGTAATAAAAAGTATTTGAGGGTAAATCTGAACTTGCTGCTGTTAGTTAAATGTGTTTGTGTTATAACGAAACTAGATCTGCCAGGATCCTAGCATGTTTTTTTCCAGGGCGTTGCTTCAAAGATCCCTGCCTCTCAGCATTCAGCTTGCTTGTAATATATTTTCCTCTCTTTGTTCGGCTTGTGATGCTGTCAATAAGACTTTGCTGGTGGCCATATGATTCTACGGGCTCTGACATTTCCAACAAGCTCTAAAACACCTTAATCACACAAACCTGAGCTACAGCCTTGCATTCCCAGTGCATCAAAGTAAGTCCATGGGCCATTTACATGTACTTAATGAGCGCGACAATACAAATGCTTGGTTTCCGCTGCCGGCAGTAAGTCAGACCTGTTTCCGGTGCATGTTGGACTCCGGCAGGGCAGCCCTTTGTCACCAGTTCTGTTCATTATTTTTATGGACAGAATTTCTAGGCGCAGCCAGGGGCCAGAGGGAGTCTGGTTTGGGGACCTCAGGATCTCATCTCTGCTTTTGGCGGATGATGCTGCCCTGTTGGCTCCTTCGAACCAGGACCTCCAGCATGTACTGGGGCTGTTTGCAGCTGAGTGCGAAGCTGCTGGGATGAGAATCAGCACCTCAAAGTCCGAGGCCATGGTTCTCGATCGGAAAAAGGTGGCAAGCGCCCTCCGGGTTGGAGGAGAGGTCCTGCTTGAAGTGGAGGAGTTTAAGTATCATGGGGTCTTGTTCACGAGTGAGGGAAGGATGGAGCATGAGATTGACAGACGGATCGGTGCAGCAGCAGTAATGCGGTCATTGTACCGATCTGTTGTGGTGAAGAAGGAGCTGAGCCGAAAGGCAAAGCTCTCAATTTACCAGTCAATCTACGTACCTACCCTCACCTATGGCCATGAACTCTGGGTCATGACCGAAAGAACGAGATCTCGGGTACAAGCGGCTGAAATGGGTTTCCTCTGCAGGGTGGCGGGGTGCTCCCTTAGAGAGAGGGTGAGGAGCTCTGACACCCGGGAGGAGCTCAGAGTAGAGCCGCTGCTCCTCCACTTCCAGAGGAGCCAGCTGAGTGGCTCAGGCATCTATATCGCCGCCTGGACGCCTTCCTTTTTTTAGGCATTAATAGCATTTACTTCTATGAGCAATTGCTGGGTTGTTGTTCTTTTTTACTTTTTCCCCCATTTTTTTGCCCTACATTTTTATTGATAATTTTGTTTATTTGCTTTCTTTTCAAAAATCTGCTCCAATGGAGTCAAACTTCATTTTTTTTTGTAAGTATTATCTTTGAATGGAAAATTGTATAGACAACAGGATTGGCAGAAATAATAATTATAATGATAATATTAAAAATTAAAAAGTGGTTGTATTTGGATAGAATGTTTGCCTGTAGTGACGTGTGAAATTACTTGAGTCTTACTGTTGGGTAAGTGAAAATATGACAGAGCAGACAGCGTCAGCTTGGAGAGGCCACCTAGATATTCCAGAACTAAAATCTCAAATTATGCTTTGATTTACTTGGTTAGAATAAACTTGGGCACAGATAATTGTGAGAGTTTGTGTTGTAATTTTTTGGGGTTTCAGACTGCAGCTGAATAAATTTAAGACAGATTAAGGTAAAGTTTTGTTTGGTGCACGAAGGATGTTTCACTTATACTGTGTTCCATCTTCATTTACTCTGACTCAGTGACATTTACACTGATTTTTACACCATGACAAAAATCCCTAAGCTGTTACCCTTATCATGATACCAAGATTATTCAAATCGACCAATTTGTAGAGATATAGTCATTTCATTTTGGGCATGTCATTTTCTATCCAGAGGCTCAGGGCTTAAGGGGTTAAAAGAGGAACCACAGATGTGACATTTACACAGAGAGCAGGTTATGAGGTTAAGAGCCTCGTCTGAGGTTAACCTGTCACCACAAAAACACTGAAAACATGAAATGTTTCTTTACTTGAAAATGTTTCATCAACTGGTTCCACACAAGTGTTTAGTGTAACTTTGAATTAAATTCAAAGATTTAAGGCCAATTCAATCTATTGGAAGTTACAAGGCTTAGTTGATCTGGAGCCACTTTCCATCAAATTTTTAGGTAAATCTATCATTGTGTTGGCCATCCTGTGATCCTCTTGCTTCAGATCTAACTATGAAGGAGACAGCTTGTGTGACATTTCTAACATTATGGAAATATACTTTAATTACACAACTTAAAGGGTAAACTGAGTCAGAGGTTTAAAAATATGACAGTAATGTATTCTTGGGCTGCACGGCTTGTGCATAATCTTCATTACAATTTTATTTTGTTATAAGCCTGGACATGAGATTAAATATAAATAATTTGTCTCTTTTATTCGCCCTTCATGGATCTGGAAAAATATATCGAGATCGAGGGAAGAGAAATTGTCCTTTGCACTTTTTCCCAGCTTTTGTCTGCACTGGGGGAAGTTATGAACAGCCTCTGGACCGATTCCTGACAACCGTACAGAAGATTTGTGGCTCCGGGCACCGTGGCTTTGATTCTTCCTCCAGCATCCTAGATGTAACAGGCTTTTGGTCCAGCGTCGTTGCTTTATACCTGACAGTACATTTAATTCATTCACACCTGGGCGAAAACAACCCCCAAATAGCAATTATAAGGGTTTTATTCAGCTTAAAAACAAATAATGTGTCAGAAAATGAGAAAGTGTTAAACAAATGTGCTCCTGAGGCCTTCTGTGCCACAGTTTACTTGTTGCGTGCGCTGCAGTGAAATGTTTGGTGAAAAGCTGGAAACTGCTTCACCGTGAAGCTGAGCTGCTTCACCCAGTTAATGCTTTGGAGGACAGGAGAGTATTACAGAAGGCTGGCTGTCCAAAACCGAAAAGTGATTTCCTGTGGAGGAATCATCGGCTGATATTTTTCCAGGCTTCTTTCTGCAAAAAGCTGTCAGCAAAATCCCCAGCTTTCCCATAAAAATACTTTATCTTTCAGTGCAATTCTCGCTAGTTACCTGACCAAAGATTTGTTGTTTAGACCATTAAAAGCTTAATATTTTTCCATTATGAGTTTGGTCCATTTTATGTCCGGAGTGAATTAAAATGAAGGGTCCGTGAGGAGCACCAGTACAGCACCACTTTGGATGTCAATTTATGGATAACACAGCACTATAATGCAAATCACAGATCCATATTGCTAACATCCATATGAACCTATGAAGCATTCAGTTCTGTTGAGCACATTTCGCTGTGATTGTGTAGCAGGGATGAGTTATGTTACATATACCGTCCAGTCTGACAGAGGAACAGCTCTTGTGTGAAGAGAGCTCAAGCTGAGCATCTCGGTTATTCATTACACTCTAGTGTCCTCGTTTTATTACCTGTAGCAATCAACTCTGCCCTTATTTAAAACCATTTATTCATTTAAGGATTATATTAGCTTGAAGTAGAATAATTTACAATGCAACAAAGTCTCTGACTGAACTGAAAATAAGAATATTGAGGTGCTGTGTAGTCAGTGGCTACATATTAGGTTCAACTTTCTTATACTCGGTAGGAACCAGTCTATTCATTCTCTTTGCGTACACTGTTATTAACTTGCACCTTTTTTGCCAGTTATTTTAACTGTAATTTTACAACCAGTTTATAACTGCGGATCCATATATGTTAACTGTAAACCACAGTTAAATGCATGCAGGACTATGCTTACAGTTGAAATAACAAGGAGAGAATGCTTTAATCTGTTAAATTCAGTAAATTTATAACAGTGTTGTAGTCCAGATACTGCTGTGTGCAAATATGCCAGTAAATCAGAAATACTCACACCACTCAACCATCATTCCACTGTCAGAATCACTCAGGTCACATCCATCCCCCGTTCTGATGTTCAGTCTAAAACACTCCTCTGCACTCTGTCTGCATGCTGTAATGCATTGTGCTGCTGCCGCATGATTGGCTGATGAGGTGTGTGTATTAGCTGGCAGGTTTAGTGTTTTGGAAAAATTTTACTTCATTCTTTTAAGGTTTTTACCCCCTCTGCAGCCATTTGTCTGTCCATCTGTCTGTATGTTGTCCTGCCTCGTTTCCCCTTTAGCTACTGAACAGACAGCCCTCAAATTTACACAAGTTATGCATATTGGGTGTCTCCAGAAGCCTATTTCATGTCAAGATCATGGGTGAAAGGTTGACCTCATTTTTTGTAGGTCAAAGGTCAGGCTTGCCCACCTGAGAGGCACGCCGAGGGGGAAATAGTGCTGAGCGCAATCTAGTCATTTTTCATCATTGTCAGATTATTGTTGTGCAACCTCATTTCCGAAAAGGTTGGGTTGCTGTCTAAAACGTAAATAAAAATAGAATGCAATGATTTTCAAATCATTTAAATTCAACATCTAACTGAAAATAGCATAGAGATTTATCAGAAGTTGAAACTGAGAATTTTTATTGTCCATTGAAAAATGTCTGTTTACTTTTCAATTTAATGTTAGGAACATTTCTCAAAAAAAAATAAAAATAAAAATGGGACTAGGGCGACAATAGACTGTGCTAATGTCTCAGCGCTCTGTTTTTAGAGAAATTCAATCGGCTTAACTTCTCTATATGATCTCAAATGGAATCTTGGAAAAGGTTAACAGTCTGAAGTGAGAAGAGAATAACTGACTTGTTTGAATATCGTCCAAAATTTTGAAATTCTCCAAGAAGCCATATTTTACAAAGTGAAAAGGCAAATAAACTCCTATTTTCCAACAGCTGAATTTAAGTTGGGTGGTTTTGGGGCTTATTGGGGGAAACGGTTGAGAAAAAAAGCACCTGCAGCACGTCTTTGGGAAGTTAGACAGCCGCGCAGCTGCAAGCTCATTAGTCATGTGACTGCCCTTTTTAAAAAAAAAAAAAAAAAAAGGTGGGAATGTGCTGAAAATATGGCAAAAAATGGTGGTTAGTTTGATGGATTTAAGAATTAGATGAATTTTTTTTTGCTAAATTTAGGCTGCTAATTTCTTTATTTAACAAATATATTAAGAAAAATGTGGGTATGTCCTCATGGTTGACTGGCGCTGTAGGTCGATTGACACCACGAGTAACATAATTGGGCATAAAAAGAACATTCCAGTGAGGATGAGTCTTTCAGAGGTAAAGATTCTGAAACGCCAGATACAGAAGACGATCTTTCAACTGAAATATACTTTACAAACCTCATCTATATTCATGCAATACATCAAACAGACCAGAAATACACCATGAATCACAGACTGGCAGATCGGTATGTTATGGCTCATCTTCATTAAGCTTTAATAAAAGCAGCAGAACTTAATCACATTTACAGCTTTGCTCAGCATTAGTTCAAATTTTTCATTATTGTATCATGCAGGAGCAGATATGAAATGTTATCCATTGAAAGGAAAGCAAGATATCACCATTAATATTTAATTTACACTGCCATTATGCCAAAGGATATGTGAGCAAAGCTGTGCGACACCAGCTTCAGAACAGAGTGGAGGTGCGATTGAAAGCTACTGGCCGCATAACGCTGATGCCCGCCGGCTGTTGAATAAAGTGAGAAGTATTTGTTCTTAGCGAGGACACAGGGATTGCCTTCTGGGAATCTGTCATGAAATACTGGCAGAGGGGCCTTCTCCTCACATCCGCCAGCTGCCAGATCGCCAAAATACCGCATACAGACGCAACGCAGAAGAGCAGGAATGCTAGGCACGCTCTCCCTCACTTTGGCAGAGTGTAAACACAAGCGCGCGCACACACACACACACACACACACACACAGCTGATGTTTTTCCAAGTAAGAGCAGCTATGTGCTCACAACATTCCCTCACCTTTACCTTTCAATAGAAGTGTACTGAGGCCTCAGCGTCTGGACACTGCCATCGTCACATGACCATCTCTGGAACATTTCTGTGAATGTAGCTTTGGGTTTGAGCTTCCTGTCTATGGAGCTCTTTCAAAAAGTGCAAAAATGGTGGACATGACAAGGCAGACATGAGGTTGATGTCTGAATGGTTTTGATTGGCCCGAAGTGCAAGATCTAATGCCAACACTATCTGCACAATATCTGCACGGACTTGCACTATGGATGAACTGTGGAAAAATGACGATAAAGAGTAACATAATAAAAGCACACAATAGATGAACAATTAGTTTTTCCCAACTGCTAAAACAAATCCCAACTCTCTACACCAAATCAGCGGTTCCCTAAACACATTTAATACAGTTTTTTTCCACTTGCTAAAACACAATTTTGCAAACTAGGCTGGGTTTTATCAAAATACTTGACACAATTTACAAAACCATGCACCCAAACTGCAAAATACCTCATATCCTGCAAAATGAAGCACTGCAACCAAAACTACATATAGCATTATCAAAATCAAACTTTTGTACCAAATGGCACACACACGTCATTCATATTACCAGATTTGTCTAACCAACTACACACTGTTGGGCATAGTGACAAGCACTCTCATCTTTAGTATGCTTTGCCATAATACTAAAAACTACTACTAAACTAAAAAAAAACTACTAAAATAGTTCAAATTGTAGAGCATTCTTCAGATTGTTGACATGCACAGAAATATTTGAAGATATACACACACATGCTGTTGAAACATTTACTCTTATTTTTCACCAAACAAGTCAGTGCAACATATGCACAGCAGACATATTTACACTGGAATGAACAAAAATATGCTCACAAGAAACAGTAAACAGAAAGAGAAAATTGAAGAAATGTGCAGAAAAAAAAAAAATTAAAAAAATTTTTAAAAAAGGCAAGAAAAATTAGGCAGCATCTTGCCGCACAGCTGGGTCTGGCCACAATGCCTCATCCACATCACAGGCAATATCTTCCCTTGCCAGACATCGAGGGAAGAAGCGCCTTGACTGCCTTATCCATCCCTGAATCGCACCCACATCAATTTCATCACATGCCTCTTCCATAGCCTGCACAAGAGGCATGCGCACAAAGGGCTGCTGGTCGTATACCTTCCACCGCCATGCCGAAAAGAACTCTTCTATGGGGTTCAGAATGGTGAGCATGGCGGGAGGTATTGCACGAGAAACGGTGGGTGGTCAGCAAACCAATTTTGGACTGGGCCTGCACGATGAAAGCTCACGTTGTCCCATACTACAACGTACCGGTGTCTTTGATGGTCTGCATCATTCATACGCTCTGGTGGTATGAGGATGTTGTGGAGTCTGTCCAGAAATGTGAGAATATGGACTGTGTTGTATGGTCCAAGGATGGCATGACGGTGGAGGACACCATGCGTATTGGAGATGGCAGCGCACATTGTGATGTTCCCACCACGTTGGCCAGGAACATCTATAATGGCTCTGAGGCCAATGACATTTCTTCCCCTTCTGGTCCTTGCTAGGTTGAACCCAGCCTCATCTATGAAGATGAACTCATGTGGGATTGCATGAGCATCCATTTCCAGTACCCCCTGAAAACAAAGAACAAAAATCAGTCAATGTGGTGTTATCCAGTACACTGGGAAACAGTGTTGCGTGTAGTGTACTGCAGTCAATATTGTACTTACATCCACATATGCTCGTCTGAGCTCTTTGTTTCTTTGAGAGTTTCTCTCAGAAGGCACCTTATAAAGTTGTTTCATTCGGATTTGGTTTCGCTTGAGAATGCGAGCCAATGTGGACAGACTGACTCGTTGAATGTTGTTGAATATGGTGTTGTCTTGGATGATGTGGCTTTGAATTTCTCGTAATCTGATTTCATTATTTTCCAAAACCAAGTTTACAATGGCAGCTTCCTGCAACCCGATGAACATTTGGCCCCTTCCTCCACCATGGTTGCGTCTCTCAGTCCTTTAGAAAAACAAATACAAAAATATAGGGCTTGGACAATGAAGCCTAAAGATTTCCCCCCACAGTAAAATTGTACAGGAAACTTGTACAGTTAGTGTATGACATCAGCCATTCATGAAGTAAACAGGGGTCACCCAACTGATACACTAGGACATGGGGTGTACTACATATTGTGAAAGAAATTTTGGCTACATACCTGTGCTCCAGTCTAAATGTCCGGATGACGGAGGCGACAGTAAAACGGCACAAGTTGGGCTGCGCTCTGTCCAGCCTCTCGCATTGTCAGCCCTCAACTAAGGTTGCTCTGATTTCATTTGAAAGTTGTTGTCTTCTTTGGCCATGAACTCCTCTGCCAGCTCCACCCCTACCTCTCACTCTTCCTCCACCTCTCATTCTCACCCTCGCTCTTCCTCTTCCTCTCTCTGCCACGTCTTCCATTGTTGTTGTAAAAAAAAGGTGCTCACCTGTGGTCTTTTTATAGTGCTTACTTCCTGATTGAAGGGGTAACAATTAACCATTGAGGTGCTTGGCCAGGTGGCACATATATTGGCCTATTAGCTCATTTAGTGTCATTTTGAATGGCAGTGTTTTGAAATGGCAAACATGTGACCCTATGTCAGATTGTTGTGGCTTATGCAGTGATTCGTGTTCAGTGCATTTAAAAAGTGCCTTTTTGAATTGCAAAATGTGTGTAAAGCAGAAAATGTGTTTAGAGTTTTGGAGACTTGAGAAGAGGTTTTGCTCTCTGTGTGTCAATTTAAATAATTGTCATATGCATGTCATTTTAGTGGGTTTGCAATTGGAAAAAACTGTAATGTTGATTACTGCTTTAAGTATTGTTAATTAATCTACCTGTATTTCACGGCGTTAACTTGAAATCAAACATCAAACAAGTGTCCCAAGTGTTTGGTGACCCTCACAGGTGTGAAATGGTGAGTTTTGTTGGAGGCTTTTTGCTTGTCTCTGCTTTATGCCAACCGTATATAAAACACAATAAACTGTATTCTGTGGAAATTAAGATGGTGATGCAAGCAGAAGACACTGGACCCCCCACTGTGGGGGCTGATTGGTCCAGTAAGCTTTTGCCTTCCTTCCCTTTATTGATAATAAAGTGGAAAACTAGAGAGTTTTGCATTCACTCCACCTCCCCTCAGAGTAATTTAACACAAATTAAAGCACACAGGTACAGAGAAGATGAAATGTTATGAGCTGGATCTCCAACATTTCCTTTGGTGCGGGAGGTAGGTTGAGATGAAGGCTTAAGGGTGGGTTTCCAACGTAATCAAAATCTAAAGAGAGTGCACAGCTAACGCCAATATGATTAGAATGTTAGAGCCGCAGCCCGAAGGATGACATTAGGGTTGGGGAGGGTGGGGTATTGATCAATAATAATGGAACTGTGAAAAGCAGAATTTGTAGGGTCTTGTATAGTTCAGGATGTAACTTACAGGGGGTTCAGAGGGGTGAGGGATGTGGTCATGAACCCCCCCCCCCCATGTATAACAAACATATACTTACATACGCAGGGGTAACCATCACTAGGGACAGAGTCAATGCAGGATGTCTCCCGCCCTCATGTTCAAACCAAAGTGAGGCCCTCAGTGCAACAGATGGATTAAGAAGAGTTTCCTGTCCGCGAGGCTCCCTGCCAAACAGCATTGAGATGCAGACGCAGAGCCAAACCCGTCTCCTGCGGGGGGCCAGATGGCAGACGCTGCTCAGGTTGGGAACTTTCGCTGCCGTCTCGGGCTCACGGCGAGGTGCGGGATGGGAGAACACGAGCCTGTCAAACAGACAGCACAGGTACCTGCGCTCGCTTGGTAAAGGTGATTAAAACAGCAGGGCACATATGGCCTGGGTCACTGCAGGCGTACGGGGAACACCGATCGCTCAGAGCCCAGGCACGGGGCGAGGGCCGCCATCAATTATTTACTCCTGCATATGTTTCCAGCGTCAAGATTGATTGGGCCGCACCGGAGCTTTTAAACAGGCAGAATCAATTCCTTTCTATATTCATAGCGCATCGTATAATCTGCAATACTCAGCAATCTTTCCGTCTTTAACAGAAGAAAGGCAGCCAGAGGGTTGGCGCATACATACTGATGTGTGCATTTCTGGCATCAGCAGGTGTGTGATACACTATTAAAGCCCAGCTTTACACCCACCCCAAGTGAAGGTATTAATTATTGATCTTCAGGGACTCCAGTCGAATGGATCATCAGGCTTAAATGCAGCAAAACCAACAAAATAGGAGGACAAAATGGCTCGTGTCCAAAAAATCCACCGTATTAAGTCTGCAACAATTCCAGTCAGAAACTTTAAGGCACTTCACTTATGTTCCAGAACTTTCAGGTAAATTTCAGTGGTTTAACCTCTTAAAGTTTGAATAGCTTTTACTTCAAATCTTTCAACAAGTTTGAATGATTGAATGAATTTCAAATAAAAATTGACAGCCCTAGTGCCAACAGAAATAGGTTTTGACCCAGTCTTGGTGAAGAGTAGCATTTGTCGGCTGAGGTTTGTAAACACAACATTCAAAGTTAGCTCCTCCTCTCTGGCTCTGTTGCATTAAAAGCACTATCCTGCAGTACAGCGTTAAGTCCCGCCCTCACACCCTGTGCAGTGTTATTGGCTGGGGGCTGAACATCCACCGCCCAAAGGCTGATGCCCAGAAACACCCTCTCCAAAGAACAATTAGAAAATACAGTCAGATGGCAGGGTGTCCGACACACACTGCCAATGGGTCATAAGTGATGATTGAGAGGGATTAATTCAGTAGAAGTGTGTATTGTTTTTCTAAGAAAATTTGACTCATAATAACTTTAAGTTTCAAGAACTTAACCTTTTTCACAGGAAATGTTGCGGGGAACCGAAGCCTGTCTCCCCCCTCTTCCTCTCTCCCAGTCTCCCACCCTCATATTTCTCGGCTTAAATGGGCCGATTAGAGCCACGCTCCAGTGCAAACGCAATTCGGCCAGTAAGAAGATCAAATGCTGGAAGTTTATTTTGCTCTTCGGTCCACACCAGTGACTTCATATTAGCATTCCAGACGTTACTGTTATCCGCTTTAAACCCTTGAAGAAAGAGTCAAGAGAAAAACAGGGAAGGCATGAAGGCATATTAAACATATATTTTTTTAATGGCTGAGCAGGATGTAATGGAAAGTTTGAAACGCTTGAACGGAGTTCTGCAAGACGGGGAGCCTCGTCCGCCCAACAACTGCAGTGATTACTTCAATTTCCTCCCTCTGTTTTTATTAGCCAGACACACGGCTTACATAAGAGGAATGTATTCAACACTGGTTTGCATGCGCACAAACACAGGGGCTATTAGTGCAGGCTGTTCAGTCTGGTCATAACATTACAGTTTTTCCACTGATGCTTTATCTACAGAAACTTACAGTTGGTTAAACTCAGCAGAAAGACCACCAATCCCTCTGGTTATGAAGAAAATCTGATTTTGGGCCATTTTAGATGCGCTTCGTGTTTGAGTCTGAACCTGTTCAGCCCACTGATAACAGAGATGTGCTGCTGGCACATGTCAACATGTCAACTGTTACGTCTACTTTTACAGAGTGCATGTGTCCTCCGCTCAACACAGATGTACTCTGTTTAATGAAATTAACACTGAATTAGAGGCATTTACTGTTGTAGAAAGGGAAAAAAACACTTTGTTTTGTTATATTATCAACTCCCTCAGAAGAGGAGCTGATTTTGAAATGTTAAAATATTGCCTCTCATTTTGATCTAATAGAGTCATGTTATCATTTAAAATGCATCATGAAAATCACATCTCTGGTAATGAATGCAGTGAATCAATATGAAAACAAAATGGTTCATTGGATCAATTTTGTTTTGCAATTCACTGACAAAGTAATTGTGCATAATTTGTTTATCAGCATGGATGCTTGAAAGAGTGACAGCCACATCGCAAGGTTATTTAGATGTATAAATCATAAAATTTACATAGCATGTTATGTATGGTTGGGTAGTCTGATGCTGCTTTTGGATATATCAAAATAAAAATGAAATAATATTATATATAAGTGCTTAACAAATTTATGAGACCACCACCCAGTGTAAGGTTTATGCCACAGCTGCCCTACATTAACAGTGTTGGTAATTACCAAAATCATTTTTATTTCTGTAATGGTAAATCCACCAGTATGCGCAAGCTCTTTGCTGAAATAATATTTTTATTGCTAAAATATCATTGTTGTAATTGTCCATGAATTTTCAAACTTACTGTTTTACAAAAAAGCAAAAAAAAAAACAAAAACAGACAGTTATGCACATCACTATTTTTTGATTACGATGGCAGATAACAGTTATAATTTGCATTCCTGAACATAAAAATTGGTTTTAGTGGTTGAATGCATGGATGCAATCTGTTATCAAGGCCAAAGGAGGTCATTAAAATATTTTTTTTGTTTTTCTGTGTAAATAAGGACTATTTAGTGCTTTCAGTTAATTATTTGCCAAAGAAATAACAAAATAATTTTTAATTTTAAACTTTTTTTTTTCTTAAATTTTCATGTTTTTTTTTTGACAGGTGGTCAAATAAATTTGTGTTGCCTTATATATTTCAGTCAGCCTGCTCATGTGAAAATTGCTCACTTCAGTATTAAGATGTAGGAAAAATGTTATTTTTGTTTCTCGGCTCTGACCCTGCCGCACAACCCTTATGAAAAATGACTATAGTTCCAAACTACAGTTATTCTATCGTAAATAATAGTTTTTTCACCACCTTATACTAGTATTACTGTAGTGACACGATAGTCATTAAAACCACAGCTGTACAGTTTTGTGGAATATAGAAACATCATGGTACTGTTGACTGTGCTAATACAATACTTATAATGCGATGGCTGTAGTATTTCTCTAGTTATACTATGAAATCCATAGTAGAGCTGTAGTTAAGCCAAAGATACTCTGGTGTAACTGAGAAATAACAATCATATATTTTCATGAGGGAATGCTGCCCCTGAGCATAAGCAGAAGACTGCAGAGAAGGTCAGGATGACCCCATAACAGAGCCCACAGGTGGGTGCTGGGCGCAGGTGTGATGTTAACTAGCAGCAGAGAGTGATGCAGCGCAGCAGCACATATCGGCCAACTGATACGAGATCAGATAGGCACCAGACGCGAGATAGAGGGGAACTCAGAGTTTATTAAAATAAAGAAAAACAGGCACGAGGGCCAACAAAACGAAGACATGGGGCGGAACGGAGACAAGCGGTGGAGTGGCTGGGCAGACCTGGCGAAACATAAAACATGGAAAAGTTAGAACATGACCGATAAACATGAAATATAAAATGTTAAATCCTGACTCAAGAAACTGTTAAAACTGTGACGTGAGAATGAACATGAACTATGAACCCTGGTACAAGAAACTGCTAAAACCCCAAAAAACTGTCCTGGCCAAAGGCCCAGGACCCTGGAACACAACACCGCATTATTAAAGAGGGTTGAGGCGTTGGGCTGATATACATGAACATGAGAAGTATTAATGAGAAGTAAGGCATGAACGTATTCTGCAAACTTCAGGGAAAACAACTGTTTTTTATTGTACCTAAAGACTGCAGTACTGTTTTTTTGGTAAATAAAATGTATGAACCAAAGCCTTTGAAAGAGAGCCGGCAAAACACTGATTCATTTTTAAAATTTTTTAAATGTGAAATATCTAAGGACTGCAATGCCCTTTTATGTTCTGTTTATCTGCAGCAAAACCCTTGAAACCTTCAGTTAAGGCCTGGGAAAGATTTACTCATGTATAAAATCTAATTCTAATATCTGTAGAGACTAATGACATAAAAAAGGTTTCATCCATTTAATTTATTTTCCCCATTTGAATGCATCATCATAACCTCTGGTGTTAAAAATGATAATAGGATGACGAGCTCAAATGAAGTATTTCTGAAAATAGAACAGAAGACTTTCTCCCCTAATTATCTTCAGGGGGTGAATGGCTGTATCCCTGGAGGTGTGAAATATGTTTGTGTGGTGAAGTCAATGCGATTTCGCAGTCAGTCCAGACCAGCATAATCATGGGTGACACGACGCCCACCCAGCCCACCCAGTTCACTGAGTTTCTCGGGTCCATCGTCCATTATCAGTTGTTCCATCTGTTCTCGCAGTTACCTGAGTTTCTGAATTTACAACCTGTGTTCCCATTGCTTTGGCATATTGCAGTATGTCGGTTCCTTCTCCACATACGCTGTCAGTCCGTGTTTTGAAATACACTTCCTTTCGTTCTCCTCCATGTTTGTACAAATACTTCTGAGGCACGACTGTCCTTTCGGCTTGTACTGGACATTTAGATCAATGAGAAATTTAGCCAAAAAGGCTTGAATCCGCACTGTCTGCAGGGAGCTGCTGTCCCCGGGGGGGCAGAGAGAAGACTGAGTTAGCAGGGTATGATGATCCAGAAAAACACAGAGTGGTCTGATGACCTTCCATTTCCAGATTTTGGAGAGTTTTGGGTTTTATTCAGAGAAATTATCCTACTAACTTGGGAATTTTACTTTGTGATTCAGCCCCTCTCCCCAAACCCAAGAACTCATGGCAGCCTTGGCCTCGGAGCACAGCCTAGCGCCACAGAATGGATCACACTTATCTTGTATAAAGACATAAATAACAAAAAGTGCAAACCAATAATTCTCTGCACAAAAAGACAAATGAGCCCTAATAGGCTGATAACTGCCGAAAAATAAATGGGGAAAAATACTGAAGCAAACTTTAACGTCAAAAGCATGAGGTTAATCCCTCTCCACTCTCAAACCTCAGGCCAAGAGAGAAGAAGAGTGCAGAAAGAGTGAAAACAGAAGATGAGAGAGAGAGAGAGAGACTGGGACAGACATGTCCTCCCTGTATTTTCTCCCCTCAGACACTGAAGCTCCACACCCCTCCGGTACACCATCCACCTGCCGTCTGTGGTCAGGACCTGCAAACACACAGTCATTCACGGCTGAATGAAATGATTAACAAGTGAGTCACAAGACCAAAGCCAAAACTGTCACAATGCGCCGCACGTGATTGGGTGCAGGACAAAGACAGATGCATATGCACGTTTTACGCCTGCCAACGGGCGTTGCTCTTCACAGCATTCTGGCAAACACGCATCGGTGAGCCGTGAACACTGAAGTGCACATACATACACACGCATGTACATGTATGCACACACGCACACACACACACACGCACAACAGGAGGCGGTCGCTTTGTTGCACCTTGTGTCTCCTGAGAAATTAGCCATGACCAGCGCTGACCGGGATATTAACCTCAATAACAGGCTCCACACTCTGGACAAGCAGAGGAAATATGTCTCATCAAAATTAATCTCCATCCCCTCAGTAATTAATCGCCCTCCCCTCGGTAATTAATCGCCCTCCCCTCAGTAATTAATCGCCCTCTCCTAGGAACCTCTGGTGTGGCCGGCTTGAGTGCAGATATTCGGCGCCCTCTGGCTGTAGGTGCAGCAGGTGTCCTGCAGGGGGATGAGAAACGGTGGTTGACCTGGGATCAGACGGCGCAGCCAGGAGTAGATAGTCTACATATGACTCAACTCAGCAGGCTCAACTCACAATGGGCAGGGTACTCTAAACATTCATTACAGAGTTTTACAGTTGCCTACAATAATGCTTTTCGAATTTTGCTTAATCTCAAAAGGAGCAGTGAGTAAGAAATGTATTTTGATTAATCATGAAATGGCCCTGATATATCACCAGGCATTCAGGAATGATGTTACTTTCAAATACAAAAGGTACTTATAACAGTAACAGCAAGAATATTCTCATTACAAAAGCGAAGTTGCAGCCCACAACTAATGTCGATGTTGTCATTTTGTGTTTTGGCCGGTTGCGCCTCCCTCCACCTACAGTATCTCCTAATCACCCTCCACCCATCTCCCAATCACAAAGTCAGTAGCATTTCAGCATCCAGGTGGCCAGTTGCCACTGAGTTGCAGCTACCAGTGTTTTGGAGCACAAATGTCTGACGTTACTAAACCTAAAAGGCCTCGTTATGATTCCGAAACACGTCGTGACAAAGTCAGAAACAAAACAAGGATCTGTACAGGACATGCCTTTGAAAGATGGTGACGGCTGAAAACGGAAAAGAATTTGAAGACCGACGCCGAAGTTGCTAATTTTCTCCTGGGCAGGTAAAATTCAGCTAAAAGTTTGGCTAACTTAATTCCATTTAATGTAGGCTAGGACATTTCAAATATTCTCTACAGTCGAATAACGTTATGAATGTTCATTCATGGTACATTAGTGCGTATGCAAGCGGGTCATCGAATTGACTAGGTAACAAATAGTTTAAGAAATAAAAACTGTGGCTCGTCATTGCTAACATTAGCCATGCATTATTAGTCAGTTTCTCTGGCTTTATGCTGAGACGCTGTGCAAACCGTTCCAACATCAGCACAGCCATTATGGCAATACGAAATGTAATTGAGACAGTACATCGGGCAAATGAGTCCTAATTCATTCTTTACGCATATTACAGTATGGACTTTAGTGGGCTATCCACACTGACGAGCAAGTTGACTAATATGACCATTGCTAAAGTTAGTTTGTCATTAGTCTCGATCTTTTCTGAACTGAACAAAACCCTGTGACAGCAAATCTTTGGTGATATTGAAACGTAGCCATGGTAGCTGGATCCAGCAGCCTCTCGTCTGGGGGAGAGGGGGAGGGGATGCTGTGCTCTGCATTATTTTGAGTGTGACTTTAATGTGGGATGTACTGCAGTGAAATGTTTTGTAGTCCCAGGGTTAATCATTTTCTTGCTGTGTACAGAATAAGTATTTTTTGCTTTGTCAAACAAATGGAAAAATCTACAAATGACTTTTTCTGCTGTCTTAGAAACTGTGATATTTATGCTGAATCCAGTCTGAGATGTCCATGGTATAATAATGTTTATACAGTGTTAACGTAATTTTTTTATTGTATTATTATTTTTAATTTCTATTTTTCTAATTCTGGAATTTTTTTATTATCATGTGGATATCATGTGATACTATGAATGTCTGTAATAAACTGTTACCTACTTACATGATAATGGGAAGTGTATACACACATGCACACACCCACCCACACACACACACACACACACACAGGCCAGACACACATAATGGCGCTGGCATATTTGTTCACCGACCTTTCAGCGGCAGCAAAATGCTCCCCCATCACCCCCTGGTATTGAGTTGCTGTTACTCTGTGGCCGCTTTGCATAGCAGAGGCCCATTAATCCCGGCTGACTGCCGTCCTCTGAGAGGCCGAGCCGATACGATTAATGAGATTCAGGGCGGCGCTGTGGGAGGGGGCTGGGGGGCGGGAGGGGGGTATAGAAAGGGTGACCACAGCTAGCTGCTGGAGCCAGACAGCGACTTATCTTCACTCTTCAAAGCCGTCCGAGGAGGTGCCTGGAAGCTGTGTCTCTGCAGACTGAAGGAGGCCAGAGAGGTTCGGAGGAATTCAGCCCAGGTCAATAACCTGGCTCTTCCGCATCACAAAACGCTTCTCGATGCAGAGCGCAGTTGAAAATAATGCGATACTTAGCGATGATGGCCTGTTTTTGTTTCAGTGGCGGTCCGTTGGCAGAAACACAAGGCCAGCAATAACCTCGCCTTTCACTACTTAATGACCTACACCTCTCTCAGTTTACCTCTCCAAATTAGCAACAGTTGCTCAGACTGATGGGTAGAACCGACGAGAGTCTAATTTTTTTTTTTTTTGCATCTCCAATCTCTCTGGAATGCCCAAAATGGTGAACTATCAGCAACACTTGCTCGTATGTGACCCCTTGCTGCCAACTCAGGATAGTGAAGACAGTTCACGGCTCTCCTCCAGCCACTGCTTCTTATACACTCATTGGTTGAATCTTCACAAGTTCAGAAGGAGGGCGGAGGATACTCAGACATGAACAGACTTAGAATCTTTCTGACGAGCGCCCGTCTGGCCAACAGGAGGCGCTTGAGCAACGAACAAAGCTATTTATTTATTTCCCTTTCCCAACAGTCCCTTCCCAATTTGAAACCCTGTAGCGCAATGGCCAATTGTGCGCCACTCTGAAAAAGCTGCCGACCCGATGTGATAGACTCTCGAGCTGCCAGATAGCTCACTCGGTTAAGGCATTGTATCGCAGTGCAGAAGTGTCTAATTTATTTTTGAAAGCCTTGTTAAACATTGCGCTACAAAATTATATAGAGTTTTCTTCTGGACATCAATTACTACAAAAAAATATCAATTCGTGTTTATAATTTCTGCGCTCATGTAGCACGTGAAACCACAGATTTGCGTTAATTAGTTTGTGAGGCTCATTAAGCAATAAGCCATGAGAATCCATTCTATTGTCTGAATGTAGTGACAGCTAAAGTGCGTAGTTAGGTACGATACACAGCTGAGTGAGGCCGAAAATAACTCCTGCGAAGTCCGCAAATGTTTCTGATTTACTTGCAGATTGTCATCCTTGCGGAATCGCATCAATTATATCAACATAGCCAATAGGCAATCGGTTTGTAATTAGCATTTCTTTATCATTACATGTCATGCATTGGTGGTGGATGTGAGCTGCTCAGCGAACAGAATGAAAGTGAACAGTACAGGTCCCTCCCTCCTTCAAAACACATCAAATACACAATCCAGCAGCTCCAAAACGCTCTCGTGGACAACTTCTTACCTGCACTTTCACCATGCTATGAAATGATAATGTATAATCATCGCAAGAAGCAAATACTCGGAACTACTTTCTTGAGTTACTCGCTAGTCGAATTAACACAGTGCACAGTGTCTCAGACGTTGCGAGTAGCTGCAGTAAACATACGCTTTTGAAATCACTTCGCCCAGACCGTATGTCTGGAATGTAGTTCTGGTTATACATTTGCCTTGAAAATAACTCTGTTTCATAATCCTTCATTATTATTTTATTGCGTGGTGAATGTGCAGGAAACAAGTTGTCCACCGGAGGGTTTTGGAGTTGCTGGATTGTGTATTTGATGTGTTTAGAGGGGAGTTTTGAAGGAGCGACAGACCTGTACTGCTCACTTTCATTATGTTCGCTGAGCAGCTCACGTCTTTCCCCCCCAAATCTCAAAACAACGGGCGCGGATAACTAAAGGTAATGTACCTACTTTTCCCCAACCAATTTAAACAACATGCATTATTCCAACAAGCTGCCTGATTTCTGACCCCCCTCCCCTTTTTTATTTCACAAAGATAAAAAAAATCCATAAATCATTGGTTAGCAACTCAAACACTGTTGAACTAGCTCCTACTTTTCCACAAATGCACTGCTGGCCTCCTCCCTCAGTGAGCTCATAAAGTAATAAGTTCGCAATTAAGATTTACGCATGTGTGACTTCTGTCAGACCACTTCCGAGCAGGGCCAATGTGACCAAAACAGAGGCTTCGCCATACGGTAAGTGCTTGTTTCCATATCTCAAAGGCTTCTTTTGAATGATTGTGTAACTGAAGATATGGGAGATTAATTTATCATAACAGATACCCATAACAGATGCTCTATTTTTTAAAAATTATTCTCTTTAATTCTCCTTCAAAATAACCAAGACAAAGGGAACAATAAAAAAAATGTAAAAAAAAAAATGTCCACGGTAATCACAGGCAAAACCGAATAAAAGTTTCGCAAAAAACATAATTCTGCATCCCACTGCTTGGAGGATTTTGAATGTTTTTTTTTGAGTTGTTCTCTCTAATTCTCCTTCAAAATAACCAAGACATAATTGAGATCAGGAGCACACAATTATGAGATCTCCTCTGTTTATCCTGCTTCTCAAGTATTGCTCAAATGGTTATCTCAACTGAGCCTCTGTTGTCTCAGTGATGTCTTGTCTCTTATCTCTTGCTCCTAAGGGACCTTTAGGAGAAGTAACTCAGGAACAAATGATTACAGAATGATACAAATATGAGAAGCTCAAATTCATCTCAGGAGACGAGATTGAGCAACACAATTTTCCTGCGGGTGGTTATGCAGTCACAAGTTAAAAGAGAATAATTTTCTTGTTTGAATAGTGTCCAAAATTTTAGAATTCCCAAAGAAGCCATGTGTTGCAAAGCAGACGAACAAGCTCTTTCCATTTCCCAACAGCCGATTAAAGACAAGCTGTTTTAGAACTTACTGAGCAAAAAATTTGATAAAAAGCTAACCACGAGTGCAGCACATCTTTGGGAACTTAGATGGCCGCTCAGCAGCAAACTCATTACAGCCATATAACTGTAAGAAAAATGTGGGTGTGTCCAAACTTTTGACTGGTACTGTAAATAGTGGAGTCAGGGAAAAACCGACCCAATGGAAAGACTAATGATTAATAATTGAACTCAGGAATTAATGATTGAATAATTGGTGAGAGAGGCGGGAAACTGCGCTGGCTGGTTGAGATGACGAGCTACAGCTGGCACTCGTCACAATCAGTTGACTTTGGGATGCATGCCTTTGGACGGTGGGAAGAAATAGAACTGGAATACCCCGCAATAACCCACTCAAACACAGGAGAACATCCAAGGCAGGGTCCAGGCTGAGGCGCAAACATCCGGGGCAGTGCTAATTGTCGCTCCACTGTGCTAATGGAGCTGCTGAGGAAATGCAGCCTCGTTAGCATTAGCTGTCTAGCCTTGTGTTAGCGTTATCTGCATGGCCTTCTGTTCGCATTATCTGAGCAGCCTTGCATTAGCATTTGCTGCATGGCCACGGAGAGATTTTCTGCCGTTAATAGGCTGCACTAAATACAGAAAGTAGACTCGGAAAAGTAGCAACAAATGAAATTAAAATATTATTTGACGGTAAGCTGATGTTTTTGAGGACACGTTACATAATTTCTTTTCTTTTGATAATGGAGTTGTAATTTGGGCTTTTTTTTAAAATTTCCAAACATTTCCTGCCTGCCTGACTGGAATGCAAGAGTTAACTTTATTTCTGACTAAAATTCAATTTCACTAGTTGGCAATGACATGTTACAGACCGGATATCTTGCCGGGATAAAATAATCTTGCTGGCCGTTTTTTATTGCGGGGTGAGATCTTACGGTTCAGAGACTGCTCTGTTGGGCATAGACTCTGTAGTAATGGACTCCCAGTGCAGTGTGAATCAAGTAAACATGCAGGAGATTAAGGAGTGGGTAGTCAATGAGTAGACAGTATGAACCTTTTAAAGCTTTGTAAGTTGAAAAAGGGCACTGAAGTCGATTCTGAATGTAACAGGCAGCGCATGAAGAGAGGCGCTCAAAGCAGCGGTATTTTCATTTTTTTAGGTTCTTTACAGAACGCTAGCAGCTGCATTTTGAACCAGATGGAAACTTTTTAAGGTCAGATTAGTGCACCCAGATTGCAGAGCAGTACAGGAGAGGAGCCGACAGTTCAAAAAAACTTTATTTTTCTTGCAGCATGCGAGGGATGATGTCGTCTTCAATTTAGATATACTCCCAAGGTGAAAGAATCTTGCAATACTGTTTATATGGGACAGAAATGAGAAATCAGTGTGAATAGTCATTACAGGGTTTTTAACAAGATCTGTAACATTGACAGCATATAAATTTAAACGAAAATGTCAAAATTTATCTCACTGACATGGAACCAAATGTCTTATCTGAATCAATTAAAGATAATTATTGTCAGGTTTTCAAGCTTCAGAGATCGTTCAGGCATGTGCCTTTGCAAACTTAATAAAATTAACACAGACACACATGCACACTCACAAAGCATGCATATTCAGTCAAGACCATAAATAATTAAACATTATAAGTTATTGCCTTTTAGTTGTCTACAACATCCTATTGGGGTTCCACAAGCATAGTGAATATGACTTCAAAGTGCAGACATTTCGCCTCAGAGGGTGTTCACATCCAAATTGTAAAGGTCGGTAGAGTGGAGTTCAGATGTAGCGGCCGACAGAGGTGCACCAAGCCCGGAGCCGAGCACAGGCCGACAGAGGTGCACCAAGCCCGGAGCCGAGCACAGGCCGACAGAGGTGCACCAAGCCCGGAGCCGAGCACAGGCCGACAGAGGTGCACCAAGCCCGGAGCCGAGCACAGGCCGACAGAGGTGCACCAAGCCCGGAGCCGAGCACAGGCCGACAGAGGTGCACCAAGCCTGGAGCGGAGCACAGGCCGACAGAGGTGCACCAAGCCTGGAGCGGAGCACAGGCCGACAGAGGTGCACCAAGCCCGGAGCTGAGCACAGCAGACAGTGATAGAGGAAACGGAAGGAACAAGGCCCGCGTTTCTGAAAACACGAGACGACTAAGTGCCAGAAACAAAGTGAGTCTAAATAGAGAAAAATAAATCTCAACAAATGAGAAAAGAAGGCACCACACAACAGTGTGTGAAAACACCTAAAGAAGCACAGCTTCCCAGATATAATTGAGAATATGAGAGACAAACTAACCCTGACTACAAATATCTTCAGCTGAGGCGAATAACTAAAAAGCAGACACTCCAGCAAAGGAGGCGTGGTGACCTCCGGCTTATATAGACTCCGGGAAGCGCCGCCCAGGAATAATCAGCCTGCTGGGTGAAAAATCCGAAGGGGAAAGAAAACGACGTCGTCAGGGACGAGAGTAACAAAGAAAGCAAAAAGCACATAGCAAACCATGACACAAATAGAGTGAAGCGTGTATGAATTACATGTGACCCCACCCACCCCTTTTTTAAAGACTGTGTGACTGCAGGCTGCACAGTTTTTCTCTGGACAGGTGTTATTCTCTCATTATTTAATCTACAGGTAAGAACATTAAAGTTCTAGAGTAGATTTCAAGTGTCCCATTCGCATTTGGAATCTATTGCTGCTGACTCTCAGTATGTAGTCAAAACAGCTGCCACTGCTTTTGAAGCAAACCATCGTTAGGCAGGAAAAAAAACTAATAATGTTGTATGAAGAACTATTTTTTTGGTGGGAAAAAAAAACCTTTTACAAGAGTTGGTCGAATTATGAACTTCATTCAGAAGTATTTGAGTCAAAGTCAGAAAGTAAGTGACGACGACACCAGATTCAGTACAGTGCACCATAACACAACTAAATAAAAGTCCAGGTAGTTGTGGAATTACATCCGATGAGATAAAGATCAACTTGTTCCAGAATGAAGGAAAGAGCAGAGTGTAGAGAAAGGAAAGGAACTGCTCTCTCGCCTGATCACTGAAGAATGGAGGGAGTGCTGTGGTGTTCAAGCACATCTGCTCTCATTTCAAATACATAGTGGTGGCACACAAAGGCAAAATGATTAAACTTGTGCGATTGTCCTAATAATTATGGGGCTGACTGTACATGGTGAGGCAATGTGTGTTTATTGTCGTAGCTCTACTCCACCAAACTGGGTTTGAAATAAATCAATGTCCATGACTTATTGAGTAGACTTTCAGCTTTAAGTTGAGGTTAGTTATTTTCAGAGAGCATAAGTAATTTTCCTGCATGTCAACATAATCAGAAATAAACTCAGAGGTTATTTCAACATAATCAGGAAGAAATTCAAGCAACTACCAGCTCCACCCTCTGCTCCATTCTGTTGGTTAATCCTTGGTAATCCTTGGTTGTACTCTATTCCTCATCCTAAACTTGACCCATGGATCTGACCAAACTTCATCCCTTGAACTAACAGAATGCGAAACGCGGGATCTTTTATTCTGCAGTAGGAAGGACTATTTTTTCTTTTGCGAGGTTTTTTTGTTTTCTGTTTTGCTTTTTTCTTTGCCTGTTGGCTTTCTGCTGACGACACTCTGTTATTTCAAAGTTGAAAAAGCTGATTCCGTTTCTGGCGCGATCCCTTATCTGGGATGGATCCTCGTTTTCTCGCCCTCGGAGCTGAAGTACCTCCATGGCATCTTGAGCATAACCCTTATGTTGCACAGTAATGCTATTGCCTGATGACGAAGCGTGACTTCACCTCCTATGCAGCACGTCATTGCAGCTAGATTCCAGCAACTGTCACCGACGAACCAACTGTCATTTATCGATCCCTGCAGTCACTGGTGGGGTGTTCTCCAAATGAGCTCTGGTAAGGTTTGTGTGGTTACTCAAATGTCCCTGGAAGAGAAAGAATGAGTTATGATGATGTTACATTTGACCAAATAAGATCATCTATCCATCCATTATCTGAACAGCTTTCCTTCACTAGGGTCAGGAAGAAGCTGGAGCCTATCCCAGCAAGCTATGGGGGAAAGGCAAGGACACATCTTGGACAGTTAGTCAATCCATCATATGGCACACACACTCATACTGACAAGCAATTAAGAGTCTCCAATCAGGCTGACATGTGTGCCTTTAGACTGTAGGAGGAAGGCGGAGAACATGGGGAAAACATGAAGAGGCTCTGGGGCAAAACCAAAACCTTCACATGCAAACTTTCCGCAGAATTGCCCAGCGCTGGATTTGAAACCACAACCTTCCTGCTGTGAGGCAGTGGCTCAGCCACTTTTTTATTTTATTTTATAAATTTGGAATCTCCAATCCCACCCGAATCTGGAATGCCCAACTGGTGAACTATGTACAAAGCTTGCTCGTACGCGACCCCTTGCTGCCAACACAGGATAGTGAGTACAGTTCACGGCTCTCCTCCGAAGCACGTGCCTGTCAGCCACTGCTACTTATACACTCATTGGTCGAATCCTCGTAAGTTCAGAACGAGGATGGAGGATACCCGGACATGAACAAACCCAGAGTCTTCCTGACGAGCGCCCATCTGGCCAACAGGAGGCGCTGGAGCAACGAGCAAAGCTGATTATGTATCCCGAATACGGCAGTCCCTTCCCAATTTGAAACCCTGTAGCGCGATGGCCAATTGTGCGCTACAAAGAAAAAGCTGCCGACCCCTGCCGGTGGGTACGCGGGGGCTCGAACCCATGACGTGATGGTCACCTCTGCACTGCTATAAAATGGCTATTTTATATCGACCATATCGGGCTGTCAACGCACAAATAAAATATCCCTACAGTTTGTTTCAATTCTCCACGTGTCCCTCTTATGGGACATCGCCCTGTTTGTGTCCAAAAAAAACATGTTGTGCAGTATCAGGAAGTAAAATATCGCCAGGATAAGTCTCTCGGTATTTGCTGAAATTGTAGAGAAGTGCAGGAATAAGACAAAAAATAAAACATCACTCCTGTCCTGTACCACTTGTAGTCGCCTGAGCAAAATCGCATGTCATTTGCATAAAGTTAAACTGCACTCAACTTTTTTGCATTACTGTACCCAACCACCTTCACAAACCCCAAATCCAATGAAGTTGGAACATTGTGTAAAATGTGAAAAAAAACAATGCGATGATTTACAAATCTCATAAACCCATTTTATTACCCACGCCCAACGAGGCAGCGTGGGTATACAGTTTAGCACCGTCTGTGTGTGTGTGTGTGTGTGTGTGTGTGTGTGTGTGCGTGTGCGTGTTTGTCCACGCGATAGCTTGGCCACCACTGAAGCTAGGGTGAGCAAACTTTGTAAGGTAGATGATCCTTGGGTACCCTATCCAAATTTGCATTTTGAGGTCCAAAGGTCAAGGTCAACAAGAGGCGTGGATTAGCATCTTTATAGAGTGTGCATCATTTAGTTCATAATAGAACATATGTGACGAGCCCCAGCTGAAGCTCGTCAGCCCTGCCTGCAGCATAGTTTCCCACCGACTCACTCATCATCCAACTGAACCATGGAGTTTCAAAAGGGCCCAACTCCACGAAGGTAATTTTTTCAGGGGAGCATTTTTTCTGTTTGCAATTATTGCTACAAAAGGAAATTTCAAACAGCCAAGTGTAACATGTTAAGGCCAAACAGAGGTTTATTTAGGCTGAACATGAAGTATACTGCCTTGAAACATGGTGGAGGTGGGCCCTTTTGTAATTAAACGGAAAAAATGAAACGACTACAATGAATTCTCCAATGAAATTTGAACTTTATTTGAAACTACAAAATTGCCCCTGCATAGGGTATGACAGTAGATCTGCTTTACTTCCAAAACTCTGCCAGTGGGTGCTTGTTCATTGGGTTGTTCACCTCAGAATCAGACGTTTGGTTCTGTGGGCGCTTCCATGTTTGAACTGGTGCTGCCATCTAGCGGCCACCAGAAAAATTCGTTGAAGAGGGGCCCAACTCCTGGACTTGGGCCGTTCTTCAACTCAAAGCTAAAGAACTCACCTCAGTTAACAGCTTTATGCACTAGAGTTGGGCCTTTCTTCAATTCATTTTCATAGGTCTTAACCCAATATACAAGATAGACAGATAACCTGGATTTCTCAAATATCATGGAGTTGGGCCCTTTTGTAACTCCATGATTCAATTATTAGTTTGTTTCTCTCATTGGTTGAGTTCTCACCTCACTTCAGTATTTAGTTCCTGCTTCGTTCACTTCTTGTTTGTTGGTCCACTTCCCTTACTCTATGCTGGTTCGGTTTTCTCCCTTTCAGGAGACTAAATTTAGCTCTCGTTCAGAGCTCATGAATCCGCGTCTCTGTGCGCTTCATTACCAAACTGAAATTGGCTGTTTTCTCTCTTTTGGAGTTTGTTAGCTTTCCCTATTTGTATTTCCTATAGCCCTTGTTTCTTGTGCTTGTGTGTTCGTTGTTTACTTTGTACAATGACAAATAAACCAGTCGTTTACCACTTTGCGCTTGGGGTCTCCCTCTATTCCTGCTCATAACAACATAGATATCAGATGCTGAAAGTGAGACATTTTATCGTTTCATGAAAAATTTGCTAATTTTTTAATTTGATGGCAGCAACACATCTCAAAAGTTGGGACAGGGCCGTGTTTACCATTATGGAGCATCCCCTCTTATAACAACTGTCTTTAAATGTCTGGGAAGTGAAGAGACCGATTGCTGGAGTTTTGGAATACGAATGTTGTCCCACTCTTGGCTGATGTAGGATTCTAGCTGCTCAATAGTCCTAGGTCCCCTAAGCCAGATTTCTCATTTTAAGATGTGCAAAATGTTTTCTATTGGTGAAAGGTCTGGACTGCAGGCGGACAATTTCAGCAGCCGGACTCTTCTTCAGAGAAGCCATGCTGTTGTGATGGATGCAGTATGTGGGTTAGCATTGTCTTGCTGAAATATGCAAGGCCTGTCCTGAAAGAGTCGTTGTAAAATCTCTATGTACTTTTCAGCATTGATAATGCCTGTCCAGATGTGTAAGCTGCCCACACCATAGACACTACTGCAGCCCCTGACTATCAGAGACGCAGCATTTAGAGTTGAGAGCTGGATGGTTCTTTTCCTCTTTACCTACACCACACGGCATCAGTGGTTTCCAGAGAGAATTTCAAAATTTGATTCATCTGACCACAGAACAGTTTTCCATTCAGCCTCAGTTCATTTAAATGATCTTTGGCCCAGAGAAGACGGCGGTGTTTCTGGATCCTGTTCACATATGGCCTCTTCTTCGCACGATACAGTTTTAACTTGCATTAGTAGATACCATGGCGAGCTGTGTTCACAGACAATGATTTCTGGAAGTGTTCCTGAGCCCATGCAGTGAATTCCAGTGCAGAATTATGCTTGTTTCTAATGCAGCGGTGCCTGAGGGCCCGAAGATCACGAGCAACAAATATTGACCTTTGGCCTTGTCCCTTGCGCAGATATTTCTCCGGATTCTCTGAGACATTTGATGATATTACGTCCTGTAGATGGTGGGATTGTTACACACTTTTTAGACTCAGTTTTCCACAGATTGCTGAGCCTCTGTCCATCTTTACTTCTGAGTGACTCTGCCTCTCTAAAATTCTCTTTTTTTACCCAGTCATGTTACTGACCTGATGCCAATTAACCTAATTAGTTGTAAAATGCTCCTCCAGCTGTTGTTCATTAGTACCACTTACTGTCCCAGCCTTTTGTTGCCCTGTCCCAACCTTTTTGAGATGTGTTGCTGCCATCAAATTCAAAATGTGCTAATATTTCATTAAATATTAAAATGTCTCACTTTCAACATCAGGTATGTTGTCTGTGTTCTATTGTGAATAAAATGTGGGTTTATGAGATTTGCAAATCATTTTATTCTGTTTTTATTCACATTTACACAATGTCCCAGCTTCATTGGAATTGGGGTTTGTAGTTGCCAAATGTTATTTTTCAATGCAGAAAATTGCTAAGCTCAAATTGATTAAAAAATATGTAAATGGTAATTAGTCACTGGACATTGCTTCAGTGCAAATGCCCTTCTGTTGGCTACTAACTCTGAAATGTGTCGGTCTACTGCAGTGTGCGATCCCATATTTTTCTCTCTACATACCTATCATTCTATTGAAATATGAAGAATGAGTCATTTGCTCATGCAAAACCTGCATATGTAGTGCAGCTTTTAAGAAGGATGACCAAAGTAAGAACACCAATGATTGAAATTTATGACGGAACAAGAGCCAAAAGTTATAAAAGTGTGAGTGATTTTTTGGCATCATGCAGGGGTGGTATTTTTCATGGTACTCATAGTCAAAGTCAAAGTGAAAAAATGTGCCAAGTGCAATAGTTTTGCAATAAAAGACAAAGAATTTGCTAAATGTAATTAAATTTTAGTATCCACTGAGAACAACAATTTGCTACAAGACTTTTGTCCCATTATGGCATGAGTAAACAATTACATATGCCGAAAAGCATGACATTGCTAGTAAAATTACCCATAAAAGCAAACCAAATCAGAAAATTAAACTGTACCTGACATCGATCTACAGCCAATGAATTTCACACACTCTGGAAAAGTCATAAAAGTAATAATGTGTTCATTGATTTTACTGAGCAAAGGAAGGACAGGGGAATTTTATGACCTGTGAAATAGAGTATCACGGCTGATTGATTTATACAGTTGATCATTGAAAAATCAAAGCTACAAGTGCTACAGAATTTAGTTTAGCACAGCCACTCATTAATTCTGGTTCTAAAATGTTGTTTGTCAAAACGACCAACCACAGAACACCAGCAGGCTTTATTTCACCAGTCCTCTTGTACTGGCACATTAGTGATATCAGATGTGTTCTGGTGTTACTGTTAGACCAGAAGTGTCAGTATTCCTCTGTTCTCCTATTGTTTTCTGACTTTTATATTTTCTTCACTTTCTCTGCTTTCCGTGCCTGTTTCAGGTCATTAGTTATTTTAACTTCCCTGTTCCTCTCGTCTTATCCTCCCCGTTCTGTTTCCTGAGTTCTTTCATTACCTTGTTTGTAGCCACGCCCCTCTCTGCTCTCTCCTGCTCTCTTCTCCACCCTCTCTTATTTTCTCAATCACCTCTCCCTCTGTACGGTCCCTCCCTTTACTTCTCCTCCTCAGGAGTTTGTCTCAGCTGCTTTTACTTTGTCACATAATATCCTTTACCAGCCTGATTCTCAGTTTTTGGATTGTTCTTTGTGTTTTCTGCATTCTGGTATTCCATTTTCCTGATCACTGGTTTTGAATTTTGTCTGTTTCTCTACTGCATTCTGCCCAGTTAGTTTTTTGGATTTTTTACAGTTTTCCTTGACTCAGGTTTTTGACCAGTGATGTTTTCACCTTATCCTGATGTAGAATTTTTTAAGTATAAATTTATGTTGGATTCAACATCTGTGGCTGGGCCTCCACTCTGAGCTGGGTTTAATAATTCAGACTATGAGCCATGTTAAGTGTTCAAACAGTGATGCCTTCTGAGAATGAATAACACCAATCAAAAGACCAGACAGCGGCCCAAAAAATGCCAACTTGTCTATATACAGTAAATTATCTTTATTTTATACATTCAACTCAGAAAACAGTCCACCTTTGATTCTAGCCCCATTTGTGCCTCCAAGGGCTTGTTTTAACATTCTGACATTTACTGGCCCAGCAGAGTCACGTGCCGCGCCATTGACAAAACCTGCAAAAATGGAAATTGCCAGACACCACTTGTCTTCTACCGCTGCTAGCGTCGAAACTTTCTTTTGTTTTACCTTGTGTCTGGTATCACCGTAACAACATCATATTAAAGTTTCGTTCGGCACCAACCATTCATTCCAACTCCCTCTCGTTCCGAAGAATCAGTCAGGAAAAGGCAAAACTTCACCCCTGAAATCTAACTTCCTGCCCAGAATCGTTCACGGCACAGCCATGAAATTGTGACACGTGTGCTGATTGGCTGGCGCTTGAGAGACCTGGCCGGCCTCTCGAGCACCAGCCAATCAGTGCGCCTGTCAGAATCTCATGGCTTTCCAAATTTTCCATTCCAAAACCCTGTCTTGACTTTCAGAATCACCCGTCATTAAACTTGTAGCCAGCGAGTACTGCGGTTCTGAAGCTAGGGAGCAATTCTATGCCCTTTAGAGTCTGTAAGTAAGATATGTAACATTATTTTAAAAAGGTTATGTCTGAGTCAGTCAAAATAGTTCAATGGTCCGATTGAAAAATTCTAAATGGCCCTAAAGTCACATTTCTTTTTCACATTCATTCATTTGATTTTTCTCCCAAGACACCAGGAAAACGTGTTTTCAGCACATTAATTTTTCAAATTTTCCTTGCTGCAACCCCCCCCCCCTTCAGCAATTCCTGGATCCACCCCTGTAATTTATATGAATGCATAAATAAATAAAATAAATAAATAGTTCTTCAATTTGGGCAAGAAAGACTGATCAGAGAGGGTTTTACAGGAAAATACGTCCAAATCCTGCCTTATTGGCTGACAGGTCTCCGTGGAATTGAAAAGCCAAATGATGTTATCAGGCAGTCAGTCATGTGAAGGAGTGAATATGCGCAGATTTTTGTTTTACCAGTAAAACGGTGGAAGCCGTTATCCCCTCATAATGAACTTGAAAAACAAGGTGTGTGTAAATTTCTATGTGAGTCCCTAGTTACGTAAACGTAATTGATATGAGCAGATATGAGCGCATCTTTGCAGGGCATATATAAGTTTGAATAGTCTTCGACTTAACAATCACTTTATGAGTACAATCATGTCAATTGTTGCCATGTTTTCTACCTTAGTATGACTGGCAATTTCTGAGCTAATGTTATGCAAACATTGGTACTTCCAAGTTAGCTTTAAAGGCTCAAGACATAGCTTCAAATTATCTGATTCATCATCAATACTAATCAAAACTTTTTTTTGACAACAAACTGTTCCAACATGGCTGGGCTGGTTGTCTGTGATAGTTAGCCAGTAAGGTAGTTTGCTGAAGCCTAACTCAGCAGTTCTCAAACTCGGTCCTGGGGTGAACGTTGTGTGCGATGGTTTTTGCTCCAAATGGAATTTCTAACGCAGAATTTTAATGATCTCAAAGCAATTATTTCTCTTTACAAGTGGCTTATAATGTTAGAGGGACATTACACTCTTTTAAATTCTATTATGACTGAAATAGCTATGTATTCAATGATTTTCATCAACTCAGTGCAAGTAGCAGCAACGTGTTTGTAAAAATAGACAACACCTTATGACCGAATGGACGCCAAGCTTTTGACCAATAACAATACGTGTTAATCCGCTAGGTGTGGTGTTGTAATGATGACTGAATTATGTTAATCCCGTGGCGCTTACTACTGCTGGGGTGCTTTGGGTTTACTACATGGTGGTTTCAGACAGTACAGTAACCAGAACGCACTCCCTAGAGAAGTGGATGAGGGTGCTGAGACTTGTTTGTTGCTGGCATCAGAATTAGTGATTATCTGAGATGTTTAACATTTGAAACCCTAAACATTTGAGATTTACATTAAGGATTCCAATAAATTGTGCAAAAAACATTGAACTCACCTAAAGTTCAATTTGGAATCACTTAATGGAAATCTCAAATGTAAAACATTTTAAAATGAACATTTGACAATTTCACTAATTCTGATTCCAACAGCACAAAATTTTGAGCTTACCCCAAGTCCAATTTAGCATTTTTGTCAGGCCTCTACTGCCTTTAAAGGATGTGTCCCTTTTTAATTTTGGGACGCCAAAAATGGCTGCATTGATAAAAATGTTAAGGAAAAAAATAAATAAATTAAGGTTTTAAAGGGATTTCTATTGCCAGTCTTTTGAATAAATTCCATGCCAAATACTCAAAAGGTTTTAATTTCGCTTTTATGGTCCACAGGGTCCCCATTATTGGAGGTTGGACTTGAATGGACCCAAAATTATACATACAATTGAAAATGGAGACCTGTTATAACACAAATGTTTGAAGTTTGTCCTTGTTCATGCTGCATGCACTTTGTCCGCTTAGCTTTAAAAAGTTTTATAATGTCCATGAGTGACTAATAAAAAATGACAACCATGATAAAGTCAAGAAATTTTACTTTATTTCTCAAGGGAGAAAGTGAAGAATATTTTTCAGAACCAGGGAGAACCCTATTTTCTTGCGATCTTCAGTATCCACATGCGTAATGTAAGAAATTCAGCCGTGGAAAAAATTGCAACTCACTGACAGACGTGAAAAGAGCCCGCTTTTTCTGCATGAATTATGGTTAACGTTACAAGACCGGCTCGCCAGCTAATTGACTGTAGCAGTTAAGAAGTTGCCTACTCAAGCTAGATTGCATTAGTGATAAGCTAGCTAAGTTAGTCAGCTTACCATTTAACTTATTAGCCAACGTGCATTATAAAATTTCTTGCAAGGATAAACTTTGTGTAGGCTAGCTAATCAGCTCTTCTTCGTGCCACTAATCACTACCGACAACTGACTGCACAGCGTGACGACCTGACAGCTCCCCAAATATTAGCAAGTAAATGTTGAACCTAAAACTGGCTTAACTACCTAGCCCGCTGACTAAGTTACACAACTAGCAAGTAAACATCACAAATGTTATAATCATCCTGCTGGCTAACATCAGCTGATGCATTACAGCCACTGCCGTGGTATCAACATAAACTGTATAAAACAGACTATGGTTCCAAGTCAAGATTTCTTACATTGCACATGCACATATTGAAGTTCATAAGATTAGAAAATTGGAGTTAGATTAAGACTGGTGTAAAAATGGCCACTAACTTGAAATAAATTTACAAAAGCACCTACACCGGGGTTTCCAATTTACCAAAGCTAGATTCCTTAACACAGCATACAGTGTTAAAGTGGTGCAAACCAGTGGCGGCTGGTGAACTGGAGATAGGGGAGCCTCAAACAGTCCCTTAAAATTAATGATTAGTCACGAGCCGTTTTCAATCGTTCATTTAAATTACCATGACAGAAACTCCGATAACTCTCAACATTGTCAGGTGTAGCCAGTTTTGCATTTCTAACACATACCGAATGCAACTTCGGACTTCTCACGATTTTCTTTACTCAGGAGTTGGAAGCAATGCTTGTGTTTCGCGATCGTTTAAATGAAATAAGATCATTTGAAATGTCTGCAATTCCATTGCTTCCAATTCCTCCATACATAAGGATTGCAAGTCTGCGTGAGAATCTCTTACACATTGATTGAATAATTGCTGACTACAGCAGAGGAACGTAAATATGCCACTTAAACTCACTCCGAATGCGGGAGAGTTGACAGGTATACTTTATTATCAGGCCACACCTGATAACGTTGAGAGTTTTCAGAGTTTCTGTCACGGTAATTTAAATGAATGATTGGAAGCAGGTCATGGTCTATCATTAATTTTAAGGGATTGTTTAAGCTTCCCCTGTTGCCAGTTCACCAGCCGCAGATGTTTTGCTCCACTTTAATACTGTATGCTGTGTTGAGGAAACAACAAACGGTGTGTTTGAAAGGGTAGAGCTGTGAGTGAGTGCCACGGCTCAATTAGAGAAGTGAGAAAACTCTTTCAGCAAACAGTGCTGTGAGGACGCCACTGGGGCAGCACACAAAGAAGTGAAATAGTGCCATTACCATCTGCAGGAGCCAAAAATCAAAGCAAGAAATACAGCACAGCCAATACATATTTTTTTCTTTGAATGAAAAGTCCAATTCCATGCTTCCAAATTCAAAGTCTTCTAGCAACTGACCTACATTTCTCATGACAGAAAAAGAAAAAAAAAAGCTAACAACAATTCAACGGGGAGATCGAACAAAATGTACTGTTAACATGCAGCAGGCCTGGGGAGAGGGCAGAGGGACGAAGAGGACAATATGTTCCTGTGGAAAAATGGGAAAAGCAGAGGCGCAGTGTGGATTAAGTGCAGATACGTATTCTTTACCTGCTGGCTGCGGCGCTTCACTGAAGCAACATCAAACTTATACTGGGAGAAATATTCAAACCCAGGACACCATGTATTCATGGCCACTGCATTACATCAAATGGAAAATATGTAGATTTTATACATCATTTTAAACACCTTTCCCAGTAATTCAGCAGAAAATATTTGGCAATGCAGGACACCTTGAGCTCTCCACTAGAATTTAAAATAGACCTGGAGTTCATCAGGGTTCAATACAGCAGTTGGGTTTGACGGACCCATATATTAAATGGTTCTGTAGGTTCTATGGGGTTATGGTAACTTGTAAGGCCTTTTCTCACAGGCAAAAAAATTTGCTTAGCCTAGGCAATTAGTGGCCCAATTCACTACCATCGTAAGCCTGTGGGGAGCTTTGGCTAAAAAGCCATGTATTTCGAAATGTTGCGTGCGTATGGAGGTGGGGTATTCGACAAAAGTTAGTACTCGTTATCATGTTTCAATTCACTGAAAGTCAATTTCACACTGGAATTCTCCTTTAATGTCCTTTTTTATTGCCAAAGTAGACAAGATCCACCAACTATTGTCCTTAATCAGGTCTTATTACACCTCCCGCTGGCCCTCTCCTCCACTTTCACTCACTCATTTTCATGCTTAGATCTTCCCTCTGAAACTGAAATCTCAGCTTTCATTAGAAAATTCAAGCCTGCTACCTGTCATCTTGACTCTCTCCCTTCCTTCCTTGTGAAGGACTGCCTTCCTTTCCTTGCTTCTCTGATCACCATTATCATTTACTCCTTCCTTTCCTCTGGTGTTGTTCTCTCTTCTTTCAAATCAGCTTCTACTATTCCCATTCTCAAAAAACCTGCTAGTGACCCTTATAATTTCAATAACCTTCACTCCATCTCTAATCTACCTTTTCTGTCAGAAATTCTTGAAAAATTAGTTGCCTCTAAGCTCCATTCTCACCCATCTGATAATGACCTGAATGAACAGCTCCAGTCTGGTTTCCGCCCCCACCACAGCACAGAAACGGCTTTAATGATCTCCTCATGGCAGCAGATTCTGGACTGTTATCTATTCTCATCCCTCTTGATCTGAGCAAAGCACTTGATACCATTTCCCACAATATTCTCCTTGACAGACTGTTTTCTACTGGTATTTCAGATACACCCTTTCAGTGGTTTAAATCATATCTCTCTGGCTGCTCTCAGTTCGTTCAGCTCCATTCCTTCAAATCCCAACCTTTTCCAGTTACCTCTGGTGTTCCCCAAGGCTCTGTCCTGGGTCCCCTTCTTTTCCTCATCTACCTTCTTCCACTGAGCCACATCTTCTGTAAAATTAACATGAACTTTCATTGCTACGCAGATGATACCCACCTCAACCTCTCTACCAAACCCAATTCCACCCTCCTTGTCATGGTTGTGCTCCCGCTCAATAAATGCTGCAATCCGGCGGGAGCTAGGACCATGGGCCTAAAAGGAGAAAGACACACATGCACAGGCTGGAAACACTTAAAAACTTAAATAAATAACATAAAACAAAAAGAAAAATTAAACCGGGGAACCATAATATAGGATATAAACAAGGGAATGCAGCCACAATGAGGACTGGCAACAGCCAGCCCTATATACCTAACCAATCACCTCCACCTTAACAAGCAACAGATGCAGCTTGTTAAGGTGGAGGTGAGAACAAGTTGAGGGGAGGGACTGCAGGGCGAAAAAATTTTCTCAAACTCAACTGTGATAAAACTGAAATTTTACTTATTGGCACCAAATCCATCCTGTCAAAATCTAGCGCTTGTACCCTCCCGATCGTGCAGTCCTCGATTTCCCCTGAGGTTAAGAGTCTGGGTGTCATCCTCCATTCCACGCATTCTTTTCAAGCTCACATCACTCATGTTCCTCGGACAGCATACTTCCATCTTCGCAACATTAATGGCCTCCGCCTATTCCTCACACCAACTACCGCCGCGATTCTTGTCCCTTCTCTTGTCATCTCCTGTCTTGATTATTGTAACTCACTTCTCTTTGTTCTTCCACATAAATCCCTCCATAAACTTCCATTAGTCCAAAATGCTGCTGCCTGCATCATTTCTGAAATTCCGCCCACTCTTCACATCACTCCTGTTCTACAGCATCTCCATTGGCTGCCCATCCGCTACAGCATTGACTTTAAAATTCTACTTCTCACCTTCAAAGCAATTCCCAACTTCGCTCCCTCATACTCTGATCTCCTTCACATCAACACTCCCCCCCGCATTCTCAGATCCTCTTCTTGGATCAAACTCACTGTTCCCTCCGCCTGTCTGTCCACCCGAGCCTTCAGCCGCTCTGCCCCTCCCCTCTGGAACTCCCTCCCCCTGATCTTAGAAACAGCACCTCTATCCACATTTTCAAATCATGCTTAAAGACCCATCTGCTTAGACTTGCATATTCTGTTTAACTGTTTCATTGTGTCTTTATTTTATTGTTCTATCTTTTCTTTTAATCTCGTTGTACAGTGTCCTTGAGTGTCCAGAAAGGCGCTGAATAAATGAAATGTATTATCATTATTTTACATGCCGGAGAAATGTCTACAGGCTGAGTATGTTGGACGGTGCCACCTCCAGCTCTGACTCGTCTCTCTCTCCTGAAGCCACAGAGAGATTTTTTAATTTAATTTATTTAACCAGGGAAGTCCCGCTGAAATTGAAATCTCTTTTTCAAGGGAGCCCTGGGGGTTGAAATTGCACAGCCAATTAGAAAAGGGGATGACTAGGTGGCAGGTGGAAAGAGCCAGGTTGGGACTTTAGCCATGACACCAGGTAACCCTACTCTTATTGAAGAGTGTCATAGGATCTTGAATGACCACAGTGGGTCAGGACTTTGTTTAATTTCTCAGCCGAAAGACGGAGTCTCCTTCAGTACAGTGTCCCCATCACTGCACCGGGGATTATTCCACCAGAGGGAAGATCACAACCTACTGGCCACCAAAACCTCTTCCAGCAGCAATTTGGTTTACCCTGGTGGTCTCCCATCCAAGTACTAACCAAGCCCAAACCTGCTTAGCTTCAGCCACATGGCTGGAGCAGATTGAATTGTGGTATGGCTGCTGGAAAAGTGATAAATGCATATGAGGCCAAAGGACCAATCCCTGCCATCTGGATAATGCCTGAAACCTGTGAAACACTGACATCCGCAGTGGCTGTGTGTCACTGAAACCTGTGAAATGCTGACATCCGCAGTGGCTGTGCGTCACTGAAATCTGTGAAATGCTGACATCCGCAGTAGCTGTGTGTCACTGAAATCTGTGAAATACTGACATCCGCAGTGGCTGTGTGTCACTGAAATCTGTGAAATGCTGACATCCGCAGTGGCTGTGCGTCGCTGAAATCGGTGAAATGCTGACATCCGCAGTGGCTGTGCATCACTGAAATCTGTGAAATGCTGACATCCGCAGTGGCTGTGTGTCACTGTAATCTGTGAAACACTGACATCTGCAGTGGCTGTGCGTCACTGAAACCTGTGAAATGCTGACATCCGCAGTGGCTGTGCGTCACTGAAATCGGTGAAATGCTGACATTTGCAGTGGCTGTGCGTCACTGAAATCTGTGAAATGCTGACATCCGCAGTGGCTGTGCGTCACTGAAATCGGTGAAATGCTGACATCCGCAGTGGCTGTGCGTCACTGAAATCTGTGAAATACTGACATCCGCAGTGGCTGTGCATCACTGAAATCTGTGAAATGCTGACATCCGCAGTGGCTGTGTGTCACTGTAATCTGTGAAACACTGACATCCCCAGTGGCTGTGCGTCACTGAAACCTGTGAAATGCTGACATCCGCAGTGGCTGTGCGTCACTGAAATCGGTGAAATGCTGATATTCGCAGTGGCTGTGCGTCACTGAAATCTGTGAAATGCTGACATCCGCAGTGGCTGTGCGTCACTGAAATCGGTAAAATGCTGACATCCGCAGTGGCTGTGCGTCACTGAAATCTGTGAAATGCTGACGTCCGCAGTGGCTGTGCGTCACTGAAATCTGTGAAATGCTGACATTCGCAGTGGCTGTGCGTCACTGAAACCTGTGAAATGCTGACATCCGCAGTGGCTGTGCGTCACTGAAATCTGTGAAATGCTGACATCCGCAGTGGCTGTGTGTCATTGTAATCTGTGAAATGCTGACATCCGCAGTGGCTGTGTGTCACTGAAATCTGTGAAATGCTGACATCCGCAGCGGATGTGCGTCACTGAAACCTGTAAAATGCTGACATCCGCAGTGGCTGTGCGTCACTGAAATCGGTGAAATGCTGACATTCGCAGTGGCTGTGCGTCACTGAAATCTGTGAAATGCTGACATCCGCAGTGGCAGTGCGTCACTGAAATCTGTGAAATGCTGACATCCGCAGTGGCTGTGCATCACTGAAATCGGTGAAATGCTGACATCCGCAGTGGCTGTGCGTCACTGAAATCGGTGAAATGCTGACATTCGCAGTGGCTGTGTGTCACTGTAATCTGTGAAATGCTGACATCCGCAGTGGCTGCGTGTCACTGTAATCTGTGGTATGCTGACATCCCCAGTGGCTGTGCGTCACTGTAATCTGTGAAATGCTGACATCCGCAGTGGCTGTGTGTCACTGTAATCTGTGAAATGCTGACATTCGCAGTGGCTGTGCGTCACAGAAATCTGTGAAATGCTGACATCCGCAGTGGCTGTGTGTCACTGAAATCTGTGAAATGCTGACATCCGCAGTGGCTGTGTGTCACTGAAATCGGTGAAATGCTGACATTCGCAGTGGCTGTGTGTCACTGAAACCTGTGAAATGCTGACATCCGCAGTGGCTGTGCGTCACTGAAATCGGTGAAATGCTGACATCCGCAGTGGCTGTGTGTCACTGAAATCTGTGAAATGCTGACGTCCGCAGTGGCTCTGCGTCACTGAAATCTGTGAAATGCTGACATTTGCAGTGGCTGTGCGTCACTGAAACCTGTGAAATGCTGACATCCGCAGTGGCTGTGCGTCACTGAAATCTGTGAAATGCTGACATCCGCTGTGTGTCACTGAAATTTGTGAAATGCTGACATCCGCAGTGGCTGTGTGTCACTTTAATCTGTGAAACACTGACATCCGCAGTGGATGTGCGTCACTGAAACCTGTGAAATGCTGACATTCGCAGTGGCTGTGCGTCACTGAAATCGGTGAAATGCTGACATCCGCAGTGGCTGTGCGTCACTGAAATTGGTGAAATGCATACATTCGCAGTGGCTGTGCGTCACTGAAATCGGTGAAATGCTGACATCCGCAGTGGCTGTGCGTCACTGAAATCTGTGAAATACTGACATCCGCAGTGGCTATGCATCACTGAAATCTGTGAAACACTGACATCCGCAGTGGCTGTGCATCACTGTAATCTGTGAAACACTGACATCCGCAGCGGCTGTGCGTCACTGAAACCTGTGAAATGCTGACATCCGCAGTGGCTGTGCGTCACAGAAATTGGTGAAATGCTGACATTCGCAGTGGCTGTGTGTCACTGAAATCTGTGAAATGCTGACATCCGCAGTGGCTGTGTGTCACTGTAATTTGTGAAATGCTGACATCCGCAGTGGCTGTGCGTTACTGAAATCTGTGAAATGCTGACATCCGCAGTGGCTGTGAGTCACTGAAATCTGTGAAATGCTGACATCCGCAGTGGCTGTGCGTTACTGAAATCTGTGAAATGCTGACATCCGCAGTGGCTGTGCGTTACTGAAATCTGTGAAATGCTGACATCCGCAGTGGCTGTGAGTCACTGTAATCTGTGAAATGCTAACATCCGCAGTGGCTGTGCGTCACTGTAATCTGTGAAATGCTGACATCCGCAGTGGCTGTGCGTTACTGAAATCTGTGAAATGCTGACATCCGCAGTGGCTGTGAGTCACTGTAATCTGTGAAATGCTGACATCCGCAGTGGCTGTGCGTCACTGAAATCTGTGAAATGCTGACATCCGCAGTGGCTGTGTGTCACTGAAATCTGTGAAATGCTGACATCCGCAGTGGCTGTGTGTCACTGAAACCTGTGAAATGCTGACATCCGCAGTGGCTGTCTGTCACTGTAATCTGTGAAATGCAGACATCCGCAGTGGCTGTGCGTCACTGAAATCTGTGAAATGCTGACATCAGCAGTGGCTGTGTGTCACTGAAACCTGTGAAATGCTGACATCCGCAGTGGCTGTGCGTCACTGAAATCTGTGAAATGCTGACATCCGCAGTGGCTGTGCGTCACTGAAATCTGTGAAATGCTGACATCCGCAGTGGCTGTGTATCACTGAAATCTGTGAAATGCTGACATCCGCAGTGGCTGTGTGTCACTGAAATCTGTGAAATGTTGACATCCGCAGTGGCTGTGTGTCACTGAAATCTGTGAAATGCCGACATCCGCAGTGGCTGTGCGTCACTGTAATCTGTGAAATGCTGACATCCGCAGTGGCTGTGCGTCACTGAAATTGGTGAAATGCTGACATCCGCAGTGGCTGTGCGTCACTGAAATCTGTGAAATGCTGACATCCGCAGTGGCTGTGTGTCACTGAAATCTGTGAAATGCTGACATCCGCAGTGGCTGTGCGTCACTGACATCTGTGAAATGCTGACATCCGCAGTGGCTGTGTGTCACTGAAATCTGTGAAATGCTGACATCCGCAGTGGCTGTGTGTCACTGAAATCTGTGAAATGCTGACATCCGCAGTGGCTGTGTGTCACTGAAACCTGTGAAATGCTGACATCCGCAGTGGCTGTGTGTCACTGAAACCTGTGAAATGCTGACATCCGCAGTGGCTGTGTGTCACTGAACTCTGTAAACTACTGACATCTGTGGTGTCACTGAAATGGCTCTGCAGCTGTTCTCACTGGAGGCGTGCGATGGCTTATTCCAAATACCTGGTCCTGACGCGAGCTAAATTCTGAAATTACTCGCTTTAGCTCAGGAGCTTGTCGTGCTGCTCAAACGCTGGCCGTTTCTCAAAGCATTGCCTGTGCTCATAGCACATTCCTTTCAATATATTTACAGATAACTGTACACATAGACACACCCACACATATCATCAGTAATTACACAAACAGCATATATCCTTGGGGGGTGGAAAAAATGAATAAGTACACAAATAATTTATTATATCATTCACATCATCCTTAAAATCAACCTGTCTGAACTCTATTAAGTCTTGAAGGCTGTTTCGTTGGGAAAGCACTTTAGAATACAGCCAACATGGAAACGGAGAGTAAACAAGCTGAGATGAGGACGACAGGAAGGCTGCATTTTTCGGTTAGATTTGAAAGTAGTCATATATGGAGTGGGGCCATTATCTCCAAGTTAGCTTCGATTTCCTCATCAAGTTTCAAATTTGATAACTGAACAATGCTTTCTCGTGATGTCCCTGAAATAAAGTTCGGGCCGCCACTGATGACGCCTCTGATCCCTCACATTAGCGTAACTCTAACAGTTTGTAAGGGAATCACATGAACGTTTTTTGTTTATTCCTGCTGCATAGAGGATGAACTCTAGTACTGTGTGGCTTTTTGACCCTTCCTGTACCGTCAATATAAGGTCAAAATTGACATTTTCAAGTGCAATAATGAAACCGGTTTTGATGGCAATCATATCAGGTCTTATGCAGTAGTTGTTCTCCTGTTTTTGATTGTATTTACCCAGAGACTTTTGCTGAAGGGCCACCGCCTGGCACAACTTTTCATTTTTAAAAATTGCTGCAATGTGATAGTTTTTATGGGAATTGCTTTCAACTTCCTGTGCTCGTGACCCAATGACCTTTCATACAGCGCCACACCAGGTCAGACTTTATATTTCCAAGTGCAGTAAGTCCAATAGCTTCGCTGGGAATCAAGTCACACTTCTTGTGATCATTTCCGGTGCATAAATTGATGTTAGTCTCCACTATATCTTTTACTGTAGCACCACCACCGGGCCAAACCATTAATTGTTGAAGATTGCAATAACTTGAGTAGCTTTAATAGGTATCACATCAAATCAGCTGACAATACTCCTGGTGCACAGAGGATTCAGTTATTGATTGTGGCGACTCTGTAATGCTTCTTGTGGTGCCGCAACTCAGTTAAACTATAATTATGCAAATGCAATAACTCAAGCAGTTTTGATGGGAATCATAAGTCATCCAGTGCATTGAGAAGGGGTGTTATCGATTGTGGTCCCCCTATGATGAAAATGTGTTGTGCACATTCCTGGAGCACAGACTGCTTCTCCTGGGGATTTTCTGAGCCGCATTCCCTGTCCTGCCGAGCACTTACCTGCCCAAACTCTGAACTGAGGGGGTGAGAAGCAGAGAACACCATCTAACTTCTGCTGAAAAATAAATTAAGTGCGTGTGACGCCCTTTGATGTCGCATTCAGTTTTTGTGTCAGGGGCTTCTATAATGTCATTACATCAGATACTCATGGGTGACAGCACCTGATTTCCATTTCCATGTGAAACTGAGGGTCGAAGGCACCAAACTCCACTAACTACTGTACATTCCAAGCTGTGAAATTTCAGCGTTTTCTAGTTTCAGCATCTGGCGCACATCTGTTGTTCAATTTTTGCTGGTCCAAAGTCCCAAAGAGGTGTGTTCATTTTTTAATGTATTTTATCTTTTCTTTTTTATGTTGATCCCAGAGCCGGGGTTTTGAATAGACTTTTCACATCAATACTGCTCACAATTCCCTACATCTGCAGGGCTTGGCAGATCTACAGACAGGCCTTGCCAGCTGCTCAATATTGTTGCAAACCTGCAGTTATGTTGCTCAGCCGCAGTTCAAAACTTCACCAGATCTGTTGGTGCCAGAGCCCACTGTCTCACAAAGTCGTAAAAATCACACTTTCACATTGGCGGCTGGTGAACTGGCAATAGGGGAGGCTCAGATCAATCCCTTAAAATCAATGATTGGTCATGACCTGTTTTCAATCGTTCATTTAAATTACCATTACAGAAACGCAGAAAACTCTCAACATTATCAGGTGTGGCCAATTTTCATTTATAACACATTCCTGTCAACTCTTAAGTTGGTACTTAAAGGCACTTAAGCCTTTCGTTTGTTTAGAAAAGCGAGCTTGTTTTCCGCTCGTTTTTAGCTCATCACTTTCAGCTGCGTCGGCTCTCTGCTTGATGCAGCTTCGCCTGCACGGCATCTGAAACTCCGCTCAAACCAGCCATTACAATAAGTTACAAGTTCTTTTAACCAGAGATATCAACAATCTGGCAAACATCTGAATTTTCAGAAATAAGAAACTTTGAGCCCGTATTTTTCAAATTGTGGGTTCTATTGACTGTCAGGATCCTGCTATGGACTTTTATTCTGAATTTTTTGCTGGTCTCTTTCTTGACTTTTATTTTGACTCTTTTATCTCTGTGCTGGGCATTCATATCCTGTCTTTTGTCTCCCCCTGCCACCTTTAGCTTACATTAGACCCGCCCATTTAGCTCCCTTGTCTGATTGCGCTCATTGTCAGATTGTTGCACCCCTTGTTTGGAGCTCTAGTCTTAGTACTGTTTTGCATTCTAGTACTGTGTAGTTTCTTTCTACCTTTTTCAAGTTGGCTGCCCGTGTTTTGGCTTGAAACCTTTTTGTTTCGCCTATGCTTTGCTGTGAGGATTTTTTCATTAAATACCTCTTTTCCTGCATTTGGGTCCAAACCTTATTCTGAAGCCTGACAGTTGACTCCGGCTCTCACAGGACACACCTGCTGTCCGCCGACAGCATTTGGCCAGTCACAGTTTTTTTCACCTTCCCAGTTTTTGCAGGGAATGGTTGCAAAATTTAAAAGCACGATTCATCATGACTGCATATTCACTACATAATGTCTCAGATACTGTAATTCTTTTGAATATGTGACACGATGAGAGCAGCTCACTGAGCTCAGGCTTACCCTTATCCCTCTGTAGACAGCATGTTAGAGATCAGGTCTTAATATGCCCCTTATCTTCACTCAGCACCATAACTCATTGGACAGTGATGCATTTTTTTGTTATTTTGGTTCTAATGGCTAAGGCGGCATTATTGCGACTTTACAATTTGATATCTCCATCTAAGTGTAGATCCAGTATCAATAGAATTAAGCTCGTCCAAGAGTAACATTTTAAACTACCAATTGACAGCAGCTCTGTCATAATGACATCATAAAACTATAAGGGTTTTACAACAGTACATTGCATGTGACTCGCAAGGATCTTTGGAGAAGTTTGCGGTATCTAATTCCGCAACAGTAAGCAATTTTAAAGCAAAAGTGATGTGGAAATTATATATATTTTAAGATGGCAAATACTATGTTGGGTTTTTCATGAAAACATGTATCTCTGCTTGTCTCAGCTCATCTGCTGGAAATGTTTGCTAATATTTGCAAGCTAACTTTAAACCACCAAAAGATGACATTTGTAAGTGCAGCAAAGAGATATTAGAGCTGTGATCATTGGAAGAATATTGTGTTATTCCTGGATGTACATTATTTCATTGATCCCAGAGCAATGGTATGAGATTCCACACTGGAGACCAAGCCATAATGTGCAACAGATCTACCTTGAGCTCCGTAATTCATTGGACAGTGACACATTAGCCCGCTTGGCCTCTAGGCCAATCACACTTATGCTGTGGTTAGATGTCTTCCTGGTGGACTGTCGTGCGTCTGTGAACTTTTGCCTCCTGTGCTCAAGCACCTTCAGTTTGTCCCAGATCCTTCTCATATTTTACATGAGTGTATATGGGAAGAAAATATACAGCAAGTTTGATTTTGTTCATGTTTGGCCAAGCAGGCGCAGTGGCTTTGCCACTATTTATTTACTTATTTATTTATTTTTGTTATTCTGGTTCAGTCACTTAAATCGTTCACTGGATCTGTATCCAACAGAACATGATTTTTTCATGCTAAAGAGGAGACTGTGGGAAATAAAGTCTCCAAACCAAACCGACTCTGAAGATGGCTGCAGTGCTGGCCTGGCGGAGCATCATAGCCGTCGTCTGATAGCAGACCTCAAATTAACACTGACAGTCTGCCATTCAATCTCATTTTAAATCTTTTGAGTTCAGAACTGAATTAAAAAAAGTAATCGTCCAATAAATTATGGCGCTCAGAGTACATATGGCCTCATCTTGATCGGGGTTTCATTGTATAATAAGGGAGATAGCCTTCAATCACTCATCTGTTTTAGATGACTGAGGAGCGAACCAGGCTCACTCGACTCAAAGTGACCCACGTGTGATTACTTGGGATAGGAACAGCTAATTGGACCAGGGAAGTTAAATTAAAATAAGCAACAAATATATTTCACACTGATATTGGGGAGCATTTTTCATCCATAGGGTGGTCACAGTCTATAATAGATTGCTAAATCATCACCTAGAAGCAGGAACTCCAAGGTTTTTGAGGGACAGTATTGATCCAGTGCCAGATACTCTTGTTCTTAATTATTCTGAGTGTTTGGTAAACTTTATTGGTGGGAAATCAGTGAGGTTTCCTGGACTGAATGGCCTCTTCCTCCAGTTTTGTTATGTAATGACTCTCATTTTGTCTCCAGCTCTCAGACGAATTGGTCAGCAGACGCCAGTTTTCTCAAGAGCTCCAAATGAGTTCATTGGCTCCAATTCAATGGCTCTGCAATCATGAGATTTTTTTTGTCCTCGTCTCACAGTTTAATTCTGTTCTGACATTAGTCCCCGTTAAATCTCACATTCCTCTAAACCACGCACCGACCTGTTTCTTATTGCAATACAACTAGAAAGTTTGGAATCACCAGTGATTTTTTTTCACATTTCAGAAATGGAAGAGATGTTGTGCTATAACATGTTGTGCTATAACAGTGCTCAACCACTGGATTGAGCTGAGCAACTATTGTGGGATCACTTAAGAATCTTAAAGTTTGCAAGATGGGCCTATTTTAAGGCAAACACGAACTGGAAATACCGCAGTTTATGTGTCAACCCATTGACAACGATGTCTTAGTTACATTTATATTCTAAATTGGTAAATATAGCAATCCAGAGAATAAATATCACAGTAGATACTTTGATGAGAAATCAGTGAAATAGATAATGACATTATTACTTTTTTGCCCCCAAATACTTGAAATACAAAATTTTGTGGACGTTTTAAAGGTCCGATAATGTTACTGATTAAATTAAAATAAAAACACACACACACACACACACACACACACACATCCAGGCCATAAGAGACCTCTTCTCTCTCCCCTATATGAGCTGTTTTGAGTGGGCAGGGATGCTATGTTATTGAGGCACTGCTCTGATTGGCTGCCTGCCCGCTATACTCCAGGGGTGGGTCCAGACCCAAAAAACCAGGAAATCAAGATGGCAGGTATTTCAGGACAGCTTCTATTGCTGGTTACACCATACATGTTTGTTCCTGAGTCTGACCCCGAACAGGAAGAGGAAGCCATTGAAGTGTTGCAGCAATGTTTACAGCAGGATGTCAATGAGTGGTAATTTGACATTTTTGTATTTTGTTATACTGTCACGCCTTGCATGCGTGTGGTTGTGGCTATATTGTTATATAGTCATGCTATATATCCACTTATCCCAAAGGAACTTTGCAAAAAGCTCCTGATAACCATTTCTACCAAAACAAAATGCAATTCTGACACCAAGCTTCTAAATGAGCCCATAGCAAAAACACACAAAAGGTGTTAGCATCGCTTATGTGGAGCTAGCAACTTCCACCAGAAAAAATTCTGTATCCAATCTCCACTTTTTTTGGCTTTTTATTTTCCAGAAAAATTTTAAAGAGGGCGCCACAATATTTTGGGCGGGGGTTTATTAGTGATAAAGAGATTTCAAATTTAATATTCTGAATATTCTGCTGTGAAAACAACCTAGAGACCTACTCTTACAAATAGACGTGAGGGAAAAAATTCACTCATCTCTGATCGGAATTTCTCAACGAGGCTGCGGTATATTGCCGTGCCTCAATTTTCAAATATCATATCGAAAGTTTGATGAAATTCCGCAATGACAATGCAGAGAAGTTGTTTGTTTTACCAGACGTGACAGTGCGTTTTGCGGTTGCTTTCACTGCGGTAGCATCCGAGAGCTAGTCCACACAACAACAAAGTACCCGCCTGCCCCCGGGCATGGATAAGTTAAACAATCTTCCACAGCAGCAGTGAACAAACCCAAATATGTACCCTACGCTGTGCAAAGCTTATGTGTCATCCAACTGTAGCCTTATCAGCCAAACTTTGCAGACAAGTACAACATCTCTCTGGTTAGCTTCAACTGTAGCAGCGACGGTCAGGTAACGTTATGATGAAACTACCACCTTGATGCCAACCAAAGCAACACAAGCCTACCAATCAGAATTACTGCATATAAGTTTACCAGGAGCATTTTTTAAGTAGCACAGCACGCAAACTAAAATGCGGTTGTAAGTGATCGTTCATAAAAACGACAGAGACAAACAGTATCCTGCAATGCAGGTTTTACAGAGTGTAAGTTTCATTACCACGAACAGTTGCAATAAGCATCCAAGTTACAGAAAAGTATAAAAAAAATGAGCTTCAAATGAGGTTTTTGTTCACACACCTTCTGTTGAATGTCTCCTGATATCATTTACCCTTGCATATTTAGGACACAAACATGAGTAACAATAACTTAGCGCTGCAGCTACATTTAACAGGCTATCACGTTAGGTGGGCTTCCGCAGTAAAGCGTCACAATATGGTAAAACTTACAGCTTCCATGTCAGTCGTTGAGTCACAGACAGTTGGTACCGATTCAGGCTTTACCTTCAGATATTTTGCAAAGCCTGCTTTGTACTGGCCCAGGTAAAGAAAGCAGTCAGTCGTAAATCTGAGGGAAGATACTGCCTTTACTGCATGCACAGATTATCCGAATGAATGTTTCTCCATTCTTTAATTATGCTACGCAAGGTGCCTGTAAAATTTTCATACAAAGAATACCACATACATAAACTTGCTACAACCTTAACTGACAGCTGCAAATCATCCCAGCGTACTCATGCAACCCACTCAGATCGAGCAGTTTGGAGAATTGATACCAAGTGAGTGGATATATAACTACATTAGCAAGCCTGCACACAATCCTCTCTATTAAGCATCTTAATTGTTATGATTCTGCTGTTGCCTGACCATGTTTTTGTAATGACCCTGACTCCAAGTCATGTTGAGTTATTCCATGCCATGTTTTGTATTTTGCCTGTCTTGCCTTGTCACGTCTTCATCCTGCCATTTCCCATATTCACTGTTTAGTTATCATTCTGGTTTTTGTAATTCTCATACCCTGCATTGCACATTGTCTCCCGAGTCTTGTCTTGTGTCCCGAGACAGTTTTATTCCCCAGTCTTATGTGCCTCAGTTTCAGGTGATTTCATGGTTTCTGAGTTTCCAAACATTCCTTCCAATCTTGTTTGCTTCCTTCGCCTTACTGTTCTATTTTTACAAATAATACTAACAGTTTAATATTTTAGATGAATTACTTTTGTACGAACAGTAACTAACATTGTTTATAGTACTGACTTAATAACAAGCACTTAAGGATTGTATAGCTGCACATTACTAATTGACTAACGAGCTCTCAGCACTCGCTCTGCTCTAGTCTCCGCCCCTTGTCTTCACTCAATTTACTTTGCTGTGCTTCAGCAAATTCTCCGCACCTTGTTAAACACTGTTCTGCCTCTCACTCTGTGCATGTTAGAACTCCCTAAATGTCATTGGCTGTCTGTGTAATCCCTGTCCGCGTTTTGGCTTTCGCCAATTTCGTATGGTTAGGTACCTCCTCATGTTCATTCCTTTGTTAATTAGTATGATCCAGCCCACCTGTTCCCTATTATAGCATGTGACTTCCCCTTTGTGTATTTAAGCAGTCATTTCACTTCTAGCTCTTGTCAGAACATTTCCCCTGTGCTGTGATCTTTTATGCCTTGTATTCTTAGTGTTATACTTCTGACTGGAACGTCCCGGATTTTGATTTTGGCTTTACCTTTGATATTCTTGTGCCCGTGTACCTTACCTGCTTTGCCTGACCCTGAGTTTTGTCGTTGCTGCCCTGTTTACGAATTGGATTACGACTAATGGATTCTGAATTTTTTTTTTAAATTTTGGACTCTGTACCGTTGTTTGCTGCCCTGCAGGGGTTTCCACCCCAGATCCAATAAACATCAAGTTTACTAGATATTTCTGGTCTCGCTTCTGGTTCCTGAACGCTACCTCACATTAATACGCGGTAACACAATTGCAGCCGCAATAAAAACTTCAAAATGGACCACCAACAATGAATTTGACAAGCCGCAAACTGAGTGTTAATTGGACTGGATCATGTTAGATTTGCGTTTCTTTCTTTTCCGCCACTGGGCCAGTTGGTTAGGACATTTCGACGTTCAAAGATTAAATTTGCTGAACATCATGAGACTAACTTTAATGCTTTCTGTATAATTCATAATTTTGACCTCACCTGAAGCCCTGATACACCTGTATCCTCAACAGCTTGCTCTGTTTCTCAAGCTTGCTGCAGTGATTCCTGCATATAAAATAATAAATTAATAATGGCACCTTTGCAGGATTTCTCCGCTGAAATTCACCACATAGGCCAGGCGGATATGTCAAATTATATTTACTATTGCTAGCAACCCAATTACTCACCAACATGTGAGAGAAACCAGATTTAGTTTGCTAGTTGAAACTAGCAAACATGTTTTAACATTTGTTGACACAAGTTTATTTTCGTTAAAAACTAAGGTAGCTAGCAAGTTTTCACTTTAAGTAACCATCTGTTCCTGACTAGTTAGATCACTTATTCAACCAACATTACACTTGGCATTCAGTATGGCGAAAAATTAGCAGACTTAAAATGGAGTGACTTTTTCCCCCCTCATGCTCTCAGACAATGAAATTTCCACAAAAGTGTTACGAACCGAAGGTAATATCAATGCACGTCATGAGTTGGGCCCTGGGAAAAGTGCTATAGTTACACAATGAAGAAGAAACTGGAACAAATGCCAAATTACGGTTCTCTTCTAAAAAGCTCCGGTTTGGACAAAAATGAATATTCATGACCTGAATAGAGTGGTTAATTTACACTTGACCTTTAGCTTTCAGGTAGCCCATCCCTTTCAACCAATCCAATTCTAGAATGCGTAAAGGTTGTCTTGGAGACTTAACCTCCACAACTGGGTCTAATATTGCTTATCTGGAAAGATAAGAACGATTTTGCTGAAATATCAGTAGGGACCATCTGGTTTCCCATTCCTTCCTTCCATATATAAACCTACGCCCTTGATCCTGACTTGCACTAAACTCACACAGCTGCCAGTACATTTGACTGTGGCACCACGATCTCCATGGAGTGGCTCATTCCTCAAAAGGACTTCATTACCCAGGGACTCCCGCCACCTGGTTCTCTCTGCTGCCTGCTGATAAGGCAAGTGGTGTGAATCCAAGGTTTGGAGCACCTCTAGGGAACCTACTGAAGCCTTCTGTGACAGTGAAACAATGGCAAACTAAAATGTGCCCATTGGGAAAACACAAATGTGCACACACACAAACACACACACACAAACATGCGCACACACACACACACACAAAGGGAAAATTAAACAAAGTCCAGCTGTATTTTAAAAATCCATCCATCCATTTTCAGCATCTTATCTGGGGCCAGTTCACAGGGGTAGCAGAATCAGCAAAGTGACCCAGATGTCACCCTCCCCAGCCACTTCCTCCAGCTCCTTCTGGGGAACCCCGAGCCCTTACTGGGCCGGCTGGGAGATATAATCCCTCCAGCGTGTCCTAGGGAACCCCAAGCCCTTCCTGGGCCAGCTGGGAGATAAAATCTCTCCAGTGTGTCCTGGGGAACCCCGAGCCCTTCCTGGGCCAGCTGGGACATATAATCCCTCCAGCGTGTCCTTGGGAACCCCAAGCCCTTCCTGGGCCAGCTGGGAGATATGATCTTTCCAGCGTGTCCTGGGGAACCCCAAGCCCTTCCTGGCACAGCTGAGAGATATAATTCCTCCAGCACATCCTAGGGAACCCCAAGCCCTTCCTGGGCCAGCTGGGAGATATAATCCCTCCAGCGTGTCCTAGGGAACCCCAAGCCCTTCCTGGGCCAGCTGGGAGAAATAATCCCTCCAGCGTGTCCTGGGGAACCCCGAGCCCTTCCTGGGCCAGCTGGGAGATATAATCCCTCCAGCGTGTCCTGGGGAACCCCAAGCCTTTCCTGGGCCAGCTGGGAGATATAATCCCTCCAGTGTGTCCTGGGGAACCTTGAGTCCTTCCTCGGTCAGCTGGGATATATAATCCCTCCAGCATGTCCTGGGGAACCCCGAGCCCTTTCTGAACCAGCTGGGAGATATAAGCTCTCCAGTGTATCCTGGGGAACCCCAAGCCTTTCCTGAACCAGCTGGAAGATATAATCCCTCCAGCGTGTCCTGAGTCTGCCTCAGGGCCTCTTCCCAGTTGTACATGCCTGGAAAACCTCTACGAGGAGGTGTCCAGGAGGCAAATGACTTGTTAGAGTCCCATTTGTTTGAGAAAAATCAATTCTGAAGACCAATCTGTTGGCATGTTTTTTTCCATCTTTGTTACGACTTGGCTGAAAATGAACCTCTCCCTGACAAAAGAGAACACATTTCCTGATCCTCTTAGCACAGACTCTAGAGATTTCAGCTGGAATATATAATATTTTTGCATTATTCCATTTCCTCAAAGCTCATGGTTTAGTGCTGAAGAGAAGCTGTTCAAGATTAAGCCGAGTCAGACTGAATATATTGTTCAAAGATGTAGGGCTCTTTTTAAATAAAATTTGAAGTATAAATACTCTCTGAAAAAAAATATTGATTGACTATCCATATACACAAGAAATATTCACTCTCTTGGGGTGCAAATAGCAGGTAACTTCATGAAATTAGTATTTGTTTACATGTAATACGCTTGGTTTGTACAGTGCCTGCAGGTGAGGTGCTATCACATTAGATGAACCTGCGAGGACTAACACTTTGCTTCCTGCTGCACACTTTAACACTGTTATTACCCCCTTATTTCTGCCTTCTTTGTGATTAGTTTTTACCTCATTTTACCAGCAGGAATAATAAGTCTGAAGACCTGATTAGAAACGAGCCGACTGCTCTTCAGACGCACCAAAGGTGATTCGTTTTGCAGCGGTATTTTACTGATCTGATCAAGCTGTGGAGATGAAGTGATAAAGCTGCTGTTTTCTCTTGAGCAGCAGTTTCACTACCTAAAGTTTTTTTAATAAAAAATAAACACATAATAGATAAACCCTTTTAACGCCGTAATTATGACTGTATCACGTTTGCGGTAGAAGCTCATCTCTCCTTGGCTCAGAAATGCACTTGACAGGTGGATTATTGCTGGACTGTTTATTACTTTTGGGATAGTTTTGATCGAGGTTTTGTTTGGAAAATAATTTAATATGCAGATTATTACTGGCAATGGCGGGGCTCTCATAATCTAAGAGTATTACTGCGCCGTGATTTGGTTTATTTATATTACTCTGAGGGATATGACTGCAGCTAATGCTCATCTCGAACGATAACTATGCTATTCCACTGCGAGACGCTTTCATTGCTCAGTGATGATGTCATAAACATAGCACTTTTCTACTGCCCAGCGGGACGCATCATCAGCGCAGAATTTCAGCTAAAGAGGATTCTGTAAAGACTGCAGTGCGAAGGTAGATTCCTCCCTAACTCAAGCACCGTGCAAACTTTTCAGAAAAAAATCTGTATAGTAGACCATTGACTGGTTGCCTGTCAGTTGATTGAAGGACTTGATTGTGATCATGCAGTCCCAGTTCAATCCCGTTGGGAGATGCAAAATTTAGATACGAGATCTCACGAGCATGTCTATCACATTTTAGTAAAAATGGTGACTAATGCCCATCCTTTGTATGATGTATAAGCCTCATAAATAAAGGACCCCTGTATGGGTTTGTAACATGCTGCTGTTTTACTCCAATCTGTGGAACCTCAGGCATATTTTAAATTCTTGCAGTGATCCAAAGTTTTCCAACAATCTTAAATATGCTAAATTACTGGGAAAATGTGAATAAAATGGCGCACAAGATCTACATATTTTGCATTGACCATATCATGTAATACAAATGTGATGTAGCTTCAGTGAGGCCCTGCAACTAATTGCTTTATTTTGGCAAAAAAATAATTCTCTCTCTCTCTCCCTCAGTTGACGTGCGGACAGTGTTCAGGCACAAAATGGCCGCTGGGTATAAGTGGTGATTGAGGACAGCCCTCCCCTCATCACAGTAATACCTTTGAATTGGTTTGAAAAGTTCTCCAAAATTCAATGCCAAACCATTCGGTCATCAGTCTTGACAGGGACCACAGTCTGCACTACATAAGGCCCCGTGCAGTAATGTTAGGACCCTCTGCATAGGAAAACTTCTATAGGGCATTAATCTCTATTGTGTAATTTTGAGATGAAGATCATAGCAAATTCCAGTGATTACCTTCATCAGTTCTCCAGATGGCATGGTCATTATGGACAATTCAAACTCATAGAAAACAAAACTACTTCTAGCAACCAGTTTAAACAATCGCATAGTGCAAAGCTTTTAGACTCGAATGCTGAAAATCAGATTAATCACTAATCATTAATCAAGCTGACTTTTGGAACCAACTGTCACCGAATGCCGAGTGCCAAATGTCATTCAAGACTGCTGTTCCTCCTCAGAATGCTCGGGAAAGGAACGTCAAGTTGCTCTACGTTAAAAGTTTGTTTCACCTGCTTCAGTAAATCACGACCTTCAGCCTCGCTGCTCAGCTTTGCTCTCTAAATAACGTAGGGCAGGAGAGGATGCAGTTACCCAGTGGTACAATCACCGAGAGGAGACAAAACGCCTCGAACAACTTCATGAGGAGAGAAATGTCTCACAAAACACGAATCATCTGCTCAAAGTCTCACAGCCAAAACCATCTCAAGCATTGAAACTCATGTATTTGTGGTGTTTAAATTTGTCTGAAACCGTACAGAGCCATTATAGTATTTGTCATCACAGAGATTTGTTTGTTAAAGTTAATGAAATATACTCCAGCCTTGTGTTTTTCCACTTGATTATTTTGTGTAGCTGTCTGCAGTTTCAGCAAAGTGCTTGTGTTTAAGCAGATGATCTCAGAATCTTCTAGAATCTGCAGAGTTAGCCCTTTGATCAGGAGGGAGAGGTGACATAATCTCCATAGATATTTTTACAAACTATACACGATACTCTTTTTGTATGAGCTTGTTATTTGGAAAGGGTTTGGAAGGGAAAACAGCAGACAGTTCCTGAAATTCCTGCTCAAAAAAATAGATCATAAACTATTACACTATTTTGCTGGCTAAAATGGTGTATTACGCAATCAGATTCTGAATATAGGCAGGTCACTCCAACATATTTGTGATTCAGCCCTGGAAATGATGAATATTGAGAGATTACATTAACTCAGTCTCTCACCCAGAGAGGTTTGCTTAAGTGATATTAGTTCAGCCAACATATAGCGCAGATGCCAAGTCATCAAGATGGAGGTACAGAGTTCAGGGACGAAGAGGCAGTGAACCGCAGAGCAGCTGGGATGCAGTAATAGCCGGTGTGTAAATGGCTGGACCAGCTTATATTAAAGTGCACCTGACAATGTCCACTTAACCCCACGCAGTCATGACAGGCCCTCAGAACGCTTGTTTTGCGAAATGTCCATCATCGCAGAGGACAAGATCAAAGTAAATTCATGTTAGTGAGTTTGTGTTCAAAAATAGCCAAGCACTCCACAGTATATATAAAACCTCAAAGGAAAAAAAATAGTGATTAATTATAATGAAATTGATTTCATGACTGAGTTGGCCAGAAAAGAAGTTTACTCATGAAGTAACCACCAATCATACAGTAAACGTACAGTTGCACAAACCACCGATTTGACACTGGTCTTGTCATGGAAGAATACCCATATACATTATGAGGCCAATTTATTGGGTACGCCTGTACACCCGCCTGTAAATGAAAATATCTGATCAGCCAGAATCCCTAAAGAATGCTAACAACACCTTATTCAAGAAATGCAGCTGCTCAGCGGGCAGGGGGGATGTCCTTTGAAGTCCATAAACATGTACCTAATAAAGTGCCCACTGATTGGCTGAGTCTTGTTCCAGAATATCCTTGATTTTTTCGCTTTAAATTCGATGCACGGAAGCAGTCTTTTTTTGTCTTTGTCTTAAATGTAATACATTTCAGTTGTACTCAAACCCTTTTCCAGAGGGGCAGTTTATCAGTTTTGTTGAGCTCTGCAGTATGATAATATTTGCTCTCGTGATGCGGAGCGCAGTGAGAGCCGATAGTGTGAAAGGGACTGTCAGACTCTCAGGCCCTGCATCAGTATGTCCTCAGTGGAAAAGACTCATCTCCTGCACACTGCCTTCGAGCAACAAACAACTGTGACAAGAGTGGATTAGCACAGAAGCAAGTCAGCTCACCCTTCAGAAATTAGCGTGTATTTGTATGTGTGTGTGAGAGAGAGAGAGAGTGAAATTAGTTTATGTGATACTGGACAGTGTAATTTCCCCTAATACAACAACAATAAATACAAACATACTCTACAAAACTAAAAAATATACAATATACACCAGTGGTGGCAGGTGAACTGGCGAGAGGGGAGGCTCAAAAGAATCCGTTAAAATTATTGATTGATCACGACCTGTTTTAAATCTTTCATTTAAATTACCATTACAGAAACTCAGAAAACTCTCAGCATTATCAGATGTGGCCAGTTTTCATATATAACACATACCGATCACGACTCCGGACTTCTCACGCTTTTCTTTATTCAGGGATTGGAAGCAATGCATGTGTTTTGTGATTGTTTAAATGAAATAAGGTCATTTGAAACGTCTTTATGCAATTCCATTGCCTCCAACCCCTCCAGTGCACAAGGACTTCAGTTCTGCGTGAGAATCTCTTACAGATGCGCTGATAGAATAATTGCTGACCACAGCAGAGGAGCGTAAATATGCCACTTAAACTCACACCGAATGCGTGAGAAGTCCTGAGTTGTAATCGGTATGTGTCATAAATGAAAACTGGCCACACCTGATAATGTTGAGAGTTTTCAGAGTTTCTGTAATGGTAAATTAAATGAATGATTGAAAACAGGTCGTGACCAATCATTAATTTTAAGGGATTGTTTTGATCCTCTCCTATTGCCAGTTCACCAGCCGCCACTGATATACACCTCCAACACTACGCTGACATCACAAACAGGTGCATGCACACACACTCTCTCTCTCTCACATACACACACATACCTGCATATGAACAAACAATTTTTCAAACAAAATAGAAGTTTTAGGTGAAAAGAGTAGCATAAATCCTGAACACAAAATCTTAAGTTTACAGTGTGATGAAGGAACAGTGAAGAATGAGACATCATTAGTATGATGAACAGTCTGCTTCAGAACATCCTCCTGCTCACTCAGACCAGTATTATAATACACCACTCACAACCTCCACTACTTATAAAGCCTTAACAATAAGGATTACTCTAACGGTCACACACACACACACACACACACACACATACACACACACACAAATGTCCGCCACCATACACACAAATGTAACTAGTAATTAAAGTGTTTTTTATTGTGACTGGAGGTAATGCTGTTGCTATTGTTGGGCACCATTATTTACTACCCCTGAGTTATCTCATACTTTTATGCATTCTGACTTATTTAACACTCCATAAACCATTCATTCTCACTTTTTTATGCACAGAAATGGGGAAAATGTCAAGAAAAATTATGTTATCTATTAGAATGATCAATATTATTTTCATAATGTTCCCGAACATTAAGTAACTTTTGCCGAATTCTCAAGGGATCAAATTGGAAATACACACTTGACAATTTTTATAAAACATTGCCTCAATTTCTTCTGGGGCCAAGAACACATTTATATAACAGTTAAAATTATTCCTTCATATAATGGGACAAACCCCTCTGCTGTTATGCAGTCATTCTCAACCCCTCTGCCATGGACATGGCCAAACCGAAGACACCTCCATCGCCACTCCTCTCCGCTCATTCTAATTCTGCTCATTCAGCCACTGTCTTGTTCGTCACGTTCTGCATCCATCTGATCCTCAGTGTCCATCTCAAGCGTTGGCACTAAAAAATGTCACTGGACTTTATACTCTTCCACTATTCGCTGTGATATAGCAGGACTGGTCTCTTGTTTGAATCTTTATTGTTGAATGACACACTCAGCAATTTTTCAACTCACATTTACATAATCATCATCATCAGTTTTATTGTCAATTTCTTCACATGCACCGGTCATACAAAGGAAGTGAAATTACGTTTCTCACTGTCTCACACGTCGACAGAGACAAGACAGACATTAAATTGCAAGACAGGGCGAGTGTAATAAATAACATTTAAGTCTAGGCGAAAAAAAAGGGTAAAAACTTTCGTGCGATAGAGTCTAATCAGGCAGGTCAGGCATCACAGGTAGCAGCACCATAGGCAGCACATGGTGAAAACATGAGGCAGAGGAGTCTACTGGATTCAGTCCGTTTGAGCTAGTGTTTAGCCATGAAGTGAGAGGGCGTTTGCTATTGTTGAGTGAACAATGGCAAGAGAAAGAGCCACATATCAGTCTGTAAGACTATGTTAGCAAGTTCAAGGAAAGATTAGCTAGGTCACAAGCTGCACGCAAAGAGAACTTGAAATCAAGTCAGGGAAAAATGAAAACTTGGTATGATCATAAGGCTAGAAGCCGTGAGTTTAAAGCAGGAGACAAGGTCCTTGTGTTGTTTCCCTTGCAGTCCAATCCATTGCAGGCTAGATTTCATGGTCCATATGAAATTCTGACAAAACTCAATGATCTCAATTACATTGTGAAGACTCCAGATAGGAGAAAGCCAAAACAGTTGTGTCACATTAACATGCTGAAGCCTTATCATGTTAGGAATGCTAGGGTTGCAGCTGTCACTTCAGATTCTCCTATGGCCGAGACGTGTGAAGATGAGGGGGAGTTTCAAGATGATGAACCTAGAATTAAAGCTGAAGTTCTTTCATGTAAATTGTCAAATTCTGAGATGTTGCAAAATCTTGATGTAAAACTCCAGCACTTAGAACCCTCACAGAAAGATCAGTTTGAGAGGTTGATCAAGAAATATAAAGATCTATTTCCTGAGTTTCCAAAGAGAGTTTCTATAGCCTCTCATGATGTAGATGTTGGTGATGCCAAACCAATAAAACAGCATCCATACCGGATGAATCCTGAAAAGAGAAAGATTGCTGAGAAAGAGGTTGAGTACATGTTAGAACATGATATTATCCGACCCTCTAAGTCAGATTGGAGTTCACCCTGTGTGCTAGTTCCAAAACCTGATGGAAGTACTAGATTCTGTACAGATTATTGCAAAGTCAATACTGTAACTAGAACTGATGTGTTTCCAATACCTAGGATTGATGATTGCTTCGATAAAGTAGGGCAAGCAAAATTTCTGACCAAGATTTATTTATTGAAGGGTTATTGGTGTGTGCCTCTAACTGAGAGGGCCAAGAGCATCTCTGCTTTTGCCACACCATCTGGGTTATACCAGTATGAAGTCCTCCCCTTTGGCATGAAAAATGCCCCAGCCACGTTCCGAAGGATGATACAGTCTACAATCGCCGGATTGCCACACACGGGTGCGTACATCGACGACCTGATCACATGGAGTGAGTCCTGGGATGAACATCTAAAAGATGTTGAGACGTTGTTCCAGCGCCTGACCCAGGCTAACCTGACTGTTAACCTGAAAAGAGTGACTTTGGTTGTGCTACTGTCACCTATCTTGACTACGTCATAGGCTAGGGTAAGATGGCACCCGTAAATGCTAAAGTCCCGGCCATCATGGACTTTCCAGTTCCTGACAACAAAAAAGCTTTGCGCCGCTTCCTTGGAATGATCGAGTACTACCGCAAGTTCTGCAAGAACTTTGCTGAGATTGCTCTCAGTCTTAACTAACCAACTGAAGAAAGGCGTAACTGTCACTTGGGCTGAAGCATGCCAAAGAGCCTTCGATCACCTGAAGTCTCTGCTGTGTCACTTCACCGTGCTCAAATCTCCTGACTTCAACAAACCGTTCTCCATCGCGGTCGATGCTAGCAACCTAGCTAGTGCATCTGTGCTCCTGTAGAGAAGTGACTCTGATGACATTGAGCATCCCGTGGCATACTTCTCCAGGAAGTTCAATTGCCACCAAAAGAACTATTCCACAAAAGAGAAGGAGCTGTTGGCTCTGGTTCTATCCTTACAACACTTTGAGGTTTATGTTTGTACTGGTCAAAAGCCAATGATTGTGTACACTGACCACAATCCGTTAATGTTTTTGAGTGAGATGAAAAACAAGAATTGGAGATTGTTGAATTGGAGTTTGATTTTAGAGGGGTTTGACTTGGATATTAAGCATGTAAAGGGTACTGACAATGTAATTGCTGATTGCTTATCCCGTGTTTGAGTATGTGTATATATCACGTGTTTATTAGCATCTTGTATATGTATATATATATATATATATATATATATATATATACACAAGTGTCTACTTAACCATTTTTGTATTGAAAAGAAAAATTTTGCCTTTATGAGTCAAAATTTTTCCCTTTTGGAATGGAGGTGTAATGCGAATAGAAGCCACTAGATGGCAGTATTGACCTTTTCTTTAGTTAAACCCAGACTGGAGCTAGGTTTGGACATGCCCTGGGCATGTCTGAGATGGAAAGTCCCAGAGAATTTTAAAAAAGTCTAAAAGGTGGAAGGGTTCTGCAAAAGAGTATAAAAAGAGGAAAATTGAGACAGTGAAGTGGTAGGAGATATTGCAAGGAGAAGGATACATTTGACCAGACCTTTCACTCTTTTCCAGACCTGTGAACCTTTTTGTGGATTTTTGCCGGTGTTGAGGCATTTTCTTCACCCGGAACATCACCAAGCAACCCAACCAAAGGGACTGTAAATATTTTTGTTCTTGTATTTATCAATCTTGGTCAGTAGAGGTGATAGTAAATTAGTTAAAAGTCTTTGTTTAATTAAATGTGTTTAAGTTTTAAAATTGTGTCTGTCATCCCTTGCTGTCGTAAATGTAATAACAAATTGGGGCCATAACAATATAACCTAACATAACACAATATAATATAACATGAATGGCAAGAACAGACCGTTCAGCCCAACTACACTCACCAGTTTCTTTATACTATTGTGAATTGTGAATCTATCCCTTCTCTTCAGATACTCATATACAGGTGCTGGTCAATGAATTAGAATAATTTGAAATAGTGCAATCTTTACATTTTTTTAATGCATTTTTTGTGCAGAAAGCAAATCAGGTGTTCACCGCGCCTGTCCTACTTGTTAGAGTATTCACAGAACTCGCTACCAGTAAAAAATTTGCTCAGCTGAGCTTTCCAAAAGGCCCATTTAAGCCATTAAACAGTGACACTGTTGTTTCATTGAATTGAAATAATTCATAAGTCATTTCATTGAATAAGAATAAGTGCTTGAATTTTTTTTTCTGTGAAGAGTGTTCACCGTGCAGTATAAAGTCAGGGTTGAGTAGAATTTCTAAGTTGTAAAATCAATCATGGGTCAGCAGCGCGACCTCTCAACCAGAATAGTGGCTCAAATTCAACCCTTCGCCAACAAGGCTTGACTCAAACTAAAATTGCTGAGCAGCTCGGCATCAGCCAGTCTTCCGTCTGCAAAGCTCTCAAGAGAGACTGGAGCAAGCACACCAACTGTTCCGGCGTCCGAAAAACTTCTGCTTGCGACAACAAGCAGCTGAGAAAGATCGCAGTCAGCAACTGGTTCAAGTCCACTTCCGAGCTCAGCGACTTGTGGAACGAGCAGACCACCGCGTCTCGAGATCAACCACTTACCATCGTCTGTGCGAACTCGGCTTCAAGTCTCGCGTTCTAGCAGTAAAACCAGTGCTGACAAGAAACAAATGGAGAAACGGCTGAAGTGGGCCAAAGAACACGGCGAATGGACTGCTGATGACTGACAGAAAGTGGTCTTCAGTGACGAATTACGCTTTTGCATCTCCTTCGGTGACCAAGGTCCTCGTGTCTGGCGTTGTGGTGGCGAAACCTACAACCACGAGGCAGTGAAAAGATCCGTCAAGTTTCCCAGAGCGTTATGGTCTGGGTATGCATGTCCGCTCAGGGTGTAGGGAAACTCTGCTTCCTCAAGAAGACTGTCAATGCTGCCATATACAAACATGTTCTGGAAACGTTCCTGATTCCGATTGTTGAGGAACAGTTCGGCGAAGAAGACCTCATATTTCGACAGGATCTTGCACCGGCTCATGCGCCAAAGTCGACCAAAGATTGGTTTGCCAAAAAACAGCTTGAAGTTTTGGCATGGCCGGCCAACTAGCCTGACCTCAATGTCATTGAAAACCTTTGGGCCAACGTCAAGCGGAAAATTCGCGACAGAAGGCCGACTATGCTGGACCAACTGAAGTAGAACATTGCCAGAGCCTGGGAAGCAGTGAGTGCAGAAACTTGCGACAAGCTGGTCAAATCGATGCCGCGGAGACTTCAGGCAGTTATACACAAAATACGGAGAAAGTGATGATTGTAATTATAATAAAAATTATTCTAATTCATTGAAACGGTTTCTTCATTATTCTAATTCAATAAAACAACAGTGTCACAGGTAACTGGCCTAAATGGGCCTTTTGGAAAGCTCAGCCGAGCAAATTTTTTACAGGTAGCAAGTTCTGTGATTACTTTAACAAGTAGGACAGGCGCGGTGAACATCTGAATTGCTTTCTGCACAAAAAATGCATTTAAAAATTTTACGATTGCACTATTTCAAATTATTCTAATTCGTTGACCAGCACCTGTATGACTCAATCATATCTAGCTTTAAGTTAAGCCTGCTCTTGAAAACCCCCAAGGTCTCTGCCTCAACAAAATGGTCAGGCAAGCTATTCCACATCAAAATTACTCTTTGGGTGAAGAAATATTTCCAAATATCAGGGATAAATTAACCTTTGGTCAACTTCCATTTGTGACCCCTGAGTTCTCCTAACAACACTTAGTCGAAGGAATCCTACATAATTCACTTTGTTAATCCCTTTAACATATTTAAAGACCTCAATCAGATCACCCCTTAGTCTCCTTTTCCTAAGACTAAAGAGATTAAGGATCTTCAGCCTCTTCTCATAGCTTTCATCTTTTATACCTGGAATTAGCTTAGTGGCTCTTCTCTGAACTTTTTCTAGAGCCTCTATATCTTTCTTAAAGTATGGTCCCCAGAACTGTACACAATACTCCAGATATGGCCTGACGAATGTGTTGTACAAAAGAAGCATCACCTCCTTTGATCTGTACTCAATACTTTTGGCAATGTATCCCAGCATCCGACTGGCTTTTTTAACTGCTACGGCACAATGGCTAGAGCCTGTGAGGGTTTGGTCAACAATCACTCCCAGATCTTTCTCTTGTGGCGCACATTCCAGCTTTAAACCTCCCATGAAGTAATCTTGCTATACGATTTTATTACCTACATGTACAACTTCACATTTTGCTAGATTAAGTTTCATTTGCCACATTTCTGCCCAATTCTGGATTCTATCTAAATCATCCTGAATCACTTTAGTGGACTCTAAATTATTTGCCAAAGCCCCAAATTTAGTATCATCTGCAAATTGAATTAATCTGCTTTCAATATCCCTATCAAGGTCATTGATGTAGATGAGGAACGGCAGGGGTCCCAACACCGATCCCTGGGGGACCCCACTCCCCACCATACCTAGCTCAGATGAGATACTACTGACCACCATGTATTGTTCCCGTTTTAAATAAATAAATAAGAAATAAAAAAACTCTTATACTGTCTTCTAAGCCAGTTCTAAGCTGCAGAAACAAAGGAACCCCAGCCCCCCCCAGTCAAACTGGTAAACCACCCCTTGCCAAAAAGCTTACTGCCAACTTCGTTATGTGCACCATGTTGACCATGTGGAGCTACAGCAAACATGGACAGTTCTGACCTTATTGGATGGGTAATCAGTATTTTAGAGCTCAGTCTATCCAGACAATTCCCAGTCAGGCTCTTGGGTCGGGGCGGGAGTCTATTACTGCATTGTGAGTGAGAGAGGAGTGCATCATGGAGAGTTTACCGGCCCATCACTGAGCTGACACCATTTACTCACCTGCTCATATCTGCCTCCTCATAGCCCACCATGCATGTCTCTGGGCTTTGGGTGCAGATGGGGTAAAACAGCCCAAACACGAGGAGGTGCCGCACCACTGCTCAGAGGGGGTAATACTGGACGTGACCCAAAAATTTGTTTGAGAAGGATCAAGTTCTTATTTGTGAACAAAACAAATGTGGTATTTAGTTTAGTATGTAGTTAAAATTCGCCCACTTAAAATAGGTCTTTCTGAAAGTCTATATCTAATTAACATGAGTTTTTAACGAGCACAAAATGATTAATCACAAATATTCTTTTTTATTTCTTTGCAAGCTGGTGATGTCAAAGCAAATTCAATAGCACAAGCTTGCATAGACCGCAGTGTTTTCTTAAGTATCGATCACTAAAAGGACGCAGGTCTGCGTGCTTGCTTTGCAAACTTTTCTTTGCCGAAGTAAACTTGAGACAGCAGGGCCTACTTCTGATTAAGCTGCATCTATGAAAACTGGCTCTCATTTTAAATAAAAGAGTTTTGTTTTCTCTTCCTTCTACTCTAACAATTAAACTAACTTCTTTTGAATTTTACAAATGCAGAAAAATTTGCTGTGAAACAAAAAAAATCAAACTGCCGTCAACATTTGCCGTCGACACCAAATTATAAGTCCAATCATGCAGGCTTTGTAAGCTGGTCCAGGATACACTCCTCAGCTCCTGTCGCATTCCAATAGCCACTCCAAGACATAACTGCTATGCACATCAGCTGTCGTATTTATTTTGGAGGAAAAGCATGAGCATCCATTACCTTTCATTATTCACATCTGCCAGCCGGAGTGCAGTCAGTGGAATCACAGCCGGGTCCTAATGACACGATACCTGTAGAGAGGAAATAGACTGCACATATGCACCCTGTCCAATAAAAGAGGCTGGTATTTATTAACATGCCCAATGATGACAAAGGCAAATCAGCAGGAGCTGAAGTTTAATCTACCCAACACTGCCGGAGGATTGGTCCCCGCTCCCTTGCCAACTGGATGAAGGGAGGGAGGGAGGGATAAGCTCCCGAAAAACCTGGTTTCCTCCCCAAACAGGAGCCCCAGTTTCCTAGAGTAATCCCTCTCTGGAGAGTCGCTAAAAGCACAGGCAGTTAGTGAAGAGATTGGGTTGGCTGGCTCCGAGACGGTGTCTGAGATGCACTGCTTAATCAGAGGTAAATTACTCGGAGGACTGAGCCTGTTATGGAGCTGAACTGTGAGCTGCATTTGATGCGGCCCATTCTCTCACCGTTTCTGCCACAGTCCCTCCCTGCAGCATAACGTTTCGCTGCTCTGTGGGCCTCGCTGCCTCTTCACTGCCTCCCCGAAGACAAGGAGCAGACGTTAATGTGATGTCATTTCCTCAATGTGCAGAATACAAGCATATCACTGTTGTTAGGTTATAGCTGCCTGTTCACTGCCTCCCCGAAGACAAGGAGCAGACATTAATGTGATTTCATTTCCTGAAGGTGCAGATTACAAACATGTCACTGTTGTTAGGTTGTAGCTGATCTGATATTTTACTCTTTTCTACAATGACTTGCTGAAGAAATATGTTTGCCAATTTAAAGGTATTAGTTTTGCTTATGTTAATTTTTATTTTGCTGTCTGAGGGCAAATTATGAATTGTTTTCTACTTGTGGTGCGCCAATAATTTGTCAGAACCAAAAACAAAAGTCTGGTGTGATTATAAAAGATTGAAAACAGAGAGCGACCACATTTGTTCACTGAGTGGCATTTGATCATTTGAAGGAATAAAGCGCATGATTTTAAGCTCTCTTTTAGCCCTCTGTGCAATAGAATGAGAGCCACAGCCAGGGCCTGTACACCTCATTTTGTGAGGCTCATGGGCAGGAACCACTCGCAAGCACGTCTCCTCCAAAAATCGTTATCCGAGGTCAGGCCAAACATCACCAGAGAGACATAGGCAAAAATGAAGTCAAAAAACAGGCTGAGTTCATAAACCGGGTAGTCAGCTGGGCAGACGTACATAAGAGGTACATAAACAGTAGGAAAAGTCAGGGTCGAAGTCGGAAACCATGGCAGCAAAGAGAATTGCAGCCGAAAACAAAGGGTCAAGTCAAAAACCAGAAAGGCACAGGCAAACAGACCCAAAAGGGCACAGGCAGAAATCGTGGTCTAATAAAGGGCGTCTCTGATTAAACAAAACTACTGGTACACAGGTCACTCAGCACAGGTGAATTGATCAATGTTCTGACGTGAAATTAGCACCAGAGTGGGCCTATATTTTGGAAAGGAAAGTAACAACAGGTGTGAGGGATGGGAGGGGAAACACAAGAGGTAGTTAAACTATAACAATTGGGGGAAAATAATGACAAGGACTGTAATCACAAAACCTACGAAACACGAACGCCTCCATTTAATTAGTGCCTAATTGGGAAAGATAAGAGGCAGATTAGGAGAAGAGACAGATGCAAGGCCAGTGTCACACAGAGGGAAATGCAGACTGCCCTGCTGGAAGCTGACAGCCTTACATTCACTATTAATGCTATATTTTTAAAGCAACAAAGCGTAGTGAGGGGCTTGGAGCAGTGGGTACATGGGAAATCGAAAAGGAAGAGCGTTCGTGATAACCTGAAATGTTTTTATCTAAATTCAAGAGCATAAAAATAATCTTCCAGAACTTGAGGCTGTTATAATTAGTGAGGGTTATGACATAATTTGGATTACAGAGACATGGCTTAGTGAAGAGAATGGAGATGAATATAATATAGAAGGTTATAAACTCTTTAGGAAGGATAGATGTAATAGGCGAGGAGGGGGCGTAGCAATCTATGTGAACGAAAACACTAATGTACCATAAATTCCCAAAATTGAACATTCCTTGTCCTGTGAAGATATCTGGGTCAGGCTCATTGGCAAACACGAGACAGGTTTAAACATAGGAGTATGCTATCGACCGCCAGCTTTGGACCGTACAATCAATGAAATGCTTTTTAGGAGTAATACGCAAGCTTGTAGTGGTGGTGGGACTATTATCATGGGACACTTAAATTATCCTGGTATCAATTGGGAAATGGTGAAAGGACAGGGTAAGGGGGAGGAAAAATTTCTAGATGTTATAAATGATAATTTCTTGGTGCAGTATTTTAATAAACCTACCAGAGAGAAGGCAATTTTAGACTTAGTGCTCTGTAATGACCCAGATAGAATTAGCAATGTTGAGGTACTGAAGCCACTTGGGACAAGTGATCACTCTGCTGTTAATTTCGATGTTTCATGGGAAGTTGAAAAGGTGTATTCTAAAACAAAAATTTTCAATTTTAGGCGAGCAAGCTTTGACAGGATGCGCTCATATCTAAGTGAAATAAAATGGGAGACACTCCTGGACTGTGAGCCCGTAAATGAGATGTGGGAAAGATTTAAGGGTGTTTTACTTGAATCACAAGGCAGATTCATTCCAAAGGTGTCCAAAAGTAAGCGGAGAAAGCAGAATCCTCAGTGGATGACCAAAAGTATTCGTAGAATTTTGGGGGAAAAGCGGAATCTTTATGAGATGTACATAAAGATTGACAATGAGAACACTAAGGCTAAATACTGTAAAATGCGGGCTGTGGTCAAAAAAGAGCTGAGGAAGGCTAGAAGACTGTATGAAAGACAAATTACAGAGGGAGCAAAAACTAACCCTAAGCACTTCTTTCAGTACTGTAGCAGAAAAAGGAAAGTTAAAGAGCAGGTTAAGTGCATAAAGAATAAAAATGGATCGCTGCTATATGATAACAAGGATATTGCGGATGCCTTAAACAGTTACTTTGTTGAATTTTACCTCGGAGCGGGTTTTTATTCGGCCAGAGGGCATGTCCAATGCTCAAGATTATTTATCTGAAATTGAGGTTAGGGATAACAAAGTATTAGACAAGTTGCATAAACTAAAGGCAGATTAGACGGCAGGTCCTGACGGCTCATATCCTAGAGTGCTCAGGGAAGTTCATGAGATCATCTTTAAGCCGCAACCCGGCATCTTCAGACGGTCTTTGGAAATGGTGAAATACCAATTGATTGGAAACAGGGCAATATAATACCAATTTATAACAAATGGGACCGTACTGAGCCAGGAAATTACAGGCCAGTCAGTTTAACTTGCATTGCATGCAAAATACTGGAATCTGTCGTAAAAGATGAGCTGGACTTACTTCTTGAATGTAATAATAACTTGAAGGATAGCCAACATGGTTTTTGTAAGGGAAGGTCATGCCTGATAAACCCTCTGGAATTTTTTGAAGAGGCCACCAAGACTTTTGACCAGAGCAGGGCTTATGACATCATATGCTTGGATTTTCAGAAAGTATTCGATACAGTCCCGCATAAGAGACTAATTTTTAAAATGAGCTCCATTGGAGTTACAGGAGGTATTCTGGAGTGGATTCAAAACTGGTTACAGGACAGAACACAAAGAGTGGTGGTCAGTGGTATCTCATCTCAGCTAGGTATGGTGGGGAGTGGCGTCCCCCAGGGATCGGTGTTGGGATTCCTGCTGTTCCTCATCTTCATTAATGACCTTGATAGGAATATTGAGAACAAAATAGTTACATTTGCAGATGATACTAAATTGTGAGGTTTGGCAAGTAGTTTAGAATCCATTAAAGTGATTTAGGATGATTTGGATAGAATCCAGAATTGGGCAGCAATGTAGCAAATGATATTTATGTAACAAAATGAAAAGTTGTACATGTAGGAAATGAAAACATTAGACGGGATTACTTAATGGGAGGTTTAAAACTGGAATGTGCTCCACATGAAAAAGATCTGGGAGTGATTGTTAACCAAACCCTGACAGCCTCGAACCATTGTGCCTTAGCAGTTAAAAAAGCCAGTCGGATGCTGGGATACATTACCAAAAGTATTGAGTACAAATCCAAGGGGGTGATGCTTCTTTTGTAAAACACATTTGTCACACCACGTCTGAAGTATTGTGTACAGTTCTGGGGTCCATACTTTAAGAAAGACATAGAGGCTCTAGAAAAAGTTCAGATAAGAGCCACTAAGCTAATTCTGAATATAAAACATGAAAGCTATGAGAATAGGCTGAAGATCTTTAATCTCTTTCCTCTTAGGAAAAGGAGACGAAGGGTTGATCTGATTGAGGTCTTTAATTATGTTCAAGGGATTAACAAAGTGAATTATGTAGGATTCCTTTGGCCAAGTGTTGTTAGTAGAACTTGGGGTCACAAATGGAAGCTGACTAAAGGTAAATTTAGCACTGATATTTGGAAATATTTTTTCATCCAAAGAGTAATTTCAACGTGAAACAGCTTGCCTGAGGCAGAGACCTTGGGCGTTTTCAAGAGCAGGCTTGACCTAAAGCTAGATACCATTGAGTCATTCAGTATCTGAAGTGATATATTCACAATAGTATAAAGAAACTGGCGAGCGTAGTTGGGCGGAAAGGCCTGTTCTTGGCATTCATGTTATGTTATGTGATGTTATGATGCATGAGTTGGGCTCCCTTCTGCAGACGCAGGCAGGCTGTCAGTATTTGCGGATTCAGCAGATGCAGGGGTACTGGCTCTGCTTAAGTCCTCCTCTGTGTCATGGAATCAAGATGTTCTTCCCTTACTCGTGGGGTCCTTGTCATGTTGCAACACCCATTTGAAGGGCATCTCCTTTTCAGCATCTGGCAACATAATCTCTTCAAGTATTTTGATGTATTCAAAATGATCCATAATCCCTGGTATACGATAAATACGCCCAGCACCATTCAGGGCTTTCAAAGTACCCGCAGTCGATAATAGCCGTCTACTCAGGACATGACGACCGGCTACTCGCGACTCAGGTTCTCCATGTCATGAAATCCTTTTTGTCACCTTTCTCATTTCTTTAACCCGGAGTTCAGCCAAATTTTCAATAAAAGAAGGAGTCATTGCGTTATTTCCTTGCTTTAACAAGCCATCCTGGTTTCCTTTATCGCGCACGAACCAGCCGAGTGCACCTCCTTATGCCCCACCTGCACAGTTTTGATAAAGACGTGAGGTGCACAGGCACAGGCAGAAAATCACTACATTACTTGCGTTGAAAAATTCTCATCGCCGATTGACCGCGGATACGAGATAGCAGAACCCCTGAGTAAAATACTAAAAACCACAACAATATTGTCCTTTTTTAACAAGAAAGGTAAAGATGCACTATGTCTTGCTAGCATATCTAAAAAGAATCCCATCATTTCACATGGAATGTTTTGATTACGGACAGCACTGACGGAACTGTTTCCTGCACAAGAAACTTTATTGCAGGCATTCAATTGAAATTTCCATTAAACTACAAATGTACTCAGCAACAAAAGTTTCTGTGACACCATTTATGTGTATGTTATAAATGACACGCAAAGATCTCAATGCAATCAATATGTTAATTTAACAGGAGAAACACTGACTTTTCAGTGCCAACGTCACTCAAAACGAAAAATGTCATTTTCATGCGTCATGAAGCACTTGTCTGACGTCTAACCAATTGTGACCTTCACACTTCAATACCGGGTGTGACTTCCTCGTGCCATGATGCAAGCAACGCATCTCCGGCGCATGGACCGAATCAGATGTGCCAGAAATTGCTGTGGGATGTCATTCCAAATCTGACGTAGACGTTGTCGCAATTCCTGGAGTGTAGCTGGCTGGTTATCCAACCGCCGCAAACGTCGATCCATCTCGTCCCAAAGATGCTCGATTGGGGACATGTCTGGGGATCTGGCTGGCCATGGCAGGACATTGACATGTTGTTGCATCAGATACTGCTGTACAATCCTTGCAACGTGTGGTCTGGCGTTATCATGTTGCAGCGTTATTCCGGGACCATGTTGCATCAAAAACGGTACCACCAATGGCCGTAGCACTTCATCGCGATATCTTTGACCTGTCAGATTTCCATCAATAACAAGCAAATCTGATCTGTTTCTAGCCGTGATCCCTCCCAAAATCATGACACTACCACCTCCAAAACGATCAAATTCCTGAACACAGTTGTTGGCATAACGTTCTCCACGTCGACGGTATACACGTAAACGACCATCACATCGGTTAAGCATGAATCTTGATTCATCAGTGAAGAGTACAAGATCCCACTGACGTTGGAGCCACCGTCGATGTTGTTGTGCCCACTGTAGACGCAGTCGTCGGTGTTGTACTGTGAGTATTGGACGTCTTGCTGGCCGACGTGGGACAATGCAAAAATGACGGAGACGGCGACGGATTGTCTGTGCAGACAGTCGCCTCAAACCAGGTATCGTTCTTGCAGTTATGGTTGCAGGTTGGAATCGATTTCGGAGATGGGTTGTTCGAATCCAGTTGTCCTGTCTGGGAGTGGTTACTCGTGGACGGCCGCTGCGAGGACGGTCTCTGACATGTCTTGTCTGCTGATGACGCTGCCATAAGTTCCAAATGGTGTTTCGGTGGACATTCAGGCGATGAGCAACTTCCCTCTGCGAGGTTCCGGATTCAATCATCCCAATGGCCCTCCACCGATCATTTTCAGACAGTCTTGGCATTTAGAGGGTAGAGTTCCTGATCCGAAATGGCTGTGTTTTCGATAAGTGATGCTTCCGTCGTTCATCAGGCACAATGTGAACATTCCAAAAATTCTCCTCTTTTATTGCCATCCACAAGCATGATTTACTCACATTTTCACGTGCAAAGTCATTTTCTCGCATTTTCATGATTTCCATTTAAATGTTGTGTTTACGTGTACTGTTTCAGTCTGATATCACCATGTATGACAATTTCATAATTGCGTTATGAAAAATAATTAACAATATTGGTGTCACAGAAACTTTTGTTGCTGAGTATATAAAATGGTGGCGTTATTAGTCAATGTAATGGTGTAAAGTGTAATGTCATACCTATATTACCAGATATCATTTTAATAATTTACTGGAGTTTTGTCTTTGCATGAGTTGGAAAAAGTATGCCAACCCCTGTAATTTAGCTCTGTGCTATTCCCGTGAGGGGAACACTCAGAATGTGAGCTCCTCATCGCAAACTGCTCATCATTGCAAATTCGTTTTGCGGAATGTTGATAAAGGTTGGTCCTGAGTTGGCAAAATCAGCATCTGTATTTGCTTTGGCTCTGCTTATTTGAATAGTAATTTGGAAATGGTTCAACGTGACATCTTCCTGCACACGGTCATGTCTCAGGAATCAGGAAGACAGCTGCATTTCCTCCATAATTCTTCTCCGCCGCAGTGACCTACCCAGACATCCAACATTTTTGCCTCTCTCGTCCCTTAACCGCAGATTGTGTCACACAAATGATAAATATCTCCGGTGGCTGGACAAAGGAGTGTAAAAACAATGTAAAACTAGCTATAAGCAGTACAGTCAATGAAAATACTGTTATGGCCCCAATTTGTTATGACATATAAGACAGCAAGAGATGGCAGACAAAATTTTAAAACTGAAACAGATTTAATGATACAAAGACTGACAACTAACTGACAATTTATACTACTGACCAACATTAACATATACAAGAAAAAAAAATTTACAGTCCCTTCAGATGGGGTTGCTTGGTGATGTTCTGGGTGAGGAAAACGCTCCAACACAGGCAAAAATCCACAAAAAGCTACACAGGTCTTGATTGCAGCCCCCTCCCACCTTCCAGACCGTTTTTCAAGTCCTGGGCATGTCTGAGAGGGGAAGGCCCAGGGAAATGCCCAAACCTAGCTCCAGACTGGGCTTAACAAAAAAAAGGTCAATACTGATGTTTTCACATTACAGTATGCACAAAACCTTGACAATACCGCGAAGGCAAGATAGTTCTCTAAGCTTAAGTACAACAAAGGTCTGTGTAGGCTTCCGGAGTCTTACAAGCCGGAAGATTGGAGGAACGACCCTTCTTTGGGTCTGGGTTGGCTGGGCCATCACTTGATATTCGTACATTGAACAAAAATTCAGCATTTGTTGATCATCGTTGATCAGTGAAAGTAATTCACAGGAGTACGTTTACCAGAACGATTTTAAAAGGGTGCGCCAATATATTTTTGGGGTTTTGGGGTTTAGAATTTATCAATGATATTTAATATCGCGAATGCATAAAGGTTACTGCGGATTCCCCTGCCACCTGGGGTGTCATCAGTAACAAGGCTGCCGCTGTGTCAAGAAAACGTACTGATCTCAGTCGATACTGTAATGTGAATATAGGCCACTAGATGGCAGTATTTACCTTTTTTTTTGTTAAGCTCAGACTGGAGTCATGTTTAGACATGTCCTGGACATGTCTGGGGCAAGTCTCAGAAAATTAAAAAAAAAGAGGTCTAAATGTGGGTGGGGTCTGCAAAAGAGTATATAAGGAAAAGAATTGAGACAGTAATGTAGTAGGAGAAATTGCAAGAAGATGACCAGACCTGCCATTCTGTTCAAGACCTGTGACATTTCTTTTGTGGATTTCTTTGCCTGTGTTTGAGCATTTTCATTATCCAGGACATCACCAAGCCACCCCACCAAGAAGGGACTGTAATTATTTCTGTTTTTTTTCTTATTTATCAATCTTGGTCTTTAGGTTCATTAGTTGTTAGTTAGTTGTTATTGTCTTTGTCTGTTAAATTAAATGTGTTTAAGTTTTAAAAACTGTGTGTCATCCCTTGCTGTTGCTGTTGTGTTGTTTTAAATGTAATAACAAATTGGGGCCATAACAAATTGGGGGCTCGTCCGGGATAGACCATTGTGTGAGTAATTTATTGAAAATCTAACATTCCAAATTGTGAAATTGTTTTTGTGAATTTTCCTAGATATATATTGACAACAGCAATGGATGATTTCTTGGCATCACCAACCGTAGGGGTTTTGAAGTCTTTTAAAAAGACAGAACTGCTAGAAATTTGCAGACAGTTGGAGTTGACAGAGGTAAAACCAGCCATGCGAAAAGCAAGACTGGCTAGAGAGATAGTTGAATATTACATTGATGAAAATGTGTTTGCACCAGGAGATCTGGAACAGTTTCCAGTGGAAAATCCAAATATAGAAATGGAACTTAAATTAAAAATGCTAGAGATTGAAAGGGAGGAAAGAGAAAAAGAAAGGGAATTTGAGAGGGAAGAAAAAGAAAAACAAAGGCAGTTTGAGTTAGAAAAATTAGCAAGAGAAGAAAAACAAAGAGAATTTGAGTTAGAAAAATTTGCAAGACAGAGAGATTTTGAATTAGAGAAATTCGATAGAGAAGAAAGACTCCAAATGGAGCAACTAAAAATAAAAATTCAAACTGAAAATAAATTTCGGGCTAGCCAGGAGGTAAAACTGGTGCCTCCATTTTCGGAAAAGGATGTTGACAACTATTTCCAGTGTTTTGAAAAGGTAGCAAAGAGTTGCCAGTGGCCAAAGGAACACTGGCCTCTGATGTTGCAAACTGTCCTCAAGGGTAAAGCTCAACAAGCCTATTCGGCTTTGTCTGCAGATGATTCCTCTGATTATGAGGTTGTCAAAAAGGTTATTATGAGAGCTTATGAGTTGGTTCCAGAGGCTTACCGACAGAAATTCAGAGGTCTGAAGAAATCTGAAAATCAGACTTATGTTGAATTTGCTAATGAAAAGCAGGTTTGCTTTGAGCGCTGGTGTACTTCTATGGAGGTCAAGGATGATTTCAACTCACTAAAAGAGATGGTGTTAGTTGAAGAATTCAAGAACTGTGTTAAGGATGATGTTAAGACCTACCTTAATGAGAAGCAAGCACTGAACTTGCAATCAGCTGCCAAATTTGCAGATGAATATGTTCTCACTCATAAGTCCAAATTTCAGTCTAGCAGTAACAATAAATGGTCCCAATTTCAGAAAAAGGGTTACGGTGATACCCAAGATTCCTCACCCAAAGACAAAGACAAATCTGGTGATGGTGCTCAGAAATCCAGTAACAGGTCTGATCAAAGTGTGAAAGCTGACAGTGACAGAAGTGGTCTAGTTTGCAGTTATTGCAAGAAATCTGGTCATGTTACAACTAACTGTTGGTTCCTTAAAGCTAAGAAAGAAAAAGAAAAGGATACCAAACCAAATGCCTTTGTGAAAACAAGGTTAGAAACCCCTGTAGTGGATAACCAATCTGCTAAATTGCCTGCTTCTTGTGGGGCTAAAAAGCCTAATACAGCTGACTTTGTGAGGGAGGAATTTCTTCCATTTGTGTCAGAGGGATTTGTGGCTCTCAATGAGCATACTACTCCTGTCCCCATATATATCCTAAGGGATACCGGAGCTTCTCAGTCACTTTTGTTGATGGACTCCTTGGAGTTACGTGATGAGACCGCTTCAGGGGATTTCATACTTGTACAAGGTATTGAAGGGAGAACTGTATCTGTACCCCTGCGCTCTATATTCTTGAAGTCAGATTTAGTTACAGGACAGGTAAAGGTGGGACTTATGTCAAGTCTACCTATAAAGGGTGTTTCTCTGTTGCTGGGCAATGACCTGGCTGGGGGCAAAGTAGTTCCCCCTGTACATCTTACTTCACAGCCGAGCACTGAAGATGGGGATGAGGACCCATCTCTGTATCCTTCTTGCGCAGTGACTCGTGCTAAGGCCAAGAAGGCTAAAGAAGAAGATGTTGTGGTGCCGTCCAGTACATTGAATAGTCAGGACTCAGGTGGTTCGCCTCATGACTCTGATTGGCCTACTATGGTTTCTCCGTTTGAGGACTTATCAGATACTTTTATCAGTTCTCTATTCAGCCAGCCGGATGGGTCTGGTGATTCTGATGTGTCTGGAGACTTGTCTCTGTCCAGAAAGCGGTTGATTGAGGAGCAAACTAATGATCCTGAAATTGGTGTACTAAAGAGGAGAGCCCTTCCTGAAAAAGAAATAGATGCAGTTCCAGTTGGGTATTATCTCAAGGATGGTGTGTTGATGCGGAAGTGGCGCCCTCCTGATATCCCTGCCAATGCAGATTGGGCAGTGGTCAGGCAAATTGTTGTTCCGAAGGTCTATAGGAATGAGATCTTAACAATGGCTCATAATTTACCTTTAGGAGGTCATCTTGGTGTTAACAAGACTGTTGATAAGATCATGAAACACTTCTTTTGGCCTGGGCTTCGGAAAGACGTTTCCAACTTTTGCAAAACCTGTCACACTTGTCAGGTAGTTGGAAAACACCAGTTAGACCCACCTGTAGCTCCATTGCAGCCTATCCCAGCATTTGGGGAGCCATTCTCTAGGGTCATTGTTGATTGCGTTGGTCCATTACCCAAGACTAGATCTGGAAATCAGTACTTGTTGACAATCATGTGTGCATCTACCAGATTCCCCGAAGCCATACCTCTACGTAACATCAAGGCAACTGCAATCTCGAAGGCTTTGATAAAGTTCTTCACGTTGTTTGGTCTTCCCAGGGAAATTCAGTCAGACCAAGGTAGCAATTTCACTTCAGGATTGTTTCAGCAGGTTGTGTATGAACTAGGTGCAAAACAGATTCTTTCTAGTGCCTATCATCCAGAAAGTCAGGGTGCCTTAGAGCGGTTTCATTCCACTCTCAAGACAATGATGAGGACTTATTGTTATGACCATGAGAAAGACTGGGATGAAGGGGTTCATTTGCTGTTGTTTGCAGCTAGAGAAGCAGTGCAGGAGTCTACTGGATTCAGTCCATTTGAGCTAGTGTTTGGTCATGAAGTGAGAGGACCTTTGCTATTATTGAGTGAACAATGGCAAGAGAAAGAGCTGCATATCAGTCTGTTAGACTATGTTAGCAAGTTCAAGGAAAGATTGCGTGCAGCTTGTGACCTTGCCAAAGAGAACTTGAAATCAAGTCAGGGAAAAATGAAAACTTGGTATGATCATAAGGCTAGAAGCCGTGAGTTTAAACCAGGAGAAAAGGTCCTTGTGTTGTTTCCCTTGCAGTCCAATCCATTGCAGGCTAGATTTCATGGTCCTTATGAAATTCTGACAAAACTCAATGATCTCAATTACATTGTGAAGACTCCAGATAGGAGAAAACCAAAACAATTGTGCCATATTAACATGCTAAAGCCTTATCATGACAGAAATGCTAGGGTTGCAGCTGTCACTTCAGATTCTCCAATGGTCGAAACGTGTGAAGATGAGGGGGAGTTTCAAGATGATGAACCAAGAATTAAAGCTGAAGTTCTTTCATGTAAATTGTCAAATTCTGAAGTGTTGCAAAATCTTGATGTAAAACTCCAGCACTTAGAACCCTCACAGAGAGATCAGTTTGAAAGGTTGATCAAGAAATATGAGGATTTGTTTCCTGATGTTCCAAAGAGAGTTACTATAGCCTCTCATGATGTAGATGTTGGTGATGCCAAACCAATAAAACAGCATCCATACCGGATGAATCCTGAAAAGAGAAAGATTGCTGAGAAAGAGGTTGAGTACATGTTAAAACATGATATTATCAGACCCTCCAACTCAGATTGGAGTTCACCCTGTGTGCTAGTTCCAAAACCTGATGGAAGTACTAGATTCTGTACAGATTATCGCAAAGTCAATGCTGTAACTAGAACTGATGTGTTTCCAATACCTAGGATTGATGATTGTATTGATAGTGTAGGGCAAGCAAAGTTTCTGACCAAGATTGATTTATTGAAGGGTTATTGGTGTGTGCCTTTAACTGAGAGGGCCAAGAGCATCTCTGCTTTTGCCACACCATCTGGATTGTACCAGTATGAAGTCCTACCCTTTGGCATGAAAAATGCCCCAGCCACGTTCCAAAGGATGATACAGTCTACAATCGCCGGATTGCCACACACGGGTGCATACATCGATGACCTGATCACATGGAGTGACTCCTGGGAAGAACATCTAAAAGATGTGGAGACGTTGTTCCAGCGCCTGACCCAGGCTAACCTGACTGTTAACCTGAGCAAGAGTGACTTTGGTTGTGCTACTGTCACCTATCTTGGCTACGTCATAGGCCAGGGTAAGGTGGCACCCATAAATGCTAAAGTCCAAGCCATCATGGACTTTCCAGTTCCTGACAACAAAAAAGCTTTGCGCCGCTTCCTTGGAATGATCGGGTACTACCGCAAGTTCTGCAAGAACTTTGCTGAGATTGCTCTCAGTCTAACTAACAAACTGAAGAAAGGCGTAAAGTTCACCTGGGATGATGCATGCCAGAGAGCCTTCGATCACCTGAAGTCTCTGCTGTGTCACTTCCCCGTGCTCAAATCTCCTGACTTCAACAAACCGTTCTCCATCGCGGTCGATGCTAGCGACCAAGCTTGTGGATCTGTGCTCCTACAGAGAAGTGACTCTGATGACATTGAGCATCCCGTGGCATACTTCTCCAGGAAGTTCAATCGCCACCAAAGGAACTATTCCACAATAGAGAAGGAACTGTTGGCTCTGGTCCTTTCTTTACAACACTTTGAGGTTTATGTTTGTACAGGACAAAAGCCAATGATTGTGTACACTGACCACAATCCGTTTATGTTTTTGAGTAAGATGAAAAACAAGAATAGGAGGTTGTTGAATTGGAGTTTGATTTTACAGGAGTTTGACTTGGAAATTAAGCATGTGAAGGGTACAGACAATGTAATTGCTGATTGCTTATCCCGTGTTTGAATGTGTATATATATATCATGTGTTTGAATATTGTATGATATGTATATATAGACAAGTGTTCACTTAACCATTTTGTATTGAAAAGAAAAATTTTGCCTTTGTGAGTCAAAATTTTTCCCTTTTGGAATGGAGGTGTAATGTGAATATAGGCCACTAGATGGCAGTATTTACCTTTTTTTTGTTAAGCTCAGACTGGAGTCATGTTTAGACATGTCCTGGACATGTCTGGGGCAAGTCTCAGAAAATTAAAAAAAAAGAGGTCTAAATGTGGGTGGGGTCTGCAAAAGAGTATATAAGGAAAAGAATTGAGACAGTAATGTAGTAGGAGAAATTGCAAGAAGATGACCAGACCTGCCATTCTGTTCAAGACCTGTGACATTTCTTTTGTGGATTTCTTTGCCTGTGTTTGAGCATTTTCATTATCCAGGACATCACCAAGCCACCCCACCAAGAAGGGACTGTAATTATTTCTGTTTTTTTTCTTATTTATCAATCTTGGTCTTTAGGTTCATTAGTTGTTAGTTAGTTGTTATTGTCTTTGTCTGTTAAATTAAATGTGTTTAAGTTTTAAAAACTGTGTGTCATCCCTTGCTGTTGCTGTTGTGTTGTTTTAAATGTAATAACAAATTGGGGCCATAACAATACTAAGGAAGGTTGAAAACAGAATTCTTTTCAATACTAATATCCGAACTGTCTCTTACTGGAGCGCATCGAATTAACCAATTCAAAAAGGAAGATCATTTCCTTGCTATGACCGAATAATTAAAAGCTAAAATTTAGCAAAATTTTGAAATTTTGGAAATAATAATAAATTAATAATTGTAATTATTAATAAAATAATAAATAATAATAATATAATAAATCATTGGAATTAGAAATGATGGAAATTAACTTGAAACTTCCCAACAAAAAAGTGGATAGTGCTAATACGAGAGTGTGTCCACGGCACCCAGCTCTTTCGTCCAATTGAATTGATCCAAGTGGATTTTTTAGGTTTGTGTTCAAGGAATACGAAGTAAATGTATTCCTGAGCCTTTAAGGAATCTGTCAGTGCAGTTGATTACGCTGCAACTAACTGGCATTATTCCAGAAAGTGGAAGACAACTGTACTTCGCCTATTAAATCAATTGTAATGTTGAGGCTTTTTGCCTACCAGGCTAGTCATCAAACCCAGGTGACCAGGTTTGTGACATCACGAGAACAATCGCTATACAGTAGCCTACCTCGACTGTAAACAAGAAGTGACGTGAGGTGCCGTATGGTGCCGCCAGCTCATGTAAATCAGCTGGAGTGAAATAAATAGATTTCATATCAATCCAAAAGGCTTGTAAATACATTGATAAAGAGAAATATATCTATAATTTCAGTATGTTTTAGTTAGTTTTCTAAACACACAATATAGTTTCAGTTACTTATCGTTTTTTTCTTTTTAGAATCATTTTTATTTGGCAGTTGCTGCAGGTACGGCAGTTTTCCAATGCATTTCAATGTAGAGAGGTACGGCAGTCCCAATTTCAAACCCTGACCCTAAACCTAACCATCATCCCTAATCCTTATCCTAATCCCCTCAAATGGACTGCCGTATCTCTAGACACTGCATTTTTATTTATTTCAGTTTACGAAAATATTTTTTCAATTTTAGTTTTCGTTATTCTGTTCATTTTTGTTGACGATAATAACCTTGGTTGGAGAGCAGCACTGCCCTTCTGCCTTCATATGAAAGGAATATTTTCTTGACAAATTGATATCTCTGTTTAGCCAAACAATCTTATGGGACCGATTTGGCTGTTCCACCCATGAATGGGGTCTCGGGAAGCTGTGGGGAAATTAACATCAGTGTGTAAAACACAGCCTGCTGTGTGCTCTGTGGTTATTCATGCCCAGGAATGCTGAAGCATCTGCTCTTGGCAATTTTCTGTGCTGATGATTATGCCGTGGACAGGATTGGCGAATAGAAATGCTTTTTACACAAGAAGTCCAGCACTTGTGCTCTTAGGATTTTAATTATGCACAAGAAACATTGCACACTTGGCTGAGCGCTGGGAATTATTTTGCGTGACTGAGTTAACTGTAATCAATTATGATACTTATTCTGGGCAAATGCCTGAATAATTTGTGAATGGTATATTTCTATGAGAATCAATGTCTTGGACAAGTAGAAAAATAAAATCAATCACTTAAAAAAAAAAAAAACCTTAGTCATACAGAAGTATGACCTTAAACTACAGAATTCATGCACATTTTGTTGAAAACGCTGGTCCTTTGTTGATTCCTGGGCTGGTTTCATCTGATAGTATCGCAGATGCATCACTGCACAAAGGACTCACTGCCCAAGCAACATGGTTACTGATAGAAACTACAAATTTTCCATCAGTAAATTGCTGCCCAAGTTCATCGAATCAAATGTAATTGTTAAATGAAGTAGAGATGAAGGACCTTTGATGGCACCATAAACAGCTGTCTGATGTCTCTCACGGCGTTGAGAGCGAAAGATGGATTTGGATTCAGATTTTTTGCAAAGTCGCTGGCTTGGAAGAAAGCTTAGATGGTTGTCACGACACTCATCTGTTAATGGAGAAATATTTCTCCACTTTCCTCTGCATCCTGAAGCAAGATACCCGACAGCAGATAAAACGTCAATACAGAGAAATGAAGCCCAGTGATGCAGGGAAAAGTGCTGTGTTTCATCTGTCCTGGATCAATCTTACTTTGTTTTCAGCTCAATAGCGCTCCTGTCTAAATATTGTTACAACTGAATCTCACTGTTGGTGGGGCTAACTTATAGGGAGAAGATTCAATGAAACCATCGCCTCCAGGGATTTATCGGGCGTATCTTTCTCTGGGTTTATTGCTTTGTAAATTCTTGAAAGAAAACAAAGGTACCTTCTTTTTTAAGTTTAACTTTCGTGGCATGGTGGTCTTTCTTGTCTTGAAGGCTCACCATTTCTTATCAAAATTTCTTCCTACAACTTTGGGAAGAGATTTCATCGTGCGGCAGCTATTTCCTGTAAATAAAGCTCCTCGAAAACATTTCAGCAGGTAATAATCTGTGCTTTTCAGTTTTATCCATTTTATGAGTCATTTTATCCTCATCTCCTCTGGATACTAACAGCAGCATCCACTCACAGGCAACAGATACTGGCCAGTTAACCCCTGAAACTCAGATTTTTTTTGGTAGAAAAATTTCCTTTCTTGTTGTAGGATCATGTCACACACGCACATTCTGTATTTGCAACATCACATTTGTATTTGGTGAAATATTCAAACCTAGGATACAAGTTTTTTTTAATAGCCATAGCATAACATCATGTGGTAAATATCTAGATCATGTGCATCATTTTAGATACAGTTTTGGAATTATCGGAAGCCTTGGGATCTGCAGGAGAATTGAAGAGAGAGTGGCACAGGTCGTACAGCTGAATGGCATGAAATTTGGAATAATGGTGCCCATACATGTGTAACGGGAAAATCTGGAGTTTAAGCTCAATTTTTATCAATATGGGTACAATGCCACCTACAGCGCCCTCCATAATTATTGGCACCCCTGGGTAAGATGTGTTCTTTAGCTTCTCATAAATTCAGTTTTTTTCTAAATAATATAGGACCACAATGAAAAAAAAAGGAAAATCAAACCTTTAATTCAAGTGCATTTATTCAGTGGGGGAAAAAAATCCCACATTAAGAAATAATTCTTTCACCTCAAATCATGTGTGCCACAATTATTAGCACCCCAGATGTTAATACTTTGTACAACCCCCTTCTGCCAACAAAACAGCACCTAATCTTCTCCTATAATGTTTCACAAGATGGGAGTATACAGAAAGAGGGATCTTTGACCATTCCTCTTTGCACAATCTTTATAAATCATCCAGCGACCTGGGTCCTCTCTCCTGCACTCTCCTCTTCAGCTCACTCCACAGGTTTTTAATGGGGTTGAGGTCTGGAGACTGAGATCGCCATGGGAGGAACTTGATTCTGTGTCTGGTGAACCATTTCTGCGTAGATTTAGCCACATGATTAGGGTCATTATCTTGCTGAAAGACCCAGTGACGACCCATCTTCACCTTTCGGGCAGAGGCCACCCGATTTTGATTTAAAATGTCCTGGTATTTCAAAGCGTTCATGATGTCATGCACCCTAACAAGGTTCCCAGGGCCTCTGGAAGAGAAACGGGCCCACAGCATCACCGATCCTCCCCCATACTTCACAATGGGCAAGAGGTGCTTTTCTGCATACTCATCTTTTGTGTTCCGCCAGACCCACTTAGAGTGTTTGTTGCCAAAAAGCTCTATCTTGGTCTCCATGTATGCCTCCCAAACAGCTTATTGGTATGTAGATCGCGCCTGATGGTTATTTTGGAGACTTTGTGACCCCAAGATGCTACCATTTGTTGCAATTCTTTAACAGTGAGCTTTGGAAAACTTTTTATTTCTCTTACTATCCTCCTCACTGAGCGTGGTGGCAAAATAACCATGCGTCCTCGTCCAGGCTTGTTTACCACTGTTCCAGTTGTTTTAAACTTCTTATTGATTCCTCTGACAGTAGATATGGGCAGGTGCAGGCGAGTGGCTATTTTCTTGTAGCCATTGCCTGACTTGTGAAGGTCGACACACATCTGCCTTACTTGAATGGTGTGTTCCATTGTCTTTCCCATTTTGAAGAGTGGATAAGAGAAATGGCCTCTGTGTCACGTCATATTTATACCCCAGGGAAACAGGAAGTGATGATTTACTAATTAAATGTTCCTAGATACTCTGATCAACTTTGTAAACAACTGTAAAAATGACAGAAATACTTCAATTACATTTAATTCCTAGGAATTGTTAGAGGTACCAATAATTGTGGAACAGGCAGAAGGGCAAGAAGCCGGCGGGCATTGGGACCATGAACCCAGAGGGGAAAGGGACCCACATGCACAGGCTGAGTGCAAAATATGACTTTAATAAAGCTTTAATAAAAGCTTCAAAGAACAGGAGAGCAGTGGCAAACCATGACAAGGC